>JAUESR010000208.1:3825000-4425000 GCA_030914345.1 Drosophila koepferae
CATGCCTGCCTCAATGGTCACGAGGACATTGTCCGACTCCTGCTGGCCCATGAGGCATCGACCAATTTGCCAGACTCGCGCGGTTCGTCGCCTCTGCATTTGGCCGCCTGGGCCGGGGAGACGGATATTGTGCGACTGTTGCTGACGCAACCCTATCGGCCGGCTAATGCCAATCTGCAGACCATTGAGCATGAGACGCCGTTGCACTGTGCTGCCCAGCACGGGCACACGGGCGCCCTGGCGCTGCTGCTCGCCCACGATGCGGATCCCAATATGCGAAATTCACGTGGCGAGACACCATTGGATCTGGCTGCCCAATATGGACGCCTGCAGGCTGTGCAAATGCTCATTCGAGCGCATCCCGAACTGATTTCACATCTAAGCACAGCGGCGGTGGAGGGCGGAAGAGCAGCAGGAGGAGCCGGAGGAGGAGGAGGTGGTGGAGTTGTAGCAGGCGCAGAGTCACCCTCATCGCCTGCACGTCAAATTTTCCCGCACACCTGCCTCCATCTGGCCAGTCGCAATGGCCATAAGAACGTGGTCGATGTCCTGCTCGCCGCCGGCGTCTGTGTGAACCTTCTGACGCCTTCGGGCACGGCCCTGCATGAGGCGGCGCTGTGCGGCAAGGAGAGCGTGGTGCGCACTCTGCTGCGGGCTGGCATCGATCTGTCGGCCACGGACAGTGAGGGTCGCACAGCTTTGGATATATTGCGCGAATTTCCACCGCATGTGACCAAGCACATAATTGCAGTGATTAACAGTACGTATACGTAATATAGTTCATATGCATATCAAATGTGTCAATGACATCAATTTGCGAATGCGATAAGCACTTGTAGCACTTGTTAATCCAACCCTCTCTACTCCAGACTTTCGCCACCAAATGGAAACAGATGAGGCTGACGAGGTTATCTATCGCCAGCACGCCGACTCACGCACAACCGGGCGTGGCCAGAGCTCAAAGCAGCCCCAGCAGCACAACAGCCACAATCACTATCATTTCAACTCGAACAACCACTTGCTGAACCACTCGCACTCCATGCAGCAGTCCGGCTACAGCAAGCAGCGCCTGAGCGCCGGCAATGGCGGACCCTACAATGGCGGCAAGTCGCTGGACAGCGCCCTGCAGCCCGAGGACAGATTCTATCAGGATCTCAATGCACATTCGCCGCTGCACATACAGAAGTGGGTTACATAACCGAATCGAGCTATAGCCTACTAAACTCTCTCTATCTCTCTCTCACTTTGCAGCGATATGGGCGGCGGCTTTAGTGTGAGTCCCTCTTCCTCGCTGAGCAGCTTTGAGCCTGCATCCGTGTCGCCCCGTTCGCGCTGCTCCACCGGCGGCGGCGCTCAGGCCATTGTGATGAGCACGTTTGCGCCCAGTGGACCGCCAAAGAAGCCACCGCGTCGCAATCTCTCTGTCTCACCCACGCACGCCGGTCCGGGCCAGCAGTTCAGTTACAGCTCGCCATCCAGCCAGGGCCAGAGTCAGGCTTCGGGCCAGGGCCAGGGTCGCCGACGACCGCCCGCCAGCGAGAGTCCCTACTCGCATCAGAGCCATGGCAGCGTTGGTGGCATGAGTTTCGATGAGACTCAGCTGCGCGAGCGGCAGCGCAACGATCGGCTCTACGCCAGCGCCAGGCAGAGCACACGCTCCACCGTGGATGGCAGCATGAGCCTTAGCTCCAGCAGTGAGTCACCCTATAACTACTATATACTCTATATTTTATTTAACTTTGCAACTGTTTAGATGACATGCTGGATCGGCAGTGCAGCAGCTCTGAGCTGAATAGCGAGACAAGTGTGCCAAATTCAAGCGGAGAATCGCCAGCTCCGGCTAATCATGCCACCAACTCCATGAAGCGACCCATACCGGCGCAACGCAGCGCTTCGACAAAACTCTCCAAGGAGCTGCTCAAGAGCTGTGAGAATGCCACCCTCAAATCGTACAATCCCAACCGCAAACTGAAACGAAACCGCAATAGCTGGTGAGTTGACAAGAATTGAGCATAATGAAGAAGATAATCTATCGAAATTCCGAGCGATACTATTTCCGATAGCTATAGTTCAGAAACTATTAACGACATCAGTAGCATCTTGATATTGAATTATTCAATAACGCTTGCCATTTGATAATGGCTGTCTTACCATCTATAAACTAAAGAATCAAATCTAAGGAATTGACCATATTGACTCTTTGACTATGTTAATATCCTTCCAGTCTTTCGTTTTTTACATCCTTTCTTCCTGCTGCCCTGCTTCAGTCCTTAGTTCCTTCATTAGGTTTTTCCTTCTTTATTTACTTTCTTCCCTTCTTTCTTACTTCCATTCCTGCTTATTTCCTTTTAAGTTTCCTTACTTCCTTCTTTCCTTCATCCTAAATCATCCATCTTTTCCTTACGTCCTTACATTCTTCTTCATTTCCTTCTTACCTTACTTCCTTTCATCTTTCCTTCCTTCATTCATTCATTCAGAAGGAAGGAATTCCTTTCTTACTACCATTCCTGCTTATTTCCTTCTAAGTTTCCTTACTTCCTTCTTTCCTTCATCCTAAATCATCCATCTTTTCCTTACGTCCTTACTTTCTTCTTCATTTCCTTCTTACCTTCTTACCTTACTTCCTTCCTTCTTTCCTTCCTTCATTCATTCATTCAGAAGGAAGGAATTCCTTCTTCCCTTATCTCCCTTATTCCTTTTCCTTCCATCTAAAGTGCAGATTTAGGAAAGTGTTTAAGACTTTCAAATCTATTCTCTAAATTTCCATTTCACATTTTAATTAAATTCAATTAAAATCTTCTTCTTCTTCTTACTTTTTAAAACAGTTCCATCAATGTAGCCGAAAAGACGGAAGACGCTGAGCAGAACTGCGATGCAAAGCAACAAATTCCAAGTAGTCCCACACACTACAAGCAGCCTCCGACGCCGGATCATCCGCCACCTAGCTCCAGCCAGGCCGAGCGCACCATACACGAGCGCATTCGTCCACTGAGCCAGGAGTACAAGCGACGTTCGGCGCTGCTGCAGCTGCAGGCGGCGCAGCAGCTGATGATCGAGACTGGCTCATCGCCGTCGAAGCTGCTGCCGACGCTGAGCACGCCGGGCTATGATTACGATGATACGGTAACGGTGGTGCCACGCTGTCCGGCTCCGTCGTCGGGCTCACTCAGTTCCAGCATTTCATGCTCCGATCACAGCCTCTCACACTCCACGGACTATGTGGAGGAGTTTGTGAGCGATGTGCCCTTTGCAGGCCTACTCAAAGGTGCCTCACAGAAGGAGCACAAGGAACCAAGGAAGGTGCAATCCGAGCAGGTGCAGCCGCCACGCGTGCGTCCGCCAATTCCAATCAAACCCCAGGTGCCAGAGCGCAAGTTCGTCAAGCCACCGACAACGCCCACCCAGCAAAATGCTGAAGTCAAGCTGGAAACAAATGGCAATAGCGAGACCGACACCTTGTCCACGCACAAGGCTGACAAATCGCCCGTCAAGTCGGCTGGCAAATCGCCAATCAAATCCCCAGCCAAATCGCCCTCAAAGTCTCCTGGCAGCGGTCACTCGATAGCGCGCAATTCACTGAATCTGCTGAGCCCCTTCAATGCGGAGGAGGCGCGCAAGAAGATCTCTGAAATCATTGAGAGCTTCGGCAGCGGCATCCTCAACACAAACATAACGCCCACCCACGACATCGAGCTGGACTTTGAGGATCTCGAGGTGCTGCCAGAGCGTCGGGAGTTGGCCCTGCGACTGCGCAATGCGGGCCTACTGCACCTGGAGCGGATACTCTTCGAAAATGGCTACGATAACTTCAAGTTTGTGGTAAGCTTGAAGAGATCAATGGATTCTAAATGATATATCATATCGTTGCCTTTTCCATTCCAGCGCAATGTGTTCGAAGAGCCGGATATACCGCTGCTGCACATACCAGAGCGGGATGCGGCCAAGCTGCTGCGCTTTGTGGAGACTCTGCCCCCGGCGGAGTTTCTGCCCCAGGTGCCCTTCAAGACGCAGCAGGAGAACAAGCAGCTGGGCGTGGCCACGCTGCAGCAATGGCTGCACAGCATCGCACTGCCCGAGTATCTCGAAATCTTCAAGTGAGTATGCGATGAGCTCATCCTGCATTAGCATCATAATATCCATTGCATATAACATCGATAGCAAGCACCTGTACAACACAATCGATAGCGTCTGCGGTGTCTGGGACGTGGAGCTGCAAACTGTGCTCGAGATCAACAAGTTGGGCCATCGTCGACGCATTCTGCAATCGTTGGCCTACATCAGGCAAATGCGTGAGTCGAAGTCACAGAAGACGCCGCTGGCCGAGAACAACGAAACCAACAAAATGACAACGAATGGCAATAAGGAAGCGCTGGCCAGCACTACCACAGCGGCAACTACCGGCACCACACAACCAACCACAATTGCATTACCGCATCGCAATTCCATAACGGGCTATCGCAAGAATCGGTAAGCTAGCTATATATGTATATATTTACTTACTTACAAAATATATAGAGCAGATATAGTAAATGAATTGAATTATTTTTTAGTCCTGCACCACCGCCGCCTGCACCGCCGGCACTCAAAACAATTGAGTCTGGCCAATCGACGGCTCCACTTCAGATACGCGCACCCTCCGAGCTACTGCTGGGGCTACCCGCCAACATGCGCACCACCCAGTGGCGCCACACGGCGCAAATCTACTCAATGAGCACATCAAATACGAGGTCCAGGTGAGTGTGCTTTCAATTGTATATATGATATTATAATCAAATACAGCCGATTGAACTATTTGATTTCATACTAATTCTTATAATTTTACTATCTCCCCAGTACCTAGGCTCAACGGTTGTGAAAGAACTGCGTGGCACAGAGTCCACAAAGAAATCAATACAAAAGCTGAAAGCCTCCGGCGATCAGGCAGACAAAGAGGTGCAAAAACAGGGCGCGCCATTATCCCTGGCCATTTGTCATCGGGGCGTGGAGTTCATAGATGTGGCCAGCAGGGTAAGTGTAGACGAATTGCATATGTATAAAAAAGATCTAGCTTGCTAAAGCAATGCATGCTTACAGCGTGTCATCTGCGAGCATGAGATACAGAATATCAATTGCGCCTGTCAGGACTCGGAGGATCTGCGGCACTTTGCCTACATCACCAAGGAGCAGGACATGCACTATTGTCATGTGTTTCTAGTGCAGAGCACAGTACGTAATTGCCATAGTTAACTCGGGATAAATCTATATTAATATATGTCCATTATAGGATCTGGCTAGCGAGATCATACTGACGCTGGGCCAGGCCTTCGAGGTGGCCTATCAGCTGGCTTTGCGCGATGGCATTGCCACGACGCCGGCGCTGCTGCTGGACAACGGCATGCTGCAGGGCGAATACTGTGGTGGCGGTGGCAGCAAATAGAGCCAGGAGCTGGCCATCGCCCGTAAACCAACTCAGTCTTTGGCCAACAATACGAATCGCACTCACAGTCGCAGTCGCAGCCTGTGCACCAAACTATTTTGCCTGACCAACTATGGAGCGTTGTTTAAGCTTTAGTTGGAATATTTCCAATACGAATTGAAACTAGTCCTTGCGCAGAGAACAACAACAACGGAAAGACTTTTAACAAAAGGCACAACCATTTTATATATATAAGAATATATATATATATATATATATATATATATATATATATATATATTTGAATATTTAAATCCAGAAATAATCCAGCTTTTTTTTCAAGCTAAACTATTTGAGAATCGAACGCACAATATTCTTGAATATCATCATTTAGCAACTGCAAAAAGAAAACAAAATGCATTTACAACTTTTTAAGTATCTATATGAAAGGCAATTGCATTTAATTATATATATATATACACAGATACATATACTGAAAATACTAAATGTATGTGTATTTAAGTTTTAGCAAATTTTTAGCTATTTATCTAATCCATGAAGCGAGTATAAGGTATAAATTTATTAACATACTATTGGCACATAAACAATTTTATTGATGTTAAAAGCTGTAAGACAATTGACAACAGCGAACTGCTTAATGAAGCAATGAAAAATTCATATCCAAAAAAAAAACACACACATAAAATACAAATTGGCTATATACAAGCGATAAATATATATATATATATATGAACTAATCCCATGAGACATTGCGCGTTGTTAAATAATTTTAAATCAATTCACAAAACTCTAATCAAAATGAAATACAACGCATAAAAGTTATAAGCAAATTAGCTTAAAAAAATACGAAAATAAAATTAAATAAATTAAATTTAATAACAAATGAAAATTACATCTAAAATGTGTGAGACATTTGTTTTCATTTGTTGTTTTTAAATTTAAAACAAAAAATTATATGTTTTTTTTTTAAACTAGTCTTTGATTTTATTTGAAACTAATTTAAGGCAAAGCCTTGTTGTTATTATTTGTTAATTGCCAAATTTTTAGTTTTTATTAAAAAAAAAAAAAAAGTTGTAATTATATACATTTCATGTCTCTATATCTCTCAATGTGTGCAATGCTTTAAATGTTAGCCTGCTGTATGGTACAACAATGCTCATAAGAAGTACCTATCCATTAAATCATTAAATCATTAAATCATGTGAAAAAGTCTACTATAATTAATGTGCATTTGCACCTATATAAACTACATCCAAATCGAAGAACTATATACAAACACACACACACACACACACATACTGCCTAGTGCATAACTAATGAAATTTAATAGCGATCTATGCATAACAAAAATATAGCAAAACAAAAATAATAACATGTTTACCAAAAAAAATAAAAAATAAATACCTGTAAACCTGATTTGTCTTCGTCAAATTGCATAAACAAGTTTACCAAACATACTAAAAATAAAAAGAAAAAAAATAAGTAATAAACAAAAAAAAAAAAAAAAAAAAAAACATTATTGAAATATTGAGCAAATACGCACATGCATGCCTGCATGCATGCATACATACATATGTACAACTACAGACAAACCTTATACAACAAATTCATACTAAATAAATGCATAATTATGTATGTAATTAAATGAATGCACAATTCGTTTATCATTTAATTTATTGTATTTGCGTCTATGTAGAGTGGCCTGGCCGGCCTTAAATTCAATTAAGGCGCACTTTCCCACAGGCCGCGAGCTTAAACGATTGCAGCTTGGCAGCATCAATTCGCCGCATCTGTGCATCAGAGAACGTAGATCATTTACACACAGGTTGGACGTGAGCCGGTTTTGTTGGCTGCTTATTTTGTTTTTGTTTTTCTCCTTCTTCTATAAGGCTAAATGCGTTAAGCATTTGATCATACGAATATTAATTGGCAAACACCAAAGCGCAGAGCTATTGCCCCGACAACGACTCCAGCTTCAACTTTCAGCTTGTGATTCCCTGGCACACGCACACACGCACACGCGCTAATGTTGCCAGCAATATGTTGCCGGCGTGCGTCAAATGTTGCCAAGCAACACGATAGCGAGTGGGAACGTGTGTGCGGACGCAAGAGTGGGCGAGAGAGTTGGGGGGGACAGGTGTCTCGTATTGCTATGTATAGTACTAGCCAGAATGACGACGCTTGATGCCGCCGCATCCAGCGCTTAACGGTTTAAATTATTTCGCGTCTCTAGCGTCGTTTGCTAGCGTGCAATTTGTGGCGCACAGCTTATCACAATTTCATTATTACAAGCATTATTATTGGCCATAGTAAATTTGCCAGCCGGCCTGGCATTTGGCTCTTTGGCATTGCCAGCCAGTGTGCGCTGTGCGTTTATTTGTAATTGAAATTGCGTGACTTTATGCTTCGATTTCGCTCTAGCCATTGTTGCCATACTGAATGGCAAAGAGAGATAGACTTGCATATATACATGTGTATCAACATATACTTATGTATATACATATATGTATATGCATGCACGTCAAACTTTCGGGCGAGCTTTCGCTGTGACAGCGAGACAGCGAGAACAAGCGAGCCGCAGCAACAACAGCCACAGCCACAGCTACAGCCGCAGCAACAACAAGAACAGCAATGACGACAGCAGTCAAATAAAACAAAAATCACAAACACAAGTGCAAAGCGCGCTTGCTGACAAAGCTGTTCGCCTGCTCCAAATGCGAGCAAGCAGCGCAATGTTTGCCCAGCCCTTGCTCACTTACACGCGTGTGCGTGTGTTGATGTGTGTTTCTCTTTATGCCTGTGCCTGTGTGTGTGTGTGTATATATACATTTGTTGACTATTTAAAGCAACTGTAAATAAGCAAAGCACTCTGCAGCTGACTTACGTGCAGCGCACGCTGCTGCGCGCCTGCTAAAAATTGTACCAAAAAATCGCCGTTCGTCAGTTAAACGCGCTTCTGGCGAGTGCCTGGAAACGCTAGCGATTCGTATTTAGTTGCCGCAACAAATGCCCCCATGCCCGCCCGCCCATGTGTCAAGAAATCATTTTTGTTCTGAGGCAATTTAGGCGATTTGTGGCTGTGCCATGAATTTGTTGAGATGCTTTTTGCATTTAGTTTTTCTAAAATGTATAGAGAATATAAAAATTATTAAAAAAATAAAATATAAATTTAATCACATAGTAGTGTGCATGTATTTAATATATAATAATTTTCCTTTTTAAGCAATTAAGTTTAAATATTTTTATATGTATTTGTATGCTAGAAAATCATTTTTTCTTTTTTCGTATATTTAATTATGTAATAATATATGTATATATTTGGATTTAATTATTCTTTTTAATTTTCTATCATTATTATTATTTATTAATAATTTTTTTTTTAAATATATTTTATTTCATTTATTTCTTTTGTTTATTTTTGCATGTATAAAACACATAATAATTAGAAAATACCCAAGAAATAAAATTATAATAAAAACATATTTTTGCCTGAAACCTATATTAGGCATTAATTGGAATAAAAGTGGTTAAAGACAATTCAAAAAAAATAATATAGATCGTGAAATTGTAATTTTAGTTACATTCACTTTTATAACTGGAATTATTGTCGACCTTCAATAAAAAAATAAAATATAAATTGTCACATGTGTTTAATATATAATAATTTTCCTTTTTAAGCAATTAAGTTTAAATATTTGTATTTTTAAAATATTTTATTTTATTTATTTTTGCACGCATATTATTTAGAAAATACCCAAGAAATTAAATTATAATAAAAAACATATTTTTGCCTGAAACTTTTTATAATAAAATCTTTGATATAGATAATTATATCAGGCATTTAAATTGGAATAAAAGTGTTAAAGACAATAAAAAAAAAAAAAAAATGTTTAAATGATCATGAAACTGTATTTTTTCTTTACATTCATTATTGTCGATCTTTAATATACATAGATCTTTTACCTCTGACACTCCCTTGATGCAATTAGAAATATCTGCATTCAAAATATTATGTATTTTGGATGCAATTTTACACAATTTAGAAATTTGGAAATTTGCAATATTCATTTGCAATGTTATAGATTTAAAGTGCACATTATTACTATTCACACTATTCCTGCTCGAGTCTTCTAATCCTCTAGTTTGGCATTGATGCAAAAGTTGATGCATTGTTTTTGAGTAAGAAACTTATTGCGATTGCCGCCACAGTTGGAGTATATAAAGTTTAGACAACGTTTCCTAGCGGGATTATAATACCACAATCGACTATGTCCACGGCATTTTCCATAATCAGAATATGTTTCGCAAATGCCTAAAGTAAAAATGTTATTGAAAATTATCGATGAATAAATTTACATAATATAATTCACTTTCTCTTGATGCGTTTAAGCGTTCCATTAATTCCGAAAGTTCTGTTGCTGCTGTCATTAGCAGCAGAGCGAACAAATAAAATATGACTATAGGAATTTTCATTTTTTATCCACTGCGAGTTACGGAAGTACTGTGAGGCTGAAGACCTATGCAAGGCTGTTTTATACCTATATCAGTTGGCAATGTGGAAATGTCATGAAATGGAAATGTGTTTTGCTTTTAATTTTACTGTTAATTGAATTTACAAATATGCACTTGAGTTGAGGTCTTTCAATTGCTCATTACTGGTGGAATTTACAGCTTTAGTTTCAAATTAATTCTCTCCCCAGATTAATTTCGTCTTCAAAGAACTCAATAGGCATTGCTAATACCTACAATGCTTCTTGACTATGTTTAATTGAGTGATTAAGAAGAAAGTTCCAAACTTTTTACTCATTCTATTGAAAGCCTTCCCACTTTAAACGACCTCTCTTAGAGTATTCCTGAGATGGCCTCTCTCTCTAGCAGTCCATCTTTCAACCATAAGCCCACAGAAACAAAAGCTTTTTGTTCAACTTCAGTGTATATTCAAGTCGGATACTTCCGTCTCGAGCATGATACTGATTTATTATATAAAATGTATGCAAAAATCAACCGACGCTGGCCAATTCTTTTTTCAGCCATTCCTTAGCTCTTTCAGTGCAAAATACATCGCATTCATCTTTAGTATAGAAACGATTTGGATTGCCGCCGCAATTCGAATAGGTGAACTTCTCGCACTTGGACCTGTACTTGTTGAAGTACCAGAGCTGTCGACTTCCTCTACATTTGCCATAGTCTGGCTTCGAATAGCAAACAGCTGCAAGACAAGACGCACAAATGGTTAACAACAGAAAGAAATTTAAATTAAAGATATTATTCCGAGAACCTTTATTAAGTCTTTCAAAATGCGTCTTTCGTGCCTGATCGTTATAACTGCCATCATCATCGTAATTCTGGCTCAGAGCCAAGTCAGCCAAGAGCAAAAACAATGCCAATGCAATCAAACACTTCATATTGTGTGGGGCAGCTCAATCCAGAATGTCAACTGAACTGCAAACAATAATCAACTTCAATTTATAGTGCGAGCCGTAACGAACTAACAACTGTTTTTGCATCTAAATGTAAAATAGAAGCAATTGTTTTTTTTTTTTCCAAGATATAGAACGATCAAATGCCAAATGTTTAACACGTCATGCAATTGCTCAATCTGTAATCAGGGACCAAAATTATGCGACCGGTTGGCCAAGCGAATTCAATTAAATTTCTCAATAAATTATAAGTGCAGAAACAAACTCAACGCTAGCGAAGTCAATTCAAGTCGGTCGATCGGTCGATCGGTCGGCTCTGCTGCATACTTAGATGCATATGAGTCGAAATTGTGAACTGGTCCAGTGTGCGTTTAAACCGGTACTTAGTACACAACAAAACGAGATTACGCAATGCCGAGCGAACATCACATGCCATCGCGCATACGCCGCATGGTACGCCTGTGCATTGGGACATTGCTCTTCTCGCATAACGAAAACGAAATCGCAAGCATCGGATAAAATCGAAATTGAAATTCTAGATCAAGGCCAGCACACAAATGCATAAACATACACATATGTATATATAGATATATATCTCTCGCATGCTACTGGCTGCTGACACACGCAATGCATGCGTTAAATAACGCGAAACTAGTTTGGCCATTGAAGGAGGATGCTTGGTATTAGTGGCGCGCGCACACACACTAACTGGGTCAAAAGGAAGCACGGCCACTGCGAGTGCGCATGCATGCAATAAATTGCAGCAATTGAAATGAATTTTGTCATTCGACAATTTGCATTTGTAAGTAACAAGAGAAAACACTTAGCGCCACTTATGCGCCTGACAGGGCACCCGAATGCTCCCATGGCCGGTGGCCAACACCAAGCCCAATTATATGGCCAAATACATTATCACAGTTTACGATTGCCAATGTGTCACTGATCAGGCGTTTATTTATAACAAACGTCATTTGAAGGCTGCACAAAAGTGCTCAAAAATGGACACAAACAAAAATGAAATGAATAAATAAAAAACTAGTGCAAAAAAAAAAAAATGCGAAAATTAAAATTGCTTGTAAAATTGAAACAATAAAAGCGTGTAGCAGAGTATTGAAAGTATTTTGACATTATAAAATAATAAATTAAAATTATTTAAATTAAATAATTCTTATAAATATATATGTAGACCTTTAGTCTAATTGAGCTATAGCCTTTGGTCTAATAAAACAAAAGTAAATAGTTTGTAAATCCATAAAGCTGCCCTGCTTTGGGCTACAACTCAATTCGTTATGGACAAATGCATTTGCATAAATACAAATATATATATAAATATAATAAATATACATCTGTATTATATATCGAATCGTGAGTAGATCGTGAGGCCTCCGGCTTGTTCGCTAGTTGAGCTATTAAACAAAATTAGCGAACATAATTCTATTAATTTAAATGTTGCATTTTATTTGCTGGCAAATTAGTTTTCAGGCCATTTGGCATTACGGCTCTTAGCCAAAAATGGAAAAAAAATGCAAATACCGTTAGGGCCGTTTATCGATTGTGTGAAGCGCGTCAAGGCTAAGTCTAGATAACGAAATCTTGTGACCTGTCCAAATAGCTGACAAATGCAATGCAACAAGTTTGGCAGGCACTTAATAAACATATTCATATCTGGCGATTTGACGCTTTTGACCAATGCACGCAAATGAATCAGTCGCTGGGATTGTGCAATTATGGCTAATAAAAATGTTTATGGCCAATGCCGCTGCCACCGCCACCGCCGCCATGGTCCATTCGTCGATGACTTCTGCTGGAACGATATGAATCACCATAAATCTAAGTGCGGTATAAATATTTATCGTGATTTTATAGACGATGCCTAAGGAGGAAGACAACCAAACCAGCCAAACTCGCATGCAATAACCACATTGCGCATTTGGCATGCGTGAGAATCGCATGCAGACCAGCCTGGACCAAGCTGACCAATGTCCAGTGTCCAATATCTAATGTCCATTGAGCACATTTTCTCCTTCTCTCTCTCTCTCTCTCTTTAATGGCAGGCAAATTTTGCACATGGCTTTCATGGTGATTTGAATGGTGCAGATAAAAAAAGGTCGCGCGCTCTTAGAAAGTGGGTTAATTAGCAAACAAAGTCGATTGGCTTATATATTTATATATGTGTGTATATATGTATTTATTTACATCCGCCACAATGCATTTCTATATTGCTCCAATAAAACATAACGCATTGGTATGCCCAAAAACTTGACCTCAAAAGATGAGACGCTGCTGCTCCAACTGTCCAACAGCTAGAGAGCAGACCAAGGCTGAGGCTGTGACTGTGGCTGTGGCTGTGGCTGAGGATCAGGCATGGGCTGTAGCTCTGTGTGGACGTGCTGCTCGCGCACACGTCACCGTTAATTGGGCATTCAAATGTCAAGTTCAATTTTGGGCTACATTAGCGTTACCTATAAAAGGGCCGTTCTCTCTGCGCTGCGCATAAAATGAGATTTATTGTTGCATTTTGCTGGCTGCATAAATTGTTGGTTTTTTTTTTTTTTTTGCTGCTCTGCGTCTGGTGGCAATGGTCCACTGATCATCTGGCCACTAACAATTGGCCAAAGAACCAGACGCGCCTGTGAGCCGTTTGGCATTTGGACTTTTGAATAATTTGAGCAGCTCCGCAAGCGTATCAATTGCAATATCATTATTTGGCCAGACTGTGGCTAAGTTACTATGACGAACCACTTGGCCAAATTGTCAATGCTTAAACGCCCAATGCAATATTTGAAAAATATTATTTATGACATTGATACGCGGCTTCCGATTCAACTCAAAGGCCAGAAACGAGCTCAAGCTTAACTGCTTTTATTTTAATGACCGGCCACTTGCTAGTGGTTTTCGGCAAATGTAAAACCTACGATTAGTGCATGGCGATAGCAGAGATATACCCTGTACTAAATGCAAACGCTAATGGCAGGTATAGCTGACTATAAGGTATGTCAAGCACTCTCAATGAGACTGCGAGAGAAATAGAGTGAGAGCAAAAGAACGTCATATGATATTCTTTCCGAATTGAGTCAGAAGAAAGAAATAGTAAGACTTTCTTCCTATTATGAGACACATGGAAAATTAATACTTCTCATTCTTTCTCTATCCCTCTCTCTCTCTCGCTTCTTCTCTCAATTCATTCCCTTTATACATGTGACTCTGAAAACAGATATCTACAATTATAGCGAGACACGATCTTAGTTTTCCTTTCCCCCCTCTCAATTAAAAAGGAATTTTAACGATTATAGAATATATAGCTTAACGTACCGCTATCTTTTTGGCAACTTAATCTAAACAGATGTTAGATTAATTTTTCTATCTACTAAGACTATATTAATTCCAAAATAGGAGAAGGAAGATTGCTATTTCTTTTTCTTCTAACTCTTTTCTTAAGTCACCCTCCCTCTTCTCAAGCTCCCTCTCACTTTCACTCCCTCTCACTCTCTCTCTCTCTCGCTCTCTCTCTCTCTCTCTCTCTCTCTCTCTCCTCCTCCTCTCTCGCTCTCTCTCTCCATCTCTCTCTCTTCCTCTCTCTCTCTCTCTCTCTGTAGCTCTCACTCTCTACTCGCTTACTGTGAATTCTCCTCTCTGTTTTATTGCACATCAGCAATTAGAGAAAGTAATATTTTGTACATTTTATATGCATTCATATATTACAGGGTATCTCTCTAACGATATCTGTGCTAAATTATTAAGTACTTAAGTATCAATAAAGTTATAACAAATTTGAAAAATATCTTTGAAGCAAAGCCACCACAACAGGGGCGCAAAATGTTGGGCAATGCGCAGTTGCAACTCCTGCTGTTGTTGTTGTTGTCGTTATTGTTGTTGTTTTTGTTGTTGGTGCAATTTCTGGTGGCATAAATCAACGATTGGAAAATTAAAAGCAATAAATTTGCAATTAATTTTTAATTTGCGCAAATTGATTAACATCAGCACGCTGCAAATGCCAAATAAAAAATAATATAAAATAAATCAAAGCTAGTTGAAAATTTTGATAAGCAGATCAAATTTAGCCAAGTTTTTTTTTTTTTTTTTTTTTTGCTTTGACTATCATAAGTGGCGCGTTTATGCGATTAAAGTTTTTTTTTTTTTTTTTGGGAAACTTGCGACTAATCAGCAAACATTTCACAAACAAAAGCCTCGAGCCTTTTCCCAAGTTAAAGACAAAGAAAGCAAACCTCTGAGACGTCAACGCTAAGTGCTAAACAAATTCGTCTGGCTAAAGAGTTTGGCCTAGAGCCAAACGAAATGCACGCAGCTACAACCTAC
Source organism: Drosophila koepferae (assembly GCA_030914345.1). Classification (NCBI taxonomy): domain Eukaryota; kingdom Metazoa; phylum Arthropoda; class Insecta; order Diptera; family Drosophilidae; genus Drosophila; species Drosophila koepferae. The sequence continues at coordinate 3,840,154 of JAUESR010000208.1, forward strand.
GCAATGTGGCCAATAAATAAAGTGTGAAGGTCTCTCTCCGTTTGGCCAATCTCTCGAACCAAGCCAATAACACTGGCTGAACTGTTGACCCTGCTGCTGCCGTCGTTGCTTTGGCCAGTAGATGTTGCCAGTAAATGTTGCCAGTAGATGTTGCTGTTGTTTATTATAGAATGTGATTAATTATGCTGACATTAAATCGGCTAATAGAAATATATCTCGTTGCGTTTGAAAATAATGTTGACGTGATTGTAATTGAAGTTGTTGCCCGTTGCCTATTTGAATGTTGCTGTTGCCTGCTGCCTGTTGCCTGTTGCTGTTGCCCGTTGCCTGTTGCCTTTAACCCTGCAGAAAATTGCCTTTTCACCGGTGACCGCTGTGTGGAGTTTATTGCAAATTTGTTTGTTTGCCAGCCAGGATAACTGATGGTGAAATTTAGTATGAAGCGCGCTTGCGAATATACAATATGACAGAATACATTAATCACATTGATAATTGGCAACAGTTGCAAGCACTGCCAGTTGGCTTTCACGCCACCAATACGAATCCAGCAACAATTAAACAAAAATGTGCGCCCATATAACATCTATATATATGTATAGAGAGAGATATATATCCATGTACGTCTATATAATTAACTGTTGCTTTAAGTTATTTGTGGCGCATCATCAACGTATTTAAATCAATTACAATCAGCAATTTGTTGCTGCTCTGCCTGCCTGGCTGCCTTCTCTTTAATCAAGGCATGCGTTTGTATTACAGATAGATGACACTGCCCCTGGAGACGTGGCCAAGTCGTGTTAAGTACGCGCGAATTAATGTCTTGGCCGAGTCACTACATCTTGGAAAGTCCTCTGCAGCGATTGCCATTGCTGGTTGCTGTTGCTGCTTGGTGTTGCTGGTTGCTGTTGCTAAATTGCAAGTCGAGACAAGTCAAGAATTTAACAGCCAAAGCGCCGCCTGCTAGTTGAGTGTGTGGCAGTCAGGCGGCGCGTAATTTACGTCGATTTGATGTTTCCAACATAAATTTATAGCGCACACAATTTTGCCAGCGATTTGTTGCCAGCGCCGCCTGCAACATGTTGAATTGATGATGTTGCTGTTGCTGTTACTGTTGCTCCTTCTGCCGCTGCTTGGCATGCTTTGATTTCGCAGAGCAGCAAATACAAAAATGTCGCAATAGCATTATAATGAAAAACCGAGAAAAATCATGTTGGCATGCGGCTGCTGCTGCTGCTGCTTCTTGCTGAGTTAAGCAACATTTTTGCTAGCGTTTTGGTTTTTATTGACTGAAGAGGCCGCCGCAGCAGAGGCGTCTATTGAAGAGGCGCCTGCGTGTATGAGATATGGTGTTGCCGTTGCACTATTCCATTGCTTTGGCCGCATGTTTCTGGCCCGAGACATGACATGTTCGAGGAGCAGGAAGTCGTTTTGCGTTTTGCGTTTTGCGCTTTGCCACATTTATGAGTTACGCTTTGGCCGCGTGTTGCAAGCAACGCCGCATGCAATCTGCCACTTATGGCTGCCGTTGCTGTTGTTTGTCTTTTCTATTTTTAATCATGTGCAACTTGTTTGCCGACTTAGCCAGCAAATGATGTCATTAGCACAACTGGCGAGTCGAGTGTGGCCCACAGTGCAAAGGTAAAAAGACACGCACAGCCAAATTAAGATATTAAATGGCAGCAAAACTCTTGCAACATGTTGCCAACTTAATTGTGTTGGCACCGCGGGCCAACACGCCGATCTAATTGCAAATGGAGCAGCATGCAAAATTTTTATAGTTTTTTTCGGTTTTAATAACAAATGCCCGCAGGGATGAAGCACGTTTAATGCCAAAATGATGCATGTTGCGGTTGGTGGGTGATGTTGCTGCTGCTGCTGCTGCTGCTGCTGCTGCTGCTGCTGCTGCTGCTGCCTAGCCCAATTACTGGGCACCTGCAATTGACAATGCTGTTGCTGTTGAGCGAAGCGAACTGCATGATTTATGCGGCGCACCATTTTCGAGTCCATGGCGGCTCCATAAACAAATTGTCGCCGAGCGCTCTAAATGGACCTGCGTCTGCCAAAGCCATGAAATTGAGCTATAATTGAATTGGCGCACAGGACACGGCACAGCAGCAATACACATACATATATATGTATATGTACATATATATAACAAAATTGTTTCAAACAAACCATGCAATAGATCGTCGCGCTTTTTGGCCATCTTACAATTTATTGCAGCGCATTTCAATTTCACAATTAAAACACGAGCCAACGGCAACGACCAAAGCCCGAGCCACAGCCACAGCCACCAACCACCAACCACCAACCACCGACCACATCATTAGCTTTTTGCCAAACAAATATGGTCATTGTCTTTCTGTATGTGTATATGTGTGTATCATAGATATTGCCACATATTGCATGCGACTTTGTTACGATTTTCAAACATTTAACATTTGTTTTAGTCAAGCCTGCATGTTTGCCCAGCCCGGGGGCCCCATTGCCATGCCTTGCTTGGCTGTTGATAATTTGTAAGCAGCAACTTTGTTGCTGTCGCCGTTGCCAATGTTGCCTGCTTGTTGCTGTCCAACTTGCCAATGTGGCCAATATATATAACTTAATCAATGTGCCGAGCCACATGCAAGCATTCAAGCACAGGCGCTAATGGGCAGATGCCTCTGAGATGAATTAATTAGCGAACTTTTCATTAAGTATTATTAATTTTTAATATGCTAGACTAAATTGTAGTTCTTAGTCTATGCATGACAAGGTAGATAAATTAATTAATAAATTGTTTTTAGTTTTCTTTCTTTTTATCTAAATTAATCTGTCATAAGAAAAAAAGCAAAGGCTGTTCCAGCAAGAGTGTTAGTATAATTGATAAATATATGTCAGCAGATTTTTGTATTAATAATCACAATTTATTTTTATAATAAATACTTATATTTGCCTTTTAATTATAAATTATTATATAGCTGCTTAGTAAGTTAAATTAAAATTCTAAAATTTTTAGCGCAGCTTTTAAAACTTAATCTAAATTTCGTTTTTAAAGCTAACGAGTGCATGAGCTCATTTTCACATTCGATTTGCTTTGATATGTTTATATGCACTCTTAAGCAACATTCCCTTGGAAATAAATAAGAGTTGAGGAATGCCTTAGCAAACAGCACTAAAGACAAACCTGAAATATCGAAACGACGGCAAGATTCATAGCAAAACAAATTTCACTAAATTTTAAAATTAATATTTTTAAAAACTGCTATGATATGATACATTTTTTAAATAATGGCATAAATGTAGCTTTAAGAAAAAAATTAATAATAATGTAATATTTTATGTAATATTAGCTAAATTAGAATTTCTTTTGCTATTGCTGTTATTTGATCAACTTGCTTACAAGCTCATTATTTATAATAAAAAAAAAATATGTGCTAACATTTAAATAAACAAAGTTTAGCTATTTAAATTGAATTTTGAGCATTTTAATATTGTATTTTTTTATTAAATTTTTAGCTTGTGCTCGCTGATTATTTCAAGTGTAGCTGGTGTAATCAAAGAGTTAAGTTTTTAGCTGACTTTTTTTTTGTGGCCAAATTGGATGCATTTCTGCGCAAGTGATCAGCAGTGATCAGTTGTGATCAGTGATCAGGTTGCCCACCCGGCAAATGGCAAGCAGCGGAACGTACCCCAGAGCCAAAGCGAATATCATTGTCAAATGCGCTTTTAATTGATGTAGACAGCGCCCGTACATATTGGACAGCCGAGCTGGACACTCGAGCTCGAGTTGGAGCTGGAGCTGAAGCTGGAAGCTGTAGCTGGAGCTCAATTGGCTCGAGCACAGCTGACAAGCGCACATTAGCAATAAAATATCTAATTGGCGTCTCTTAAGCAACAACAACAACAACAATAACAAGACAACTCAAGTCAAGTCAAGTCAAGAAATGAAAATTTTCATAATACGTTTTCGAGTGTTTTTTTCTTCTTTTTTTTTTTTTTTTTTTTTTTTTTTTTTGAAGATTTGCTTTGACTCCGCCGTATGTGCGTGTGTTTGTTACAGTTTATGGGCCGTGATTTATGCCGGCTAGCATTAAATTTATTTCATTTTTAATGAGTAATTTACACAAAATTGCATTAATTTGACAAACACACATGCCACGGCGACAAGTCATGGCAAATTTCTGACATTTCCTTGATTTATATATCAAATCGAGTCGAGTCGAGTCGAGTTGAGTTGAGAAAAAGGAGCGTAAACGATCTGGACAATTAAACCAATTACTTATGATTCGTCTAGAGCTCTATACATGCATATACATACATATATACATATATATATTTTAATTATCTCTTTGCTATTAATTTGAATTTAATTTCCAAATGCCGGCACATTCCGCTTGCGCGCTCTGTTGTTGCCAACATGTGAAGTGTTGCTAATTAAGCGGCGCATGCAATAAGCGCGTGCATTGCGTGACAATGTTGCAACGATTTCCATATGCGCCCATTGGCGTATCGAAAACGGACGCAGATCAAACGACGCCCCGGACTTGGATTGAGATGATGATTTAATGTCACAGCAGCCCGTTGACCATAAATGCAGTGTTTAAATTAATATGTACGTACGTCACCTAATGAAGCCAACGGCCAACCGAACAGCAGACGTGATCAACGCGGTGCGACGGTATTTTTGGAATTTTTACAACACCAACCGAGGCAGAGGCTGGCTGCCCGGCCAGATCGTTCCAGCGCTACACACTTGCCATTTTCCATTAGCAATAAAAACAACAACAACAACAACAACAGCAACAAAAAAGACATTACGAGCCGAAGACGAAACGAAATGTTTGCAAAAATAGTGCGAATGCGAGTAGCTTTGAATTATGGTAAAACACCTAGGCCATGATTTATCGTTGTTGTAAATAAAGAAATTAAAATGCATTTATGGGCAACAAACGTTCGAGCCGGCAGGCAGCCATAAAGGCAGCTTCTGTTTAAATGAAAAGCCAAAACTAATTGCCAAAATGTTGATAAGATTAGTTTTGGCAACACCCCCAATACACTACGTGTGGTGTGTGTGTGTTGTGTGTGTGTGTGTGTGCAGGCAAAGTGTCCTTAATTAAAATTTGGTTGCATGCTAGCTGCAAAACGTTGCCAATATTAATGTGGCTCTGTAATTGGTTTCTCAAGACCAAGTCACGTTAAGTCTATTACAAGAAATGCATTTTGAGCGGGTGACGCGATGATTGCATAACGCCACTTACTATTACATTTGTTGTTGTTGCTGCTGTTGTTGTTGTTGTTGTTGTTCGTTTGACAAGCAGGTTTAAGCAGTGCAAGCAGTCGAATGGGAAAGAAAAGCCGCCATTTTGATTTCCAGCTGTGTTGCTATAAATTAACACTAAAAGCTCATCGTAACCAAGTCGTCCCATGTCCAGGGGGCATGCGACAAATTTATGCTCACACACACACACACACATCTGCACACACATATGCACGTTAGCATTTGCAAGTGCAACTGTAATTGGTTTCTGCATCTGCAACATTTAAGCGAAAACTAGCTAACGACTGAACTGAACTGAAGTGAGCATCGCATCGTTGCGCACTTGTTGGCCATTTGGCTACATCCGAATTTGGCTGGCCTGAGCCACTAAATGTTTAGAACAAGCTCGTTAAACGTTTTCAAATTCCGCTGCGCTATAAATTCTGACCAAAATGTTGCTAATGATGTGTTATGAAAGGCATTCATAAATCGTTTGATTTCATTGCAACACTTTGCCAAAGGGGGCCTGGCCTAGTAATTAATTTATTGAGCACATCTAATGGTATTTGCTAGTAAGCTTAGTTATAGTTGATAAAGTTGTTGTAGTTTCATGCAAAAGGTAAGGTAAACAATGCTATTGTGAAGATTGGAATACGAGGGAGTCCCTTACTGCTGACGGTATTCAGAGAGAGAGAGAAACTCTCATTGTCACACTTCCTGTCTTCTTTACTCTCTATCTGTCAGCCTCACCATTTCCCTCTCCCACTATATATTACTCACATTATCTGTCTCTCTCCCTCTTTCTCTCTCTCTCTCCCTCTCTATCTCTCTCTCGCTTCTTTACAGTTTCTTTTAATCTCTCAGTATCTATGTTTCTCTCTCTCGCTTCCAATCAATCTATCTCTTATTCTCTCTTTATTAATGCTTTAATACAATCTCTTTCTTTTAATAATTTCTATCTCCCAACTATATCTCCTCTCTGTCCTGCTTCCATTTAAATTTGACTATTGTGTGTGGCAGCCCACATCGTCCTAGCCATAAGTGACTTTTAGCCCAGGCACGCTACGATCACACACGCGAATATCTCACATGAAGCGCATGGAGCGAGCGCCTCAGTTGTTGCAACTTTCTGTCTGTCCAGCGACTCGTGTGGGTTCATCGAATGGTCGCGCGTGCCCGGCCAGAAGCTAACAATTATATTGGACGACCCCGGTGATCCGCTGCCACAGCTACAACTGCCAGCGCCTGGGTGAATGGCGCCATCCAAAGACTTTCAAATGGAAAGCATCCATATATATGTATGCACATATGCATTTCCACTGCCACATGGGATTAAGCAGTCAAGAACTTAGTTTATTCGTAGAGCATGACACCTGCTAAAGCCACTTATTTATTATTGATAAGCTAAAAACTGGTTGATCTTTCCCACGGTGAGTTGCCAATGGCATCAGCTGCAGCAGCAGCAGCAGCAGCAGCAGCAGCATCTGCAGCTAAGCTAAGAATTGCATGAGTGCAGAATAGTAGAAGATCGGGTGTCAAAAGTAAGGCCTAACCCAAGGCACACTGAAACCTGTTAAAACCAATGCCTTATTCAAATAGTAATATTAGAGATATTACATGGATATGTCATAGGTATACGAGGGTGGACTGAAAAGTTTTGAAACCAAAAATATCGAATGATCAAAAATGTAAAAAGTTTTTAAACTAAAAATTGATATATATGTAAAGAGGAGGAGAAAAAGAAAAAGTTACAAAATTTTTATTATATATTAGATGAATTTTGAATTCATTTTAAAGCTTAGTTAATGCCATCATATAAGAAATAGCTAATTCAGATTGAAGAGAGCTTAGAGCTTCAACTGTACCAAGAAAGGCCTTCGCCTAGGCCATGAGAGCGGGCGACTTCTTAATCAAATTCATGTTGCTAGTGTCAGTTACAGATAGATAGATCAGTCAAAAAATATTGCAATGCCAAGACAGATAAATATAAATTAATAAAATATAATAAAAAGATAAATAAATACAAATATATAAGTGATAAACAATAATAATAAAAAAAATAAATTTAAAAAAAAAATTAAAAAAATAAATTTAAATTTGTATATTTTCTTTATTTTTCTGTTCTTCTATAGTTCACTACCTCTTCACACCAACCTCGCAATAATAATATAACAGGTAAGGACTACATAGCTAGCGCAATGCGTCAGCTGTGCGAATCACGAGCAATCGGCAAATGTTGCTCATGTTGCCAAGCTGAAGGCAATCTATGGCAATTGCGCGGGCAGTTGTTGCAAACAATCATGACTTGGCCCAGCCAGCCCAGCATCATCAACAAGAGCAGCAGCAGCAGCAGCAGCATCTGATGATGATGATAAATGTGTCGTTTGCTCTGTGGCAGTTCACATGAAAAACACATTACGCGCCAGCGTTTCTTAATGTACAATAATGATGGAAAAATCATGACACAAGCCTCACTCAATAATGTTGATAAATCAAAGCAAATAAATCTGTGCTCAATAGATATACATATGCTATATATGTATATAAATAGCTGAGAGCCAACGGGAATCACATTGACAGCCATATAAAGCGTTTTGATGACTTCTATTCCGATAGGGCATACGCCGTTCGGCACGATTTGCTTGCCTTCTTTTTTTTTATGTCTGTTGACATGGCCAGAACCGCAAAAGTTATGAACCTGAGCTGATTTGCTAGAAGCAGTCCCATATGCCACATGCATGTGGCACGTAGCTCAAAGAAATATAGACACATGCTTGTACAATGTGCCTGTACATATGAAACAGCAACAAAAACTATGTTTAGCAACATGTTGCCAGCCGCCGCCGCAGCCACAGCAGACTTGTTGACGGCAGCTTTTGTCTTGGTTGCCTGATTATAGCTGGCGCATATGATAAAGCGGGTATATAGAATTCTGAATATATTTCTTATATAATTGAATAAATTCATTTTAAAATTTGTGTTCTTATATTCGAGATTTGTGTTTAGCTTCTTAACAAATATTTTATATACTATTACAAGCAGAGCTCCAGTTGGCATCTATAGAGTAGAGAATCAACTAATTATAGTTTTTATATGAATGAAATATTTAGGGTTTCCAAATTATGATATACTTTAAATTCTAGAAGAAGAATGATAGAAGATTGAAGACAAAAATGTGTTTAAAATAGAATCAATTAGCTTATTTAGCACTATTATTTTCAACTAAATATTATTTTGTAATGTTCAAACTAAAAATTGTCTATGTATCTATTAAATGTTTTCTGAGCTATCATGCAACAAATTGGATCGGATTTGATTGGAGTTCTACATACACAATAGCTAGGGTATTTGCTGGTCGAGCAATAAATAACTACAAACTAGCCTAATGTATGGTTGTTATTGTTGTCGTTGCTCCCCTTGCTGTTTAAGCCATTAAAATATATAGTTAGTGTTATTGCTGTCAATATGAGCTTTGCAGTGGATCGCACAAGGAAGAAAAACAACAGCAACAACAACAAAAACAACACATGTCAGTGAGCCTGTTAGGCTAGTTAATAATGTTGCTGCTGCTGCTGCTGCTGCTGATGCTTTGTTGCTGATGATGATATGGATGTAAGTAAGCATAATCACGATCTAATTTATTTACAAATTTTTGTGTTGAAATCAAACGTTCGAAGTCGTGTTTAAAAGGTTCTTTATGATTTATGCGAGCGTTGAAAAGCCAAAATGTGCGAGTGTGTGTATGTGTGTGCCAATAGATTCTCACAGTTTGGGATCAATTGATGGACATCGTTGCAGCACAGCCGTCCGAGTGGATGCTGCGATGAGCAATTGGCAAACATGCTACACAAACTCTGGATAGTTTGTTTTTTTTTTTTTTTTTTAGGTTTCTTCTCATTCAATTGATGGGCATTGTGCCCGAATGGCAGGCTAATCCTAATGTATCCAGGTTCTATTCAGCAATTGCTGTGAAACGTTAATTTAGATTTATGGCTCAAATCGCAACTAGCTTGATGTGTTGTGCAACAGGAAGGCAGGCAGGCAGGTAGAGGTAGCTAGGTTGGCCGTGCGACTGCTCCAACTGACGCAAATGGGCAGCTGTTGCATGTGGCACATTTGTCATGCGGCAGATCGTGTGCTCCAGCTGCCGCTGCCTGATGGGATAGCAACTACAAACGTTATTTACTGACTCGCAATAGACGCACGCTTAGATACCCTTACCATAAAATATAACATGAAAGTTGATGGAGTAAAGGATTTGACTATTTGCCATCTCTTCACTCTTTACGAGCATAAAATCAAATATACATACATACATACACACACACACTTGCTTTCTTACCCACCCACACTTACATTTAGGTGTGCAAAGCGGAGTAAGCAAATGAGGGAAAGCGCGCATCTCACTTACACATAGGATCCTCATTAAGCGTGCGAGAAAGAAAGACTCTGATAGTCTAGCTCTCGTTGTCCCATCTCTACCTGTTCATACGCTCATCTCTATATGTTAGGGCAGCAAATATGTTGATAAATTAGTTGATTGCGTTGATTGTGAGGCGACGGCAAATCGTTGCATTTGATGCAACTGCATGCCATGCCATGTCGCAGCCAAATAAACATATCAACATGATAAATATGCGACCCATAAGCAACATCAGTTATCGGACAGTGTCCGGGCTACACGCAAAGCGAAGGACAAGCGCATAAATCAGTTGCGTTCCTCTTTTTTAATCGCTGATTTCCGCTTCGCTGGAAATGAAAACAGATCCACAAACTGGTTTGACATTTTGGAATGGGGACGAGCGCCCAAACAACCAGCACTATATGGGACGCTTCTCGTACACTGCACAAAACTGCGGCACAGTTATTGTTGTTTACATTTTAAATGATTACTAAATATTACATTGTTTATTAAAATACACACATTTCAATTAGCTTGGTTTTTGTTGTTTTTTTTTCTGGTTGTATTTATCGCAAACTCTACACACTTGTTGCTCTAATTGTTGTTGTTGTTGCTGTTACTCTTGTGAAAAAGTAAAACTTAATTTTACAGAACCTTAGCCTCGGACAGATCATCCAGAGGCTTGCTTGGTGGCGGAATCTTGTATTCCGTCTCTGGGGTCTCATAGATCTTCTCCTCCTTGGGCTCAACGACAGACACATTGTCGGGCAGTGGCTTCTTGGGTCCAATCTTGTTCTTGGGATCGTAGGGCAACATGATCTTAACCTTGATGCCAAGCACGCCCTGGCGCAGCAGAACGTGGCGTGTGGCGGTCTCGACATAGTCGTTGCATGGATCACCAGAGTGAATCATGAGTCCATCGACGAACTTCATCGACTTGGCACGCTGACCACGCAGCTTGCCAGAGACAACAACTTCACAGCCCTTGGCGCCAGACTCCATGATGAAGCGCAGCACACCATAGCAGGCGCGACGCACAGCCAGACCTCCGGTCAGCTTGTAGCGCAGAGACTCAGCCTGGGCGATGGCGCAGAGACCGCGAGTGGCGACCTTCTCAGCGTACAGTTCAATGCGGCCGGTTTCGAAGTTGAAACGCTTCTGAACCATGGCGGTGAGCTCACGAATGCGACGGCCCTTCTCGCCCAGCACTTGTTGGGTCTTGGTGGCCATGATGATGATCTCAGTGCGGGATGGGGTCACACGCACCTCAACACCGGAGTAACCATCCTCGGCGAGCTCACGAGTCAGGAACTCGTTCAACTCAGCCTTGAAGATACCGTCGGAGACGAACTAAAATAAATCACAATATACAAATTGTTAGCCGGGCATACATCAATTTCAAAGATATAACAAATATTATCATTGCTAGTCATTTTTGTTGTTGTTGTTGTTGTTCAAGCGAGTGTCATGCTGAACGGGTGCTCCACGCCTGCCGTGGACGCTCGCGATTTGAGGTTAACTTTAGTTTGGTTTGTTTTTTGAGGTTCCCGCGTAGATTTTTCACACAACTTTATGTACCCAACACTTTTGCATGGGCAGCGCACTTTTCTGCTTGTATTGCAATGCAATTTTCGTTTAATTACCTTACGTTTCTTTGAAATGTTTAGGTTCATGTTCATTTCATACGACTCGCACGGAACGTGGTCAAAAAGAAAGAAAGAAGGCACCCTGCTTTACCGATAACATGGCCGTCGCGCGCACTGCTTTGCCAACTGTAGGGTTGCAAGTTAAATGTAACGATTCCCATGTTGTGCACTTATCGACATTTTAATTACTCCTAATTTAGAAGCATTCTCCATTTAACCATCCTCATCATACCCTTTAAAATATTTCTAATTGCTGAGTCTAAGTTCTTTCTAAGAATATCATATTTGTACATACAATTCAAACAGCTGTGAATCAACAAACGATAGTCATAAATCAACCCTAAAGTGTCTGCCAGCTGTTGAAATGGGCATACACAAAACTATCGACAACCACCTCAACCGATGCAGCCATAATCGATGCAAATATATATTGACTTATCAATAATTGCATCGATAATTTTACAGCTGTAGAACAAAGCAGCAACCAAATTGCGTCTCATAATTGAAAACGAAAATAAATAACAAGTTCTGTAGAGCTCAGTCAGCAACATGTCTGAAATAAAGGCGTTGGAGCACGCCACTCTCAAAGTGCCATACGAAATATTAAACAAACGCTTTCGATCTGCTCAAAAGATTATCGACCGTGAAGTTGACCAAGTAATGAATGTTTCGCGACAAGTGGAAAAGGCCTTGGACGCTGAGCAGCCACCCATATTGTCAGATGTGGCCAAGTTAATGGGCAATGTGGCCCAAAAACTTCAGGTGCTCAAGCGCAAAGCCGACGAAAGCATCAATGACGAACTGAGCGTCACCCAGATATGCAAACGCAAGCTCCATCATCTCAAGGGCATCATGCCTCGCTGCACTGGTGACATGTTTCCCGGTACTGTGGATCAATGGAAACGCATACGTATCGATCGCCTGGTTATTGAACATCTGTTGCGCATGGGCTACTACCAGACGGCCGAAGAGCTAGCAACACGCACTGAGGTACGTCATTTAACTAACGTGGACATCTTCCAAACATCGCGTGAGGTGGAGGAAGATCTGGCAAATCATAGCACTACTAAATGTGTGCTCTGGTGCATTGACAACAAGTCCAAGCTACGAAAAATCAATTCCACCATTGAGTTTAGCTTGCGTGTGCAGGAGTTCGTCGAGCTAGTGCGTCAGAATCAACGCCTGGAAGCAGTGAAGCATTCGCGTCGCTATTTTCCAGCCTACGAGAAGACCCAATTGAATGAAATTTGTCATGTTATGGCGCTGTTGGCGTATCCGGCCGACTCCGAAATGGAGTACTGCAAGGTGTACATGGATCCCAAGCGCTGGGAACAGCTCGTGCTGGACTTTCGTAACGAGAACTATCGTCTGTTCCAGCTATCCAATACATCCGTTTTCTCGGCAGCTATTCAGGCCGGCCTCTCGGCGCTGAAGACGCCCCAATGCTACTCTCAGACCTGCCGCAATCTGAATTGTCCCGTCTGCCAGGACGACTTCCACCAGATTGCGCTCAAGTTGCCATACTCCCACTGTGTGCAGAGTCGTCTCATTTGTCGCGTTACCGGCTTGCCCCTAAACGAGCACAACCAGCCGATGATGTTGCCAAATGGACAGATCTATGGTCGGCTCGCTTTGCCGAAGATAACCAAAGAGGATGGCACCGTTACCTGCCCGGTGACGAAAGTTAAGTTTACAAAACCGAAGATCGACAAGGTATTTATCATGTAAGACGAACGAAACAGTTGCAGAAGTGTCAGAGACTTTGTTAAACTTTAACCCCCTCTATATATATATATTATCATTATCATTAAGCCAGAATCGACTATATATATATATTTTGTATAACTATATTTCTATTATGTATGTATCTAAGTGTGGCGCCCAACGTTTTCCAACAACTGCGCATTTGAATTTCGATTACGATTAGTTAGTTCTTCATCTTCAAACAGATTTGATTCTCGTCGCTGCGCCGTCGCAGCTCTATTGATTTTTCGGGCAGCGCAGTCAACGGCGGCAGAGCTCGAGGCAGAGGCCGTATGTCGATGTTGATTCATGCTGTGCGAAGCGAACGAGCAGCGTTATTTAATTTCTTCCTAAGTGCAAACTATTCAAATATATCAATATAAATAAAGAAAAATTCATATAAATAAGCAAAACGAAAAACGCGTTTCAAATTCTAACGGGTTTCCCATTTCATTTGCACCCAAACACAGCGAGTGTGAATTGTTATTGTTGCTGTTGCTGTTGTTGTTGTTGTTGTTGTGATTGTGGCAGCTCAGCTGCGAAAATGCATACGAAACTGTGAAAATTGACAAGTGCAAATAATTAATTCAACAGCAGCAAAAGCAGTCGCAGCAGCATCTATCTAGGTAAACAGCTGCGTTTGCTATACAAACAACAACAAAAACAACAAACAGATACATAAACAGTAAACTAGATACGACGTTCAACCCCCACGTCCAAACCCACCACCGCCATTTCCACCTCACCTCATACCACCACTACTCTAAAAGAGACAGCAACAGCAACAAGAACAGCGGAGGCCCAACTGTAACCGTAAACCCGCTCGTATAAGCGTTTCGCAATATGGCTTTGGATTTTGTGGCCACCTACAAGGTGTTGGTGCTGGGCGACTCCAACGTGGGCAAGACGTGTATTGTGCACAGATATTGTGATGAGAAGTACTACGACACATACATCTCCACAATCGGTGAGTGTTGCCATAGCTGTTATATACACACACACACACACACTCGCACGCACATACAGACTCCTTTGTCTGGCTTCAATGACAACAAGAACAACAACAACAAACAATCCCTTATCCTCTGCCCAGGTATTGACTTCAAACAGAAGCTCATCAATCTGGATGGTGTGCCCATAAAGCTGCAAATCTGGGACACAGCCGGCCAGGAACGTTTTCGCACACTGACAACGGCCTACTATCGCGGCGCCATGGGCATTCTGCTGATGTACGATGTCACCAATCTGGAGAGCTATAACAATTTGTCCTACTGGTTGCGCAACATACAGGAGAACGCCTCGCCAGATGTGGTCAAGGTGCTCGCTGGCAACAAATGCGAATGCTCAACGACACAGCGCATGGTGGACAAGGACAGAGGCGAAAAGGTAAGCGAGCGCAGGTGTAGGAGAGAGGGCATGTGTGAGATGTATTTTTGGATAAATAATAGATAATAGAGAGACAATGTTGCTTGCCAATCAGATGTGCATAATTAAAGAACAGTTTTTGTTTTTGAAATAAAATAAGAGGGGCCTAAGTGTGGGGAAATAAGGGAATTTGTGTGTAGGGCAGCCGTTAGGCAAACTTATTTTAAGAGTAGTTTCACTATAAATGCATTACATAAAGATTATTTAAATATATTTGATAGAGATGTGTCATAGAATTTTGGGTTTATAGATAGATAACATCAAGACATTTCATACCATAATTTAAGGGAAACGATCTCAAATTGGATTCCTGATATATACAGATATATATATATAGAGAGAGAGAAAAAGCGTACTATAAATATGGTATTAAATAATAAATAATAAATAATAAATAATAAATAAAATAAAATTAAAAGGAAACTATTTTTAAATACAAAAAATGCATTACAACAAAATTAATTTAAAACTAAATTTAATTAAAAAAAAAATATAAATGGATAGAAAATAAGGAAAGAATAGGAAACGAGGAACAGCATATAATAACTGAATTAAATTGTAAGAAAATATATGATTAAGATCTCTCTCATGTCAATCAGATTTTCTAATATTTTAATCATACCGAAATTATTAATGGGATCCTTACTTTTACAGATTGCCGAAAACTTTGATATGCCATTTTTCGAGGTCTCTTGCAAGTCGAATATCAACATTGAGGATGCATTTCTATCGCTGGCTCGCAAGATACGTGAGCAGCGCGAGAGACGAGTAAGTGGAGAAGTTAGCTACACTTAAGAGTAATTTCATTAATTTTATATAATCCCCGCAGGGTGACAATTTCGATAATGATGAGAAACAAGACAAGAAATCGCCCGGCTCGAATGGCCTGGGCACCTTCAGTCTGGGCAGCTTGTCGGGCGAGAATCGCTGCACCTGTTAAACTCCGTTTGGGAGCGCTGAGACACCCTTGAGTCGCTGCAACCTGAAACAAGTTGTCCGCAAGCAGCAGCAACAATTCATGTAGCCAAGTTTGTGCAAGTTATTAATAATAACGCTAAAAAAAAAAAAACAAAAAACAAAAAATTATAAACAATTCAAAAATCCATTTGAAATGCATGAAGAGCGCCGAGTCGAAACCTATGTAAAACGTACAGATTGTGCATTTTTTAAGATAGTCCAAGATTAGCATAATAATTATAATAATAATAATTTTTAGCATATTCGTGCAAATACATAAACATTTTTACATTAACTAACTCGTGTACTCGTTAAGCTAAATAAGTCTATATATATACTATATATATATATATAAATATTGTATAAATCTATGCGAACATAAAATCTGAATGTGTAAGCCTGTAACGTTTGGTTACAACAACTTTTAAAGTGAAACACAAAACTTAGTAAGGTCCCTCTCTATGTGGACTGGTTTTGCTTGGATCTGATCAATTATACATGCATAATACAGATAAAAAAAAAACTAAAAAAATCTCAATCTCAATTGCTCAATTTTCATTCACGTGTCTCAATTACGGACATAAGTGGTTCCATTTCCGCTATCTATATACTATCTAGCTGTGGCGCCTAGCAACCGAAAATTGTCCACAACGTTGATGATGACGTATATGTCCTTTGAGAAGCCCCCGCGCAATAGATACAATTGTTCAGTTCGATTTTCGTGCTTGCCATGAAAGGGTTCCGCAACAAGGCCAACTCGCTGCCAATTTTCAATGGACGAATTACGGATGCCACCACATTGACCACTACATCGTTGCAGCCGGTGGCCAGTCGCAAGCTCAGCTCACGCGGCACAGCCTCAGTATTTACCATAACCGATGGGAATATTGGCCATGTGCCCAACACTTCGCTGGCCGAGGCTATGGCCATTAGTCAGATAGCCCCACCGCCACAGCAGCAGCTGGCTTTGTTCAAGGAGCAGGAGCAACAGCAGCAGCAGCTGCACATAGCCGGTCCCGAGCTGGCCAACTATGAGAAGGTGCGCGTGGTGGGTCAGGGTTCGTTCGGCATAGCCATACTCTACAGGCGCAAGGTCGATGGTCATCACATTGTCTTCAAGCAAATCAATCTGAGCGAGCTAACGCCGCCGGGCCGGGATCTGGCCATGAACGAGGTGGAGGTGTTCTCCAAGCTGCATCATCCCAATATTGTTAGCTATCTGGGCAGTTTCATCAAGGACAATACGCTGCTCATCGAGATGGAGTATGCAGACGGCGGCACCCTGGCCCAGATCATAGCCGAGCGACAGGGCAAACAACATTTTCCCGAGCGCTACATAATCGCGGTCTTTGAGCAGATCTCCAGCGCCATCAACTATATGCACTCGGAGAATATACTACATCGGTATTGGATTGAGAGAGATATATATAAATACCTATATATAGAGACATCTTTCATTCATTCACAGCGATCTGAAGACGGCCAATGTGTTTCTCAATAGGCGTGGCATTGTCAAAATTGGTGACTTTGGCATATCGAAGATCATGAATGCCAAGATCCATGCCCAAACGGTGCTGGGCACGCCCTACTACTTTAGTCCGGAGATGGTGAGGCGGGATAACTTTGCCTAGATTTAGTTAGTTCTCAATTAATAATTCGCTGCAGTGCGAGGGCAAGGAATACGACAACAAGAGCGACATCTGGGCCCTGGGTTGCATTCTGGGCGAGCTGTGCTGCCTAAAGAAGACCTTTGCTGCCTCGAATCTATCCGAGCTGGTCACCAAAATCATGGCCGGTTCCTATACAGCCGTGCCGCTGGGCTATACGTCGGGTCTGCGCAGTCTGATGGCCAATCTGCTTCAGGTGGATGCAGCACGTCGGCCCACTGCATCCGAGGTGCTCGTCTACTGGATACCGCTCATCTTTCGCAGCCTGGGCAAGAACAAGGGGTGAGTTGCTGGGCTAGATGAGAACTATGGGGATTATAATGCTCTTGCTATAATGCTCAGCTACACCTACGAGGACAATCTGAGCAGCAATGGCAGCTTGTTGGCAGCTCCAACATCTCTGTTTTCCAGCTGCAGTAATTTGGCCATGGAACTGCCCACGGCTCAAACTCAGACGCGGAAGCTCATGAGCGCCGTGACAGTGGCGCCGCACGAGGTGATCGAGAAGCGGTAAATACAGGAATCATAAGAAATCCCATATACACATATACATCTTTACAGCTCTGTGCTCTACCAACTGAAAGCGTTTGGCAATAGCTTCAGCATGAGTCCTATACAGCTGCCGCCCAAGGCTCTGATTGTTTGCGTGGCAATGAGCGAAACCCACTTTGTGGTCATCAATGATGATGGCTCTGCCTATGCCTGGGGCGAGGGCACACACGGCCAGCTGGGCCTGAGCTCGCTGGAGACCTGGAAACATTATCCCGGCCTGGTGCAGAGCGTGCGTAATTATCATTTGGTCAGCGCTTGTGCCGGCGATGGCTTCACCATATTCCTCACCCAATCCGGCAATCTGCTGAGCTGTGGCAGTAATGCCAAATTTGCTCTCGGCCAGGAGGAGCAGAAGGATTACTTTACGCCCAAGCTGATAGCCAAGCTAGCGGATGTGCGCATCGAGCAGATTGCGGCCGGCTTGCATCACGTGCTGGCGCTGAGTCGTGAGGGCGCCGTTTACGTTTGGGGCACCAGCGTATCGGGTGCTCTGGCTCTGGGCAATTATCAGCAGCAGCAGTGAGTGGCAGAGCCTAAAGAAATTTGTTTTTCATCTAACTTTCGCTAATCCTGCATAGAAATCATCCGCAGAAGATATTGTTGTCGCATGTCAAGAGCAAAGTTTCAAAGATTTCCTGCGGTCCGGACACATCCGCCGTGCTCTTTAGCAACGGAGAGCTGCACGTCTGTGGCAGCAATGATTACAACAAGCTTGGCTTCAATCGTGCTGGCAGGATCACAGCATTTGTATGCCATGAGATGCCTCTTTCACTGCTACTCTAACTAAATCTTCTTCTAGAAAAAGCTACAGCTGCCTTACAAGGTGCTTAATGCCTGCTTCTCCTCCACGCATTCGGTGTTCCTGGTCGAGGGCGGCTATGTCTATACCATGGGACGCAACAAGGAGGGACAGCGTGGCATACGACACTGCAATGCCGTGGAGCATCCCACTCTAGTGGAGAGCATACGCGCGCGTTACATTGTGGTTGGCTACGAATACAGCCCTGCTGTGCGCCTATCCAATCCTAATTCCAAATTCCTTCTATTCGCAGAAGGCCAATTGCAATGATCAGTGCACGATTGTTGCCTCCGACGACAATATCATAACTGTTTGGGGCACACGGAATGGCCTGCCTGAGATTGGCTCCAGCAATAGCGCATTGGGCCTAGAGGTCTGCACACCCAATACCGACCTGGAGTTGGGCAACAACACAGCCGCCTTCACCAATTTCCTCGCTTCGGTCTACAAGTCGGAGCTAATAATGGAGCCCGTGGATATATTGGCGTAAGTTTAGAAAGTTTGAGTTGGCATTTCCTTTAAATCTATTCCTCTGCAGTCTCTACTCATCCAAGGAGCAGTGCGAGCGTGGCTACTATGTCCAGGTGAACGATGTATTTCCACTAGCTCACAGTGTCCTGGTAATGGTCGAAACAACTACGCCTCTGATCTCCTCCTTTGAGGGCTAACGAATTATCCTACAATAAATTTACAATTATCTCTTATTGTTCTTTATATTTCGTAAAACATTTCGAAATCAAATTTCGTATAATTTACTGATAATAACCACGTTTGGCCGCTTCCTCCACAATGGTTTGGACCGCGGCGAATGCCTCGAGAGCCGTGGGCTCAATCTCTTTGGCTGATAGGATGAACATCTCCTGGCTGTCTGGCGGTCCGCGCAGCTCGAACGTAAAGGTAATTGGCACCTTTAACTGACTATGGGCCCAGTCCTTGGAGCCGCCACTAGATGGATAGATAGTCTCATAGATGCTTCCACTCTTGTAAACACGTCCCGTCAGCTCCTTGATGCGTGCCGCAGCCAGTTGACCAATCTCCTTCAGATCAGCATAGTTCTCAACACGCTCGGCTGTATGGCCATATGGGAACATGATCAGCTGCGAATAGCTGTGCAGCGATAGATAGGTGCGAATACGCTCGGACTCGACATGGGTTTCCAGAAATTGCATGATGCGCTGCGTTTCCACTTCACTGGCCGCAGCTGGGCCAGAGAAATCGTATTTACAGGGATTGCCGCTGGCTCCCGTGGTGTTCCAGCTTAGAGGGAAATTGCGATTCAGATCGACGCCACGGCAAATGCCAAAGATCTGGCGATTCTTGCGCCACATTCGATCGCCCGTGAAGCTATAGCGATAGCCATCCGGGTTCACGGAGGGAAAGATAAACCAGTTCTGGGAGCGAGCCAGAGCCCGAACCGCGGAGTCCTTGGAGTGGAGCAGCTGATCAATAAAGTATGTGGCAGTGGCTGGAGCAATCCACTCGCGTGCATGTATGCCACTTTCGATGAACACACTGGTTAAATTCTCTCCTCCAAAGGTCAGCTTCACTCCTTTGATGGGCACGCCCTGAGTACTCAAGCCCATGTCCAGCACTTTCACAACGTCCGGTTGATCCCGCTCTAGCTTGTCCAGCCAGGCATAGATGTTGTCCAGCTGAAAGTAGCGCTTCCAATCGAACTCTTCCGCCGGCGTGTTCTCTGGCGCCACCTCCAGATAGTTGGCATCGATCAGCTCCTGGAAGTTGTAGTTCAATATGCGATGGCTAATGTTATAGCTGTGCAGCAGATCATCGAAGTCGGCCACCTTGTGGCCCGTCACCATAATCGTCAGTTTCTGGCCAGGCATGCGGGCATGGCCCATGAAGCCGCACGAATCGCTAGCATCCTCCAGGGCCTGCATGATGCCCACCTGAGTGGCTGTGGCCAGCTCCACGCTGTAGATGCGTGTGTGATCATAACGGGCCTGGGCAGCCGGTTGCTGAGGAGTGGTGCCTAAAGCACATTGATCAGCCTTCGTGCAGAAGCTGACAGCCCCAACATAAGGACGAAAGACCAAACCGAACAGCAGCAACGGCAGCGAGAACATGTTCAATCTAGAAAAGCGACAACTATATTAATCTGAGATTGCCAGCACCGCCTATCAAATATCACCTTTGAGAGCAGCTTTGATTATGTATGTATGTATGTATGTATGTATGAATTAATGTATATATGTATGTATTTACATATGTATGTATGCATGCATGAACAAAGCGCAAGAGTAACAAAGAATATAGAGCAGAACGTCGTACAAAACAATACTCTTTATTTACAGAATTTGTATATAAATATTTGAAAATAAACAAAAATAGCATACTTGGAAACATATATGCCTTTAATGTAAACATTATTTTGTATATATAATAATGTATTTATATAAATGTAGATATGTATGTTGGATAAATATTTGAATTTGATACCTTCTATAAAATTGTAATAAATTAAATCGCGCTTATTTCTTACACACAAAAAAAAAAATCGTTTTAATAATTATCGAGCAAATTGCGATCGATAAATTTGAATTTGAAGACAGGCGTGTTGGCTTGTTATATGAGCTGCTCAATTGCGAGATAAATGCAGCGAATTTAACTAACTACAAGCCCCACACCATTTGCCACCTGAAAGAAAAGCGGCTTCATGCATAATCCTCTTCATACAAATAAATTCTCTAATGGCTCATTTAAATCGCTTAAAAATTAATGTACTGCTTCTATCGAAAAAAATATATATTTGAATAATTTAAAACGTTACCATCGATAAAAGTGTTCATGTCCCCGGTCTCTAAAATATTACACGCTGGTCACCCTATCAGCTGTTTTATTTTTAATAATAAACACCAATGGAATCTCAATTTGATAACACAGAGTAAGAACATTTAAATAATCTCAATAAAGTAACTAAATTTAAAGCTATTAACAGCGAGAACTATTGGAACCGCTCATCGAGAGCTGCCTTTAGTTTTGATGATGAAGATGACGTTGATCTAGGCGATGCGGGCCCCAGAACAAGCACGGGACAGTCCAGTCAGAGTAGCAAATGGGATAATAATGCAATTTTCAATGACGACACCATCTCTGAGGCCAGCTTTGATAACAGCGCCGCGCTGGGCACGCTGAATCATTTGTCAATCAAAGCGATACTTAGCGATGAAGCACTTAAGCTGGTGCTACAGGAACAAGCAGTGGACGATCATGTTATGCCCAAGGGCGTGACGCCCGAAGAGGAGCTAAAGCTGCTGCGACGCCAAATACAGAGCACGCTCTACAGTCCCAATCTGGAGCTGACCGCACAGAAGTTGCTGCATGGGAAAGTGGCGCCACTGGAAATGTTCAAATCCTTGCATGAGAAGCGTCAACTATTAGATACGGTGCTGGCCAACGGTGGCGATGCTATCATTGGAGTACTACTGTTCCTAAAGCGAACCCTAAACGCCACCCAGTTCAATGGCATATTGCAGCAGCGACCCAAGGCACTGGAGCACTATCTCAGCTATCTACGTCAATGTGGCGATGTGAGTAACTATATTGATACGCTGCAGCGCTTCGGGCGTCATCAGGAGGCCGCTCTTAGGCAATTTCAGGCGGCCTTGGCCTGCAGTGATTTGGTCACGCGTAAACAGCAGCTGCAGCGACTCATCGATGCGTATGCGAGCGCAGGAGTGGGCATAATACAGTTATATGAGCAGGTCTTTCATTCAGCAATAAAACTGCAGCTGGTCAGGGAGAAGGAAGCTCTGGGTGATCTGAGCCAACGGCTCGGCGATGATCCCACGCCCATCGAAATGCTGTACGTGTGCTGTGCACAGAACAAAAACTGGAAAGAGCCGGATATGCTCAAGATTAGCTCACCCCAACGCTTTGCCGCCGATCAGGAAATCTCGCCAGCCCAATACGAATGGACGGCCTTAAATGAACGCGCCCAGGCACAGGCCTACGCGGACCTGGAGTGCATCTTCGAACGTGTATCCGGCTGGCATCCACTGAAATCCAAGCAGTTCCACATCAGCTTCGACCTCTCCTTGGCCGTGCAGCGTCTCTTTGAGCTGAAGGCGCCCGCCACAGTGCTGCAGCTGTTCCTCTCAAAAATGAGCAACAGTCCCGAGAAGCTGCTGCTGGCGCAACGCGTCAAATGCATCAAGGCCGTCATCGATGCCATGGTTAGCCTCAAGCAGCAACAGGAATTGCGCAATTGAAGCAAACGTTGCCCGATCGCTCCGAAGAGCAATTTTACTGTGAGAATGCGCTCAAATCCCTGCAAAGCAAACGCTGGACCACGGACAATATCAAACTGAAGCTTTAACGAACCGACTTTGTATAAATGTAGTTTTTATTACCTTTATCATATTTTGTAATTTATTAAAAATGTTACTTTATATATGTATATATACGTATGCAAAAATTTGCAAATCACAAGCTGAATATCAATTAAAAATGTGTGTCTGTTCTGTCCTTGAAAACATTTTTTTTTATTAATTTTTTTTATTGAGTAAACAAAAAGCGCTTTAAACCAATTCGCAAACAAAGCACTACAAAAAATTAAATTCTTTAAACAATTTGTTTGCCTTAAATATTTGACTTAAACAACATCGCTGTAAAAGCTATTTATATAAATATGCGCAGCTAAACCGCAAACAACAATTATTTTTAATTAAGTATAAACATGTGTGTGTGTATGTGTGTGTGTGTGTGTGGGCGGGTAATAGACAATATAATATATAATATGTATTTACTTGTGTAAGTGTATGTGTGTGTGTGTGTGTGGTGTCTGGGCGGGCATAGCTAGGGACGCCATTATTGATCTTTGGTTTCCTGCTCGAATCGACAACAAATCATAAAAACTTTAAAAATCATAACCAAAAAAAAAAAATTAATTTAAAAAAATAATAATATTTATATATATATAGATAGAAATATACACACGATAAACTTTCAACTTAGGGCCAAGTTGAATGAATGAGAAGGAAACAAAAAGAGTTAACAAAATTCAAAGCAAGAACCGCGATTCTTCCCTCGAGCGCCGCCGCCAGTGACCACATGGCCAAAGCCACTGCTAATTGCTGCCACCGCTGGCATCCTGATCACAGTAGCTGAGCAGACGCTGGCACAGAATCGTCTTGAACTTGACCGTAAAACTATCGAAAATGGCATCCGTATCCTGCAGCACACTCGACGACGACGACGATGACGTCGCTTGATTGCTATCCGACGCTGCAATCAGCGACTTGAACTTTTGATTGAGATTCTGCTCGAGTGCCGAGTTGTTGTTGTTGAAGTAGAATACATAGGCCAGCTCCAGCAGATAGTAATCCAGATCGGTCATAAAGTACCGCTCACACTCGAGCATATCGAATTTCTGCTCCAGAAAGTGTACACACATATGATAGATAAGATGCTTGAGATCGGATCGATGCAGGGGCACGTAGCCCGTGTCCTTGCTGAAGTACTCAAAAAGCTTGAGAGTGCGCTGCGAGCTGTCGCAGCTCTGCAGGCAGAGCCGAAAGGCCTCCACGAATCGAAAGTTGAGCATACAGATCCTAATGCGATATTCGTTGCGCAATGGACGTGAACATTCGGCTATTTTATCCGGATTGTATAGCCCATGGAAGGCATACAGGCAGTAGTGTATATAATGGCGCAACGCCTGCAATACACTGCCATCGCCACCATCCGAGCTGGGCGTACAGGTGCTGGCATCATCGCGATCGCCCAGCAGCGGAGCTGCATTGTCAGCCAGTCCCGGTGCCTCCTGATTGGGTAGGGGTAAATAGCTTTGCTCCTCCGGCGAATAGTCCAGCTCCAGCGAACTGTTGCCATCGACTACCTGATGTGCATTATATGAGTAGCTAGCATCGTTGTGGCTTAGATTCTCCAGGCTGCTCAGCAGATCGTCCGAGTCCTGGCCAGTGACCGCCTGCTCTGTGCTGGACTTGTAGTTGAGCGTTTCGGGCGAGTAACGATGCTCAAAGCTGATATTCGCCTGCTGCAAAAAGTGCGGCTGATATGGTGGAATCACCTTCAAGTAGCGCACAGGCTCCTGGTCCAAACGAATGCGTGGACGCGGCAAATTAATCTCCACGGGCACATCGACACATTGAGTCTCAAAACGCATTAGCCGCTTAGTGGTGGGTAGGCACACGACGCGCTGTCGCATACGATCCAAGCTAGCGCCCAAGTCCCGACCGCACTGACCATTCGAGTTCCCACCAAAGGCCTTTACGATGTGATCGGTGGTCATGACGAGAGTAAAATCAGCGCCGCAATCCACATACATTGGCCGCTCGATGCTGTCAATGGGCGAGGGCTTCAATACGGCTCGCCGATCTTTGTCCTCGGTGCCCAGCTGATGCTCCAAATTCTTACCCCACGTGTAGAGCGTGCACGAAGACGATATCAATGCAAAGTGAAACAAGCCGCTGGAGATCTTTTAGCAGCAAAAGAAATACAAATTAATGAGAATTATCACAAGTAAGTTAATGATGAATCTCACCTGTAATATTTTGCCAGCTACTTCGCTGGTATCAACTAGATGTGGCTTCAGATGCTCTGTCGGATCTATCTCGGGAAAGACAGGCGGTGCATTAGCATTGGACGCTGACGGCATTGGCTCTGTATTATTATTGTTGATAACTGAGATATTTTCCGTAGCATCCGATGGCAAAGCCTCATCCTGGGTGGACTCTTTGGTTTCTCCACTAGACTTGGGTATGGCGCCAGCCACAACAGCTGCATACGATGTGCTCGGCTCTACCAAGACGCTGTTGTTGCTAGGTGCCGGCAGCAGCGTCTCCTCCAGTCGCTTACTCAACATCTCACGCTGTTGATTCTCCTCCAGCTTTTGCTTGGCATTGGCGCGACGCCTTATTTGATTGGCCAGTCGCAATGCCTGGGGCGAACTGCCCCAAGTATACATGCGCTCCTGATCATCTACAGCTAGCTATAATATGTGTTAGTGAATCTGTTTCATTTCATAGTTTTTTAGTTGGCTCACATTAGTAAAAAATTTCGTATGTATCAGTCTTAAGCCGCAGTCGTTGCCCAGTTCCAAGCGCAATGGCACACTCGTCTTTGAGTCCTGATTCTGGTCGGAATTGCCTGTGCCCAGCTGCCCGAAATGATTGGAGCCAAACACATAGAGCTCGTTGCCACTGCTTTTAGCCTCTGTATAGTTGTGGGATGCCTGGCATAGCACCAAACTGTGCGCATGCCCCAGCGAAATTTGTAAAATTTTCTATAATAAAAGCGAACATGTTAGTTAATTATATATAAAAAGCATATATATTAGACGCACCTTGTACTTAAAGAAACTGACTAGTGTGGGCGTTGGCAAGTTCTCGCAGCTGCCGTTGCCCAGTTGGCCGTAGATGCCCCAGCTAAAATAAAGACATTAATTAGTTTATCAACTTTTTTAGATTATAAGTATATAATACGCACCCCCACATATAGAGCTTCCCATCGGCAACGGCTGCATTATGATATTGACCCGCCTCCATCATGGTAATATTCATGCCATCCAAAGCAGTTACCAGCATAGGCTGCAAAGCCATTTGCATGTGCTGGCCAACGCCCAGCTGGCAGAGATTATTATTGCCAATGGCATACAGCTGTGAGAAATTGATATATACTATTAGCAACTGGACAAGAATAAGTGAGTGCCGCAAAACCTACGCCATTATTGGTGAGTATAAGTGTATGCTGGCGTCCACACTTGAGTGCATGCACCTCCAAATCGAGTTGCGAGAGCAGCTCCAATGTCTTTACCGCATGTGCAGGCTCCGGTGGTTCTATATTGATTATAAACATATATTTTAACTATATATGATAAATTAATAGAATATATATAGCTCACCTGTTGACTTTTGCGCGCTGTAGCAGCAGGGCACACCACTCGAGCCCCAGAAATAGGCCACACCATCCACAACGCAAGCGCAATAGGCACAGCCAGCCGAGATGGGCTTGAAGCGTGATGATTCAATGGCAAACTAAAATATAAAATTGTTAAATTAACATATTGCCCTTTCGCATATTGCGCCCAGACTTGCCTGATTGTCCTCATAGCTAATGCGAAAATTTGATAAAGAATTTACAATAGAATCGTGCTTTACACGCTGCGCTTCCATATGTATGAGCACAGCCAAATAGGTTTCAATTAGACATTTGCTGAACTCGAATATATGTTCATTATTGTCATTGTTGCTTGAGCTGCTGCTGTGCGAAACAATTGGACGCAGTGCGGGCGCAAAAGGATTCAGCTGCATGGCCAGACGCTGCAAATAGACGAAGTAAATTACATTAGTAAAAGTATAAAAATAAAAGAAAGTAAATTGCACACCTGCAACACACAGGGTCTAATATGCTCCAGTTTGTCTTGTATGAAAGTAAAGTAATCCATTGAGACGTGCGGCAAATATGTGATTGTCTCCATAAATATATTTTCGCTTAGGTTGTATAGGCAGACGTTAAGCTCGTTATACCAGCCAAATTCCTGGGCAACCACACTGACCAATGCATTGAAGGTGTCCAGGCAAACGCCGCGCACTTTTGCCAAAATAATTGCGGCCGAAAAGAGACCGCTCTGGCAGAGCACAATGCTGGTCATGTTCGTATGATACTTTGTGTTGGTAACCAAAAAGTTCCTGAAATAGAATTTTAAATTAATTTATATGTAAACGAAAATATGTAAATCGTGCTTTACTTACCACAAGGGCAGATAGTTTTTGTCATTGACTGCCTTCTCGGCCAGCGTGATCAACAGCAAATTGGCCAAATGAAACTGTGATGAGGGCGACATTTGCAATGCGCTAATCGACTCATCCACACCATAGTGATAATCGCTGCAGGATTCTCCCGTATTCACTATAACGCTCTCATCTTTCACTTTCGCCTTCAAGATCTCGCGCACATCCTCCGAATGCCGATATGTGATATCCGATTGAATACTCTTCAGCAATGGATGAGACAAATAATTCGATCGCAATATGTAAGATGATTTCAGGGCCATGGCGCTCAACTGCATCAAAGCATAGGTGTGTCCATACATCGCCAGCTTGAGAGCCGTGCGTATGGGCTTCACGCGCGCCACATTGTACGTGATTAACGCCTGGGTAATCTTCTTGCGCCGCAACAGATAATCGCCAGCAAACTCAATGCAATGCTCGAAGGTCAGATCAAACGTATTGCAAAACTCACGGCACTGATTCCATTCACTCAACAGCGCAGCATCCAGAAACAATTCAAATGGCTGCTTTCTGCAGGGATATCAAATGGATATATGTATAAGGTTTTTTTATTTATATATTGATTCACTCACTTTAGCTGTATGGTGTAGACATTCTTGTTGGTTATGACATAGCAGGGATCATAGTTGATCTTGGGAAACTCGCTCTGCATTATCTCCATTTGACGCAGCGAGTATTCATTGCTGCTATCCGCTGACTCATAGAACTGTACGTAATCCATGGGTGTGTGGATATCCTTGATCTCGAATGCCTTTGCCTTCTCCTCCTTTGTCAGAGTTTCGGCAGTGTTGTTATTGCCGCCCAAACTCCGAAATTGCGCCATTTGATACAGTTGTAACACAGTCTCCTGCTCAAAGCGAAATAGCGCCAGCTGCGCCTGATGATTGAAGCGCTAAAAGAACGATTAAAGAGAGAGAATGAATCAGTATATAATACATAGACTACGACTACGATTTCAACACACACTTACATCATCTTCGGCGGTGTGCAGCGAGGCCATTGCACTGCTTATCACGCTTACCGCATTGATCGCATTGGTGGGCATATCGCTTTGATCCATGCTCGATGCATTACTTGTGCTTGCCGCGCTTGTCTCGTCGCTTTTATTATTCGCTTGCTCCAGCTTCTCGGTATCGGCATCTAGACTCTCCTTTTCAGTATTTGCCATCAGCGGTTCTTCGAGCGATGATGCTGCCGTCGAGGCGCCCGATTCACTGCGCTGATGCAAATCCACATATTGTATACCATACAATATGTTCGAGCTAATCAATATATCTACACAGTGCTGCGGTATCTTATATATGAACAGTGGCTTTAAATTAATATCAATGCGATGCACCGTCAGACTGCAGTTGGTGCTGTGCAAGGCGCTCAACAGATAAGTGCTACGCAGATTCTGTATATTATAAAACGAGCCATTCGTATTGCCCAGAGGCTCTGGCGTAACCGATGGCGAGTCCATAATCGCAAATGTGCCCATATTTGACTCTGGCATGACTGCAAATATATATAATTTTTGTAAATATATTTGTATATATTTATATATAACTAACTTACATTCATCTATTTTCTGTCGCTGATCGGATAATCGCATTTTGATGGCCTGCAATTTCTTCGTGCCGAGACTTTTGAGCGAGGCCAGACGTGCCCGGGTGGCTGGCAAGAAGCCATCGAGGCTATTCACGCCGATTTGCTGCTGCTGAAAACGCACGCTGGTGCTCTCAATAAATGATGGAGGCGGCGGCGGCGGTGGCGATGATGATGGAATCTGTGTGGCATTCTCATCATTGACCACTACCTCATTGGACTCAACAACGCAGGTGGAAAGCGGAACTGTTTGTGTGCTTGGAGCAATTTCTTCACTGGCGGGCGGTGCAAAGACATCCTCTTCTAACTGGCTGCTATCCGAGGCCGGATCCGAGCTATTGCTTTGCCTGGCATCATAGCTAGCGCCGCTTTGATTCTTCCCATGCACAGACATCACAATCTGCCAAGCACCCTCGCGCGTCGTGGGGGAACTATCACCTGGATAGACATACTTAATGGCCTTCTGCTCCAGCAGCAGCTTGAACTGTGACTTTACCGAGGATGTGATCTAGTCAAATATAGTCAGAACAGAGATAAAGTTTTGGAACTTTCTTGCGTAAACGAGGAGATATGTTATCTCACCAGCAACATGACCCCATCGAAAGTGTTGTCCTTGCATATAGTCAAGCGCACAACGGAGCCAGTCTGAATGGCTGTGCTGGCAATCATTGGACAATTCGGACTGAGACCCACGAAGCAAATGGAGCCATCCGAGTAGCCAATGATGGCACGGTTCAACATAGAATACGTTTTCCACCACACCACTGACAGCGGGTAAGGGCATGTCTTGGATGCCATGAATGAGGTGGCCATGACCTGGCTATTGCCCGTTGCATCAAAGGGCGCAGCTTGCGCTGGGACGGTCTCTCCGGGCATATCTGCTGCAGCGGCATTGGCTAACAAATGCTCTGGCAGCTCATGGCCCAATGGTTCTTCCTCCATCGCATTTTCAGCCTCCCTGTCCAGTTTAACGTGCTGCAGTTGGTCCGTAGCCTGATCCAGGTTCCACTGATGCTCATGATTTTCACTTCGTGCTGTCGAATAATTTGGACATTTCTTCGAGTTGGGGCACTCGTGGGGGCCAACAAACGGTATTATATAGGACGTCACCTGTGTGGTGCTATACAGTGAACAGCTGGCCAAATCGTGAGTTTTATCGACCAGAGAGAGGGCGGGCACGATATGCAGCGTATTGTCGAAACCTGTTGATAGATAGGAGGCATGGCAATGGGCATGGTTAGCGCTGAGTTCAGTAACACTTTAATAGACCTGACCACCCCCACCCGTTGACGAAGCAGTCAATCAAAACAAAATGTGCTCAAGAAAATCAATAATGTAAATCGCACACACACACACACTGAATCGCTTTACACTCCCACCTACAGCATCAAAAGTAATTTTAGGCTTTACTATGTGGTTGCGACCGCCACCCCAAGCAACCCTAGCACCAATACACCTGCCCCATCAGCCTCTCCTGCCCTTAACGTCACATACTTACAGAGAACGAGCAGCCAAATGCCAGCAGGATCGAAGCAGACATCGTGTATGACGCGATTTGTGCGTCGGAACCAGGAGATCATCTTAAGCACCTCCTGGCCACCGGGAGCGCTGATATAACGCAACACGATTTCATTTTCCTCGCTGACCAGGCACAGGAACTGCTTTTCATCGAACGGTGTGACTGTGACGGTGGAGAGCTTACAGCTGAAATTCGTAATAAGCGGACGAAGCTCAAAAATCTGTAACTCCTTGAGCTCGGCATGCCCATGCACCGCCATCACGATATCTTTTTCTATGTGGTCGCTGACGGACCTGCTTCGAGCGTTTCTTCTTTTATATTTTTTTTGTTGTTGCACAAATCAAATTTTAATTTTTTTTACTACTGCCATGTTTCCATAGCAAACATTTTATTATCGCATTTTCAAGTTATCGGTGAGATGCGATAAGCTATTTCCATTGCATGCATTAAATGATATGCACCAGTATAGTTAGACATGTGTTAAATAAACACAATTATCTTACTTTTGGCTATTTTTATTTATTAGAAAACCTGAATGACACAACTTGCCGTCAATATCATACTACACACAGTTTTAAAAATTATATTGTTATCGATTTGTCATACTTCGTTTTTAAGCTTTTATACGTATATCTACGCTTTTGTAGGTAAATAACAGCAGAGTAGTTCCATTAATATGTTGCATGGTGTCCGATTGTCTTTTACTTTTTTTTTTTAAACTATTTTTAAATGAAGGGAATATCATGACACATTAATTGCAAAAATTATCAAGTACTTTAGTAAGAGTCTACAAAATACAAAACCGCCTTCAAAAATCAAATCTAAAACAGTGCTGGAAAGTGCCGAGCATCGAAAATAAACCAGCTGCATACCGATTACTTGAGAGAGCAATATCGATACATTCATGCAACCCTACATCCAAAAATAACGGCGCGAATGTAAAATTGGCGTCGCTTGGATTTACGGACCCTCGAATTGGAATTTTTGAAAAACAATTTTCGTAAATAGAAGAAAACTAAAATGGAATCACGTTTACCTAAGCCTACGGGGCTAAAGCGTCCCACGCCGGCGATTAAACCAATATTACCCACTGAACGTATAAAAGCTGCTACCAACGCGAATTTAACATACAGCGGCTCAACAACAATTCAACCGCTAACGAGGGACTTGCAAAATATTATTCCACAGGCATTGAAACGACAAGGACAAGGTACGTTTTCTTTCAAAATTTTCAAATGAATCATTGCTATTATTTGATTTGCAATTGAACTCAACACTTAGTTCGAGCCGCCTCGCCCGATCCTGTGAAAACCATGACTGCCCTGAACCGAGCCAAATTGCGGCGCAGTCGGTCTGCTTGCGACATCAGCGAAATGCGGCAGAATCTGAAACGGAACGGGATGCCCAATTTGCCAACCATACCAACGAAATGCCCACGACGTGCTGCAGTATCAACAACTACAGTGACGAATTCGAGCACTACAGCTCGAATGGCCCGCGCCGGATCTGCCCCTGTTCGACGTCCCACTGCAGCGCCTGCACCCGCTAGCTCAACGTCTCAACGTCCATTACCGCGCTCAGGCACAGCACAAGCAACGACAGCGGCGACTAACAAAACGAAATCCTCTGCAACAACGGCTGGTGGCAGCGGAGCTGCACCTAAGCGCATTGCTCCTTATGATTTTAAGGCTCGGTTTCATGACTTATTGGAAAAGCACAAGGCACTCAAAACAAAATATGAGAAGCAAATAGATGACATGGGCGAACTGGAATCGCTGCCCATGCAACTGGAGGAGACTCAAACCAAGCTAATTGCCACGGAAGCAACGCTTAAGCATACGCAAACAGATAACGATTGTCTGCAGCGTCAGGTGAAGCAGCAGACGGAAAAGATTGAGATGATAACCAGCGCATTGGGTGAGACTAAACTGGAGTTACAAGACCTTAAAGTTACGCATCAGGTAAGCTAATCGATTTAATGCATTGGAATCGGGATTAAATATACAGAATTGCAGGAAATTAAAACTGAGCACGAGTTCCTCTCCACGGAGGTGGCGCATCTGCGTAATAGGAACGAGGAGCTCATACGAAGCAATGAGCAGTTAGCAGCCGAACTGGATATGTGTAGGGAGCAGCTATTCCAGTCGAATATCGAGCGCAAGGAACTGCACAACACCGTTATGGATTTGCGTGGCAATATAAGAGTCTTTTGTCGAGTGCGTCCTCCGCTTGAATCTGAATTGGGACGCTTGATGTGCAATTGGATATACCATGACGAGGCGACAGTGGAGCTACAGAGCTTAGATTCCCAGGCCAAGAATAAAATGGGACAACAGCTATTCACTTTCGATCAGGTTTTTCATCCTAATTCGAATCAAAATCATATTTTCGAAATGGTCGCTCCATTGATTCAATCAGCGCTCGATGGCTACAATATATGCATCTTTGCCTACGGCCAAACGGGCAGTGGAAAGACGTACACGATGGACGGCGTGCCAGAGAATGTGGGCGTTATACCACGCACAGTCGATCTTCTCTTTGACTCTATCAAAAACTATCGCAACTTGGGCTGGGAATACGTTATAAAGGCGACATTTTTGGAAATCTACAATGAAGTGTTGTACGATCTGCTGAGCAATGATCAAAAGGAAATGGAGATTCGGATGGCCAAAAATTGCAACAAGAATGAGATCTATGTGTCTAACATAACGGAGGAAACGGTGACAGATCCCAATCAATTGCGCCAGCTGATGGACTTGGCCAAAATGAATCGTGCCACAGCATCCACAGTGGGCAATGAGCGTTCGTCGCGTTCCCATGCGGTCACCAAGCTGGAACTAATCGGCCACCATGCTGAGAAACAGGAAACGTCTGTGGGATCCATCAACTTGGTCGATTTGGCGGGCTCAGAATCGCCAAAGACCAGCACACGAATGACCGAAACCAAAAACATAAACCGTTCGCTCTCCGAACTGACGAATGTGATTTTGGCGCTGCTCCAAAAACAGGATCACATACCGTATCGCAACTCAAAGCTGACCCATTTGTTGATGCCGGCATTGGGTGGTAATTCCAAGACGCTCATGTTTATCAATGTCTCACCGTTCCAGGACTGTTTTCAGGAGTCGGTCAAATCGCTGCGCTTTGCTGCCTCTGTCAACTCCTGCAAAGTGGCCAAGGCCAAACGCAATCGGTTCGTTTACAATTCCAATAACAGCTCCATAAACAGCAGTTCCGAAAAGTAAAATCTGTCGACATACGGATCACGATTATTATTAACTGAATTGTCAACTTGATTTGATTTGTATATCTTTTACTTTTTTAATAATTGATAAAGCATAATCTCTCTCTGTTATTACTTAATTTATAATTGAATGTGCTTAGTGCAAAAACAAAAACAAAACAAACAAATAAAAGATAATAAATTACAGATTACGTTTCTTTAGCGCCTACGGCCTGTCGCACTTCTAGTGGGATCTTCTCCACCAGCTCTTGATGATTGTTGCCAACACTGGCCAACACTCCCCTTCGATTGACGTGTTCCACATCCGCATGGTATTCATAGTGCTCGCCATTGATGTTGGTCAGGGTGCCACCACTTGCCTCCAGCACAGCCTCCGGGGCGCAAGTATCCCATTTCTTGCAGCCGGGCGTGGCAAATACATAGGCGTGTGCCTTGCCCTCGAGCAGCTGCAGAACCTTGAAGCCAGCGCCGCCTACCTTAACCACTTTGCTGGCATTGAATACATCTACGGCCCTTTGATGCAGTGCATTCGAGTGCGAGCGGGTCGTTGTGATAATAAATTCATTTGCTGGCGGTTTCACAGCCGAAAATCCGCCAGTGCCTAAGCCTTTGAGACCCCAAATTGTGCGTCCCAGCTCGCCGCTGGCTTGTTTATAAAATGGCTGATGAATAATGCCACCCACAGCTGAGTTCTTTACGGCTATGCCAATGAGTACCGTCACATGCTCCACAAATCCTACAATAAAATCTAGTTTTAGATAGAATTTTGCTATGCAGATCGAGTGGATACCTTGTGTATACTCCGCAGTACCATCTAGGGGATCAACCCATATTACAAAGTCCTCCGGCTGTGCATCTTTCCATTCCGCCGGGCAGTCTTGCCTAAGGAATGTTTCATCCTGTTCGCCCACCAACCATTCATCGCACACATTCAAATCGGAGCCGCCCTCCTCGCCAATAATCTTGATGGTGGGAAATTTCTTGGCCAGTGAAGCAATGATGCATCGTTGTGCCGAACGGTCGGCTTCTGTTTGTGGATCATTTTTCCCCTTATCGACGATGCCCAGGTCGCCCTGCTTGAGGACATCGCGTATGATGACACCAGCTCGCTTGGCCGTGTTTATGGACAAAGCCATGATGCGCATTATTAGTGGAGCATTTGAGGTCATCTTTTTACGTCTTGAATTGTTCTGGTTGTGGAATGATAACTGCAAAATACTCTTTGCTTCACACTTTCTCTTTAATTTATGCAAAAAAAAGTTTGCAAAACAGCTGTAAACTGCGCGCTCAAGCAGGGTACGCAACGCATAAGCCATGCAAATCTGCGAGCAAAATAATTTAATTTTAGCAATGATGTTACTTATGTATATTTAATGTTGCACATAATTACAAGGTTTTTTACTTTACACATTTTTATTAATTTTTACTTGCGCTTTAAATTTAATCATTAATATAAATTTAACTGATTGTTCGTCTGTATAATGAGTTTGTGTAGTCAGCATACCATATTCAATGATCAGCTTGTTGCTTAACAGTCTGGCCACAACATTCTGTGAGTGGCAACGCTGCGGCAAATACAACCTTTGGACCCCCAACCCCCTCTCTCATATTTAACAATATCTGCTGTTCCTCGAGAGGTAAATTAGCATAGAGCACGACGAATAAAGTTACATTATTTATATATATAATTATTGATTTCGAATTTCTTAGAAAATGGCTCGTGTTTTGGTTGGTGTAAAGCGTGTGATCGACTATGCCGTTAAGGTGAGTACATTTAGTATGAAGCTTCGTTAGGTGCTTCCTCTTATCACTTGTTGCGCTTCGTTTTGCGTAATCGTTTTTTATTATTCTTAATTAAATATCTTGCGATTGGGTATTGTGTAGGTGCGCGTCAAGCCGGAGAAAAATGGCGTTGTCACTCAAGGTGTTAAGCACTCCATGAATCCCTTCGACGAGATCGCCGTCGAGGAGGCCGTCAAGATGAAGGAGAAGAAGCTGGCCACTGAGGTGATTGCCGTCTCTGTGGGTCCCACGCAATCGCAAGAGGTCATCCGTACTGCCCTGGCCATGGGTGCAGATCGTGGCGTGCACGTAGAGGTGTCCGCCGCAGAATACGATCTATTGCAACCGATTCATGTGTCCAAAATACTTGCCAAGTTGGCACTGGACGAGAAGGCCGATTTGGTGATATTGGGCAAGCAGGCCATTGATGATGATGCGAATCAGACGGCACAGATGACCGCCGCCGTGCTCGACTGGCCCCAGGGCACGTTCTGCAACAAGGTGGAGAAGACGGATGCGGGCCTAACGATTGCGCGTGAGATCGATGGCGGTTTGGAGACCATCAAAACCAAATTGCCAGCGGTGCTCAGCGCTGATTTACGCTTGAATACGCCACGTTATGCTACGTTACCTAACATCATGAAGGCCAAGAAGAAGCCTCTGAAAAAGGTAACACCCAAAGATCTGGGCGTAGATACCACGCCACGCATTGAGATTATATCTGTGGAGGATCCACCCGTGCGTCAAGCGGGCGCCGCCGTTGCCGACGTGGATGCTCTGGTGGCCAAGTTGAAGGCTGGCGGTCACATCTAAGCGAGCAACCTAGTAAAATTGTGAGCTAAATTCTACGTTCTATTTGATTTTGAATTTAAATTACTTTCTATCAGAAACGTGCATTTATCTAGCCTCTACCGATTAATGTGCAGATTGATTGAGCCAAGGGTCCCCATAGTGCTTTAAGTCAAATTGAATGTCTGCTTTTTATTTTTGGAATCTGTCGTGTCAAGCCTTAACGAATAAATTGAAGTGATGATATCATAAACTACGACTATGAGATACTCTGTATTCCGTGACGGTTCTAACCTATCGCAATACATTCGTACTTTAATATAATAATACACACACACGCATACAGATTCATACATACATACACATGTGCATATATACTTACGCACATACAAAGCTTGCTGCGCATTTTACACCGTGTGTTGTGATTGAAAATCCAAAATGAAACTTGGTATTGAATATGAATTCAATTAAATGTGTATATACATACATATATAACGACGACATAACAATTTTAGTACTAATATAAAAAGGTAACTATTTGATTTCTTGCCTTTCCTCACTTGAGATGTGCTAAATATACAAGTTCAAAAAAGTGAAGTTTGACGTGGTTTTATCGATTTGTTATCGATGTTTTGCAATTAACTTGATTTGCACATGCAATTAGAGGACATTTATGCAGATTTATTTAGTTGTTGATGTGGTTATATACGTATATAAGAACATCATACCATGTTTGCCTATTCACTATGGGTATTCAAGGTGACACGAGGTCATCCACTGACCAGTTTTTGTCACACATCCGTCAATTCCTTTTCAGCGAACGTGGCTCAACTTGACGCACCAAATCGGAAAAATTTCCTTTTACTTGCGGTCGTGCACGTTCCTAAATGGTGTGATCGAGTCAAAGGCAAAGCAAATGTCAATCGATTTTATTTAATATACTTTATTTAGCAAATCAAACTAATTGCTCATTTTTGTTTTCTCATGCTAAAATTATATCGAGTAATTACAAAAGTATAAAAAAATTGTATATAAAAATGTAGAAATTATGTTTTGCGCTTAACAATATTAAGAGATATAAATTGTTATATTTATGTATATATATGTATGTATATATAAAAGGACAATCGACACATAGCAAGAAAAGGTAAAGACATGGCAGGAGCTGGCATAGGAAAATTACTCTAAGTGATATCTTTATAAAATGTGTAAAAAATTTCAATATTTTTCGAGTTATTTCAGAGATTGCTTGAGGTGTTCTCATTTGCAACTTTTTTTTTTTTATCACACTGCGATTAGTCAGCTGAAGTAATTAATTATTTATAGTAAATAGTTAATTTCGTACAGCCGATGCCTTTTCCTTATCGCTGAACAGCAAAATGCGCGTTAGCATTGTCGTGATGCAGGGTATTTGCTTCTGCTGATGCATTTCGGGAGTGTCCGGTGTGCAGGACTCGAAATCGACGGCGACTCGCTGGCAGACGAAGGTGAGCAGGGTGAGGATGTCCAGACGCTTGCCATTAGCGGCCAGCTCTGCGCACAGACTCTGAATGAACCAACTGCCGCGCGTGGTATTTCGCCACGAATAGAAGCCCGGTATGGTGGAGTAGGCGATCAGGAAATCGGCATGGATGGGTATCTTGTAGCTCATGGAGGAGTCGCCATCGGTTTCTGTGCGACCACGTTGCATGG
This sequence comes from Drosophila koepferae, assembly GCA_030914345.1. NCBI lineage: Eukaryota > Metazoa > Arthropoda > Insecta > Diptera > Drosophilidae > Drosophila > Drosophila koepferae. Next base: position 3,877,968 of record JAUESR010000208.1, read on the forward strand.
TGACGCCCGTATCCAGACGATCGCCCTGGCAGGCCTGTATGAAGAATAGTTTTGGCTTACCGGCCAGTGAGGGGCAGTGATTGGCGGTGAAGTGACTCCAGATGTTGTCCAGCTTATATTGCGTATCCTTGGCATAGATATAGCCCAGTTCGCCGTGCGAGAGGATGGCAACCAAAATGCAATCGTTATTCCGATGATCCTGCGATGAGACATATTTAATGGTGCTCAAAATCTCCTGATAGCTATAATCCTTATGCAACGCGACATCGAAATCCAGCTGCTTGAGGACTCTCGACAAGTTCTCGCAGTCGACATTTGTGCCGGCGCGCGACTTCAGGGACGGAAAATTGAAGTGTTCGTGATTGAAGATGATGGCCATGCCGCGATTCTTGTGCCGCATATTGTACTCGGCTGCATGGCGGTCGGTCACCATTCTGGCCACATTCTTTTGATAGCCGGACGAACTGTAGCCATTCGAGGCCAGCTGACCGATGGCGCCGCTTCCAAATTGGCTTTGTTTGTTGGCTGTGGAGGTCGATGCACTGCTGCTGGTGCCCACTGAGCCAAAGGCGTCGGTTAAATCGTCTGTTTTGATGGCGGCCTCGTTGCGTATGCCTACCTGGTCTGTGGACTCGATTTCGTTGTCATTGCTGCTATTGTTGTTGGCGGCCATTGTGAAAAATAACCCTGTGAATATTTTGTTCTTCACTTTTTTAATTTTCTGATGAGTCACACGGCACGGTTAATGTTGCCCAGGCAAACAGTAAATGGCAGATAATTGTTTAACAATGCTTCCTTTGGGCGTACGAATGTATTCCAACTCCGAACACTTGTTGTTATAACAAAGAAATGCGATGCGAAACTGCAGCGCTGCAGTAGTTTTTCTGTTTTGTTGCGCTCTTTGTTTGTTTTATGTTATCAATTTTGCAAACTTAACATGGCGCTGTTCTGTTAATAACAGTATTGCAGTATTTTTACCGGTAAGTGCCGTTGTTTAAATTTAAAATGCAATTTATTTCCGTTTGCTTAGTGGCGAATAATAAATACTTATTTGAATGATCGATTATTAAGAGTTAACTGGTCAATTTAACTAACAAAATTCAATTGTATCGAAATGTAGTTGATATTGCAATAGAAGCTGTACAGGTAAGGTACAGGTTTCTCAGCAACAGTGTGGTGAAATAGAATATGCAGCTCGCTCTTAAATGCAAAAATTACATGTTAAAATGCTTGCAAAAATGCAAATGCTGTACAAGGTTATGCACATGAATAAAATTGCAAACGAGATTTTAATTATCTTAAAACTAAATAGATTAAATATTGAGTAAATTTGCTGATAAGCAGATCAGAGATGCATTTCAAATTGTTTCATTTTTATTGAAACTTGGGCGAGCCCGAAAAGGGTTTGCATTTTGTGACGCCACAGTTGTGTTTACAGCTGAGTTCTGTTAACAGCTGGCAAGTGGTGAATTTAACTTAACAGAGTAATGTAAATATATTTAAACGCTCAACAATCGGAAAAACTGTAAGTGCTGTAAACGTAACTTACCTACCCATAATATATATTTTTGTTTACTGATGTATATTAAAAGTGTAAGATAACATTGAGCACCATATGTATATAGATATTGGCTTAATCGTAATCAAATTTCAAACCACTTCCTCTCAAATGCTGCTCGGACCAAGAATCAAATCGTTCCGATATTTCATTGGTCATGTGATTCCGCCAGTCGCCGACCTTGCCCTTGCGTATGAACTTCGTCTCCCGTTGTGGAATCAACTTCTCCATATTGATTGCCTCGTTGCTTTGCATACTGTCAAATTTGAGATGTTGGCAGATGCCCTTCATATTCTCCTCATTGAGCAGCTCCGAAACATTCAGGAATTGAGCACATCGCTTTATCACGGCGGGCAGATCACGTACCATATCCTCGTACTTGATAAACAAGACGTTGTCATCGAAGCTGCGCTTCCAGAAGGGCAGCACATGCTTCCAATACGATCCCATTGGCGTGTGCCCGCCCAGAAAGAGCTCCACAAACTGTTCAAAGTCCCCATTGATGCCGTGGAGCAGCTTGCAGTAGTGATAGTAGGATACGCACAGATCCTTTGGATTTCGTGCAGTGTATACAATTTTGGGCTTGACCGTGTCCAACTGCGAGGGCAGCAGCTGCCAGGAAAGATGCGAACGTGCGTAACGTGGGCGTGGCAGATTCTTAACCAGCTCCACTGTGTTGCCAAATGCATCGCTATATGAGGAGTAAGGCAATACCTATATCTACCTGATGAAGATGTAGTCATTTTTTCTTATACGTACGAAACCCACTGATGATGATCCGTGCTGAAGAGCGCCGACAACTCGATCAAGGGTGCGCGCATGCGTAAGTCCTGCTTGGCCGCCTCATAATCCAACTGGTGGCCCAGCAGCCAGATCATCTCCTGTGCCCATGTCGAGCCAGTGCGTGGATACGACACCATCCAAACATCATCCTCATAAATGGGTAAATCTCTTATGGATTCACCCATCTCGATATACTTGCGTGGTATGATTAGCTGATCCGGCAGCACCTCCACGAAGCAGTCCTGTGCTGGAAACACGGCATTCGTGCGACGCACGATATCTGCATCCAATTCTCGATAGATGAGCTGCATGCTGCTGTTGCTACCTTTTCTCTGCACTGTCGGCCAACGACTGGCTGCCACAGCCAAGTGGAAAGTCAGCCCAAGCGTGCGGTGAAAGTGAGGCTAACGGGAATCCATCTAAGTTTTCCGCAACCTGAACTTGTTTTTGCACCAACCAAAAAACAAAAACCGGCTCGCTGCAATCGCGATTGTAAACTGCAGCAGTTAAAATTGTCAGCCAAGTGCTCAGCGCTTAAAGCTCAATGTCTAATGTCCCGGCACAAATCCATCCAAGTTGGTTTACCCCAACCTTTTTTTTTTAGGGTTGTTTACGGGGATTAATGTGGAATACTCAGTGCAAAACATTTGTAGTATAGTATGATATTTCAAAGGGATATCGAATAGAGTTACCTAAGTACTTTTCCATTAGAGCTAATTTTTGTTGTTAGCGTACCTAAAATAATCTTTCCTCTCTTGAACAACCAGTAGCTTTAATCGTCCAGTTTTATCTATTTAAAGAGAAAAGTTCATTTTATGCTAATAAATATGTATACCACCCACATTATCTCGAGTTTGTTTGGGGGTGATTTAGTTTTAATTTGCAATTTAATGCAAAAAATAAATTACAATATATATGAACTGTATCTGAAAACATATGATAAAATATAGCAGAATACATATTAATATATTTTTTTTAAATACTAAAAATAAATGAATAATTTTTTTTAAATATTTAAAAAAAATTATATTATAATGGAGAATGTGGATTAATTTATATTTAAGAACGTATATTATAATATATTATACATATAGAAATTAAAAAAATAAATAAAAATAATAAGTAAATAAATAAATTAAATTGTAAATCTCCATATTACATTTTTATATTAAAAATTTAAATATAATTTATATATTTCATTTTATTTATAAACTTTATGTAAATAATATTAGCATAATGCAGATCCAAACTAAAATTATGGTTGATGGAAATATATTTTAGTATGTTATCAAAACATTCTATAAATATGAAATATATAAATACCTTTATTAATTCATTTCTCCATCTAAAACTCTCAAAAAGTATTTTCTTTGAGGAATAAAACCCTAGTTTAAAAATTTGCTATGTGAAAATATTATAATAAATATCAAAATATACATGGAAATATAGATATATACTAATATAATATAATTATTTTAAAATAGTTTAATTATATATGTACCTCTAATATATTATATAGTAGAGTATGTTATATTCTGGTCAAATAAAAATTACCTTGTTAAGATCTGCGCCCAACTTGAATCGAAAAGAAAATAGAATATTTACATCCTCAACCAAGACATCCTCCATAGGACTTTCAATTACATTAAGATTTATTGCAATTCGTAATACTATTTACATTGAGAAATCTTTTGTTTTCCGTGTCTTTTTCCATTTCTGTCTTTAAATATCAATTATTACATCTATATCATCCCAATAAGCACGCTTAGCAGTCGTCGTTTGGTAGTTTTGGGTCAACTACAACTCGTTGTGCACGTATTCCGTGGTCACCTTGGCCTCGCCCTCGTGGAAGCCATTGCAGTCGACGGGATATTTGGCCTGAGATCGAAAGAGCAACACGATCAGATACATATATGTGTATATAACGGTAACAATTGGATTGGTTATTTAGACGGATGCTCACCTCGCAATTATATGGCGCATTGATTACACCGAATAGCGTCCAGAATGGTGTACCGGTTTCCGTGCTAATGAAGATCGCGGCACCCATGCTGCCGATCTTAACAATTTTCGGACTAACGCCGGCAATGAGACCGCCGGCCTTTGAGGCCGTCGTCGTTGATTTCTTCGATTCTTGCTGCTGTTGCTGGTCGAGAGCGGCTGCATTTAGCTGACAAAGCACATAGCGATCGCATTGCGGCGACTTGGAGATGTATCTGTAGGCGCGATGGACTTTTAGCACCGGTTCGATAACCTGTTTTCGGATGCGTTTATCGAACAATCATAGAAAAAGAAAAATGAAGAAAAGAGAAAATTGTTGTAGCGTAATTAATTGCATTTGTGCTATCTGTTTGGCTTAGATTTGTTTCTTTTTTTTTTCCTCAATTTAGTTTTGTAGCCTGAACTTACCTCTAGGTTGAGCGTATCCGTTAAACGATCACTGATCTCAGTGGCATTGAACTGCAGCAGGCCACGTGCTTGGCCCAGTTTGAGCAGCTCCTTGGCATAGCCCACAGCTGGCTTCACATATTGACGCGAATCAATTTTCACATTCAAATGGTGTTTGGCCACGTGGTTCAATAGATTCGAAATGGTTTCGCTGGGGCGTGCCGGATCGAAGTAAGTCTGTTTGGGATAACCTTGAGACTTCAATAGACCGTTAAACATGATTTGCGCCGTCTGGAAGTATCTGTGGAAAGTGCAAAAAGTAAAAAGAGAAGAAAAAATATTGAGAAAAAAGAAATGGAAAATCAAATTGTTGCTCATATAATGACGCAGCATTATTAGAGTGAAAGGGCCGCTAGAAAGTGGAAGTTATTATTGTTGTCTAATAACAATGTTGATCATGATGATCATAATAAGATGATGATGGCGATGATGATGATCAGCGGGGGCGTGTGCCAAAAGTGGCAAAAATTTTGCATTTATATTGTTTCATGTTTCAGCTTGACCCAAATATTCGCAGCTCGGCGCTTTTTCAAGTATTTACATTGCCTTTGGCCCACTTCCTCATCCAAACCGGTTTGGTCAACAGCAACGACAACCATGCATACTAAATGAACCGTTCTGGCATTCGTATGGTTTATTTGTATGTTTAATGATGCCATCGTCTTTGTAACTGTAACATACACACACACACACATAAACACACACATGCATGCGTGCGTGCACACCCAAATCCGAAAAAGCACAGCCTGCAATTGGATTTGGACTTGTATTCTCTTTTCTCTTCTTCTGCCCACTCTTCTTCTTATTATTGTTGACCAGTCAGATTAACAACCATGTTCTAAAAGCTGCCAGCACTAAAAAAGTGTGTCAAAAGGTAAGCGAGCTCAAGAGCGAGCGAGCTAGCTTCAAACATGTTCGATACCAAACAGGTACCAGCAGCTAACGGTAACTCAACAGGCAGATACAACAACAGCAACAACAAGCAGCTGTTGCGCACTCGCATTTGTATTGCAATTAGACGTAAGCATCGCGGAGAATTAGAATCATATCACAGTAGGGTGCTAAACGGCTTGATACCGTTAAGACAGAGAATCGTGCTCTACAATTAACACGCATCGATCACCCTGAATGGCGACACTCACCTGAGATAGTTTTCCGGATTGGCTATATAACTGGCCCAGTCAGCCAAATACAATGTGGCAGATTTGATCCAGCGACGGCGGAAGGATTGATTATTCAGTGACTCGAACAATTTATCGTAATCGAGTTTGCCATCGCGACCCTTGAATCCCTTTAAAGAAAATTTATCGATGTCGTTATCGAATACAAAATTGATGAGATTTTACATCTTCAAAAGATATTTGACCTTTGTGTTTTTTTTTCGGAGTAATAATAATAATTAATCAAGTATTGAGCATTCTCGTCACTTACCTTCAATATCTTATTGACGCCCGACTTCTCGTACAGCGCATCCGCCAGCTCGGAGTTGGAGAAATGATCCCATAGCACGTGCACATGCTCCAGGAATGGAGGCAAGACCCAGGCGTGGCTCTTGTGACGCTCCTGTGTGTGCTGACCCTCGGGTCCAGCAAAAGAGCTAACTGCCTGCATGACCAGTGGCAATAGATTCATGAAGCCATTTTCCGTCTCTGGCTCCTCCTCGTGGATGGCTCTCTTTTGTTTCTGATGCGAGAGCGTGGCGGGCTTTTCGGCAGCGCCTTGGTTGCCCATGAAAGCGGATGCCACTTGCAGAATGGTGTCCAGGCCAATGCCAGCGCCGCCAGCACCAGCGCTGTGACCACCGCCGGCACTGCTGCTGCTGCGCTTCTGTGCATCACCCGCATCGTCGTCATCGCCTTGGGTGAACATTTCCAGGACATTGCCAATGATGGAGGGATCGAAGCCACCACCACCACCACCTCCACCATTGCCAGCACGTGCATTGTTAGCCAGCATACTGCCCAGGCCGGAAAGGATTTGCATGGCAGCTCCTCCACCACCGCCGCCTCCTCCTCCACCAGCTTTGCCATTGGCCTGCATGAAGCTGCCGATAAGGGATGCGACACCAGCCAATCCAGAGGCACCGCCGCCGGCTCCACCACCTCCACCGCCGCCATTATTAGACAATGCCTCCTGTATGAAGACAGAGGCCATGTCCAGTAGTGGATTCGATTCCTCCTCCTCGGCCAAATGGCCATACGGCTGCGCGCAGAGCAACGCCAGCAGAAGCAGCGCTCGTTTCATATACATGTTTTTTTCTTTCTTTTTTTTCTTTATACTTTTTCGGCAAGAACTTTCACAATCACACACTTGAGATACTTTTTTTTATATTTAACTATTATTTCTTTTTGTTACGAGGCCAATTAAACAGCAGCAGCAACAACAACGCAACCGACGCTTCACTGGCTTGAAAAATTGCAAGACAAAATCCCAAATCGTTTGTTATTCTGTTACAGTAAAAATATGAATGCACATATACAGGCACAAACAAGTGTATATGTATATACGTATGGGTATGCGTGTGTTTAAGCCCGTTGCGCAGCGAGCACAGCCAACCCAGACGAAAACTTTCTTTCTTCTGTGCCTCGAAGTCAGTGTGTAACACTTCTTAAGTCGCTCGTCTGGGCTGTTGCAACATGTTGCATTCGAGCTCGAGCAGAGTTGTGTTCGATGCGTCGCGCTCTCCTTTTTGCTTTGATCACGCGCTCGTTCGCTCACTCGCTTCCGCTCTCACTGTCTCCCACTCTCTTTTGGATCAAGCTTCTTCACGCCTGCGCCTGGCTGTCCACGTCAGTTTGCTGCCCGCATAAACATGTATGTACATGACGTGTGTGCGTGTTTGTGTGTGTGTAAAAATACTTTTGCGCTGTTCTATGGCTGTGTTGTTGGCTTTTAACTTTGTTTATATTTTCTACCCACTTTCTTTTTACACACACATTCTTTGTGTGTCGCTCTTCTCGTCATGGCGCGGTCAAAGTCAATGCTTTAGCTTTATTTCTCTTTCGTTATTCATGCAAACTTAACGCACACACACACACACACGCTCACACGAACGCTTACCTTGCCGAATAGAATTACATGACTAACAATTTTTACGACATTTTCGAACTGTTATTAAAGCTCATCAAAGTGAATAATAAAAACAAATATACTTGAGCTTTGCTAGTATCTGCATATAGCGAATCATCGAAGTGAATAATAAAAACAAATATACTTGAGCTTTGCTAGTATCTGCATATAGCGAATCAGTACAAGTTTTTTACACTTCCAATTAGGATATTTAAGCAGTTGCGATATTCCAATAAGAAACATGAACAAGAAACACAATACGCTGACTTTCTTATTGGAATAATTGCATTTTAAGTCAGCTTTGTAAGCGTATTACAATTTCGTTATTGTTGAGAACATTTGAAATTCAAAATAAATGTCGCAACATTAATTTTTACTTATCGAATGCAAATGTATTTAAACTCAATATAAATCGACACGATTGAAATTCTCTTCTTCTATCTCAGATGTGTGCCATGGCCCATTTGTTGCCGTTCTTCTTCTTCTTCTTGTTTGAATCGAACTCGAAATGAATAATAGATTATTCCAATGTGTGCCAGTTACATAAATTTTACTATTCGTCCATGCCATGTGGTCGACGATCCAACAAACATGTGGGTCCAAACAAGAAATAAGGAGTTAAAAATCTACTAAAAAGACCAGTTGGCCGCAGTTTCTTTAATCGCTCATAGATCCAATTGACAGTCCTCTAAAGTGGATGTATATAAATATTAATTATAATATCACTTATGTCATGAATCACTTTACTTACATCAATGCCTACGCCTGCCAGTGAGGAGCATTCGTATATTTTCCATGGACGACCCTCGATACGATTTAGGCCGAGCAGCTCAATAATCATCGAGCTGGGAAGAGCACCATAGGCATCTTGTTTATTGGCCAAAAGCAACAGCGGCACATGGGAGAGTCGCTCGTCCAGCAGAACCTCGCACAGCTCACATCTTGCCTCGCTCAGACGCGACGCATCCGCGCTGTCCACAACAAAGATCTATGGGAAGAGATCAGATCTGTTGATCTGGGATTACGATATGCCACCTACCACTACATTCGCATTCTCATAGAATGTGTGCCACGACTGACGCATTCGTCTCTGGCCACTCAAGTCACGCAAACAAACTTTCATTTTCTTGAATTTCAAATGCCTCTCCGTCAGGTTAACCGTCGGAGTAATTTGCTTGACCTGACGCATAGAGATATATAGTGGATGCTACAGAATCAAAGTTAATTTTTCTGCTCTTACGACATCATCGGTTTCCAGGCCGAGGCGTGCCATCAGGGTGCTCTTGCCCGCATTGTTGAGGCCCAGGATGAGCACATTGAACTCCGGCTTGGGCGTTTTGCGTAGTTTGCCCAGGAGCGTGGTTACACCTTTGTATAGATTGGACATTTGAGGCTATTGTTAAATTGTTTTATTTTTGTTTATTTTTTGTGAAGTGTTCGGCCATGTAGGAGCTACTGCTAAGATTTGTGTTTGAATAAAAAGATTGAGTTTCAATATATTTAAGGACACTTTTAATTACGTTTTCACTCTAAACAAACAATATTCACATCGGCATTAATTTTACATACTGAAACATTAGTTTTGTGTTTGAAAACTATTTTTTCATATTCTTGCACACCCAGTCCATGCCCTCCTTGATGCCAGTGCCGTCGACAGCTGTGCAGGCTTTGATCTCCCAGCTGCGATCCTCCAGACGCACCAGACCCAACGCCTCGGCCACCTCGGAGGCGCTCATGGCATTGGGCAAATCCTGCTTATTTGCAAACACCAGCAGCGGCACTCTCTTCAAGCGATTATCCATCAGCATCTCGAAGAGTTCGCTGCCCGTCTCCGAGAGACGTGTGCGATCCGTGCAGTCTATGACGTAGATCTAAATGCATAGAGAAATTTATAGAGTAACTAAAGCGTATTAGTTTGCTTAGTTTAGCTACCAAGACATCTGTATTGGCAAAGTAGTTCTTCCAATAGGGTCTAATCTTCCATTGCCCGCCAATGTCCCACACATTCAATTTGAAGCCATCTGCTGCTACGGATTTGATGTTAAAGCCGGCGGTGGGCGTCACCTGCGAATGATGGGAAAGTCTATTAGGAAAGCAAGAACGCATCTGTTCCATAATACTCACCGTTGTAATATCCTCTGAGGCGAGTTGTTTCAGAATTGTTGTCTTGCCCGCATTATCCAAGCCGAGCAGCAAAATGCGCGCCTCCTTCTCTGGGTTGGGCCGCAGCTTGCGCAACAGCGAAAGTAGGCCCTATGAAATAATACAAAATAATGCAAAACTAATTAATTAATTATATTATTATATATCAAATTGATGCTGCTGTGCGCATTTAAAAACAGCAAGATATTAGTAAAATGCAAATTTAAAGTGAGATTAATTGGCGCGCTTTATGCAAATCGATATTTTCGTGCAAGCTATCGAGCTTTTACAGCTGGTCACACTTTTGTCGCAACAGCTGATGGAGAGCGCAAGTTATCGATATGCTCACATGCACTAGTTACCATGGCAACAACAAATAATAAACAAATTATAAATTGGATAATTCAAGGCAATTTAATAATATTATAAAAACACTATAATTACTTATGCTATTGTATGCTCAACGATATGGAATGAGTGGGCGTATAACCTACCATTTTTTGTACTAAACAACAATAGCAACGCAAGCACGTTCGGCGAGGATCGGTTAAATTAATTTCAACTCTAGCACTTGAATTTGAAGAACTGATTAAAAACCACCACCAAAAACGACCACAACATTACAGGTGCAATGCTAGCTAGCAACTGAACAACGGTCGACCAAACACAATAGAGCAACAGAGCAGAGGTAGCAGGTAGCCGTCCGCCCGCCTGCCGAATTGCGCTTCGATACGATTCGAATCGCCCCGCTGCGCAAACGCTCTCCGAGAAGCGGAAGATGCGACGGTTGCTATTTACGGGCTTCAATGCATTTGGTCAGCACAACGCGAGCAACACGGAACGCACTTCCGGTCGAGTCAATGCCCTAACCGGTTCGTAACTGAGCAACAAGTTGTTGTAGCTCAAATAAAATGCTAATTTCGTCAGCTTAAATCCTTTATAGAAATCACTTTGCCAGATGACAGTAAAGGGAATGTAATCATTTCGCTGAGTTGGCATTACACTGCTTATGCTGTGGGCAATAAGCTTTGGCTGCAAGGACTGCTCGACGAGAAGCCCAATGAGAGCTTGGCAGTTCATGCTGCTGAGGAGATTAAAGCTTTGGCTGCCTGCGATACCCATTGTCTGGTGCTGCTGCAGCATGGCCAGTTATATAAGCTGCGCGCGCAGCTGAATGCTACACTGCTGCCGATCAAATTGGAAGCACCTGCGCCTGCAAAGCGAAACATATTTGGCCAAGCGAAGGCAGTCGAAGAAATCTCTATCAGCCACATTGCCTGTGGCTCCCATATCAATGTGGCCATTAGTACAGGCAATGCTGTGTACAGTATACCCAGTTGCCTGCATCGGTTTCCTCAGGGCTCATGGCGTGTGCAGCAGCTGGAGTGTGGACACGAGCACGCGCTGCTACTCAACGGCAATGGCGATGTCTACAGCTGGGGCAACGGGCTGTAAGATTTCGTTATCATTAATTTGACTAAGATTTAAGGCATTTGCATATTTCACAGACGTGGGCAACTGGGTCACGAGAGTTTGGGCGTGGAAGAGCAACCACTGCTACTCGAGCCACTGGCGGGAATTAAGGTAAATATGCTCATGACTAATTTTGTCAGTTTGTCAGTTTGTTATCTTTGTTATTCAACTAATTCGTATTTGCTAGATAACATACATTGCGGCCGGTGGTTGGCATAGTGCAGCAATTTCTGCATTTGGCGATCTCTATGTATGGGGCTGGAATTGCAATGGACAGCTGGGCATGCGTGTCATGAAACCCGATGGTCTGCTCAAGGAGCCCACGGTTTATCCTTTGCCCCAACTACAGGATTTGCCTGCATGCTGTGCAGTCGACGAAGAGACGGATCTGTGTGCGCCTCTAAAAGTCTATGCAGGCTCACGCCATACACTCATCCAGCGCAGCTGTGGACGACTCTGGGTCAGTGGCTGGTGTGCACATGGACAACTTGGCCAGCAGTCGCTCAAATTAACTTTTTTGGATAGTTTTAATGCTATGCAGCAGCTGCCTAAAGACTGTGATCATACTGTTGTATGTGGTCCGTGGTCCACTTTGATTGCCTTGTCGAAGTAGCTTACACAAATATTTATGTATGTTATACATTTATTAACATGTTTTTTACTTCATTTAAATTTTATAAGTATTAAATGTTTACTGTTTAAACACAGCTGCTTTTTGTTACACCTCCTAAAGCTGCTTGCTATACAACTTAACAAAGCGCATATAGTCGTCTCGCTCTAGCACAAGTTGTCTTAGCTAACGCATTAGCTAGGTCGCACACCAGTTAAATAACGTCTTTTTGAAATTGTTGAAAATCGGAAACTTTATTGAAAAGCTACAGCTTTTTACAAAGTAGCCTTATTAACCAATTGACATAAGCTTACAAAATTTTCATTGAATAAAATTAAATTAAAAAAAAAAAAAAACAAAAAACAACAAAATCAGGGAAAGGCAGATTGAGTTAAAACCTGCTGCCCTACGGCTAAATATGGCGTAAGTGTGTGAATAAAATTGTTTTCTATAAATTGTCTTGTTAATCGAATGGCAATCAGTCCCAGCATATTTTTTGTGCTGTTCTGGCGGATTGGAGTGCATCTGCTGTATCCCTATAGATATACGAATCGCACGCTTCAGGATGCACTGGGCGAGGATTATCTGGTGTGGGTCTCCAGCGATCGCTGGCAGAACGAACAAGTGGTCTACATGCTGTTCCGCCAGTCGATCGAAAACTTTCTAATATTCATTTTGATCATGGAAATTATGCGCTCAATTCACGATGGACGTAACATGCAATTGGTGGTGTAATGCGACGCATCACATCAATATGGCTTAAATCTGAAAATGAGTTTTATTTTTTTAATATAATTTCCTTTTTGACATCTTACAGCAGTAAACCACTCCGAACCACTCGAGTGTGGGGCATATCAATTTTGTATTTTGTTTTCTATTTTTATTTCATTTCATTTTATTTATTAATTTTTTATTTTTTACTGTTGTTCTTGGGATAGGTCCGAGGCCGATGTCCCACTGTTGCCTCGCTCGCTGACGCCGTCGTTGTTGTTGTCGTTGTCGTTGTGGCAGTCGCGCGTGTAATCAGTAAATTTTATTTTTAAAAATGTTATTAAACAATATTTGCTTTAGCAAAAGTCTGACACGCAGTGCAATCAACTTTTCAGCACTTGTAGATCGTCAGACGCAACGACTAAATCGCTTGCCTCTGTGTGTGTGTGTGTGTGTGTGTGTGTGTGTGTGTGTGTGTGTGTAGCGTTGGGTTGGGTTGGGTGTTTCTTGGAAACCGTGTGATAATTTTGTTATTGGAACGGAATGGTTTTTCGATTGGAGTCGTATACATATATTCTTAGGAAATGGAAAAAGAGTTTCAATTTACTTAATAACATAATTGATATATATGCAGCCAAGTATATTATATTATTAAAGTTAAGCGCACACACACTACGTGAGTAGCGATTATGTGCACTGAGTTATATTCCCACGTAGACAAATACACTTGGATTCCATGGAACGATATATTTAATATAACTTTGTATGATTTGGAATAATAGGTCTAAACTATGTCACATCCGAATATAAACTGAATAGAAACAGCTCCGTACGTTGTATTCTCCTCTCATGTCTGATAGTAGAATCCAGCCTACTACGTATCCTTAACTCCTTCCCGTTGAAAAATCTGCGTCCCGCAGATCAGGGTGCATTTGCTCAGATAGCGAGCATCTTGAAAATAGTCATCAAGATTCCCTAATTGGATCCAATGTTTATTGTGGCGGCGTCATGATTAACCTGTTGCGGAATTCGAAGACTGTCTTCTGAGGTAGGAAAAAAATGCTTTATGCACCGTCAGTCAGGTCGTCACTCTGACTGGTGTGTCGGACTGCGTGACTGCCTACCGACTAAAAAAAACCTCCTCTTCTAGGGTTCCAAATCCACCATCCAACCAGGATCTTCAAGGTGGAGACCCATCGTGTGCTCTAAATGAGCGTTGCTCTCTATGTGTACTTCCTCCGCCGCAGAACTTTTTTGTCGAAGTCACAAACTCAGATAGGGAGAGCATTTGTTCAGATAGTGAGAGCCTCTTGAAAGTAAACCGTCATCGAGATTCCGGACTTCTGTCTTGTCCAATGTTTATAATGGCTACGTCTACGTATGTCCAAGAGCATGTATTCTTCTCCAATTTTGTCGAATTACTTGTCGATAGCCAAGGATCTTCTAATCAATGTGGGGCGTCACATTACGGTTTTCTTCCACCACGTCCTTACTAAATATGTTCTTGTCTTTACTCTTTATTTGATTATTTCCAATAAACACCACATCTCCCTCCTTGTAGTCGACAGGTGTGGTCCTTGTCTAACAAACTAAATTTTGAACAGCCAGATATCGTGTGATTCGATGTCAAGGCCTACTTCATTCAGAGCATAAAAAAAAGAAATAATTCAATTAGTTTTAGCTTGATTATCGTCTTAAGGCAGCTACTCGTCACATTTCTTCCTGTGGAGATAAAGATTAGTAAACGTTTTCACAGAGTTGTAATGTGTACAAAATTTTGAATATAAATTGTGATTTTAATAATTCTTATGATTTTGACCATTATTATTATTATTTCATTATTATTACTCTTATTAAATTATTATTTTTTTATAAAATTATTGTTCGACTTATTTAGTTATATGTTCGTTTCCGATTCTTCGGTAAACGATTTTATTTGTTTATATGGCTAGGGAAGCCCCCAGGCTCCTTTTTGGTACAAGACCTACTAAGGTGAGGGTTGTTCCACAGTCATCTGGGCAGACTCATTTGGGCAATTCTTTTTCTTTTGTTTATCTTTATATTATTTAGTTATATATTGCACAACTGAACCAAAACGACAACCAATGCCTAGGTTGGGAAGTCCTTATTTATCCTCTTTAGTTCTAGAAGAACCTACTAGGGTAAGGATGATTCCACGATCGAATGGGGCAGTCTAACGCAATTCGTTTTATATTGTTTATATTACATATTTTATGTTTCTTTTGGTTTATTTATTGCACGTCCTATCCAGATAACCGCCTCAATTTTGTTATATGACCACCCGCAATAAATTGCTGCGGTGGTTTTTATTATTTTATAATTAAACTTACGGCACCCATCATTCGACACAGTAGAAGACGCTTTTTTTATTTTATAAATTGTTATAATGTTTGTCTGACGGTAAGGATTTGAACCTCGATACGTGCATACGCTCAAGGATCGCTTGACGTAATACAGAGGTATCACCATTTTACCTGCTAACTTCTTTTATGTTATTTTATAATATTTGTGACAACACTTGCCAACAAATTTCTTTTTGGTTATAGAATTGACTTACGGTAAGGATTTGAACCGAGATACGTGCATATGCTCAAGGAACGCTTGACATGATACAGAGGTACCACCATTTTACCTGCAATTATGTTATTATTTATCAGTTACGTTTTGTTATCGTGGCAAGGCTTTGAACCCCGATACCCTGCAAATCACAGGAGTACCACCGTTTAGCCAACAATTGTTCATCGCAAGAATGAACAATTTATTTGTTATGGTTTTTATTGAATTATCACTTATTTAGTTATTTTTGCGCCATATTTTACTTTCAATACTGTGAAGAATGTGGGTCCCTGCTCGGGCGCCAGTTAAGCGCACACACACTACGTGAGTAGCGATTATGTGCACTGAGTTATATTCCCACGTAGACAAATACACTTGGATTCCATGGAACGATATATTTAATATAACTTTGTATGATTTGGAATAATAGGTCTAAACTATGTCACATCCGAATATAAACTGAATAGAAACAGCTCCGTACGTTGTATTCTCCTCTCATGTCTGATAGTAGAATCCAGCCTACTACGTATCCTTAACTTTAATAATATATATTCTCTAAATTGTAAAAAATCTAAGTGCAAAAAAAACAGAAAAATATTTGTAACATTTGGAAAAAATATTATTTATTTTTAATTTTGTAAATTTTTGTAATTTGTCTTAACTATCTAAGACCTAAAGGTTTACAATGAACTATGCAAAAGTAAAAAGTATTTAATTAATAAAAAAAATACGCGAATTTTATTTTTACTTTTTAAATACAAGAATTAAATTTTACAAACAAATTACCAAGAGTTTTTAAAATAAAAAATTAAACAATTTCAAATTTCACAAATATATTACAGCAATTTTTATAATTCTTGAACAATTGTATTTAATTTTAAAAATGTTTTAATTGAAATATATTTTTGTTTTAATTTTATTTTTTTTAAAGCGTAATTACAATTTTGGCAATTATTATTTTTAAATAAAATTTTTTAATGTGGGCTATACTATGTAGAAGCTATTATAAAAATATGTATATTTTTACTAAATCTTAATATTATATTTATTGCAGAAACATTTAACAATAACATGTTAATAATAATTTAATTTATTAATTTGTTTAATCTCTACAAGAAGAGAAGAATATCGTTTTATTTATTAAATAAGTATTTATTAACTCAGTAAATGAGTTTCTTCTGAAAATAAATATATAAATACATTAAATTATAAGAAATTTTATTTCTAATATAAAAGTAAGTTTTCGATTGTTTAATATTTTTTCATATATTTTAATTACAATTTGTATCCTTTAAATGTAGTTCATATATCTAAAAATAACATTAATGGTTGCTTGTTTATTATTTTTATGACAATATTAATTACTAATAAAATATAAATAGATATAATTATAAGTAGATAAGAAGTAGATATAATTATAAGTAGATTGACCCCATAGGAGTAGTACGAAAAGACTTTGCAATAATATAGAAATCTTTTCCTTATATTCCAGATATTATATTGATGTTTACATTATATGAAAGCTACATTAATGCCATTATATACAAAGTAGAGAATCATTCAGATTACTTACACAAGTTTTAAAATTTATTCAGGCGAGGGTGACTAATGCCAAAGATTTTGAAGAATATATAAAATACATTATATTTGTAATATAGTCCATATATGTATAGCTAAATAAGGATGATCATATCTAAAAGAAATATAATTCATTGCAGCGCCTTCATTGCTCTTTATAGCCCACTATCTACAATATTTCTCTATGCCTATCTCTAACTCTGTGCATTGTGTATCCTTCTCTTTCTGTAGCTCACCCTCTCTGTCGCTCGCTCTTTCTACATGTGCTGTTCAGCGAGTTCAACGGTATTTTTTTTGCTGCTTTATGTTATTTGCCAAATGAAAAAGTAAAAACAAATGTTTACCTTATAGCGCACTCAGAGTTCTCTGCAGTTCTCTAGCGGCTAGACTGAGAATGCGGTCTGCAAATAGGCTTTGCTTTTGCTTTTGCTTTTGCTTTTGGGCTTTACATTTTCTTCTTCTTCTTTTTTTTATGAGCGCCATTTTTGAGCAAACTTTGTTATCGACGAAACGAAGACGAACTACTCGAAAGGCGGACAGTGTCATTTTTAGGCCGCTAAACGATTTGCTACCTGAAATCATGCCAAAGTTGGGCTGCGGAGGGAGCGAAGGAATGGGTGGATGGGTGAGTGAGCGGGTGCGTGGTTGTCGGTGGGGCGGTGCTGGCTGATGGGTTCAAGCGCCTAGCTCAAGGCAAACTGTTGATGGAGTTTCCGTTTTCTGCGGCTTTTTTTATCAGAGCCACTTGAAATAACCAAACAGCCAAGTGTAAAAAAAGTGCTACAATTAGCACTCCCAATGCTCTCTCTCTCACTCTCTCTCTCTCTCTCTCTCTTTCTCTCAGTGTGTGTAGCTGCATGCTGTTTTCGTTACTCGAAAATTGTAATTCATGCGTGCCAGCAGACGCCAAAGTTTCAACAGAACTCAGTCAATCATAACCAAAATCAAGTTGTAAGCAGCTTAAGCTAAGACGACGTACAAATACCCTTCTTGGTATTGCAGTCAGGGTTTATGATCATCCATGAAGAATATTTTAGTTAGAAATTGAAAATTAAAGAAGCGAAAATTGTTCTAAGCTAATATATTTAAATATATTGTATATTTTTTTTTTTACAAATTCGGCTTAAAAGTTAAATATAGAATTCATATTTGTATTATAATATAATAATTCATAGTATTATATTAAAAATTATATTCTAATAATTATAATTTATTATAATTTTAAAAATAATAAAAAAAACTTCATAAAAATTGCTGTGTTATATTTATCTCTTATTTAAAAAAAAAAAAAAAATTTTTGCTCTAAATAAAATACAATAAATAGATAAATAGTTGACAATCAGAGATTTGTGCATTTCTAGGATAATTTGCCTTAGAAAGAACTTCATTTTTTACTAATTTGTTCATTATATATAGATAAAACTTTCCATAAAATAATTTTGTTTAAACCTATTTTATTTATAAATAGATAAATCTTTACATAAGATAATATTCATTTTTTACACATTTTTTGCCAACTCTTGCTTTATAATATGCCTATAGTTATACATATTCCCTTTCTGCAAGGGTATTACAAATTAGTAAAAAAAAAAAGCAAACAAAAAGCAGCCGCAGCAGTACGCAAGAGCCGATCCCAGTTTAGTTTGCAGCGCCGTGTGGCAAGGCTGCAAGTGCGTGTTGCGCCGCATGCAACGCTGCACACACATTGAGAGTGCACCCGCGCAGCCACGCCCCTGGGCTATTCCTTGGGCCGTGTTCTTTATTGTTTACCATGCGCTAAGTAGAAGCCTTCAACACATTTAGGCCCTATTCGTTGACTGACCTACCTTGGCGCCCGGCCCATTTTACATTTTGGCGTGCATTGACCAGCTAAATGAAACTCCCTCTTCCCCTTTCTCTCTCTCTCACTCTCTCTCCTACTCTCTCTGTCCGTCTGTTTGTCTGTCTCCCCTTTTAACTAATCATCGCTGTGAATTTGCGCTAATGACTCCATAGCCCTGCCTCTGGCCACAGCGTTCCATGCCATGCCATGCCAAGCCAAGCCATGCCATGCCATGCCATGTCTCTAGGTGGCTTGTAAACTCTTGCATTAAGTGCCAGGAGAAACGTGTTCATAAAACGTTTTGGCATCCCAAATGTACATACATACATACACGTACATACATCTGTACATACATGATGTGAAAGAGTCATTTCTTGTCCCCCGACGTGCCATAAAAATTATACATGAATGTATTTGCTTCATTTTACATACTCGCACAAGCGCTCCCATTCATATCGCTGCCCAAATAAAAACGTTGCCCTCGACTGGCCCAAAAAGAAAGAGAAAAAAACGAAATATAGCAGAAAAAACCTGGTAAGTACGCTGCAATTGCAGGCAACCGACTGCACAATACTCGCTTGGTGAAAATTTGTAAAAAAAAATATAAATGTTTTACTCTGTTTTTCTAGTTGAAAATTTATATTCAATGCAGCAATGAATTCATGTTTATAATTTATTTATATACATACAGAGAACCGTATAGATTCCATAGATTTTCGTTCATTTGTAATCGACATAATAAATGAATAATATAATTTGCATAGTATATTAATCGCTCTGTATGGAGATTCTGTAGTAATGTAATTCTTAGCTATATCTGTAGGCTAACTCCTATTTGAACTAGCTGCAAAAATGTTGTGATTTTAGTTTGTTGATTGTTTAGTATATGAGTTCAAATGACTTGTCATGCCCCCGATGGGCTCATCATCTTCATATTAATGTATTTCTGTGATAAGTATTTTATATTTTATTTATCTCATTTAAGTAACTAGTTAGTAATAGTAGTAGTAGTTAGTAGTAGTAGCGGCAGTAGTAATAGTAATAGTAGTAGCAGTAGTTGTAGTAGTAGTAGTAGCAGCAATGGTAGTATAAGTAGTAAAAGCAGTCACAAATAGTAGTAGTAGTAGTAATAATTGTAGCTGTAGTGATAGTAGCAGTAATAGTAGTAGATGTAGTGGTAGTAGCAGCAATAGTAGTAGCTGTAGTGATAGTAGCAGTAATAGTAGTAGATGTAGTGGTAGTAGCAGTAAAAGAAGTCACAATAATAGTAGTAGCAAGAGTGTAATAGTAGCGCAAAGGTAGTATAAATTGTAAAAGCAGTCACAGAAGTAATAGTAGTAGCACTGATAGTAGTAAACACTGTAGTCACAGAAATATTAGTAGTAATAGTAGTAGCTGCAGTGCTAATAGTAGCAAAAGCAGTCACAGCTATAGTAGTAGTCATAGTACTAGCTGGTAGTGGTAGTAGTAAAAGCAGTCACAATAGTAGTATTAGGAATAGTAGTAGCAACAGTGCAGTAAATGAAACCACAGAAATAGTAGCAAGAAAAGCAGTCATGCATATAGTAGGAGTAATATCATATTAACTGCATCTATCGTTGGCATTGCTATATATAATCTTCGATATAGAGAACATTTATCTCTTATTTGATTATCAGTAAAAGAAAAATCCATATGATATGTGCAATTATTGAACATATCAAATACACCTCTATCACTTGCTGAGCGAGCATGGAAAACTGAACAGAAAAAAAAAGAAAAAGAAAATGAACGAATGCAGCGTCGCATTTTTACGGCTCCATTCATGTGACGACGGAAGTGTCAAGTGGCTGTTGGCAACTCGTCGTCGACAACCAACTCTCATCCTGCGCGTCCTTTTCGTCAACGTCGACGTTGCCGTTGCTCTGCATCGAAAATACCGTTATTGTTACCAGTTGTCTACACACCTACACACACACACACACACACACACACACACACACACACACACTCACATGCCCACCCACAGAGCTCGCCCCGGCTGCTGTCTACGTGTGCCAGGCTGCATTCTGGGCGTCTGCCTTTGAGTGGCAAACGTTATTTTTTTGTATTTTCACGTATGTTTCGTACGGCTAAGTATGTGTTTTTCTTTACTCTTTCAGTTCATGTGCATGTGTGTGTGTGTGTGTGTGTGTGTGTAGAGTGCACCATTTTTGTATGCCCTTCATTTGGGTGGCTTTGTTCTTTTTTTTTTTTTGGTACAGTTGTGTCTGTGGGGTTAAGTGAATGTAAATGCACGACTAAGCACTGGGGAAATTCGTTTATACGAAATTCATATAGTCACAGTTGCCACATAGATAAGTAGTCGTTAGTCTGACTGAGTGATTGGCAGATGCCAGCCTCTAATATAGGCTGCTGCATTTCTTATTCTCTCAAGTTTAAGAATTGGCATCGTTTTTGTTAGAAGATAAATATCTATAAAGCAGACAACCTTAAGCTTCTTAGATATTGTTGATTTAACAAAATATATTTTTAATAAATTATTCTAAGGTCAAAATTTATTTAATTATATATATATTATTTATTCATTATATATTAATTTTAATTAATTTATTTATTTTTAATTATATAATTTTATATTGGTTTTATTTTCATTTAATTTAAAAGTAAATTTTAATTATTTCCATGGTTATATATCTTTCTGCTATATAACTATAATTATCCATAAGTATACATATATCTTTCTTTTATTTTATATTTTTATGCAATTCCATTTACATATAATACCGTCTATAACAATTTAATTCAGTGGCATAGGAATAAATTATCCACTTGTAGCTCAGTTCTGATTGCCAATGAACTGTTAATTATCTACACTCGAAAAAAAAAACTAAAATGAAAATAGCTCAACTGCAATGGCAAACACTTGACATTCCATTAATCTCATCCATTGCAATTGAAGGCGCTTTGCCTGCAAATTCCCTGACAACTGTGCAATTTGCGTTGACAACTTGATTGTCCTGGCCCGGACAACTCCACAAAGCAGCGCCTAATTGAAGTTAGTCACTTATATAACCAGCAACAACAGCAATAGCAGCGAGAGAGAGAGAGGAAGAGGGAGAGAGAGGAAGAGGGAGAGGGAGGCGTAGAGTGAGAGAGGCAAGATTACATGATTATGCGGCCGGGCCCATGGCACACGATGGCCAACATCCACCCACGCGGCAACCCGGCAAGAGGCAGCAGCCAAGTGGCAAGTGGCAACAACAACTTTCGCTTTCATTCCAGTGAAACGCGGCTTGCCACATCCTGTTGCTGCATCCAGCCAACAGCCAACAGCCAGCAGCCACTTAACGGCAACGGCAACGGCTGCCTGCAACATTTGCATTGCGATGCGTCTAATGAAATTCTGTCTGCTGTTGCTGCGTGCGCGACCTTCGTCTCGGCCAGCTGCGCTTTTTGGTCAAGCACGAAAAAAAACGAGGCCCAAAAAAAGCAAAGCCCATTCATGGCCATGCCACATGCCACAGCAGCACGGCCCCAGTTGCCAGTCGTTGCCTGTGCATCTGGCTGTTATTTTTGGCACAGCAACACAACGTGCCCAGGGCCCCACTGGATATATATACATATATATGTATGTATATATATATATATATATATATCTATGGCAATGGGACGATGATGGCAGCACGCAGTCAGCTTCGAGTTGCTGTTGTTGCATGCACCATGCTGTGGCATTGGCATTGGCAAAAGTGTGGCAACAGCCAGCCGGCATTTATTTGCACTTCGTGTTGCTCTTGCTGCTGCTGTTGTATTTTTGGCAAAGGCGGGCACGCGGCGTATACGTAACGCATGTTTGTGCAATTGGCCGATGATTCATGTTGTCGGCGTTAATGCGCTTATGGCAGCAATGTAAGCTCTCGTCAACTGTAATCGCTTCTGGGAAAGCTTACACTGCCAATCGAATTTGCAGCACCCGCTGGCCAGTACGTCAGTCAGGCAGTGAGGCAGTGAGTCAACCAGTCAGCCAGTAATCACAGTTTCCTCTAGTTGCACTTTAATCAAATGTGGATAAAACATCCTTAAAATAAAAACATTTCGATATGCATATACGAGTATATGCAAATATATTAAGCATTAGAGATTAAGGCAAACTGCAGTTAGTTCAGTTGGTAAGTTGATTAGGAAAAGTTCAATATAACTATTTATATACATATAGCATCAGTAATAGTATAATTAAGTAGGAGTTTTAAAGTTTTTCCTACATTTTCTTTTTATTAAGTTTTGCTGAGTTTCTTATTGATTATCTTTAAGCTCACACATAATAGCTCTTATTATACTTAATATAATATATATAAAATATTACATGTTGCACAGATTCTTGATGCAGATGCAGATTCCTTAGCCGTTGTTTGTTGTTTCGCAAAAGAATAAATAAAAAATTCGACAACAATTCGTTTGCATGTTTGCCCTAAACAGATTTCAAGGCACCTTTACAGCATCAGTATGCAGGAAATATTTGAATACCCTACAGACTAAACACAGTCAGGGGCAGTTAAGATTTAGTAATAGAAAATGTGATATATAGAAAGGGATTTGATTGCTTGCTGCAATTATACCTCTTAGTCTGTTTACTTCTATTACTACTACTATTCCTATCATTCTGATAGGAAAAACATTTTTATAAATATGAAAAATATTATTTCCTAAATATATAAAAAAAAATGTCGAATATATCACTATGATTATGATTAATTCATAAACATAATATTTCTGTATGATTTACTTAATTTTTAAAATATACATATATCAAATAAATAAAAATATTCGACTTACTTAAATATTTATATGGACACACTAAACAAATTTTAAATCAGGCAAAAATTTGACTTTAATTTAGAATTTAACGGAGAAATCAAAGTAATTTTAAAAATGTATTTTGAATTACTTGCTCTATATATTTTATTGTAAGCTAAAGAAAGAGGGGAGTAAACCCTTTTGGAAATATTTCAGTTAAAGTATTTGAGCTTCGCATACTCTCTTATTTCTAGCTCGAACCGAACTGTTGCTGCTATCCTCTTAATGCTATTTACAGCATCTTATTTACGAGCACATATAGATAGACACATGTGTTAGTTGTATCTTGTTGTTATTGTTGTTGTTATCGGTTGTCTGCCGCCCCCAAAAAAAATGAAATGAAATCATTGCTTGTCCGTCTTGACGCCCTTTCCAAGTGTCCAAGTGTGTAGCTGTCTGTCTCCCAGTCTATTCGATTGGCCGTAATGTAATATGCGTTTATGCCAAGCTGCTTCCCAGGGCCAAGCGCCTGAACATTCGATTTATACATATAAATGTTTATACTCTACCTCTCTATCTCTCTCTCTAGCTATCCCAATCTCTTAGAGTTTTTTTTGCTGCATTTCGTACGTTTTATTATTTTGCCTGCTGCTTTTCGTTCGTTTTGCATATTAAAATTTCATATGCATTTTTTTTTTTCTTCTGCTGCTTTATTAATATCTAGCAGTTATTTTTGTTGGCAGCGACGGCGACGGCAACGGCGAGTGCCTTGGATCTCTTCGATTGCTGGCTGGGTTAGTTGGGTTTCTGCTCCGTTTGCCCCATCAAACTGCACGTCGAAATTAAATTTCATTTGTGTGTGTGTGTTGATATGTGAAATGAAACTGAGCTTTACTGTCTGTCTGTGGTACGACCGGGAAGTGGGAACTGAGAAATGAGAATTGGGAACTGAGAGCTGAGAACTGCGAACTGCGAACCGGGAACTGCGAAATGGGATTGGGGGAAATGGGAACTGGGATCTGACACTTGGGATTCGGTTTGGGTTCTAGCTAAGCGCGATTTATTGAATTATTTAGCGAGCAGCTGTTTAACTCGATTTGCGCAATGTCGATGCACACACACACATCAGCAGAAATAAAACTCCAACCCAATGCCAATGCTCATAGACAGACAGGCATATGTACATGCGGACATACATACATATGCATATGTATTTAACTCGTATGTTTTTTATGCCACTTTCTCATGCAGAGCAGCACTAATTTGTTTTTGCCTGGGTGCGTTGACGACGTCATTGAAAATTAGACAAATTGAAAGAGTCAAAAAGGCAAAGCGACAAAAAAACAGTAAGAGAAACAAAAACAGAAAAAAAGAAAACATGAGCGTAAAAGAAACGAAAGAACGAATACAGTTGCGCTATCAATTTGCACAGCAAACGCATACACATACACATACATATGCTCAAAAGCATGTCATTTAAGTAGCCAGCAGCGCGGCCCCCAACACCAACACCAACAGCAACACCAACACCAACACCAACACACGCTCACTCATGCACTCACACACTCATCATGCATTAAGAGACATTCTACGCTCTTTTTGGTTTTCTGCCTGCCGCTTCTTTTTGTGCGCTTCGACGCGTCAACAGCTTTGCGTGCGTGTGTATGTAAGTGTGTGTGTGAAGTTTATTCAACTAAACGTGCGGTTCATTGAACTTGGCCGAATGGCGAATATTCGGTTGTCGTAGGTTAGGGCACCCATTGTGCATTCACTAAATGAAGTTGTGGCGAGTTAAGCACACACACACACACACACAAACACAGGCACACGCACATTCAAATGCACAAAAGACGAATTGTATGACTGACTGACTGGCTGACTTACTGACAAACTGACGAATTGAATGACGAAAAGTGCACAGGCAAATGCATTCACACACACACACAAACACATACATACGCATATCAAAAGTGCATAAAAAACTATAAGTGAGCACTTTATGGCACTGTGGCAAGCAGCATTACATGCTGTCGTCATGTACAAGAGAAAGACCCCGAGAGAGAGAGAGAGAGAGAGTGAGTGGTAGAGGGAGAGAGGGTGACGCAAGATAGGTCGCGTAATGCACGTATAATAATCCCATTGATAACGCAAAAGCCATTGGTAAATGAAAGTTAGTTATCAATATGAATTGGATTTTGAGCGTAGTATACAATAAAAAAAAGCTAATAATAATAAAGTTCTATATGGCAAATGGATTGAGGGAGAGAAGAATTTGTGTTTGTCAAGAAAATGAAATGCAATTTTAGAAAGGGTTTAGAAAGGGAAAAATGCTTCGTTTTTCTTTTTAGTATAATAAATATAGAGTTAATAATATAAAATAAATTTTATTTCTTAATAATAAATTAATAATAAAAAATAAACAACAATTATTCAATAAAAATAATTTTAAAAAAGTAATAATAAATATAAAATAATTATAATTGTGTTATTTTCTGTCCAACTGAAGTGCTTGAAATAGCTTAAAACTGAAATTCTTGTTCAAGCTGTGACAGGTTTTTGAGTAAATAATTTAAAACTTTTCTATTTATAAAATTTTTTTCACATACTCTATTCTTATATTGACTTCATACATTTACTTTATATATTTAATTGCAAAAATTTTTTACATTTCTGTAAGAAATTTCCTCTTTTTGTCCTTAAATTCAAACTTTATAAATCACTCTTCGATATCTCAAAAGCTTCTACATTCACACTAACTTTTCCAGTCTCAATAAATCATACTTCACTTGAAACTGCAAAGTTTTTAGATAAACAAGTTTCATGCCAAAATCTCAAATAATTCAAAAAGTGATTTGAGTAAGATGAACTTGATATACCAATCAGAACTATAGTTAAATAAGGCATAGATACAATCAATGTTGTATATATAGAAACGATTATATCATGGCTCAAGTGAGGTTCAAGTGTTATAATTTGACCTCAGCTATTCACAAGCGTTCCTCAAGTGACTTATTGTCCAAAATAATTGAACTAGTTCATTTTGCATATGCTGTGAAATCGTACGCTCTGTCGATGTTGATTTTTTTTTTTTTCTTATTTGCTGTTGCCCTTCAATTGTCTTCACATAAATAAATAAGAAAAAAAAAATCAAAGAAAAATGTTGCTGGAAACCACAAATTCTTCTGTCTCTCGTCTTCTGTCTGAGCTGCCTGGCTTCGGGCATTGGTGAGATCTTGGTGTTGGGGGCAGGCAAAGCCCCGGAGCTTTCATAGACGAAATATGAGGCGCAACCGAAATGCAGCAAACGACAGACCAGAGCCTCTGTCTATGCCCTAACTACTCCCGCTTCAACTTCTTCTTCTTCTTTTTTTGCTTATGGGTAATTTGAGAACATTTGCGCTTTAACTGCAGGCGAAATGCGAAAATAAGAAAAAGTTGCAGTAAAAAAAAGAAAATATGTATATATCTATGTAGTTACATATGAGCAGATGTGTCGCCTGGCCTGCTATTTAGCTACGTATATGCACACATACATACACACACACACACACACATACTCACATGGAGTGTCGCTGCGTATGGACTTTCAAAGGCCTAAACCGATGCGCCGCAGTTGCAGCTTGTTTTGTTGTAGTTTTTCTTGCTGACTATTGTTGTTGTTGTTGTTGTTGTTGTTGTTGTTGTTGTTGTTGTTGACTTTGAGGGCTTCATCATCTGCTTTTGGCCAGCCGCTCGGTTTGGCTTGGCTTGGCTTGGCTGCTCAACAACGAAAACTGACAGCGAGGAGCCATTGGAGTGGCTTAGGTTTTTGAGTATGCTTGGGCCAGGCAACTAGATGAAACCGGCCAAGGGTAGGAGACAACAACAACAACAAGAACGGTGGTAACAGACAACAACAACTGGCGGCACATTTCAAGTTGACTTTATTTTCAACTGCGCCGAGTTTGGTGTCCGGCCGAAACTTGATGAATTGGGAATTAATGCCTCTGACAAGCTTTTCTATTATTTGCTTGCAGCATGTCCATATGGCAGTCCAAAAACATGGCGTGTCATAAAAATCTATAAGAAAAAATATTAAACAGCTTGCATGCCAATCATATGAAGCAAGTGTTCCTTGTACCTTTTGTCTGACATTCTAATACCCTACAAAATTAATGTATGTAACATAGGCAGTATAGTATAGAAGTATAAGTATAAGTATAAGTATAGAGTTAGTATAAGTATAATATAAGTATAAGTTAAGTATACTAAGTTAAAGTAAAGTATAAGTTCATAGTATAGTATAAGTTAGTATATAAGTATATAAGATAAGTATATTAGTATATATAAGTATAAGTATAGTATATAGTTCTAATAAGTAAGTATAAGTATAGTATAAGTATAAGTTAAGTATCATTATAGTAAGTTAAGTTAAGTTAGTATACGTCCTTAGTAAGTAGAAGTAGAAGTAGTCCAGTCTGCGACGCGTAGTCGATTTCGTTATACAAATTGCATGTCCGTCAGCATTCATAATTAACAGGGTATATTATTAACGAACATTGACAATTTTACAGCATTCTTTTGCTGGCATTTTGGGTATTTGATATCTTTTGTGACTCTTTAGTCACACAGAATTTGTGCTGCAGTAACATTCCCATACTCTAAACACACACACACACACACATACACATACTCATACAGCTTGAGTGCGTGTGTGTGTCTTGCCCTGCTCCTGCTCTCTGCTCCCTTGAGCGTTGCAAAGTTCATTGCACTTTTTGCGCAGAATTTGTTGCCTAACCAGCCGAAGAAACAAACGCAACGGACGCATAGGCGGACAATATATATATATAAAATATATATGTATATATGTTTTTGTTGTTGTTGCTGCTGTTACTCTCCTACTCTTTGGGTTTTTGCTTCGTTGTATTGTTGCCGTGCGCCTTTTTTCGTGTTTGGCGTCAACATTGGCAGCAGGTGTTTGACATTGCGTCAAAGCTATTGTTGTTGTTGTTACTTTTGCAGCGACTGGTTGCCTGGCTGACAGCCTGCCACAGGAAGCCATAGAGCATTTGCCAAGTTGTTTTCATTGTTAACAAGCTTTCAGTTGCTGTAGGTCGCAATATGTGAGCCTAAGTTGGCCTGATGCGACTGCAACTGCGACTGCGACTGTGAATGATTCCCGCAGAACGAAAAACCTCACATGTGCAGAGATGCAATGTCCAATTAGAGTTCGAGTTGCGGTGCTAATTAGCTACGTTATGGGAACCCAATTGCAATATGATAGTCAAATTTAGCTGCAACGCATTCGGAACTCAAGCAAAAAAGAACTTATATGCAGAATATTTGAATTTCCAATAAGAATGCGACTTATGCAGCTCCAATTGGAATGCGTTAGAGCTCATGTTAACATGAGATTTTTATATATATCTAGGACTATTCACAAATCAAATGTAAATCAGAATTTCAAATATTTATTGCAGCTACTGCA
The DNA here is from genome assembly GCA_030914345.1 of Drosophila koepferae. Taxonomy (NCBI): domain Eukaryota; kingdom Metazoa; phylum Arthropoda; class Insecta; order Diptera; family Drosophilidae; genus Drosophila; species Drosophila koepferae. The sequence continues at coordinate 3,906,979 of JAUESR010000208.1, forward strand.
ATTTCCTTTTGAACCTAGCCAAAGCTTGACTCAATATCAATGCATAATTCCAACTGCTGGCCAGCATATAGCTCATTAGCTGCCACTTCAAAGGACTAATCATAAATTTATGCTCAAATAAACGCACAACTGGCCAATGAGGCCCAAACAAAGGATGGCCGGGCCAACTAAATCAAATAGAACTTCATTTCAAACTGAAGCGTAAAATGCTTGAATGTTGAATTAAAAAAATTTCTAAAATAAATATCTGTTTGGCTTGGCAGGCAAGTAGTGTAGGCAGAGGCATTTTGTAACTAATACAGAGCATTTTCTTTGCCCATTTACCAACGGCCGTTGGCCAACAGCTGCAATTGATGGCAAATATTGCGTATACGCCCCGGCCGCACTTATGCAATCAACTCTTTTGCTGTTTGGCTAGCATTTTTTTTTTTTTTTTTGCTGCTCTCGCTCACTCTGCAATTTTTTTCGCTCACAATTTTTCTAAACAGCAGCAAAAGTCTGCAGGCCAAATGCATGTTTGTGAGTGTGTGTGTGTGTGAATACGCATAAAAGGATATTGATCTGCCCCTTACCAGAAAGTCGGCCATTACGCACCAGCTAGAGGGGGTCAGGCCTGAGCATGGGCCAGCAGCTGGGTGCAGGTCGAAAGCCAGCCGCAAAACTTTTTTTTTTTTGCCATGAAAAGGCGGCGACTTTTGAGGGGTGCTGCAAGACAGCAAATGGCAGAGTCCTTTTCAAGAGGCCTCGAAATCGGTGCTGTGTAGTTCGCCCCTCGTTTCTAAAGTATTTACCTATATCATATATAAGTATGTGTGTGTGTGTACAAGTTAAATGGATTTCAGTTGCAGAAATTACGCACTTTTCGTAATACTTTTTGTTTTTGTGCTCGCATGCGTGGCTCCTGCGCAAATGACGTGGCTTCTGCTGCCCATGCAATATTCATAATTACAAGTTTATATCCATTTCCATTTGCATTTCGTTTCTTATTTTTGTTGAAATATTATTTAAACTGACTTTTAAAGGTAACGTTTTGTTTGTTTTTTTTTTTTGTATTTTTTGAGTGCTGCCCTTTAGCAAGTGCTTCTTGCTAAACGGCCTTTGGCCATTTCCTGTCGCCGAAAAACCAAAAGGGAAATTCATTTCCCATGCGCACGACAAAAGCCATGTCTGGCCTCTTTGCATTTGCAGTCTAATGAAACAAAAAATACAAAAAGCAATGAAAATGAAGAAAATAGAAAAGAAAAAATGTAGAAAAAACAAAGGTCTTGCATTGATAATTAAGCAGAGCAGACAGCCACGGAGCCTAAGTGAATTGCCGCACTCAAAGCGGCTAAGTCCGTAGTACAGTTGCCTCTGCGTTGACTACAGTGAAATTCTATACAAGGTTAAAAAGCGGGACAAACTATCAAAAAGTTAGGCAAAAAAAAAAAGAAAAATATTTGCCAGGAATAGAATATAGAGAGAAAGAGAAGAGAAAGAAAGACAATAGATGAGAAGTGAATAGAATAGAAGAGAACATTACAACATATTAGAAGGAACAAAAGTGAGCAAAGAGAAGGTGAAAAAGTGACTGACGAGGCCGAGAAGAGAATTAAATAAAATATATGATAATAGAACAGAGAAGAGAAGCAGAGATCAATAATATATAGCAAAAAAAAGTAGAGTACAATAGAATAATAATAGAATAAATGAGAGAAGGAAAGAAAATAGTAAGAGAGAGAGAGTGAGAGATAGAATAGAATAAATGAGAGAGGGAGATAGTAGAGAGAGAGAGAGTGAGAGAGAGATAGAGAGAGAGAGAGATAGAGAGGGAGAGAGAGAGAGAGAGAGAGAGAGATAGAGAGGAAGATGAGAGAGAAGAGAGAGAGAGTAGAGATAGGAGAGAGATGAGAGGGGTGAGTGAGATAGAGGGGGACAGATAGAGACAGAGGCAAAGAAAACGATTGTGAGTTGAGCAAGGAAGAGGAGAGTTAAAAGGAGAAAAGAGAGAGATGGGTAGAAAAGAAAGGTAGAGAGAACAGACAAGCAAATAAAAGACTATTAAAGAATATTGAAGATAATCACAATATTAGTAATAGGAAATAAGTAAAAGATATAGAAGATGAGATAAAAACAGAAGAAAACTGAAAAAAGGAAAGGTTAAAACGATTAAAAATGAGAGAAACAAAGAGAATATAAATAAGAAAATAAAACAACAATAGAAAACCGATTAGAAGGGAGTACATAGTTTACATCTTCGCCTGTGATGAAATGGAATGGGATTGAGGGTGGGATACTCTCTTCGTGGAGCCCTAGTTCATTGCTTCATTTCATATTCAATCCATCCAGATAGAGTCTAGCTGACTTTTCTTCGCAGACTTCTCTTGCTTTTCGCACTCTTCGCTTGTGATGAATGGGAAAATAATGAGAAAATTATAAATTGAATAATTTGTTTATTTTATTTTATTTTATTTTAGTTTTTATTGCAGTGTATGCAAAATTCGTTGTAATTTTTTTTTCTAAATATTTAAGTACTAGCGTGTGACGAATTTTCAAATTATTTGTTTTGGTCGCTGGCTATAAATTAGAGCTCTTTTCGTGTTGGCCACGTTTGGCTGCTCGTGTTGTAGCCTTTGCATATTTGGTTACAAACAAAAAGAGTGCGAGAGAGAGAAAAAAACAGAAAAATAATGTATATTGGCATGAGAGTTGCTAAAACTGGTCGGAACATCAACATCTAAACGGCCCAACGACAAATTTATGATAATTTTTTTCGCTTAAAAAAAAAAAGAAGAAGAGGAGAAGAGAGAAAAAAAATTGGTCGTTCGACTGCGGTTTGCCTGGGCCATGGAATGACATTTTAGTACATCGTCTATTATTGCCTCGAAACATGCTCTTTTGTTGTTTGGCGAAACATTCTCATGACAGCCGCAGGCGCCACGCCCCCTCTTTGTGGCCGTTCGCTGCCTCGACCTCGGACTCTGGCTGTTTGCTGGAAAAATATGACTGTCAGCATATTGCAAATTATATTTAATTAACATTGCATTTGGACTACAAGTTGCCAACTTCTTTTGTTCCGCCTTTTTTTCCCTTTTTTTTTTTTTTTTTTTTTTTTTTTTTTTTAGACAAAATCCAATTGAATTTTTAATTAGTTGGCCATCGGTATTTCCATAGCTTCACTCCCTTACAGTTCCTTTTGCCAGTTATCGTTTAACTAATTCGGAATATTCATAGCACCACTCGCAATGCATTCGCCATGCAAATATGGCATTCATTGCCAGCTCAACAACGATGGCCGCATGAATATGCAGGAGCATATGAATCTAGCTCACATATTGCGCTGATTTTCAAGTGAAACATTTTTATTATATTTTTGCAACTATATTCAAGTTTTAGTTTTTACTACTTATACTACTTCTCAATCTTATTGCACATTTTATTCATTGTTAATGTCAGATTGCATTAACAGGAGCTGCTCCTCCCTCACGGCGACATGCTATGCTATTAACAGTGTTATGCTCTGTTATTAGCATAACTCCGACTCCAGTTCTCCTACTGGTTCGCAATCGGCGATTAGGATATTCTTTTTTACACTAAATAAAGTCGAGGAAATACAACCACGATTTTGAACTTATTATCGGGCCGCCACTACAACAATCATCATTATTCATGTTCATTAACTCACATTTCGCTTACCTTAAGTCCTCAGTATTAGTATAAATGCTTCAGTTCAAAACTTTCAACTCTACATTTCTTTATTTGCAGATCTTATACCTACATGGCCTGGCCAATAAATTTTGGCTACCTTTTAAACAGATCACAAAGAGGAGCTATGCCAAATAGAACAAAAACTGTAGGCAGCGAGCGGCGTGGTTGCTGCACATATTTTAGCCAACTTTTGTGAAAAATGTTGCCATTTGTTGGCCAAGCAGCTGCCGCAGCGACGTTAATGGCCATGCCAGCAGCAACAGCAGCAACAGCAGCAACAGCAACTCCAGCAACAACAACAACAACAACAATTGGAAAAAAAGTGGTTTTCTATATATTTTTCTAAAATCAAAATGTCCAGTTTTTTGTTCATCAACGCCAATGCTGCCTTGGCTGGGCAATGTTGTCGCTGGCTTTATTTATTTATTTATTTTTATTTTTTATGTTGTTTTTTTTTGTAGTTGTTGTTGTTGTTGTTGTAGCTTCTTCTTAGCCATGCTTGTGGCTGCAATGTCATTAACTTGGCCTGCAGCTCCATGTGCGCTGACATGGCAACATGAAGCGATTTGAGCATTAATGTTCAGACAGTTGCAACTTTTTGTGGCTGCCACAAAAGCAACTACAGCTGCAACTACTGCTGCTGCTGCTGATGCAACTGCAACTGCTGCTACAACTGCTGCTGCTGCTTCTAATTTTGTCAAAGTGCAAGAAAAAGTGCGTACGCAATTATAAAATGCATTTCATTGCAATGACTTTGATTTTGTGTCGCCAAATTGCCAAGATCTCGGCTGCCCGAAAGGAAGAGGTTCATTAAAAGAGTATTTCAAGCGCTGATCTTGCCACACATTTTTTGATTGCCCCTCGCAAAACACTGACCACAGTCAAGCTGTGGCTCTGGCTCTTGCTGCTGTTGCTGTTGCTGTAATGCGATCTGTAGCAAAAAGTTGCTCAGCCAGCGGCTGCTCTTCATCTTCATGTTCATCATCATTATGAACCCTGTGCAGTCCAATGACTGCTCGCCCTCTTTGATTGCTGTCAGATTTGTGCGCGGCATTCGTCCCAGACATTGGGCATGATCGAAAAATTTGCGCATAACTTTTCGCTGATTGGCACTCAGGAAATGTCTAGCGATTTGATTGGCTTTTATGCTCAGCCGCCAAGTGAGTGTTAGACGAACACACAAACGCACAGCTCAGACAAAAGTTTTTATTTTATTTTAATTTTTTATTTTTGCATATTTTAGCTGCCTGCGAACAATTAGAATTCATAGACATGTGCCAGCCACAACTTTATCGCTGACTTGGCCGGCCCAATGGTTCATTGACGCGTCCCACAGAACAGGAATCAAAACGAAATACGCCAAAAATAGCTAAATACTTAAAAAACCAGTTACGAAAAAATGCACCAATGCAATACACACACACACACACGCACACGCATACGCACAGACTCACGCACACACACACAAGAAGGCACAACAAGAGCTTAAGAAATTTTCATAATTTTTGCATTTTATAGAACATACGAAAAAAAAATGAATATCAACTTTTATAATTTTCTTGTACAATAGCTACCAGAGTGAGTGAGACTGACTGATACCCTGTACTAATTGCTAGAAGTTTTAAAGGTGAAGTGCTGGGCTATGGCTTTGGCTTTTGAGTTGCAGACTTAATAAAGGAAAGTATTGTGAGTATTCTTTAGTTATTTAACTTCTAAGCTTATGCAATGAAATCATGTATAATCAAATATATATCAATCTATAATTATTATAATTAAAGAATTTATTTATTTTATTAATTTTAATTAGCTAAACTCCAGTAAATTTGTTGGTTCTCTTATAATTATTTTTGCATTGTAGCGTTTCTTTTTTTTTTTAATCAAAATCTAATACAGTTAGAATACTCATATAATATATATAAAATTACAATATTTGTGTATTATAATTTTTCTTTATTATAATTATTATTTTCAGTTTATTATTATTATCTTCAATAAACTTCTTATCAAGATTAACTATTTTTGTTTTTAATAGTTGGAAAAATATCGACTGAATTTTGAAATATAATTATAAATCTAATACAGTTACAATACTTATATATTTTTGCAGAAAATGAAAATATTTTTGTATTCATATTTTTCAGGTTAATTATTATTATTTTCAGATTATTTTTTATCAAGATCTAATATTTTTATTTGTATTAGTTACATTACATACATTTATACATTTTTTTTTTTAATTTTTATACAAAACCAATACAAGAATTTTAATTATTTTCTACATCATTCAAAGTTTAATAACTCAACGACAAATTAAATATTTCGTTCTATTAAATTTAGTTGAGCAGATATTGCAAAATTTTGTTTATTAACTAATTAATTAAATTAGAGTAATTGACTAAACATTTTTTTTTTTTTTTTTTTTTTTTTTTTATAATGTATAATACTTTTTCTTTTTTTTTTTTAATATAATAATCAGTTAATTATATTCATAAGTTAATTTATACCTTCACAGCTTAATGAAGATATAAGCAACTATATGTTTTCTTTTTTTTTTTCAATACTTACTTCATTTTCATTTTAACTCAATTACCGTTTTCTTCCCACTTTCCACATATGTATGCTGAGACTTATCCAAATGTGCCTTTGTTTATATATTTTTAAGCTAGCTAATATACCTTGGTTATTCATCTCAAAAGGGCATTTATCGTCTCTTGGTGCATTAACCGCATTCAAGGCTAACACAGCGTATAGCTTTTTTTGTTGTTGTTTTTCTTTTGCTGTAGCTGTTGTAGTTCTCTTCATTATGAGCCGTGTGCTACAAGTTTTAGCCAAGGGCCAAAATCTGTACTGCGTTCATTTGGCCTTTGACTATGTGTCTCTCTCTCTCTATTGCTATCTGTCTCTTCCCCTACATATCTGTGTGTGTGTGTGGTCTGCACTAATTAGCCGCTAGCTGCTGGTCCATTGAATGCACATTTGATGCCTGGCACACATTCCATTCAATTTCATTGATGTAATCGCTGGCTCTCTTCATTCATGCCCACAGATCGCTGCCTTGTTGCCCCATTGTATTTGCCGGTAGCTGGCGCGCGCTCGCTCGCATTTGGCTACTTCAGTTGCCAACGATGCCAGTTTGGGACACACCTTCCGCAACGCCACGCTAATCACGAGCAGGCAGCGCCGCCAGCGCGTGGATAAATCAAAATGCAGCCGCGACGTGAGGCACAGCCAGTCCGCCATCCTCATGCCTCAGCCTCTGCCTAATCCATGGCAACGAGCCAAAGAAAGTGCCGCACATGCTACTCGGCTGAATGGCTCAGCCTCTGTGGCTGCCTGGCTGCCTGGCTGGCTGGTTGGCTGGCTGGCTGACTGGCTGCCTGGCTGATCCTCGTGCTTAAGACAAACGCAAACGCTGGCTCTTTAGTCGTATCTTTCACTTTGATTGCGGCTCTGACGGTGGCTCGTGTGGCTCGTGTTAGCCTAAGTCGTTTGCCTTGCGGCTGCCACAAGCAGTAGTTGTTGTTTGTTTTTGTTTTTGCCAACTCTTGTTTTGTTTTTTCTCTCTTCATGATCATCATCATCTTCTTCTTCTTCTTTTCTGTATACAGTTGTAGCCACTTGGCTACTGTTTGTTTACACATGTATATATAACTCAATCAGCAGCAGTGGCAGCAACAACAGCGGCAGCCACAACATTTGGGCATCATTTGACCCACAAGACATGTCAGCCATATGTCTGTACATACATGCGAGACATATGTAGTTGGCTTTATATAGTTGAAGCAAAGGCTGTGTCCATAGTTGTGCGTAAGTTCTAATGAAAACCTAATTACAAAATCAGCCAATACTCTCAAGACTCGCACATAATTAAAGCGCACACTTGGCGTCGTTCTACCAGTGCTCCCTCTGCATCTCCTCCCCCCCCTCTCTCTCTCTCACTCTCTTAGAGAGATGAAAAAAAAAAAACGCATTTAAAAGCCACATTAATGACGAAGACAACGATGCAACCACTTTGGTAAAATAGGAAATTGCTTGCTGCTTTCGTTTGAGCGTTTGGCTGTCTTCTTTTTTTTTTTTCTCTCTTATTTTTTGTCCATCAGCAGACGAGATCAACGCCAGTTGTTGTCTTTGGACTATTCGTCTTCAGCGTTGTCGCTGTTGTCGTTGTGGTTGTCCACATTCACATCGACAACGCGCACACAAAAACGACGCGACTGCGACTGCGAAGCGTTTTCAGCATTTTTAGTTAATTTACCAGGAAAAACATTTGAAATTCTTAAAAAAGTAGCATCAAGTAGCTCTAGGTAGACTAGAAAAAGTTGCATAGCATCAGGGGAGCTGTAGCTGGGAGAACGCCTCTACTCTATACTCTACTCAAAAATAATAATGGTCGTAAACATCTTTAAGATTATATTATTTTGTTAATAATAATATTCTCTAATTAATTTTAACTTATGAATGATTCATGATTTTATGGTAGGTGTAATAGTAATCAGGAAGTTTATTCATTATTTGAACAATCAAAAGTAGTTCATAGGATATCTAATGCTAATGCCAATATCTATGCTAATGCTAAAGCTAATGCTAATGCGAATACTAATGCTATTGCCAATGCTAATGTTAATTCAATGATACTGACAATGGCAATGACAATGAGAATGACAGTGACAATGACAATGACAATGACAATGACAATGACAATGACAATGACAATGACAATGACAATGACAATGACAATGACAATGACAATGACAATGACAATGACAATGACAATGACAATGACAATGACAATGACAATGACAATGACAATGACAATGACAATGACAATGACAATGACAATGACAATGACAATGACAATGACAATGACAATGACAATGACAATGACAATGACAATGACAATGACAATGACAATGACAATGACAATGACAATGACAATGACAATGACAATGACAATGACAATGACAATGACAATGACAATGACAATGACAATGACAATGACAATGGCAATGATAATGACAATGACAATGACAATGACAATGAGAATGACAATGACAATGACAATGCCAATGACAATGACAATGACAATGACAATGACAATGACAATGGCAAAGACAAAGTCAATGGCAATGAAAGCAATACTGATAATGATAATACTTAATGATAAAAATAATACAATTGTTGTTAATAATGATAATGAATAATGATGAATGATACTGATGCTGAGAGTCATAATGAACATGAACAATTATGCTTCTATTAGTGTGAATAGTAATAATCAAATAAATGATAAGGAATAATGGAAATAACAAATATATTTAAAGAGTAATAATGAAAGAGTGATGATTATAAATATTATTAATAATGATAATGAGTATAGTACTGATAATGGAAATGTTGACACGATATATGTATATTCGCACTAATAATGAAAACGATAATTACAACATAATACTACTACAAATCATAACATTGGCATTCCTCTTCATAGCATCATTCCCATTCTAATGAAAGAACATCCAATTGTCGTCATTCATTGCTTTAGTTTTTGCTCGTTGTCCAGTTTGGTTTAAGTCGCCGCCACCGTCGCGACGCGACGCAACGCGTTGCCGCAGTTGCATAGACTAAAAATCGCATTCGATCATTTATGGGATTTTATTTGGCGCGTCAGCAAATGTTGCTAAGCAATTTATTTATGACATTTTTTGCTGGCCTCGAGGCAGCCGAGGCTGCAATTCGTGCAGCAATTTCTGCTGCTGCTGCTGCTGCTGCTGCTGTTGCTGTTGCTGGAGGAGGCTGGCAATGAGGAGGACAGCCGGACAGACACTTGGACAGACATTCGGACAGATGCAGTGAAATAGTTACAAAGTCAAAGCCAAGTTCCATATTCATCAGCTGCAACACTCTTCATTCTTGGTGCTGTTCGTTTTGCTTGTTCTTTGGCTTGTCTTGTAATTTTTCGTTGTTGTTTGTGCGCGTGTTGTTGTTTTTCTATCGAAACCCAAACTGGATTTAGTCATATAAGCGGTCTCTCAACGGACGGCAGCAGAGGCTGCGACTGCTGCAATTGCAATTGCTGTTGATTTTACCATTGCATTTTAATTAAGTGCATTTTAATGAGGCATCATTGGCTGCAGTTGCCTCTCTGTTATTTTGTTCATTACCAATGAGCGCATTTTAAATAGACAACCAAAGCTGGGAATTGTTGCCTGGAATCGCTACGGCCTGCGATCCTTTTGGTACGCACCTAATTAATCATGTCATTAGCCGATGCTTAAGCCTATTTAAATTAGTCTACTCGCTTGTGGTTTTCACTTGGCAGCAAACCAAAACCAGAAACAAAATCAAATACAAATAATGGTAATTATTATTTAAAAAAAAAAAAACTGTTGTAAAATAAATAAAATGCCAGTTAAATTGTCGCTCTAATTTCATTTTATGCGCTGAGGTAATATTTGTGTTGAAATTGAGATTTTACTCTAGCTCACATTGAGTGCAGCGGTCATATTAGTTACGAATTGCATTTCATATTTCATGCAACTATATTAGCTTAGCTGCTGTGTGTTGGCTCTTGGCCTTAAATGGAATTAGTTCATTTCATTAAAAACATTTTTTTTACTATCAACTGAGCACATCTGAGTAAGCCATCAGCAGTTGCTAACCACCTTTTGGTATACCTTAGGAAAATTTGTTGGCGAGGTATATTGTTTGCTGTATGTGATATGTTAGATAGCGTAAGCTTATTTTTATATATGATAGATTAGACTTTATTTTTTAACTTTTAATTTTAATTTATTTTTTATTTTATTATTTATTCAATTTATATATATTTTGGTATTTTATTGATTTATTTTTTTAGGACTGCATTATTGACTGAAAAACTTCCTCGCTCTTGAGCTGCCTTGCAGAATAGAATATAATGCAAGTAAAATATAATATAAATATAATGCAGAATAGAATATAATGCAAATATTTATGGATAAAATGCTTAAGATTATTTGGAAGACTTTAAAAGCTAAAGGCTTCAGCTTTGAGCTCGTGTGTACTATAACTATATCTTAGATTTATGAGCTAGCAGCGGGGTATTTTCTAATCCATCATGTCCCTACAAAGCTTCTTCTATTTTTTTATTTATTTTTCAAATTGCGTAATTTTCATTAGTTTGCTGCATTTGCCGACAAATTAAGAGCTGCTGCTGCTGCTGCTGCTGCTGCTGCTGCCGTTGCCGCTGCTGTCCCACTCAAACCCACTCGACTCTGTCACTCTGCCTTGTCTCTGCATACCCCTGCAGTCCAGGCAGTAGCCCAACTGGCGAAGGTCCATTTAGCTAGCTGCCGCCATCCAAAGTGCGTAGCTGCAGGATACGCATGCAAATAAACGAATGTGAGTGCCGGCAGACCCTTGCAGGCAGGCAGGCAGCCTGGCAGTGCTGGGCTGTTGATGTAGTAAATGTATTTGTGTGGTTTTCAATTTTACGATGTTTTTTTTTATATATTTTCACTGCCTATATATGAGCGAACATGTATTTTTTTTATATATTTTATACGCAAATAATTGTGAATCTTTCTCTCTCTCTGCGGTGGGTTTATTGTTTGGTTTGTTTGGGTTTTTATTTTTTATTTTTAATTAAAAACGGAAGTAAATGCGAATGCAGGGATGCCAGGCAGTCAGCCACGCAGTCAGCCAGCCTGGTTGACTTGTCAAGTGCATGCGTATGGGTGCGTATGTGTGCGTGTGTGTGTGTGTGTGTGTGTGTGTATTAGGCATGTGTATATCGGGCACTTTGGCCATATTGTAGTGTTTTGCTAACAATGCAATTTTCAGCGCATTGTTACTGCCTGCAACTCCCTTTTGATGGACGCACATCAAATCAAATCCTTAGCTGCGGCAACATTCGCATTTTCAGACAGTCGCCCGGTCGCCCGGTCGCCCAGTCGCTCAGCCTGATGAAATGTCAAACGTGTTCCCGTTCCAAGATAGCCGGGCAAACAGTGTGTAAGTCACTACGGATACGGATGCGGATACACTGGCGGCCGCTTAGAGCTCTGCGGCTCACTCTCGTCTCATCCGCCTACATATGCCACATGCGCCACGCACAAACTAAAACCAAACTCAACAACAATAAAAACATGGCAACAATTCAAAACTGAAGAGTTTTTCAAATAACGAAAAAAAAGCTGCGGAAAAGGCAAGCAAAACAAAAAGTACAAGAGGGGGAGAAAAAAATCGAGAAAATTAAAACAAAACAAACAGCTGAACGCATCATCGTCGGCATCAGCAGTGGCATCCTCATCAGCCTTTGGCTTTGCCTGCTCTGCTCTGCTCTGCTCCTCTGCCACGCATGAGGAGATTTTGGTTTGGCTTTTGATTGACGAACTTGGCTGCCTGACTGCCTACTGCCTGCCTGCCTGCCTGACTGTTGTTAACGCCCACCAACCACCCACTACCGACCGCCTACCGCCTACCGCCTACCGCCTACCGCCCACCGGCTCCTGATACGCTTTTCACTCAAACTCATCAACGTCAGCGACGCATTCAAATCGTTTTGATGGACTGCCGCATTGCCACAGCCTTTATCCGTCCAACCCCTCCCAGCTCCAGCTGCCATATGCAACGCATCCTGGCACAAAAAAAAAAAAAAAAAAAAAATGAAGAAAAAGCAAGTAAGACTTGTATAGTGGGCAGTGCTTGATTAGCTCATACCCTGTAACAATACGAGTATTTGATAGATCAATGGAAAGAACATTCAAATTTTTTACTATTACAGCTTTTTTATATATCAACTTTTTCCTATGCTTCTATGTCTCTGCCTCTCTTCTTCGTAGCCTGAATCAATGCTATTCCTTATTTATCCTATTCGTTGTCGTTCGTAATATATTTTTTATTATTATTATTTATTTTTTTTCAATAGCAATTTCCTCGCATTCTATTCTCTGTTTTCTATTCCACCTTCTTGCTATCCCTAGATCTAATTGTATCTACCTTACTAAAGTCAAAGAGTCCCGTATCCCATGTGCTTTGCGATAGATTCATTTTGAAAATAACAAAAAAATATCCATACCAAAATAAGAATAAATAAATAATAATAAATAAACCATATAATATACAATAGCCATTATGAGAAACTATATATAAAATTTGATCATTTCTAACTGTCTTAGATCTCGACTTATATATTTTTTTTTAAATATTTGAATGTATATGATGGATATATAAAGAGATTTAATTTAATAAATAATAATAAATATACAAGATCCTATCTATCTACGATGATCTACATAAACAATTTAATCATTTCTAACTCTCTTAAATCTCAACTTTATTTTATATTTAAAAGAAAATCTTTGAATAAACATGACCAAATATATTGTTGGATATCTAAAGGGGTGTGATTTAATTGGACTACTAAGAAAATGTCAATAAGAGTTCAGTTCAGTAAAATAAGAGATTTACTTATTCTTTAAATTTATACATACATCATATACATCATATAATATTTCTTATACCCAAAATTTCCCATAACAACGTCAATATTCGATTTCACCTCAATTCAGTTAAGCTCAAATTTATAAAAAACTCAAACTAAAATTCGAAATTCTTTTTTTTTATTGACATGTTATTGTCAATTAGTAAACAGCAACTGATATACCCCTTTAAGCTGCCTGTTAGAAATGGATTTAGGGTATTGAAAAAAAAGACACAAAACCTCTGCACAATATTTGTATTTTACGCAATTTTTACTGACTGCCATGTCGACTGTTGACTGACTGCCTGCCTGCCTGATTTGCAAACCGATTTGCAACATTGTTCATGTCAGTCGAAGTGCATTGTTAATAATCAGGCTGTGCGTGTGTGCGTGTATGTGTGAGCACTAAGTTCTATTAGCTGGGCACTTGTTTGCCCAGCCATTGTCTTTGCCCCGGGCAAAGCAGGCTCAATGTGCGACAATAATTGTGGCATTAAAATCGAAGCGAAAAGCCTCAGCACTAATTAAACGGACGAAAAATGTCTTTTGTCTATGACATTAGGGGGCCACTCAAATGCCATGCTTAGTGCCAGGCACAGTAATTCATTCAAAATGTGTTGAGGAAAAGTTTTATTCAGTTTTATTGCGCATACGCCCCGTTGGCCATGTTGTTGGTAACCTTTGGGAGGAGGCGTCAGCAGGAGTCTGTAGGAGTCAGACGAAGCCTGGCGCATGCAACGCTTAACACGCTTCCACTGCAACGCCTTTTCACAGTTAATTTGCCATAAAATATGCCAGCAACAACAGCCGCCAGCTGCTGCTGATGGCATGAAACTCGTCTCTCTCACGTTGTCGCAATTAAATTACCAAGCATCCAGCAAGTGCCACGCCTCTCAACTGTTGCCAAAAAGTTTTTAAGCTGCCAAAACTTGAGCTAACCGAGCACACAGTACAGAGAGCGAGAGAGAGAGAGAGAGAGATAGAGAAAGAGAGGCAGATAGAGAGAGTGAATCTGTTTTCACACCAGAAACTTTTGCCACAACTTTTCGTCAGCCATTTGCTCTCGTTTCCGCTTTTTCATTTTATTTTATTTTCTTCTGCCTCTTGTGTTACTCCGTCTTCTTTCACTTTTGGCATATTTTCGCATATAATCTGGCATGTAAATGATATGCAACCGCAAAGTTGAGCATACTTTTCGAACTAACTGTTGCCGAATAACAGCTCAAAGCACTTGTTGCTCTTGGCAACTACTAGTTGGATTTTGAGGCTTTTCCGGCTTAATCTGACTGAAAATTAACTTGATTAATGTAAACTATCAAATTGGCTGTTATTTATGGTGTTGACGGTAGGAGACTGTAGCTGATGAATAGCTCTGATTGTTTTTAATGTAAGTTGAGATAGTTTGGAGTGTTTGAAGTTTTTGTTTTACCTCTTTAGCAACTGATTTATTACAACTGCTAAGTTGAAGGGTTCATACAGTCAAAACTTATCTGAAGATTTTTATATTTTTATTGTTTTATATGAGCTTTCAAAGTCAATAGAGTATTTTGGTTCAGTGCAATATTCGACTTGTTATGCGTCTTTATGTTTATGTCGCTGCTTGAGACTTGAAATTTGTTATACCATAATACCAATAATTTTCTAGTTTTATGAATGTAAATACTATACCGATACGTCCATTAGAGGTATTAGAAAGTTTTACCTCTGGTATATTAACCAATAATAATGATATAGTGGAGACTGCTCGACTGTAAGATACCCCGCATCCACACATATGTATAGACGAACGGACAGACGAACAAACGAACAGACGAACGGACAGAGGAAAGAATGGGCAGGACTAAATCGACTCAGCTGGATTTATATACTTTATGACACAGAATATACATACATATATACTTTATGAGGTCTGAGCTGAGACTTGAAGTTTTGAATATAGGTACATACATATACGCGTATTATCAAGACTCTAGTGGAAATATTTTATATATAATAATATATCAAAAATAAATATAGATGTAGATATATAATAAAGAGTAGCCAATATAAAATATTATATACAAATATATATAAATAAAACTATATATAAATATATTATAAGCATAGCAAATGTTTTTCTTCTTTTTTTTACAATTAGAGATCAAACCTAAATAGCTAGAAGCCAAAAGAGTGTGAAAAAATTACTTAGGCCATGTTGAGTTAGCAAATTTCTGAGTAATATGGGCCACATTATAAAATTGTATTTAAATGAATCAGTTTTTGTAGCTGGACTGAGTATTATGCAGTCGCGCATGCTCTACTGCAATATTTCGTTCTAAAATATTTTATTGCGCATTTTTGGCCTTTTATGGCATAAATAAAGCTTTCGTTCCGTAAGCTCTCATGCGCTCTTTTACAACAAATTATAAAAGGTGTGATTCATCGGGTTTATTGTAAATTGAAAAGTTACTTCTACAGCTTTTACCTCATTGTTGCTGTTGTTGTTGTTGTTGTTGTTGCTGCTGCTGTCGCTGATCTGTTGAGTGAGCCTAGAGTAAAACAATCCAAGCAAAACGTTCACCTTAAGAAACGCAGCCAGTTGGACTCTCTCCTCAGTTGCAGTTAAAAACCAAGCCGAACAGCATCTTCCGCAAATGTTTCGCTTAATTCTCTGGCCGTTGCTGTTGCTGCCGTTGCTTTGTGCTGGGATTGTCACTGAGCCGAGTCTCTATAGCAGCGAGGACAATGTTAAAATATTAAATAATGAGACACTGGAGCTGGAGCTGCACAGCTCACACAATTGCCAGCTCGTTCAGTTTATCAACTATTTCTGTGGCGATTGTCGACGTTTTGCGAGCACATTCAAGCAGTTGGCCTGGCAGCTGAGGGCCTGGCAACGCATACTCTCGATCTATGTGGTGGACTGTGCCCAGGAGCGCAATGTGCGCATCTGTCGAGATTTCGATATACGCAAGACGCCAACGCTGCGCGTATATCCGCCGGGCTATCAGCGCGTAGGGCCGGATGTTGGCCATGAACTGGATACACTAAAGCCTGAGGAGATCTACAATCAGCTGGCGGAATTTTTGGCCAAGGTCAAGTATACAACGCTCGGACAACCCAATTTTGAGCCACTCTCTGCGCTGGACAATCGTAAGAGCTTGCTCGCAGAATGTGGATCAAGCGTAAAGTATTTAGTCTTGGTCTATGAGCCGACGGGATCTAACTTGGGCCGAGACACCATCTTGGGTCTGTTAGCCTGGCCAAGTGTATCAGTGCGCACTCTTAACGATACTTTGCTGCTTGCTAAGCTCGGTTTAAGGCCAAATAAATTGTTGATTCTGGATTGTCTGGGTGGTCGCTCCAGTCTGCAGCCGCGCAACGAGAGCAGCGTGGAATATGTGAACAGCGTGACGGAATATCTCCAAGCCAAGGGCTATTCCACGTCGATGCTCGCGTCGACTACGCCCACACCAAATATTCCCTCGCAGCTTATAGATGAAGAGCAAGCTGCCATTTTGGCTACTGTTTTGGCCGGTGGTCCAAAGACCTATCGCGCCGACCTGGAACAGGCCATTGATAAGCTGCTGCACATTGAGCTGCCCAAGGTGCGCGTCTTTCAGGCTGCAGGTCATTTGGCTCTGCGACAATTGCTCAACGTGTTGCGGCTGTTCAGTCCTTTGAATCGCAGTGGAAGCATTTTGTTGGCACGTCTGCATGAGTTTGTTAATAGCTCCAGTGATCCATTGAACGGCGCTGCCTTTGAGGCGCAGGTGCAATTGCACGAGCAACTGTTGCCCAAGGTATTCAAGGCCAGGCGTTATGTTGGCTGCATTGGCTCCGCTCCAGTTCTGCGTGGCTTCACCTGCTCGCTGTGGACGCTCTTTCACTATCTCACCGTGCAGTCGGCCAGGTCGAATGTGCTGCCTGCGGGCTATGTCTTGGGCACCATACACGGCTTTGTTAGCCACTTCTTTGGCTGCAAGGATTGTGTGCAACACTTCCTGGCCATGGCTGACCGGCGCAAGCTCTTCTCCGTTGCCAGTCACGATGAGGAAATACTTTGGCTGTGGTCGGCTCACAATGAGGTGAATCAACGTTTGGCTGGCGATACCACGGAGGATCCCAAATTCCCGAAACTTCAATTTCCCAGCCTAAATGCTTGTCCCAAGTGCCAGCTGCCAGCGGCTGCAAATGCAACTTGGCAGCGTGCTGAGGTTTTGAAGTTTCTCAAGGAACTTTATGATGTCAAAAACTTGAGCAACTACGGATTGCCCACTGCAAACGGATATGATTAGGCCTATTTGATGGCAGAACTTTTAAATGACTATTTAAATTTAAGCTGAATAAAACATAATTTATGAATTACACATAAATAAATATGAATGCGTATTTGAAATGTAACACAAGAATCATATTCTTTTTAATAATGAGACATGCCTAGCTTACACCAATTATATATGTTTATATAAGTTTATAATTTTATAATTTATTTATTTTATTTATATTTTTTAATATTTTATATATTTTTTTAACTCAACAAATTTTTCATAATTTTCAAATATTATTTAACCATTAAATATTTCATACAAATTATTTGATTTATTAAAAATTCAAGTTTCTCAATAAAATTATATCCATATTTTTTTATATTAAAATAAAAATAAAATAAATAAATAAAAATTTAGTACTGAATTGTTGCTAAAACATTAAATATTCCTGCCTTCCACTAAATTTTTTTCTTGCCGAAAATTTCATCTCTCGAGATGATGTTTCAACTCGGACAGTCGTTCACAGTTATGTTAATTTTCATGTGAATCATAATTAAAATTCTCTTAGGCAATTTTTAGCTTTAATATTTCATGCATAGCTTAATCAATTAGTAGCTGACATAAAATACTTCGAGACTGGTTTACTTAAGTTCAAATACTTCTATATAAATAGAGAAATAGAGAACCGTAAATATCGTAAGAAAAGGCTGACTTGATTGTGATATTATACTCTTTGAAAATGAAACGTTTACCTGTTTGTCAATTGTCATTGCTAATTGTGTGAAATTGCTTAATTAAGCGTTTAACTTGCATTAAGTGGCGCTTCAAAGTAACGCAATGCAAATGCTTTCCCACTGTTACGTCACACACATACACACACACGCACACACACACACGCACATTATAAGCTCTATTTGTGAAAAGAATGTGGGGGTGGGAGGGGTTTGGGCATTACACGTTGAACGGCACATCAATTATTTATAGAACATTTTTGCAAAATATCTACGCACTAATTTGCGTAAAGTAATCGATGTGGTGGAAAAATTTTCACGCATGCACAAATGGGGTTGACCTGACCCGAGCTAAGCCTGGGGAGCTAATGCATAGGGCATATAGCTGCTGTATATGCGTTGCCCGATATTGGGTTGAGAGCACAAAATGGCCTGAGCGGAAGCTAAAAATTACTAGCTACCCCTACAAGGCAGATACCCACAACTTGGACTTGTGCGTAAATTGGCGACCCGACCCCAGTTGCAGTTGCATTTTTAGCCAAGTATATAATGAAACCTATGTAAAATATTTAATATATGTATATATATAGAGCTCACACAGATATATAAATAAAATGTGCATAGTCCAAAGAAGAAGAAGAAGAATTATTGAATTGGTAGGGGGGCAAAGTTTATTGATAATTTTCACACACACGCACACACTCGTCGGCGATGCGTGCGAAAAGTATTGCATAAGCGCGTGGGCAAAATGGCCGCCAACAAGACTTGAGCACAACTGTACGCAATTTTTGTGCGAAAATTGATGGGGTGGACAATGGTCGTAAATTTTAGAGCAAGCACACACACACACTCGCATACTCGCACACACGCACAACTATCTGTGCAGGAAACAGGAAACCAGCGCCCATTTGTAGCAATACATTTTATCTGTTTGGCGCGGCCAAAATCTGTGCGTAAAATGCGTAAAATTTATAGAGACGAAAAAGTAGTCCCTAGCCAGGCACGTCTTTCTAATAGCAAACGGATATTGTGGCTTTTGCCCATATGCATTTCTCGATAGCCAAGGCTCTCAGCCAAGGCTGGCACGCCTGTGCATGCGCCCGGAAGTTGGCTAATTGGGCGTTATTTCATAGGCATAGATGCGCGAGGGCAGGCCATTTGGATTTGCATAACATACACAGGTAATTGCTAGAGCAACGAAGGCTTTCACGTACATCACTTCAGTTTAGTTATGCATCGCATGCATTAACCAAAAACAATAACCCTTCAGTATAATGCTCAAATTATTGTTTAGGCATTTCAATTCAAATGAATACAATAAAAGCAACGGCTGAAGCAGCCAGTGCACTGTTATAATTATGTAAAAACAGTCTAAAGATTGACTTGACTTCTATGCACAACTCGCACACAACACACACACACACTTGGATTGCTAAAAGCGCATGCGAAGACAACATAAATTTGTGCCGAGCACTGGGACAGGCGATGCGGCGATGCGACGGTGCGGCGGCATCTCTGTGCGAGAGTGCAACCTGGTAATTATCAATGGCTGAGCGACAGGCAAAAGTTGGCAACATTGTCTGTCTTGACTTCGTCACTGCCGTCTCCCAGCGGCGGCAGCCTCCATTTGCCCTTAGCCCATCATCCGAAACGAGAACACACGCAAAAAATGTAAAGTGGAAAAAATTTCGTGGCACTTGCTGATGATAAAGGGTTGCAAGCGGATTGGGGCACAGAGCTGCGGTTGCAATTGCCTCCAAAACCCGCTTACTGCTCCCGCTGCCTCTCGAACCCCCTTTCTCTATATATCTCTCTCTCTCTCTCTCTCTCTCGCTCTCGCTCTGCCCCACATATGCGAAACCAACCAAACTTTTGCATTTTTTCTATGTAGCTACAATTAAAAAATATATGAAAAATGTTAGTGGATGCTACACGTTGCCAGGGCTGCAGCAAAACATAGAATAAAAAGAAAAAACAATTGTTAGAGAAGATTTAGCAGCATTAAGAAAATGTCAAGAGGCCTTAATGTGAACAAAAAAAAAAAAAAAAAAAAAAAAAAAAAAAAAAAACAAATTATACATGAAGTAAACTGAAATAATATAAGCTTAAATGATGTGAATGAATTTAATATATTTTTTATTACAAAATAAATTTAAATAAAATGATATATACATATTTTGTATTCAAAATGAATTTAAGTAAATTAAATAAAAATAAAATAAAGTTAATAATTAATGATTGATGTATGTAATGAACTGAAATTATAAAAATTTTACTAAAATAGCAAATTAAATTTATTCAAAATATCAAATAAAAAAATATTTTAAAATTAAAAAATGCCTTGGAAATTTTCAATAAAAATATATTTAAATAAAAGAGTTAAAATATAAATAAGTGTATATAAATATTATAATAAATGAATAAAGTAAATTTATAAATTTATACATTCATAAGAAGAAATCTAAAAATAAAAAAAAATAAATCTAAAGGAATATATTTTTAAATATAGAATGAATTAAATGCATATTTATTATCAATGAAATTAAATTAAAATTTAATATAATTTGAGTTTTAAAGTGGTATATATTTTAAATATAAAATGAAAAAATATTAAATGAATAAAAATAATCTTTGCTTGAAGTTAAATGTGAAATAAATTATAAAAATAAAATGAATAAATATAAAATAATAGAAAATTAAACTCTATTTTGTATACATGAAATTAAATTAAAATTCATTTTAAAATAAAAAAAATGGAAAATAATGAAATGAATAAAACTAAATGGATTTAGATTTAAAATAATTTTTAAAAAATGTTTGGAAGATTCTATCTGCTTTTTCTCAGTTATAAAATTATAGCTCCAGATAAAAGCAATTGCTGTTGCTTCAGCCCTATTATAGAACACTTAATGTTATGGCTAATGTAGGCAAAGCAAAGCTAACGCAATTTGGCAACAATTTTTTCCCAACAACAACAACAACAACAACGTAACACAATAAGCTGAATAACAACAACAACCCGCACCCCGTCCGCAGTTGCTGTCCAACAACAATGCCACAATTTGCGGCAGCGCGTAATTAAAACAATTTAATTTTTGTACAAGTTCGCTGGCTAAACACTCAAACCAAAGTCAGAGCCAAAGCCGCAGCCCGAGCCCTGCCTTCAAATAATAATTTGCTTAGTTTATGAAGTGCACACACACATGTATATATCATCTATGTGGGTGTGTGTGTGTGTGCGTGTGTGTGTGTGCTACATAAACAGAACATTCAGTTCAGTTCAGTTCAGTTCAGTTTCTTTCTTTCTTTTTTTTTTTTTTGTGTTTAGCGAGTTGCTGCGCACAATTTACTCACTTGGCTGCATTTTAACATATTTTGTTACGTTTTCTGCATTGTTGTTGTTGTTGTTGTTGTTATTGTTGTTGTTATTTTTTCAGTTGGCTGCCATGTTGCTGTTCCTCTTGGCCTTACCTCAAGTTTAATTTGCTTGAGTTTTCATGCAGCGTCAGTCGCTTCAGCTGTGAATTTCATGTACATCTGTTGCCTTCTGCCTTCTGCTGTTGCTGTTGCTCTTGGCTTCTTTCGCTCAACAACGAAAAATATTTGTGCACGCAAAAAATGTTAATTACTGTAGTCGCTGAGCAAAAAAAAACGAACCATCAATGCGGCCGGAGCATTAAAATATTTAGGTTGCCTCTGCCTCCATCTGACGAACTGACTGACTGCCTGGCTGGTTGGCTGCCTGCCTGCCTGCTTGACTTCCCAGGCCCAGTGCCCAGAACCCATACCCAGAGCCAAAGCCAAGGCCCAGCCTCCCAGCCAACGTGACACGGTGCTGGCCCAGCTACAAGTTGGCCGTTAATGCAACAACTGCAACAACAACAACAACAACAACAACTGTAACAAATTGCAATGTCGCACATCTGTCTCTGGCTCTCGTTTCGTTTTTTGGCTAAACAGAGAGAGAAAAAAACATCGGCCCTTGACGTGGTCGAGCTCATATTTATTTTTCCAGCCGTTTTTTTGCACTAAACTAAACTAAACTAAAAAAAAAAAATATTGTCGTTGTTGTTGCTCTTGCTGCTGCTGCTGCTGTTGCATTGCCAATTACCGGCTGCCGGGAACCCTAGCAATTTGGTCATATCCGGCCCCCTGGCCAAGCTAAAAATCTGGTTTATTTTTTCACTTGTTAGCAATTCTTGATTTTTCGTTTGCTTTAGATTTTCCTGTTTTTGGCCTTGCCATCAATTTAGTTTAGTTTAGCTTCATTCTATACCCTCAACCCATTGAAAATGGCTATTTGGGGTATACTGATTTTGTTGCTGTGTATGCAACAGTGCGAGGAAGGTTGAGATTGAGTCCATTCAACTTACTTTTATTGGCATATTTGTGCTCGTCTCTTCTCTTTTATCCGGCTCTTCTCTGACTATCCGGCTTACTATCCGTTCATCTGTCTATCGTTCATCCAGATTATCTTTCAATACAAATACCCTCCTGCACAACAATCCGTTTGTCCATCTTTCATTCAATTATTCCTCTTTTTGAATATCACTCTATTCGACTATCCGGCCGACTATTGGACTATTCAGCTCGTTCAACTATCCATTCATCTGACTACTTGTTCATCCAACTATCCTATTCGTAAGTCCCTTTACCTTTCTCTCCAACTTCCATTCGTCCCAATAATCGTCCATTGGACTGCCAACTATATATCCGTCGTACACATAGATATTAGTTATAATGAATACTCCCAAATTGCAATGCTGAGTATATCCAAGTCGTTTACACCCGGCTAGAGCACTTCTACTTTTTATTATTTTTTAAATTTTTCGTTGGCCAAGCAGCTGCTGTTGGTTCCTGTTCGAGACGGCTCCTAATTGCTATTCAAAATGGCAGTTTATAGTTTAATTTTAGCTCCAAATTGTTCAATTTTACTTAAAATATTTGTAATGAAAATTGTTATTACAATGCAATTAGTTGGGGCCGCGTTGTCCTGGGCAGCACCGTCATTAGCAAAAGACGTCAGCAACATTTAGATGCTGATCATAATGTGTGTGTGTGCGTGTGTGTGTGTCGAGTTGTTGTTGTTGTTGTTGTTGTTGTTGTTGTTGTTGCTGTTGTTAACTAATGAATATGGAACTTGACTCTGACTCTGAGCCAATGCTCATGTCCATGTTGCTATTGCATTTCTACCACACAATGTTGCCGCTGTTAGCTATTGCCAGTCTGTGGCTCATTGCGCTTTTGGACGCGTCATGCGGCCAGTTTTTTGTGCCACAGATTGCCGCACGATTCCAAGTCAGCAAATGTGTCGCTCAGCATTTAAACAACAGTAGCTGCAGCAACAGCAACAACAACAACAACAACACAGCAACAGCCACTGCGGCAGCTGCCTCTAAACGGTTGCAAAAAAAAAAATGTCATAAATAAATTGCTTACAAACATTTGCTGACGCGCCAAATAAAATGCCATAAACGATCGAATGCTAGATTTTTAGCCAGTGTCTTGCGCCAGTCGCGGCGCAGGAATTCCAAATGTTTTTCCTGCCATTTGTGTAAATTAACTAAAAATGCTTAAAATCGCCGGGATGAGTTTGCTTATAGGGTTCACGTTCACGTTCACGTTCACGTCGCGGCCATCATCTTTCGCAGCATCATTAATGTGGCCAACGGAGTCTCTAATGATGCAGGCATATCGGCGAGCCTATACACACACTCTATAGACCATTTGATTGTTTTAGGACTTTGACTGAATTCCTTCAACTATATATACTCTGCATTATTGTGATATGTGTGGAATGTTAGATATATTTTGATATATCTATCATTTGCATATACAATGCTTTTCTATTTGTCTCTTTGTCGTTTGCGTCTTTTCGTGACGTTTTTCGTCAGTTTGACTGTATCTCTCTTTCATTCTCGCTGGCTCTCTATTCTTGAGAAGAAGGTCTCGTGTTTTTCTTTTCCACTTGCTCTCTCTCTTCTATTACTCTCTCTCTCTCTCTTTCTCTCTCTCTCTCTCCCACTCTCTCTCTCTCTCCGTCACTTACTCTCTTTTGAATAGTCTCTTTCCGTTTGAATAGTCTTCGCTCTCTCTTTACCTCTCTCTCTTTCTCTCACTCTCTCTCTCTCTCTCTCACTCTCTCACTCTCTCTGTCTCTCTCTCTCTTTCTATCACTTACTTTCTTTCCTCTTATAGTCCCAATATTTGTTATATTATCTCTCTGCCTTTCCCTCTCATACTGTAGGCAATTTTATATTAATTTTGTACACATTTTGCATTTCAGTACTTCATGACTTTACAGGGTATCTCTTTGCCTAACAAACTCCTGTAGTCCACTTTCAATTCTGCCTTACAATTTTATTTAAACTGAGCTGAGATTTTTATGTTTTAGCGTAATTCCTTTATGCAAATTTAATGAAATATTATCTGCCTGGTCTTCTCTCTCACTCTCAAGCAATTTGCTTTTCATTTAGTTAGACTCGCGCACACACACACACATTGCCATTGGCATGCCAGAGGCACATTCGAGTTGCCACAATGTTACAGCTGCGCCCGAAATCCCGAATCCGTATCCGAATCCGAATGCGAATCAACTGGACGGCAGCTGCAACACCTTTGCTAATACCTGGCATAACAACTTAATTCAACTTTAGCTGCATGTCTGCTAACGAACAGACATTGCGGCAGCAACAACAACAACAACAACTACAACAACAACAACTGCAGCAACAACAACAACATTGTCTATAAGAACCACAAGTTGTTCAGCGGCAACGTCCCAATCCTGGGTTCCAAACCGCAACGGATGCAATTTTTAGTATTTCCCACTTCTCTCTCTCCCTCTCTCTCTCTGTCTCTTGCTTCTTCAATTCTTTTTTATTTCGGACAAGCAGCTCAAATCAAAGCGAAGGCAACAAGCATCAAATTTGCAAACCCATTCGTTGCATTTCTTATGCATGCAACCGTGGACAGCATTGGCAACGTCGCTAGCTCCATAAGTTTGGCATTTTAATTGCAGAATCAATGCTGCATTAAACTAACAAATTTTATGATTTTCTTGCACCGCCCTTTTTTGACGGCAAGTGCAGAACTCTGCTGAAAATTCTAAAAATATATATATATATATGTATATTCGTGCATCGTGTAAACAAAAAGCGGGGCACAAATGAGCGACGCGTCGGGGCAGCCAGCCAAATTGCAATGAAAAGCGAGCTCAAGTTCAACGCACATTTGTCCTTGATAATTGAAAACAGCAAGCACTCACAATTACACACACACACACGAGCACGAACACATACCCTCATACACACATGTAAACGAGTGCCAACAAAGGGGAGCCCAAAACAAAAATTACAGTGCAAAACCAAAAATAAAAAAAAACTAGTAAAAGTGCTCGAGGCGATCAGTGATCGATTGCCAGATACCCTTGATAGGCGGGTAGTAAGATAATGCATTGATGTAGGTTTCTGGAAAATATTACAAAAATTATATAAAGAATCTCTTAAACTCTTCGAGGATCAATAAAGGTTCTGACATAAGAGAGAAATTAAAACAAAATCGATAAGCATCGATTTATCAAAAGAACTTGCTGTTAGGTTTATCTACAGCTCTCTAATCTTCTGTGTATTTGTTTGTCTATTGTCAAAGATCGCCAATTTATAATTAGAAATTTTAAATTACATATTCATATCGATATCTTATTATTAAATATAAACAAAATAATACATATGTCTACAACATCATATATCAAAATATATAAAATGAAACGCTTTGAAGCTTTTGTAGATTTCAGACTATGAAACTGTTCACTGAGAAAATTGAAAGAAAAGTCTGTATATTTGTTTTCCGAAATATGTCGACTTCATGTAAATACTTTAAAATATCGATAAAACTATATAATAGATTCAAAAGGTAGAATCACTCCATCAGATATTGATTTGCGCTATATATATTTTATATCAATGATCGATCAATGTATATCAATTTGAAAACAAATTAACATGATATATATACATATACTTCGATCATAGATATACAACAATAAATTTCTAAGTCATCAAACTGTATTAATCAAATTTTTTAACAGTTGAAGTTTTTAATAAGCAAAATTTATATTTTATATTTATTTAATTTAATTTTATTTCTTATCAAAATATTTATTTCATTTTATTCAAAAGTATCAATAATCAATAGTTAAACGATTAATAATTTATCTTTAAGACATCTGCCTCTGTTGCAAACGTTTGCTCTGAAGCAACAGACCTCATCGCAACGTTTACAATTATTTTTATATGTATGTATATACAAAAATTATGGCACTGGATCGGCAGACTTATTGCAGAGGCTGTCAAAGCCTTGCTATCTCGCTCGCACTGCCTGCGTCATATCAAAGAGCAAAAGAAACCGGCTGCAGCTGGGACTTGGGGCTGCGGCTGCGGCTGATGCTCAGAGAGAGAGAGAGAGAGAGAGAGAGAGAGAGTGAGAGAGAGAGAGTGAGAGAGAGAGGATGGAATGCTCCCATAAAATAAACACAAGCACATGCACAAAATGTGCGTAGCGTATGCCGAAAATACGCCGGCCATTAAGGCATGCAATGCCCCAGTGCCAGCCCCGGCTCCAGCTGCAGCCCCTCTGCGAATGCCCAAACTGCCCCAGCCACAGGCCCACGCCGGCGATCTCCACTCGATCGTACGTGCCTGTGCGAGAGCTCAAATGAAAGGAAAATAGCAAAACAAAAACAAAAACAAAACAAAAAAAAAAAAAGCACATTTCCGAAAATTTGCAATTGACTGGCTGCAAGGCGACGGCGTCTTCGCCAACGAGCGAGCACAAAAATGTTTATGCATTTTTTTTTTTCTGGTCACTGACCGTACTCAAGGTTTTTCGTATTCTGCTGCTGTTGCTGCTGTTGCTGCTGGTTGTGGCAGCAACTCCTGCGACGCTGCGTAAATTGCATGCGCACAAAAATTGACGAATATGCCAGGCGACGCGACGCAGGGCAAGAGCTGTGCGCACAGCCACTGTGGCATGGGGCACAACGGCAGCAGCATCAAAATGTGCGCCCAAAAGCAACAGCAACAGCAACAGCAACAACAACTGCAACAACAACTTTGCAAGTGTTGCAAGCCTTGTGGCAAACTTGTTGCACTCGAACGAGTTAAGTTTTTAGCTACCCTCGTCTCGCTCACGATGATATAATTTAGCCAGAAAGTGAAGTTGGCAACGAATTTTTGCAGCCGGCCACGAATTGGCCAAAAACCGAAAACGAAAGCAAAATGAGCTGCGGCTGCTGCCTGATCTCCTCTGTGGCTGCTGTGGCTGTGGCAAGTGATAAATTGTGTTGTGCGTGGCATGTTCTCTTGTACTCCTCTTTCTTTATTTTTTTTTGGGAAGGCCGCAATTTCTGGCTGATTGCGGTAGGTTTGGCCTGGGACTGACTGTACATTGTTGGCACGGCTGCTTGCCCCTGACCACCCGCAACAATTGAGGCGCAAAATGTTCTCAAATTACGACAGCGACGCCAAATGCCAAGTCAGTGACCGATTATGTTACCCAAAGCGCATGAACGGAAAGACAGGCGTCATTATAAAGCGTCGCTGTCGACGTCGCTGTCGACGTCGCTGTCGACGTCCGTGTCGGCCCCATATAAGCCGTTTTCTTCATGTCGCCTCTGGCCAGAGCTCCATGGCTTTGGCTGTCCCTGCAGCAGGCTATCTCTCTGTGTGTGTGTGTGTGTGTGTGTGTGTCTTCCAGCTGCTCCTTGGACTTGCCTCTATTTGCTTTTGTTGTGGCACATTAGTTGCCGTTGCTGTTGTTGTTGTTGTTGTGCGTGGCTTTGATGACTCTCTTTCTCTTAGGCTGACCGCAAAAAATGCGCTTCATCAAAGGCCGCACAATGACTGCGTAGGTTTTGCTTCTCTTTTCATTTTTTTGTCAGTTTGAATGCTTGTGGCTAGCGCAGTTGCGGGTTGGGAAGTTGCTGGGTGATAAATATTTATTATTAAGCATGCAACACTAGTATGCTTGCATTTGATTATGCTGGTAATCGACGTAGTTAGACAGCATTAGGCATATTGCGCATACGACGCATTGCACAGCTGCAGCTTTTGAGGAGAAAATGATTATTTAATTTATTTGTTGAACTGAGTTCTAAGTGGGTTGAAGCTGAAGCTCATGTTTATTTATTCTTTCTTTTTTTTTATAATTGATGAAGTGTAAGCCCAACAAATATGAAAAATTATTAACTATATATACTTAGAGCTATTGACTCTAAACAGCAAATTTTTATTTAATTTTTGTTTATTATTTATTGATATGTCAAGTGAAATCTAAGCCTAAAAATGTGAAAAATTATTAGCTATGCATACTTAAATTATACAAGCAAAAAATGTTTGTTTGCATGGAAAATTCCGGTCACCATAAATTTTTTTGTGAGCAAACTTATATTGTCAGAGCGCCTTCTGGGTATAATGACGGTTCCTTGAGCGACGTTATAGTGACTCTTGTAATCTGCTGTATATTATCTAATTATATATGGAATTTTATTTTCATTATGTACATTACAACAGTCCCTTGCTTGATCAAGTATGTAAGACATGCTGTATTAAGATTTGGAATGACGAAGTCACTTTTTTTTTCAATTTTATATATATTAAGAATGCAAGGAAATATATATGTAGTTACATTTAAATTTAATAATTATCAGTTTTACCTATTAATTCTACAACTTAAATATAGGTAATGTTTAATGTAAAGCTTTGCCGAGCGATGTGGCAACCTGGTTACACAATCTTAACGAGTTGGCAACACCAATACGAGAAGAAGAGTATGAGATGATAAAAGAGAATCTCCATTGAAGGCATTTAAGTAATAAGAGTTATTTGAAGTTCTTTGAAGTAGTCTAAATTGAATTCAATCATTCTAATCGCAATGCTCTGTTAAAGCTTAAAAAATTATGTAATAATTTAATTTTTTTTTTTTAATTAATACTAACATTAATACATTCATTAAGCACACTAGAAATCTAGAAATCATGAAAAAGAAATCTTTAAAAATAAATCCCACCTATTTTTACACCAAACACAACTCTCTTACACGCCGTCGCATATCATTTCAATTTAGCTGCACAATGAAGCCAAACAAGTTTAGTACGAAAAGCCTTAAAAAACAACAATAAAAATGTAGTAGATACTTCGTTAGTTTGGCATTAGACAAAAAAAAAAAAAAAAAAAAAACAACAACAACAAAAGCTTGACGCTTCAACGTCAAACGTCAACGTAAGCGGCTTTGGTCTAGGTCAAGTTGCATCCCGGCACTTGGGGAAAAACTAGCCAGAATTTAAGCTTAGACCCAGCCCTTAGATATGGCTCGAACAGCACATTCAATTACAATTCGTCATTCGGAATGGAAATGGCTTGGAAAATGATTTAATTGCTCAGAGTTTTGAATTTGAACAGCTCTAATTGAGCATAAGTCGGCTATGCTCGACTCAAAAGCAGCCGTTGCAGTATAAATACACACACACACACACACACACACACACACACACACACAGACAATAACACACTTGACTAGCAATTGCCCAGAGGGCGAATCTATGGCAATATGCGTACAAAAATCAAGTATGTTGCCTTCGCATGTGCACGACTGCTTCATGCACGCTCATGAGCTTTATCATCAGTTACGTTTAGAGAAAGTAAATTGTTTTTAATTGCCAAAGACTTTGTAATGCAGCTGAAGCTAGCTTTATGTAAATGTATATACAATGGAACCCGCCTATAGAGTCCGTCTGCTTATTGCGTCGAAAGTTCGATGTATTGGTTTCCATATAAACTTTTATGAAAGGTACTCAGCTTACTACGTATCTGCTTTTAACGACAATCTGCTTATATCGACCGTATTTTTCACACTTCACCCGGTTATTATGACTTGTCTTTCTTGTATAATGACGTAAGATCGTCGATGCCATGAGCGTCGCTATAACCGGATTGTATATAAGAAATTGCGATTTGTTATGATTTTCTATCAGACTATCAATTTAAACTTTACCTATGTCTAGCAGAAGTCAACAATGTTGAAACTTCTCAATTTAGTCAAGGCTAAAAATATCTGCTAATCTGTTGGACTGCTTTCATTCATGCCAATACACCCCTTTAGCTCAGCTTGAACGAGTAGCGCTGAGAAAAAAAATGGAAGCAAATGTGGCACGAAAGTTATTCGGCACAGCCAAATGGAAAAGGCTGGCATCAAAAATGCAGCCAGCAATTTGTATAGAACGCACACAATTTGATTGGCAGGCCAGTCAATAAACGGGCCATAAAGCCCGGCCCGGCTCGGCCTGGCAAAGTCTGAAGTGCTTTTGGGTAGGCCTTAATTACGTAATGCGAGCGCCCAGTTATGACCAAAGGAGTACTCCACGTGTGTGTGCGAGTGTGTGTGTGTGTGCGTGTGCAGCAAATGCGTAAAATTTTAATTTCGTTTTGAAAATTTTTACTCGCAAAAAAAAAAAAATTGAATGAAAGAAAGAAAGAAGCAAAAGGCCTGCCACAAAAGTTGTTTGCTGGCGCGACTCGGATGGTTGCATTTATTGAGGCCAATGACCAGACTTTGAGTGTGTGTGTGTGAGTGCGATTGTGTGTGTGTGTGTGCTGCTTCTTACGCACTTTTTGTATTTTCTAATTTGAAAGCATGCTCACACACACACACACACACGCACACATAGTGAGAGGGGCAGAATTATTGGCCTGTTTGTGTGCAAAAGGCATATTGATCTGCCCAAACCCCGTTAAGTTCCTATTATTATTATTATTAAACAACCCCATTAAGTGCAGAGCTCGCCCCTTGTTACGCTTTAGCTTGGTTTATCTACATACGCAAAAAAAAGAGGGCACAAAAAAAGGTGAGAGTTAGCTACAAGAGCAAGAGTTTTGTTGTGAACTCGATTCCAAGCTGGGACACGCAGCGACTTTTGCTATAGATATATACATCTCTCTCTCTCTCTCTCACACACTCTCTCTGTCCCTCTCTCAATTATATATGCATAAATATGTATATATGTATATCTATTCACACATTTACTAATGAGGCCAATAATAAGCCGCGCATCAAATCAGCTCAAATTTGTAATCCTCATTTAAGCTCTCAATTAATCGAATGATTTAAGGATTTCGGGCTTTGTCCAAAACATATTAACTTATTTGCTACTCTTTTTCATTGAATCTTGATTATTTGCCTGTTCTTTGTTTTGATGCCGCTGCTGCGCCACAAAGCAGGCAACATTCTGTGGTAAGACGCAAACTGCTGAAATTGCACAATTTTTCTGCATTCAAGAATAGTTGATGGAGAATGCGCAACTAATAGATGCCCTATAGCATATTTTTATTGAGCATGAAGAAATATTATGTTTCGGATATTGCTAAAAGTTAGTTTGAATAAGTATTTCACAATTTAAAATAAAAATATTGGGTGTAGAAATTAATTAATAAAAAAAAATTAAAAATATTGAAAATAGAAAATAGAAATAAATGTTGTATTTATTTATTATTATTTTATATATAATATGGGCATAAGAATAAATTGCTTAATACATATTTTAACAAAACTTTAAATTTTAGCACATTTTCAAACTGCATATAATTAATTCTCTTCTTACTTATATGAAAACCTTATCTTATTATCTTATATTTTTAATGTTCTTTAAGGCGTTAACATATTTTGTAAGTAAGTAACTCTCATTCTCTCTCTCTCTCTCTCACTCTCTGCCTTTCTTTCTTTCTCTCTGTCTCAGTCTCCCTTTCCTCACTCTCTGTCGCTCTCTTTCTCTCTCTATTTCTATTTCTCTCTCTCAATGTCTCTCTCTCTCTCTATGGCAAAACTATATAAATATATTTCATAAACACTGAAATAAAACTCAATATTAAATAGAAATAATAATACTATAAAAAAGAGTACAAATAATAGAGAAAGAGGCTTATACATACATATATATGTTACATATATGAAAATGCACGCAAATACCATACATACGCACTAACACGTATGTAAAAACGCGCTGCTCTAGTCTGCACCGGAAATACTAGGGGAAATTCATCGTTGAATAACTTTTGTTCTAACAGTTGGATTTCCTTAATAATACATTTTCATGATATCGACAGTTATATAGGGTATTTAGTTTAAAAAGAAAAAAGAGAGGTAAGTAAAATACGAAATAACCTGAATTATGCACTCATTACAAGAAACTCAAGAGTAAATTATATGAAATGCAATTATCAATTATTATTATAATATTATATAGAGAAATATAGATTTTCAAATTTGAAGATTCGTAGAATAGATATTGACTTAAGTCAATTTGATGAATAATATACCCTATATATATATTAAAGGGTATGCCCAGCCACATTTCAGTACATGAAAGTTATAATATAATAATCTAATAGGTTAGATATAATTTACCTTTTTATATATTTATTTATATCATAACAAAATCTCAGCAATTTCTCAACTTTTCCATGTGAACAGAGCATTCGCATATTCGTTTCAAATTCATTATGTTTTTCCTCCATTTTAATTTTTTATTTTTTTTATTTTTGACGTTTTGTTTTCCTATTTGCAGTGTGATTATTTGTGTGCGGGTGATTATTTTTTAATAAAAATTTTCGCTGCAGGGCATAGGCTACGCACTTTGTTTAACAGCATGACACAAGGAGACACGCACACACACACACACACGCATACACTGTGATGAATATAAAGGCATTTGTTGTTGTGCAACGATAGCAGCAGCAGCAGCAGCTTTTGTGATTTGTTGACGTGTTGTTGTTGTTTGTTTGTTGCTGGGGTTAAAATAGGTCTTACAGCTGGCATAGCCGCGGGGTCGCCGCATACGCATATCCCGATCTCTGCCCTCTCACTCTCTCTCTATCTCTCTCTCTCTCTCTCTATATACTATATTTCATATATAATACAAAAGTAATTTTGCGCACAATTTTTAAGCTGGTGTCAACTGTCGCGCCTTGTGGCATGAGCTACAAACGCAAAAGCTGCTGCTGCTGCGTTTAATTTGTAAATATATAATAAATAATGGTATTGCATTGTCTGGCTGCGCACATCCGCTAAAGCTTAAGCAGTGGTGGGAGAGAGCGGTGCCAGCAGAAGGCGGCTGGAGCCGGCTGGGGGGCAGGTGGGTAACCCTAAGCCTAAGCTGAGCTGATTTAATGAGCTGGATACAATTTAACAGCAGCTTCCTGTTTGGTTCCTGTTGCGACGGCTTTTCAAATCAGTTGACTTCCCTGGCCAAGAGCTGGCGCACATTGACTTGAATTAGACCAAAACCGTAAATTTTCGTGGAGCTCTGAGAACGGATGCTGCAGCCAGACCAAACCAGAGCAGACTCAATTGCAGCAAAAACTACAACAAAAAAGTTATCAACAGGATGTAGTTGCTGCTGCTGTTGCTGCTGTTGCTGCTGCTGCTTGTTGTTGTTGCCACAGCTTTTGTGCATATCAAATAACAGGGCACCAAAAAAACAAAAAAAAAAAAAGACGACTATAGAAAAGGAAAAACGCTTATCAAGACAGGCCCCTCGCTATGTAAATTGCATCTTCCACATTTGCCAGCCTGCTCGGATTTCGCAATGCATTGTTGCCGCTGCATTCGTTGCATTGCTGCATTCGCTGCATTTACCCCCGTTTTTGATTGCATTTCTTTTGGGCTTTTGTTTGTTTTTTTCGAAAATGTCTTGACGATACGCGCTTGAGGGGTTGTTGCATTCGGGTTTGCCTTCTCGATAAGCAACTCGTTTCTACTGTTGGAATAATGTGGTTAATCTTGTCGCCGTTGCCTTTTTATCTATCATAAATATGGCAATCAAATGCTTCAGGAACAAAGGTGTCAACTTTTTAACCCGTTTTTTTGCCTTTATCATAAATATTTCTTTTTTTTTGGGTTTTGGCAACAATTTCGAGATATTTCAATAAAAATAAAACTATGAATACTTTGTGAGTTTGCAAACTCTAAGCCCAGGCGAACTGGCTGCCGTGGTGAGTAGGCAAAGCGCTCAAAACTTGAGTGAGAAATTTGAGTGAGTTTCTTTTATATGTATATTGCAAGGGGCAACTGCTGATGTGATTGATGCATGAGTCGTTTATTGAGTGAGTTTTGGCTCGAATGTCATTAGCTTTTCTTTCATACGCTTTGATTACCAAAACTTTAACCATGCAATTTTCATAAGCTCAATTCGTCTTGCTGCCCATCAGCAGCAGCAGCAGCAGCAGCAGCAGCAGCAGCAGCAACAAACATCATCATCATCCTCAGCAGCCTCAATCAGTAACCAGTTGCATGCAAAATGCTTGCAACAGGTGTGCAGCTTAGACCTAGCCCCAACAACACAAGATTCCCTGCAGCAAATAAGGTTGCTGCCACTGCGCGTGTATTTGATTGTTCTCCCGTCCCCCCCCTCGACAAAACCGCTTTTGCCTAGACCCTGACTCTGACTCTGGCTATGGCTATGGCTTTGGCAATGCCCTTGCCAAGTTTTGTGCCTCATATCTTTTAGAATGATAATAGTTTGCCTTCCGTTGGCAGCAGACAGCAGCAAAAGCAGCAGTTGTTGTTGCTGCTGCTGCTGTTGTTGTTGTTGTTGTCATTGGCTATTAGCAACAGTTGCCAATTTCGCTCCCCTCAAGCGCGGCGAGGGGGGAAAAAGGAAGGAAAAGGAAAAAAAAAAAAAAAAAAAGGGGGGAGAAAAATAAAAGGGGGGAAAGGTGAAAAAAGAAGGAAAAAAGGAAGGGGGGGAAAAAAAAAAAAGAAAAAAGGAGAAAAAGGAAAAAAGAAAAAAAAAAAAAAAAAAAAAGGAAAAAAAAGGAAAAGGGAAAAGGAAAAAAAAAAAAGGGGGAAAAAAAAAAAATAGAAGGAAGGGAAGGGAAGGAAAGAAAAGAAGGAAAGGGAAAAAAGAAAAGGAAAAAAAAAAAAGGGAAAGAAATGGGGGGGGTGAGAGAAGGAAAGGAAGGGAAAAAATAAAAGAAAAATGGGGGGGAAATGGGTAAAAAATGAAGAGGAGAAGAAAAGGGAAATAGTAATAAAACAAGAAGAAAAATTGAAAAAAAAAAGAAGGAAGAAAAAGGAATGCAAAGGAAGGGGGAAAAAAAAAAAAGTAAAGGAAAAAAAAAATGAAAAAAGGGGTGAAGATAGGAAAGGAAAACAAAAAAGGAAAGTAATAAAATAAAGGAAAAAGAAAGTAAATAAAGAAAATTAAAACACAAAATGGAAGGGAAAAAAAAAGGGGGTGGAACAGGAAAAGAAAGGAAAGGAAAGGAAAAATGAAAAAAATGACAGGAAAAAAAATAATGGAAAAGGAAAAAAAAAAAAAAAGGAAAGCAAAATGAAAAATGGAAACAAGGAGAAAATCAAAGGAAAAAGGAAGGGGGGGGGGAAGGAAAGGAAGGAAGAGGGAAAAAGAAAAGAAGGATAAAAGGAAAATGAAAAAAGAAAAAGGGGTTAAGAATGAAATAAGGTAAAGAAAAGAAAAAAGAAAAAAAGCAAAAAAGAAAAGAAAAAAGGAAGTGTTTTGGAAAAATTGGGAAGAAGAAAGGGTAAGGAAGGAATAAAAGGAAAAAAAGGGGAAAAGGAAAAAATGAAAAGGGTAAGTAAAAAAAAAGCAAGAATTGGTGTGAAGAAAAAAGAACAGTGAAAAAAAAAAAAAAGAAAAAAAACAAGGAAAAAGAAAAGGAAAAAAAAAATGACAAAGGAAAAGGAAGAAATGAAAAAAAAAGTAAAGTAAAAGGGGGAAAAAAAGAAGGAATAAAAAAAAAGGAAAAAGAAAGAAAGTGGGGAAAAGGGGAAAAAGGAAAAAAAAATAAAGGGGATAAGGTGGGAAAAAGGAAAAAGTATAGGAAAAAATAAAAAGAAATAGGAAAGAAGGAAAAAGTAAAAAGAAAGGGTAAAAAAAAAAAAGTGTGGAAAAAAAGGTAAAAAAAGTGGGGGGAAAAAAAAAAGGAAAAAAAAAAGGAATGAAAAAAAGTAATGGTGGAAAAAGGCAAAAAAAAAAGAAAATTAAAAGGAGAAGGAAAAAGAAAAAAAAAAAAATGGAAAAAGAAAAGGACTGAAGGTAAAAAAGGAAATTAAAGGAAAAAAAAAAATAAAAGGGGGAAGGTAAAAAAAAAGGAAAAAAAAAAAAGGAAACAGAAATGATGTTAAAAAAGAATAAAAAAAAAAAAGGAATGGAAAAAAAAAAAGATAAAAAAGAAAGGAATAAAAAAAATGGTAAAGGAAAAAAATAAAAAGGATCAAAAAAAATTAAGGAAACAAAAAATGGGGGGACAGGAAGGAAGGAAGGAAGAAAAAAAGAAGTAGGAAATTAAAGAAAAAAAAAAAAAAAGGTAAGAAACAAAAAAGAAAAAAGTGAAGAAGGCAATAAATAAGGAAAAAACCAGGGGGGAAAAGAAGAAGGAAGTGGGTGGAAAAAGAAGGGTGGAAATTGGAATAAATGGAAAAGAATAAAAAAAAAGAAATGAAAAGGAAAAAAGGTTAATGCAACATTCATGAAGAAGTAAATGAGGGGAAGAAGGTAAAAGAAATGAAATTCAGGACAAAAAAAAAAAAAAAAAAAATGGGGGGGCAAAAAAAAAATGAAAAAAAAATAAAAAGTTAAATAAAAGGAAAAAAATTAAAAGGTTAAGGAAAAGGAAAGGAAAAAGAAAAGACTAATAAGTAAAGGATACAGGGGTAAAGGGGGAATAAAAAAGGAAGGAAAAAAAAGAGGGAAAAAAGGAATTAAGGATAAACAAAAAAGGAAAGAAAAAGGAAAAAACGGGAAAAGTAAATGAAGTGAAAAAAAAAAGAAGCAAAAGAAAATAATGAAAAAGAAAAGGGGGGTAAGTAAGAAAAAAAACAGGTAAATACATGGAAGGAAAAAAAAGAAAAAAGGGAAAAGGAAGGAAAAGAAAAAAAATAAGAAAAAAAAGGAAAAAAAAAAAAAGGAAAAAAGGAAAAAAGGAAAAATAAAAAGACAAAAGGAAGGGAAAAGAAAAAAAAAAAAAAAAAAAAAGAAAATTAAAAGAAGGAAAAGAAATAAAGCAAAAAGAAGAAAAAAAAAAAAAAAAATACAAAAGGAAAAATAAAAAAAAAAAGGAAAAGGTAGTAAGGAAGAGAAAGAGAAAAAAAAAGAAATGTGTTGTAGAGAAAAGTGGCAGGGGGAGAAAAGAAAAAGGAAGAAAAAAATGAAAAAAGGGTGAAGAATGTAAAAAGGACAAATTAAATAAAAAAATTAAAAAAAATTAAAATTAAAATAAATTAACAAAATAAAAAAAAAAAATTAAAAAAATTAAGAAAACAAAAAAAAAAATTAAAAAATTAAAAAAAATTAAAAAAAATTAAAAATTAATTAAAAAAAAGGAAAAAAAAACAAAAATTAAAAAAATTAAACAACAAAAAAAAAAAGAAAAAATTAAAAAAAAAAATTTAAAAAAAAAAAAAAAAAAAATTTGTTTAAAATAAAAAAAAAAAATTGTTTTTTAAAATAATTAATTAAAAAAATAAAAAAACTTAATGTTTTTTAGCTTGATATTACTCTATATATAATATACGATATATATATTAATATTTTTATATATTCCTTGCTTCCTTTGTTGGCTCACTTTATTTCTTTAATAGTCTCTCGCTTTTTTGTTTTTGCCGTTCTCCTAATGTTTGCTGTTGTTGATTTTTCAATTAAATGTTTTTCAATTTGTTTAGCTCTTTAGTTTTCCATAACGGTTTTCATTTGCATCTAGCCAGCCCGCCCCATCTAGCAATTTGTGACAGTTATTGTTGCTCGCCTGGCCAGCGCGCACAGTTTTGATTGCCTCCGTTGACAGATTTGCCTCGGCATCAACTGAATGCGGGCCATGCGCCATTAGAACTCTGATTGCAAACTATGATTAAAAAATATATAAAAAAAACGGCTATCAATCAATTGAATACATGCGCTCATAATGCCATTGCATTCAAATAAGTTAACTGGATTTAGATAGAGGCTAACATTCAGATACAAATATATGAAAACTCAATTGAAGAACTTTTTTGTAGTCAAAGATATTAGTTGAGATAAGATAAACAAACTTCAGAAATATTTATATATAATATGTTGAAATATAATATATACAACTTAAGATATTTTTTATATAGCATTTACAAATAATTGAAAGCATAAATTATATATTTGAAGATAAGATTTTATTCATGTAATAAGTAGAAATAATTGTTATAAATAATACATGACATATATTAAGATTAGATTAGTTTCTTCAGTTATATGTAGATATAATTGTTGTAATAGCAATAAGATTTTATGGCTGGGCATATCTGACTAATAGATACCCAGCACAGAGCTGGCATTTTAAGCATTCCACGCTGCTTTTAAATTTGGATTTTTATTGTTTATTATTTTATGTAAATAATTTTGAATTCTGCAAAGAACTGCAATTTGGCTAATTTATTGACAGCTCAGATTGGGGCAAAAAATTGAATCAGATTTTGTATTTTTTTTTTTAGTCTTTAGCTTGCTCTGCAACTGTTAGCATTCGCTCAATACTTAAGCCTCGGAAGACCTTGACTGTCTCTGCTTGAGCAAATAAAATTTTGTTAAATTTATCTCAGCTCCCTCGCTGCTACAAAAGTCTGCCTGCTTTCCTCTCTCTTTATTTTGGCCATATTCTATACAATTTGCTGACAATCGATTGCATTTGGTCAAAGCAGCGCTGAGCACTCGAATAGCTCTCCAAGCGCCACTTGGCTAACAACGTTTTAGCCAAAACGTAGCCAATTTTTTTTTGTATATTCTTATTGTTGTTGTTGTTGTGCATTTTGTTCAAGTACGTCAAGTTCGATTGCGTTCTTTACCTTGAAATCTTGTTTTCTATCCGTTGTTCAGCTTTTGTTGTTGTTGCTATTTTTTTGCAATTGCAATTGGGTTGTTGTTGTTGTTGTTGTTGCTGCTGCTGCAGCTGCAAAAATCTTTTGCATGTTGCCTTCAGCTACTCCGTGTGCATTGGGGGCCCCTGCCTAATATTTTATTTATGCATTTTCTTTATATTTATTGAGCAACAAAAACAAAGTCATCATTTGTTATTGTTGTTTGTAGTTGTTGCTGCTGCTGCTGCTGCTGCTGTTGTTGTTGTGGGCTTTTTTTCGCATTATTCTAAATACTTAATTTGCATTTATTTATACAACATCCAGCCATTAGGTTGTGCGCTTATAAATTCAATTCAATTATTTTTATCTACTTAGTTTGGTGTTTGATTTGTTGTTCTCGTTTCGCTGTTGTTGTTGTTACTTTCAATAAATTACTTTTGATGTTTCATTAATTATTATTATAATATATATATTTTTTTATTCCACAGCTAAGTAAAATGCGGAAATTGCCGACGGCTTATGGTGGCAAGTCAATCGCATATATATTATCTATAAATAATTAATTAGCAATTATTTCAATTGATTCGTGAGTGCTGGAAATACACAAATTTCGCCTTTTTTTTACAAATAAAGCAATGTGTGTGTGTGTGTGTGTGTGTTTGTGTCCTCTTTACATAGCAAAAGCCTTGACATCAAAACAATCACTCAAGCACACACACACACACTGGCGTAACGCATATGACAATCTGGCAACGCCATGCCCATTGCTCCATAGCCCAAAATGCAACGCTTCGCTGCATACGAAAACGAATAACCAAAAACCGAAAAAAATACGCTCAGCCTCTGCCTCTGCCGCTGCCTTACCAATGCTATCTCCTTCGCTCCCATGCGCTGTTGTTGTTTTTTTTTCTATTGCTATTTAGTTTTGGCTGCGCTTGGCCTCCATTTTGGCATGCATTCATAACGCAAGTCGAGGTTTTCATTGGTTTCCAATTTTGCTGTTTGCCGTTTGCCGTTTGCTGTTTGCTGTTTGCTATTTGAGCTGTCGATGTCGATGTCGATGCCGACGTCGACGGCAACGTCTACGCCAACGCAGCATTGTGCCTAAAATTTATCGTTTGCGTTTTTTGTTGCCATTCGTCGCAGTAACCTCGAACTTTAGATTTGTTTGCAGTGTGTTTATGAGAGCATAACATTCTGTTTATTCCACTGGGTTTTTTTTTTTTTTTGTCATTTATTTATTTGGTTTTGTTTTGTATAGACAGTAGACTGCATTACTTAAGGGTATGCATATCATATGTTGTATTAGAACTAAGGCCGAAATATATGTAAATATATATAGCAAGTATATATACTATGTGTAGGCGTCTCTTAGTATTTATGTATATATTTCTTATGAGTATATTGGGCAAAGTGAAAAGGCTAAATTTAGCTTTAATATTTGAGATGCTTCTACTCACAAAATATGCTAAACTCATACAATATTATATTATATTTGTTTATATTATATTATATTTGATCTTATTGTCTCATTATTTATATGGAATATGTTTAAGTAATCAAAATAGTTTTCTATTAGTTTCAATCATTTTCGTTCTACTCTACGCAAATCAATGAGTTATTAACATGATTATGAGTTCATAATGGCTTAGTTTATATCAGTTGAATTGTCGGAGCACATTACCTACTTTATTTAACTGGCGATCCGTTAAAGCTTCGTGTGCTTTGCTAACAGGAAGCGCTGTAGCTGTCGCAGTTACAGTAACACACATTTCCCATTTGCTGGCTGACGGCCAGCATTTCCATTTAGCTAAAGTCAGGCAGCAAGCGCCAAAGAGTTGCCAGCCAGCCAGCCAGCCAGCCAGAGCTATAGCTCCAAGACAAGTTTTGTGACTGTGAAGGCGTCGAAACATTCAACAAGCTGCACTTTAGCTAAGTTTTATAGCCTTTTTTTTTTTTTATTCGCTCGTACCATTGCACTTGCCCCTGGCTTTGAGTTGTTGTTTAGCTGGCTGCTTAACTTGGCTTGATTAATTGCTGTGTGTGTGCGAGTGTGTGTGTGTGTGTGTATATTTGTTGCATTGCGCTTGACCCTATTGCACTGACAATCGCAGCTTTTGTGGCATCGAATCTGTTAAGTGACCACACACAGAGAGAGAGAAAGAGAGAGGGAGAGACTACTGGCCATTGGCAGCTGCGCATTTTGGGCATAAACCAAACCGGAAATAACGCGCCCACTTCCACTTCCGCTAAGCGCTTCACACCCACTGTTACTGCTGCTGCCGTTGCTCTTGCTGCTGCTGCTGCTGTGGCAGGAAACGTGAATTTATCGCTGCGAGAGTTAACTTTGCCCAGCGGGCCATCAAAACAGGAGCCGCAACGACTTTGCCACACTGCAATTGGTACGAAATGATTTTCATGATTTTCCTGCACGTCCCGGCCATAAAAATTCAGTTGAATTCTCGTTTTGGCCACGTTCTTTCTCTTTCTCTTTTTTTTTAGTATATTCCCCATCGATAGCCAACTAATATTTTGTTGAAGTTTTACTATACAGCCAATTGATTTGAACAAAGTGCACATTCTATATAAAACACATTTCCAGAGAATGATTTACTTCATTGGCTAAAAGCTGAACGTAGCACGAATCGAAAATAAATATAAGCTAGAAGTGTTATGGCTAAAAGTACTTGACTAGCAAAGTGTCGAAAGAGTTTGAGATAGAGTTTTTCTGGCTTTTTTTTTAGCTTTTAAAAATGCATTTTTGATATATAAAATATTTATATAAACAAATAGTTTACTTTGATGAGACTATTGTTTGAAAAAAATATTTGAAAACGAAAATTGACCATGTATTTCACAAAATGTGTAGCGAAAATTCTCGAATAAGATTGATGAAGCTTTAAATTTTTGAGTTTTCGTTATTGAGTTGCGATTCGTAATTTATATTTATATATATAGTTTTTTTTTTATTTTTATATATAATATAAATAATTTTGAATTTATTTTAATTTTCTTTTTACTAGTTTCCTTTCACTATGCCAGTGAAATATCTTTTCTAATAAACAATATACCCCATTGACGGCTTCAGTTGATTCGAATCCAATGATCGCATAGACAGCGACTACAACAACAATTCACAACAGCATCAAAATAATGCAACTATATGCAGTTACAATAACTGGTTCTATTTATTGGAAACTTTTTTATTTTTCCTTTATATATATATACTATATATATATTTTATTATTTATTTATTTTTTTTTTTTTAATGAATTCTTACCTGAATTGTTGTTGGCTTTGTTGCCATTTTTGTGCAACAGCCTTGAATGGTTTTATTAATTTATTTAGTTTTTATATTAATTAGCATAATTTGCCAATGTGAGAACAGAACAAAATGCTTAATCGAACGTTAAGAAAGATTTTTTTCAAGCGCTCTTAGACGAAATGTAATAAAAATTTTTATTCAAATTGGAAAATGCAAATAACGGCTATAAAAACAGAAGCATAAACAACGGGATTCGATTTGGTTAGATGCCATGGAAAAAAAAAATCATTAATTTTATGAAAGAATTATACACATCTTAGAATTGTAAAAACTAGATGATAATCAAAATGATTAAAAACAAAAATAATAATAAAAAAATACAAGTAAGAAGGCTCTAGTCGAGATGGCTCGACTACGAGATACCCTGAACCCTGCAAAAAAAAAAAAAGTGATACTCTTCTTCTTTACGCACTTATGAGCGCGCGCTATGGACGCTTATAACTCCATTTCTAGGTGAAGGATCTTCATTGCAATTTTTTTCAAATTTTCTGAGTAGATTAAGAGTATCTAAATCTATCTATGTGCCAAATTGTAAGTCTTTAGTATTTGAAATGCGTTGGGAGCGAAGGGGGCGTAGCATTCAAAATTTGAAAATTAAATAATCTGCGTATTCATAATATCTATCTAAATAAACAAATTTGAAGTCTTTAGCTAAAACGATGTAGAAGTTATGTGCAAAAAACCTAAAAATTGTAAACGAATTTTCGATTTATCGATAATTTGAAAATGGGATGAGTTATCGAAAAAACAAACTAAACTCGTGCTGCGTAACTAACATACGAGTGTTCATGTGCAATTTCAGCTCTCTAGCTTTTATAGTTTCCGAAATCTCGACGTTCATACGGACGGACGGACAGACGGACAGGGCTAGATCAACTTTTCTCGTCACCCTGATCACCCTGATTTCCCATTTTCAATGGGTTCAGGGTATAAAAAGTAATATTTAAGCCTAATCCTCGACTTGTTCTTTCGATGAGTCATGTCTTTTAGACTCGTGAAAATAAATAAAGAAATATATATTAGATTTAGCATAGCATGACAAAAAGTCATTCAATTTTGTAAATAACTATATATCTACATCTACATTTATCCATATTATATGACTATATATCTACACTCTTTATCTATATTCGATTGCCGTAGCGTAACTAAAAGTCGTTTCCTTTTGCATCATAAATTTGCCAAGAAGCGGACTCACCTGTGAACTTGTCATTTCATGTGCTGACTGCAGCATGCACAGCGCATCATCAAATTTAGTCATGCTATGCAAATAGTTTAGCTGTTTAGTCTAATGCTGCCCCACAAGAGTTATGAGACAATCATAAATTTGATGTTGACCTTTTTTTGACTTGTGTCTGACGGAGCTTATTGTACTTGCTGTTGCAGTTGCTGTTATTTGGTCCGAAATATGCGCTCTCAATTGAGCTGGCAGCTGTTGTTGTTGCTGTTGTTGTTGTTGTTGCTGCTGCGTGCAACTGGAGTTGCATTAGGAAAGGTCAGTGCCATCGCCGCTTGTCGCTTGTGCCACAAATGCATCAAAACGCGCTTTTTGTCGGTCTCAGCGTCAACGGCGGCGGCGTCGTGGTCGTTGCTGTCGGGTTTAGGGACAGGAACTGTGATCGAGCCGGAGTAGAGGCAATGGCAGAGGCAGGGACAGGGGCCAGAGGCAGAGGCTGGCGCTGGGCTTCGTTTCGCGCTTACTTGCTTTTAATTCTTGCATTGCGTTTCAAGTTGCAGGGCACTCAAACTCAACGCACACTCTCACGCACACACACACACACACACACACACACACACGGCCACTGACAGGCCGTTGTATATAGTTTAATGCAGCTGCAGCTGCAGCAACTGCAACTGCAACTGCAGCAGCGGCGCACAAAAAAACGCGCAACTCATTTAAAAATGCCAACGTCCATCAACGAGGATCGCCGAAGATGGCAGAATTTGTTGTCGTTTCGCTTTTTTGTCAAATTGTTTTGCTGAATTTTCTTGAGAACTTTTGCATTGTATTGCATTATATGTAGCCCCATTGCTATTATTGTTGTTGTTGCTGCTGCTGCACTCAGGCTAGAGCGAGATGTCCGAGGAAGTGGGCACATGGAGACGACAATGAACTGTTTTGTTTTTGTTTTGTTTGAGTTGGTTCGGTTGGGTTTGCTTTGGTTTGGCTAGGGCTCAGTTAAGTTTTTGTTTTGTCAGATACCAGAGCAGCAAGAAGCTAAAAAAAAAAATAAATAATAATAATAATAAAAATAAATTAAACAATGCAAATACAGTAAAACTTGCTTAATGGAAGTGATTCGGACTTTAAAATAAATAATAATAATAATAATATTTTAAAAGAAATTCGATATAAATATCCTCATTAACTTGTTGGACACTTTCCATTCGATTCATTTAAAAATAGGTATCACAACTTTAAGTATTATCGAAGCATGTCTACAAGTCGAGTGCAAAAAGTTAATCTACATCTTCGTCTACT
This sequence comes from Drosophila koepferae, assembly GCA_030914345.1. NCBI lineage: Eukaryota > Metazoa > Arthropoda > Insecta > Diptera > Drosophilidae > Drosophila > Drosophila koepferae. Next base: position 3,951,809 of record JAUESR010000208.1, read on the forward strand.
TCCAGTGCCGGCAAAGGGCATGCGAAAAGTGAACTTACTCCTCGCCGCTTGACATTTGCCTTAACAGAATTTCGCAACATAATTTGCGCTAATTGAAATGAGAAAAAAAAAAATGTAAAAGAAATGTGCAAGGCAAAAATGTAAAAACATGAGAAAAATTGCAGATGAAAAGCGAAATGAAAATTATTTAATTTTCATATTTCATTTTAGCAGCGAGCAGCGAAGTTGAATTCAATTTGCTGCAATCAAATGATAGCAAAAAGCTGCGCATTTTTTTGCACTTTTAATTAACATTTGCTAAAGCTAAGTAAGGTCTTGGACTTGCATGCAAACCAGGTGACATGTGGCACAGGTGTATCTATATCTGTGTGTGTTTGTGGCAGGTTTGATAATAGCATTAAATGCTCACTTTTCTAGCCACAAGTCAACAGGAGCTGCAACAAAGCAACCAAATTGCACTTAAATGAAAGCTGCTTGTGGCAACACCAAACACAGAGAGACGCACACACACACACACATGCACACATGCGCTTGTGGTCCTGTTTGGCACACGTTCAGGCAGCAGCAGCAGTAGGAGCAGCAGGAGCAGCAGCAGCAGGAGGAGCAGCAGGAGCTGCTGTCTGCTGTCTGAGTGCGAGTTTCGTTTGCTATTTTTAGAACTTTTGGCTAACATTTTTCTGCTACACACACACACACGCACACAACCACACACACATAGACAGTCGCCACATGTTGCAGGCAGCTTAGGCGCCACATGTTGCATGTATGTGTGTAGCAGAGGCATGCCAGCTGCCAGGCTAATTTTATTATGTGCACAACTAACCGCAGGCGACAACAACAGCAACAACAACAACGACAGCAGTCATAACAATGCCTAAATCGAAAATTGCATGACACTTTCCTTTTCATTAGGCACACACACACTCACACACAAAGAAAGAGAGAGAGCGAAAGAGAAAGAGAGTGAGAGAGAGAGGTAGGCTGAGTGTTAGCTGCATTTGCCTAGTTAACTGCCTCTGCTTGCGCTCTGCTAGCAACTGCATCTATAATGTGCAACAACAATAATAAACACACACAGTACAACACACACACACACACACACACACACACACAACTGCCACCCACCTGTTGTTAGATGCAGCCAACTGGATACAGGGATTAGATTGCTGCGGCTGTGCAAATGCATGCTGCACTCTACAATTCATTCAAATATGCAACAGCAGCAGCAACAACAACAACAACAACAACAACTAACCACAAATTTAATTGTGTGTGTTTGTTGCCGTTACGAATTTAGTTCAGGGTCAGTTATGTGGCTCGTTTTTGGCCACTGCACTATGGGTAAAAAGCCCGATTTTTTGGCATAAATCCAATTTTTTTTTTTTTCAGTATCCGCCAACTGTTTTGCTTTTCTCATTTATAATACCCCAGTAGATGTAAAAATAATTTTTATAAAATTTTCAAGACTGCTGTTTATGTTTTGAGCTTCGTCAAAGTCAGCTGATGTAGGCTTGCATGTTAAATCGAAAAAAGCGCGGGAAATCATTCTCGACTTTCAAAGTGAATAAATATTTTCAGTTTGAAGTAGTGAAAAAGTTTTGTTATGGAAAAAGTTCAAGAAGGTATGTCGAATAAGATCTTTGCAATTTATTTTGTAGTTCTGTGATTTATTGTTCAATTTTGTCATGTGTTGCTGTGTGTATTTTTAGATCAAAACTAATATTTACATGTGCGTTTCGTTAGACATAACTTGTGACCAGTCGAATGCATTTGAAATGTTGAAATGACAAATTGTGTACTAATGTTTGCTAAATCCAATATTAAAAAGACATCTTGCCCATTTTTGCCCCTTTAAAAAATAATCGACATGTTGCAGTTGCACATGAGTTCAGCCATTCCGTGCTGCTTGGATTGTGGAACAGCAACAAGCGACAATATAGGGCAATAAAAGATTATATGGTCAAACAAAATAAGCAAAGACAACATTTCTAAGATCAACTTAAATTAATTGACCAAAAAAATACTCTTCTTCTTTACGAACGTATGACCACGCGCTCTGCTAACCGGGCTGCTGCAGCCGTGGCTTAGGGGTGGGTTGGACTATACTTTGGGCTGAACTTTGGACGCTGATAACTTCATTTCTAGAAGGAAGATCTTCATGAAATTTTCAGAGAGATTAAGAGTAACTAAATGTACCTATGTGTCAAATTACAAGTCTCTAGTATTGAAATGCGTTTTTTTCAAATTGGGGGCGGAGGGGGCGTGGCATCCAAAATCTAAAAATTACAAAATCTGCGTTACCATAATATCTATCTAAATATATAAAATTTAAGTCTTTAGCTAAAACGGTGTAGAAGTTATGCCCAAAAAACGTAGAAAAAAGTAAGTGAATAAAGGGGGAGGGATATGTGGGCCGTGGTTCAATTTTGGAAAAAAAAAATTCGAAATTCTAAAAACTCATACTAATATGTGTGCAAAATTTCAAGCTTCTATCTCTCTCAGGGACAATTTATGCCAAAAAATCGGGCTTTTTACCCATAGTGCACTGTTTAGATGGCCAATTTATCGACGTGTGTGTGTGTGTGTCTATCTGCCAGGCAGCCTGCCTGCCTCTCTCTGTGTGTGTGTGTGTGGCCATTTCGTGTGTTTGGCATTCGCTGCATGATTTATGCATAACGCATACGCCATGTGGCGCGCATAATTAACACAGAGTTTATCTAATTTGTGCGCTAAGTACATGTATATTTAGCTGCAAACTTACTAATTGATTTTTGATTTTTTTAATATTTTTTTAATGTTTATATGGAGTTCATGTTGCTTGCATATAGTTGTGCATAGTTTATAATTTATGTTTAGCTTTTTATTGAGTTTTGATTTTTTTTTTTTATATTATTTTATTTTTATTTGCAAAAATGCATGCAACAGGCAAAAGTAGGCGTGGAAAGTCCCATAAAATATTGTATATATTTTAGATCAGATTGACGATTCGATATAGCCATTAGTGAAGGCTTCAGGCAAGCGCTGTAGAGACTGGTCGACTAGTTGGAGCAGTCTCTACAGCAATCTTATATTTTCTGAGTTAGTTTTGGATAGTCTTAGCTTGCAACAACTAACAAAATTTACATCAAAAATTTCAATTAAAAGTATTTTTAATTTCTCTGAAATTTTAGAGACATTTCTTGAACAGCTAGCATATTTATAAATACTATTTGTCTATGTAGTCTGATAAGGTTCTTTTTTATTTATTATTTTTTAAATTTATTTTTATATATTACATATACGCCATGTGATTCATGTCATTAACATATAGATTAACAATTAACCGTGTTTAATAAATTCAAGATGACATTTAATTACGTTTTAGCTTTTTATAATAAAAGTATTTCATCTTGATAAAAAATAATATAATATAGTGTAATTTTTTGCATATTTTATGTTTGTTTTGTTTTTTACCCCTTTATATTATCTTAAGAGTTTTTTAAGTAACTTCTAGTTAGTTAACTTTGAATGCCACACAGATTGTTCCCCCCTCACACCTGCTCGTCATAGTTTGTGTTAAAATATGTTGCTACATGGCTTGGAGCAAACGCTGTTCTATTTCTCATTAAAATATACTTTTCTTTTGCCAGTCCACCGACTGCCGATGCAGGTGCTCGCTTTAATTGCATGCCAGAGCGCAGCATTCCCTCAAGCCAGAGCTCTCTCGCTCTCGCTCTCGGTGTGGCTGCCATCTTTCACTCCCGTTCGCTGCCAAAACAAATTGTGAGAAAAAGCCTAGTAACAAAAAAAAAAAAAAAAAAAAAAAAAATTGAAGAAAAAAAAAGTAAAGTAAATACATCAAAAAAACAACATTACACAAAATGTGCGTGCTACATAAATTAAAACCTATGCTTCAGTGGATCCCCCCAGACAGAGATAACTGCGCGCTGAGAGCGAGATGGCACTAGCGGCATACTTCACTTCACTCAACTCAACTCAACTCTGTGCGGATCGCTCTCTGATGCGATCTGCACTCATTCTATTCCAGTCGATTCCATATTTTATGTCAAGTCTCTGCTTTTTTTTCGCTTTTTTGCTTTTTACATTTTCCAGCATGTTTTGCATTGAATTCGGGTTTAAAATTCTGTTTATTGCTAGCGCAGTCGCTGCCGCTGCTGCCGTTGCTGCTGCTGCTGTTGCATCGCATATTCGTCAATTTTTTGCAGCAAGTGGCTGCCATCTTGATTATGTTGTAGCTCCCGTTGTTGTTGTTGTTGTTGTTGCTCTTATTATTATTACTGCTCCCTAGCGCTGCAGCAGCAACACCAACAATGATGTAGATGACGACGATGATGATGATGATGATGGTAATGGTGATGATGATGGCGTGTTTGCTGTAATTTGCGCTACGTAAAACGTTCAAAAATGCAACAACGAACTGCAGCAGCAAAAGCAACAAAAAAAAAATAAGCGCTCTAAATGAAGGGAATTGAGCGCTGCGATCGTTGACGCTGCCAGCGTCTCGGTTGCCGTCGACGTCGCTGCTTCTGCAAAAAGGGCAAAATACGAAAAACCTTGAGGACGGTCAGTAACCGACAACCGCCAGCCCAGAAAAAAATTTGTATGAGCAGCAAACGAAATTTTTTTTTGTTTAATATACGCTGCCTAGGGTAATGTGGACTTTTATATATGCAATGGCACGCACTTTGTATTATCATTTTGTCAAAAATAAAATGCTTTACTTGAAATAACCTCAGCTCGAAGCTGAAAATATGAACATTTTAGTTAGATTTCCAATTAGATTTATATTTGAGTACATAGCTTAAATTGACATTTCTTATTGGTTACAAATGATTTACGGTGCTTCTCTCTCTCTCTACGGCTCTCTTTTGCTCTCTGACTCTCAGTCTGGAACTGGAAACGCGCTCTCAGAACTTTTATTTTAAATGAGCGACTTAGAGTATGCCAGCATATGCGCTAGCTTTAAGACATCAACCAAGAATTAGCATGTATATATACAAATATAAAATTAATATGCGTATATTTGAATATTATTTAATCTTATCTTAAGAGTATCTCAGGTCACACTCTTAATTTCAATTTTTATGCTCTATGCATGTCGTTTTATATATTAACTACTTATTGGGTTAGAGTATCCGCCCATCGACGTGTCAATGAATATTTTATTTTCGCTCGTTTTACATTTATTTTGGTTGCTCTTTCTGCTGCGTTTTTATTCGCTTTTTCGTTTACTTTTTTTTTCGTACAGTCAAATTGCGCATTTTTGGCTTTGGGGTGGAGCCTCTGAATGCGTTCTGCTGGCAGCGCTTCTGCCTTTTGTTGCTGCTGTCGCTGCCTGGTTTTGGGTGAGGTCGTGGTCGTTGCCGGTTTTACTTACTTTTTGTGTGTGCGTTTTTTTTTTTTTTTGTGTATTTATTTTTTTTATTTTTTGCGTCATCAGCAACGAGAATTGCACTTGAAAACTCAACTGGCGTGGTTGGCTGCCGACGTCGACGTCGGGACCGACGTCAACGTCATCATTGTGGACTTTAAGTGGTTTTGGGTGTGCTTGTCTCGCATGCGTGTATGCCTATCTCTATCTCTCGCTCCCCGTGTGTGTGTGTGTGTGTGTGTAAGTGTGTGTGCGTGTGTATTAGTGGACCCCATGCGGTTAATTTATGCCCGCTTGCAATTTTGGCAGACAGTGAAAAAATATTTTTGGTCTTGCTGCTGCTCGAGCTGCTGCAGTCAGTTTCATTTTTAGAACTTTGGCAAACCGGTTTTTTAGGTTGCGGCTTTCGATTTTATTTGTAGTTGGCGCATTAACTGGTTATTTTTATTTTCGTTGCTGTTGCTGTTGCTGTTGCTGTAGTTGTTATTGCTGTTGTTGTTGTTGTTATTATTTTTGTTGTTGCTCGCAGTTGATAAATCTCGGCGCGACGTTGTCATAAATTTGCATTGGGCCATGCCATTGGCCCTGACATTTTCTAAGGCTTCCTTGCCCGCCGCCAGAGCTCGTTGTTATTGCCAAGCGGCAGCCAATGCAATTAATCACAGCCAAATGCACAGAACGAGCATGTGAAATGACAAACAGACTGACTAACTGACACACACACAGACAGACAGACAGACGGACGGACGGAGAGATGCTGAAGTTGTAGTAATTCATTTTATTTTTTTGAGCCAACTAATCCACAATTCGACATCGATTCGAATTGCATTACATTCATTTTCGCCACACACACACATAGCAGAAAAGAAGGAGGACGGGGAGGCGCTTAGTGTAGGGTAGCTTAGGGCGGCATGTCTGTGGTAACAATTTGGTTGACTCTCTGCCAGGGCATATCATATTTAGCCAAGTCAAGTCAAGCGCAGCAAACTAGACTCTGCCTCTGCCGAGTGTCTCAGTCTCAGTCTCGCTCCCAGCCTCCTTAGCTATCACAAAACTGATTATTTTTAACAGCATCACTATCGTCAATGGCAGCCCAAGAGCAGCTCAACCAGAAGGTTATATGTGTCAGACCCGAACGGCTACATTGATTTATTCGATTGGCTTGCGAGTTATCAAGTAGCAAATAATATATATTATATGACTTGATTAGTATAAGAAAAGAAATATAATAATATTAAATAAATATAAAGAATTGTATTTATTTATTTACTTTTTTTTTTAACGCAAATTATAATATTTGTTAAAAAAAAAACTTAAATTTTAAAATATTCTATATTTTTTTTTATTTTGTAGAATTTTTCATTATTTAATATTACAATTTAAATAAAATTATATATGAATAAAATGTGTTATTTGTTATTAAAAAAAATAATAATAAAATAAAGAAATGCATAAAAAGTTTGTTTTATACATTTTATTTTTTTTTATAATTTAATATGTTTATAGTAATTTGTAACTAATTTTTTTTGTAGCCTACCTTGCATTAATGCTTTGCTCTATATTTCATTTCGTAGTGTACTCGAGCTTCCGTTATTTTTCTGCATCTCTTACTTTGCCGTTGAATTTTTTCCTGCCGTTCTCTTTGCACCATGTAATTTGATTTTCTAAAAAAGTTTCCGATTTCTAGTGAATTTGGTTGCTGTTGAGAATCGACAGCTTGGGTTATTGTGGTTAATTTCTTTTAAATTATTTTTGCAGTTGCGTTTATAGGAAAGACGCTTATCAAAAAAAGAAAAACAAAACCAGCGACAGCTGCTGACTGTCAACCACGACAAACATACACACACAATCGCTCAATGCATGTGTGTTTGTGTGTGTGTGTGTGTGTGAGTACGAGCTTAAGTACTCGTTGTCGTATCTTGCACTTTATGCATGACTCAAAATTGAAATTCAAAACGAACTTGACAAAATTAAAAGAAAGAAGCTTCATTCATGCACGCATACATAGACACTAAGTAAACAGCTACAACAACAACAACAGCAACACACGCATGACAGACAAGCCATTTGGCTAGTCAGTCAGTCAGTCAGTCAGACAGACAGTCAGTCAGTCAACCAGCGCCCTCAATGCACGCTTTATGCAACGACAACAACGACAACGACGATGACGATGACGTCGGCGGCGGCGGCGGCGGCGGCAGCGACAACAACGTCAAAAGCAACAGCAACAGCAGCGAACGCAGCCAAAAAGTTCATTGAACCTGGCCCAGTGCGAATTCGGTTGTCGTAGGTTAGGGACGACCGACCGACAGACCAACCGACCAGGCGACGCAGCGACCGACTGCTGCCCGGCCAGGGGCCTGGACAGGGGGCATGTGACGCTGTCGTCGACGCTGGCTCTGTGCAAATACAAATACAAATACGCTGCCGCTGCCGCTGCCGCTGTCGCTGGCTTTGCTGTAGCTGCTGCTGCTGCTGCTGCCAAGTGTGACGAAAAATATACAAAACAAAATACAAAAAAAGCAACAACAACAACAACAAGAAGAACAACAATAACAGCAGCAATAAGAGTAATAACAGCAACAAGAAGCGTATTCAAAATAATAATAAAAATCGGTTGTTGGCTCAGTTCATGGCATACCATATGGAGCAGCGCAGCAGGAGTAGAAGCAGAGGGCGAGTGACCGCTGCTGCTGCTGCTGCTTGTTGTTGTTGTTATTGTCTCTGGCCTTTCAGTTGTCTCTGCGTTGTGTTGGTCATGGACGCCATTTCACATTTGTTGTTTTTTATTATTTTGGTGAATCATGTGCGATAAAGAAAATATACTAGAACAAATACTTGTATAAGCTGTGTGTATATATCAATTTGCTATAAATATGCCTCTGTGTGCGTGTGTGTAAGTGTAGAATGCGTGGACTTCAAATCAGAAGCCACAAAATACAATATGCGCTTGCAGCGTATGTCGCTCGCTCATCATAAAATAACAGCTTTTCGCATGCAATGAGGTTTTTGAACTTGACTCTTTCTCTCTTTGGGTGCGCTCTTTGTGCAAAGAGAGCAGAGGCTAGTGCCAGTAGCGTCAGTGCAAGTGCAAGTGAATTGGAGTTAACGGTTAACCGTTAGACTTGAATGCTTTTTGGCAATTGGACAGCACAGATAATGCCAATGCTGTGAGATCAAGCGAGAGAGAGAGAGGGAGAAAGGGAGAGAGATATAGTTTCTTGAATTTTGCTTTCTTTGTTAATCGCATGCGCGACGAATCTTGATAGCTTAACACACAGATTCCAAACATATCAAAACGGAAGTGGAAATGTACGAAAAAGAAGCAGATAAAAAGTTATCGAAAATGAAAAGAATGCGTCAGCTTTTATCTTTTTTGGAATTTGTTCATTCAGTACGTGAATTTCTTGATAAAAAGAGATTTGAGAAAGCAAAGATTATACTATAAATCCTTTATTATTATCTAACTTGGTTTAAATTTGGTTGTGATTCACATTTAATTAGTCAAAATATATACAAATATAATTTTAATCTTTATCTTTCGGTTTTTCGCTTCCGACAGCAGCTTCCGATAAATATATTATAATGTATCTTTTGTTAAAAATTTTGTTGTATTTCATTTTTAATTGACATTTAATGAATCATAAAATTGCGCTAAAATATTTCAATCATTTTGATCTATTTTTAATATCTTTGAGCTCTTGTTTTGTTTACTTCCTGCTTTACTTTAATCATCTAATAATATTCAATAATAGGCTTTAAATAGCAATCAATGACAATTTAAGTGCACATTTCACTAAATATGCAAATCTGCAACAAGTTCAGCGACCAAGCACACACACACAACACACACACACACAGTCGAATATAACGTATACGTAATATTAATTGAAATCGTAAATGGTCGGAAAACACTTTCGCTCTCGACTTCATTGAATATCTAAAACTAAACATCTCAAACTGCCAGCGCCCAATAAACGACCCCCAAATGCCATGAAACGCGTGCAACACACAAACACTCTCTCGTGTGCATGTGTGTGCATGCTCGTGCATTCATCTGTTTTGTATTTGGCAGGCAGCCAAATCAAATTTCGAGATATGACCTTACACACAATATGTTGCCGACGTGCAGCAGCAGCAACAACAACAACAACAACAACACGGCCTAAACATGGCAACAGTTTCCGCGTGGCTGCTGCGTCCATTAGAAATGAATTTGCTGCCGTTGTTGTTGCTCTTGTTGCTGCTGCTGCTGCTGCAGATGTTGCTTGTTGCTTGTTGACATTGACATTGGTTAAACGGCAATTTGTGCGTGTATATTTGGACATGTTTTGGCATATGTATGCGTATGCATACGTACGTATGTGTGTGTGTGTGTGCCGTATGCTAATGGAAATGTATTTTTAACACATGCTGCAAACTGTTTCATTGGGCTAAGCTGCGGCTGACATCATTAGCATGCCCCTTTTACTGACCTACAATGCAATGCGTATGGGAAGCAAATTAATGTTTATCAGGCAAAAATTGTTATTTCTATAAATGTGCAAATGTGCATATGTGTAGATGTGTGTGTGTGTTTGTGTGTGTGTGTTGCGTATCTTATCAATTGCTGCTTTAATCAACACTTCTTATCGACTTTTCGCAACGAAAATTAAAACGTAATAAGGCAACAGCGCAAATGCAATGAATAAGCAGAGCAGCAAAACAGGCAAAAAAAAAAAAAAAAAACAGAAAACATTTAAAAGTATTTACATGTATGCACACACACACACATATGAGTGTGTACGTGTGCGTGTGTGTGTGCACAGTGTGCCTGACCAAGGCCAAGCAATTTTGTATTGCTCTCGAGTTCCTTGGCCTCTCAGCAATCTGTGTTGCTGTTGCTGTTGTTGCTGTTGCTGTTGCTGTTGATTCTTGGTCATTGGCTTTGGCTGCTGCTGCTGCCGCTTCTTCTTCTTCTTCTTCTTGGTCGCGTCTGCTTATTTGTTGATTTCATTTTGGTTTATTTGCTTTGCTTGTTTTCATTTACTTTTACTTTAAACAGCCTAGAGAGCAGCGCAATATATATGTATGTGTATATATATCTATATATGTATGTACATATGTAGTGCCATTGCCTTGGGCAGCTCTATAAGGCTATTATAGTGCAGATATGTGGGCGTCGTCATATGTTTATCGATTGACTGTCTATAATTGTGCTATATATTTGAGCAAAAGTAGCTAATTGAAATACATGTTTATCTCACATATAATGAAGTATTATTAAGAACGATTTCTTGGATTTTTACAAAATTTACAAATGAAGTCTTTTGTGTATTCCAAAGTTTTGTGTATATAAACATTTAATATATATTTTATATTTCAAATAAAATTGCTTTAAGAAACTTTTCAGATGAATTTTAACTGCGTTTTCAATTTAACCATTCAATGAGTATTAATAAATAATATACTCATTCACGCTACGAATAGAGCATTTTGGTTTTTTGTCATGTTAGCCTTGTCTGTCTGCCTGTCCCTGCCCCTTCGCTCGTTCATCAGCTCATTCAAGACATATCTTTCGTAACTTAAGTTGTTCTAGTTGCTCGAGTCGACAACAGTTGCCTATATACAGTAAAATCCGCTTATAACGACGCTTAAGGGACCGTCCTTACGCCCGGAAGACGCTATAACCATACAAGTTACTGGCGATATATGCTATTGATGCACAACAAGCTATGGCATATATCTCTCTTAGATCTCTCTTAGATTCTTATCTTAGTTTGTAGCTAGACACTGTCTCTTGTATTCATGCAAATACATATGCCCAGATGTCCATTTTGGGCAGGACAAAGCTGATAAAACTATAGCTTCTCACTAAAACTAAATTACTGCCGAGCTTTCTTTTTAGAAAAATCGCCAAGCTGCAGTAGAATTGTTGTTCCATTTATAGACTTGAAAATTTCATGATTCAAATGAAAAGGAATCGTCTGTATACTTATTAAATATATTGTTGATGATACGATACTATTCAATAAACTTTGACGACTTAAATCTGAACAAAAGAAGTTGTTCTTTATTTATTGCAATGCTTTATTATTAATATTATTTATACACTTTGTGAATATATATGGATGATCCCATTTCATTTGAATATGAAATGTGAATATAACAAATAAGAAAATCGAGTATTTAGATCATTTCCATACATGTATCTAGATCTCTTTGAGCAAACTGTTTAGCCTGTTAGCCATTATTGAAATGCAATTAGTTAACATTATTAGATGCTGTTGCGGCTTTAATTGAATAATTATTTGCAGCGCATTGGCATTCTAAAATGTTGTCCAAGTGTCGCCAATCATTACGGCTTAAGTTTGATCTTTATCTGAGTTAAGTGTGCATTTAATTTCGCTCATTATTTATGGTGGTCAATGCTCAGTTTCCGTGTGTGTGTATATCTGTGTGTTTGCTTCCGCTGGCTGTAGTTCCGTTTGCCAAATGATGTCCCAGGCGCTGCTTAGAACGGATGCAATCGACTTCCTGACTGGGCGCTCATTTGGGCCAATCAGCAATCAGACCAACAGCCTAACCTAGCCTAGCCATGGGAAGTGCGTAATTTGACGAATTAATTGCAAAAAATAAGCAGAAGAAGTAGAAGGAGCACAAGACGAAGAGGTTGAAGAAAAAAAAAAAAAAAAGAGTCTTAGCTAAATTATGCATTCCAAAATGCTGCAAAGATATTAAGAGTGCAAAACCCACCCCATTAGCGCTTGACTGTGTCTGTGTGTGTGTGTGTGTGAGTGCATGTATTTCCTTGCCTTGGCTTTGTGCGTTGCATCGTCATTGCAGCAGTGCTGCCCATTTAGCCTTTTTACGGTGAGATTCGTGTTCATATTCAATGAAGCAAATTGGAAAGTGGAATAATTCAAAGTATATGATATATATATTAAAATATATATTTTTATTTAAATTTATGTTCAAGTTAATGGAAATGAAAACATATTAATGTTATTAAGTTTTTTTTACAGGAATATAAATTAATTTTGTTTAAATTTATTTTACTATACAAAATATTTTTACTTATATATATTTATTGATTTATTATAAAATTAAAAATATTTATATATAATTATTGAGTTAATTATTTTAAGAATTAACTTGTTTTATTACAATTTATTGCAAACTAAAAATATTAATTGAAAATTTGTTTCCTTCAATTAATTTTACTTGGGAATTGTCAGCTCTGAACTGCAGTAGCATGCTGTATGTGTGTGCATGTATGTGTGCATATGTATTTGTATAAAAGTATGAGTGTGTGTGTGTGAGTGCATCATGCACCCCTTTGATTGTTTACATTTCGACAGGCCGTCGCATTTTAATTTTAGAATATATTTTTGGGTCTGGATTTCACAGCTCAGCTTACAATGTGCAATGCGTTTCTCTCTCTGTGTGTGTGTGTGTGTGAGTGCATTTGTTGCCTGCTGCATTTTTCATTATGCAAAAAATTGCATCTTACTTGTTTTTTGTGCATTCGCTTCGACGTTTTTTTTTTTTTTTTTTTTTTTGGGTACTTTATATGTTTTTCGAAATGCATTCAACATAATTGCACGTTTGCTTTTGTGTGCATAGGCTAGGGTAGACTTGAAGGGGGTATGCGCAGGGGGTTAAGTTGCTCAAAGGGGGCATCCAGGGCTGAAGGGGGAAAATGCATTTAGGGTGGTTTTTTATGGGTTTTATTTTCGTATATTTTTATATATATATATATATATATATATATATATATATTTTTTTTTTTTTGGCACTTTTTAACGCCTTTTTTCGGGGAGCTCGCGTATTTGCTTACGTGGTTTTCATTTTAATTGCTTCTCAACAGATTTTTATGCACAAATATGCAGATATATATACATGCTTTATATGTATTTTATTATGTTTCTTTTTTTTTCGCTGCTGCTGTTCGCATGTTGTAGTCGATTTTATCTTTTGTAAATACTGCAATTATGTGTGTACCTCTTTGGCGACATTTCTCGTATATTTGTTATGCTCTGAAAGAATGGGAAATGTGTATGAAGGGTAGATTTGTTTTTGTACAAATGTCAGCAATTGGCAGAAGTAAGTTTGGGTATGATCAGTAGGTAGGTTTATATATACTTGATTGGTTTATTATAGATCTATGCAATGAGATGTCTTTCGGTTAGATTCTCGGTCTACCCTATAGTGTCTATTTAAGCATCCGCATTCTTTACTATCCGTTTGTCCAATCGTGCATCTGTCCTTCCATCACTTAATCTATCAATTCTTCCTTTCCTTATGTCAGTTTTTCTGTTCTTCCTTTCGTCCGTTCTTCTATCAGTTTTTACGTCAACTCATTCATTCAGTGTCTCTGTATGTTTCAATATCACATTTTTTTAAAATCAAGCTAGACTTATATTTGTTGGTAGATTACTTCAGATCAAGTGCTGAAATCATATATATTTATTTTTACATATTCTTAAAATCAACTAATCTTGCTTTAAAAGTTGAAGTCTTAAATTGAATATATATATAGCAGTAGCTGATCTAAAATTTGTTCCACATATATTCGAAACCATGCAGGGTATTTCCTAGTCGTGATTTCCTGCCTCTTGTACACTCACTCGTTTTTTTTGTTTGTTCGTTTTTGTTTTAAGCATTTTTATATGTTTTTATATCGCTCAACACGGAAGTCGACTGCTTCAATGGTCAGAGGACACGAATTAAAAGCGAGTTTGTTTTTAAATGTATTTTCCGTCTGCTTCTTGTTATTAATTTTATTATGTATCTGTGCATTGGGCAAGTAAGCGAAAGGGCACAGCATGGATCTTATCTTTTTATCATTTATTTTGAATGTGCAAAACTTTTAGATTTCAATTGTTTCTGATTAGATTTTTTATTTTAATCTGTATAAACAATAAGGTTCATTTAGGTGTTTATTTATTTTTTATTTATTTATTTATTAATTTTAAATATCTTGCTTTAATATTTCGAAACTCTACATATAAAACATCTCTATAAGAAGGTAAGTGACTTGAATATTTTGTTTCTGTTCGAAACATGAATACTAAAGAATATGGAATATGGAATATGGAATATGGAATATGGAATATGGAATATGAAATATGGAATATGGAATATGGAATATGGAATATGGAATATGGAATATGAAATATGGAATATGGAATATGGAATATGGAATACGGAATATGGAATATGGTATATGGAATATGGTATATGGTATATGGAGAACTATTCCAAAAACTTATATTTTATTCATAGGTATAAATATTCCATTCCATTCATAAATATATATCCTATATACTATATGCTGCATGATTATAGATTTGATATACTCATATATATATCTGATAATATAAATTACCTATGTGCTCTATTTATATATGATTGCTATTATCTGATCCATTTATGAGTATATCAGATCTTTGATCATAGAACCTTTGTTAGATGCTTGACAGTATTATACTAGATCTACAGCTCTATCAATCATTGGGCATATGCAATACAATCTATCTTAGAATCATTCTTATGTAGCTTTCAAGAGCATTTTGTAAAACAGACTTTCTATGCCGATACTCTATTATGATTGATAGAAAGAAAGAGAGCGCTCTATGAACTATTCTAGTTTTTTTTTTATGTAAATATATAGATTATGTATCTTTTAAGAACTATTTCTTTCTCACTTTCTCACTTTATTCACTATATTCCTTATTGGCTTCAAAATAAACCAATGTCAACTCAACTCAAGGCTCGCTTAAGCTCAAAAACCTCGTTTCAACTAGCATCATGTAACATATAGACATATATACATATAGACATATGTATGTATGTCTATTTATACGCCTCCATCACCTTCGCCAATTCAAATGCCAGTTCTTGACTATGCAAGGCCCAAGGTCAAAAAGTCGCCGTTAGCAAATGTAAATGCAATTAAAAAATCAACAAATATTTCGCTTATTAGAAAAGCATTAAAATAGCAAAATACAAAGCAGAAAAAAATAGTTAAACAATTACTATATTTATTATACACGAATTTTGTTACAGGCATGCAAAGAAAAAAACAACAATAAAAATAAACAAACAAAAATAAACAAAATAATACAAAAATAAAAAAAATATTTACAACGAAATTTTCGCATTAATTGAGAGACCTTGAAACCGAGTCACGACTAAATTCAAGCAGAGACCCAGCCCCAGTCCCAGCCATAGTCGCAGCTAGACTGCAACTTCCCCCACACTCCCCAACAGTCCCCTATCCATCTCTCTCTCTCTCTCTCTCTCTCTCTCGCTCGTACACACACAGAGTCGAGTCGAGTCCATAATTCGCTGTGCCGAAAATTCTCAAAAGTAATTTGGTTTTTTTTTTTTGTTTTTTTTTTCGTCTACAATGACATGCAATTGAGTCGCTGCAAGCCGAGTCGAATTCGCCGTCCGTCTGTCCGGCTGGGCGAATTATTATAATTTCAGTTTTGCTCTCGCGCGCGCTCGACATTCGCACAAACCGTTGCACACTCGAAAAAATCAACCAGCAACAACAATCAACAACAAAAAGTGCATGTGCAACGGGCGCGTGTTGTCGGAGTCGCCAGTTGCATTTCGAGCGGTGAGTGAGCGTCTCCGTCTTCGTCTCCAGCGCTAAACAAAGCGTTGCCTGTCGCCGTCGTCGTCGTCGTCGTCGTCGTCGCAGTTTCGGACTTGTTTTCGCAACCGAAAAAGAACTGTTGAAAAATTACAAAATGGAGAACAAAATGCACAAAATGTATTAAGCAAAAAAAAAAAAAAAGCTAAAAAAAAAATAATGAATAAAAAAAAATTGTAAAAAAAACGCACTCAGAGCGCGTTTTGGTTCTGAGTGCATTTAACTGAGCGCTGAGACAGCTGTGCAAGTGTGTGTGCGTGTTTACACACACACACTAATGCAGCGCCAAGTGCAATTAAAAACACACTGAAACTGCTGGCCTTCCCCGCCTGCAGTCACTCAGCAGCAGTCGCTCTCGCGCTCTTTAGCCAGGAGATGACAAATTTTTTTGTCGATTGCGCTCCCAGTTGATTCTAGCCACCATTTTCTTTACATTTTTTATTTGCTCTTCGCTGCGAGTGTGTGTGTGTGTTTGAGTTTTTTTTTGTAACCAATTTCGCTTTTAACGTTTTTTTGCCGGCTGCCATGAATGAAGCGCACCAATACATGGACAACTTAGCAGCTAGCCGGCTGCTACCTCCCACTTGGACAGGGTCTCGTTCTCTCACTCTCTCTCTCCCTCTCTCTCTCTCTCTCGCTCTCTCTCCCTCTCTTTCACGCTGCCGCTCTCTCGCTAGCGCTAGCTGACACTGCCAGTGCAATTTTTTTTTCAACACACTCACACACACATGCACAGTTGTAACTTGAGCGGTTTGTTCTCAGCCAAGGCAAATGCATGCGAACTGTGAAACTTTTCTTAGACCTTTACAACGCAGCATTGTGGCTGACTCTTTGTCATGTGAGTGTGAGTGAATGTAAGTGTAAGTGTGTGGAGAGCAGCACGCCGCTGCACTCATTCTGCCGACGCTCAGTTGGGCTCCAGCTCATAGTCAAAGTGCCGGGCAGCTCAGCTGGATGGCAGCTTTATTGTCGGTCGTTTCGAACGGTTCGGTACGCTTTTGCCTTAGCTTCGGATTGTCGTTGTAAGCGCAGCGCAGCAGCAGCAGCAGCAGTGACAGCAGTGGCAGCAGTGGCAGCGACGCCAGCGTCAACGGCAGCGTCAGCGTCAGCGTCGACTCGACGTCAACGTCGTCGTTAAGTTAGTCGATTTTGTTGTTTACGTATTAGTAAAGTTGTCTGCGCTTGTTGTTAGTGTCGGTGTTTGTTTGTTGTTGACGTTGGTCGCGGTGCGAAATTTTTATTTATTTTCTGCTGCTGCTACCAACACACACACACACACACACACACACATACACATACTCACACACATACTCGCGTGCAAGTGTGCGTATGCTCTCATCTATGTGCGTGTGTGTGAGCGCATTGCATGTGCTTCCTCTTGGCTAGCCCAAAGACTAGCAAAACAGTTGACGTGCGTTTCGCTTGTGATAACAAATTTGTATTTCCTTTCATCGAAGCCCGAATCAAAAATCAATCAAAGAAAATCTTTGCTGAATATACATCTATATATTAATGACAATTCAAGTGCTGTGACTCTAAGAATTTAAGAAAACAAAAACAAAAATAAAAATAAATAAATACAAATACCCACAATTATACTCATAACAAAACATATTTGTATATATTGAAACGTGCGTGAAATACATAATAAATCATTTTAATAAAAACTATTGCAACAAACAGAAAGTAAGTAAAAAATGGCTTATTCATTTGTAAATATATTTATATTTAAATAATTCTTTACATTAACATTTTTTTTACATTTACAAACTTAACTAACAACGTGTGTGTGTGTTTGAGTGAGTGCATTCTACAAGCTTTATAGAAACCGCAACACGAGATACCCGCATACACACACACACACACACACACACATATATTCTCTCACACTCATACATGCACTATCGCATACTCAGAAAGGTCAAGAATATTCCATGAACACTAAAACAATGCTGAAAAAATGCATATTTTTTTGACAAACAGTTTTTGCTGTTAATAAATCGTATTATATTATTCTTGTAATTTTTTTCTACATTCTTTTTTTATTGATTTTCATGTGAAACGCACATTTTTTGCTCTCTCTCTGTAACTTTGCCGCCGTAAATCTCTCTACCTTTGTCATTTGCACTCAAAATGCAAAGAGTTTGGCTTTCTGCATTTTTTCACAATTTTTTGCTGCTGCTCTTCGTTTTTTTATACTTTGTTTTGAGTTGTGAAATTAGTCGACTGAAGGTGGGGTAGGAGTTGCAAATGCGTGGGTAAGGCTGGAGCTGACAGTCGTTAGGGAAGGAGCAGACCGTTGTCTAAAGATGCGCTGCTGATGATTTATATGTCAGTATAAGTATACGTAATACGTTAAGTATAAGTCTAGTTTTTAAGTCTATATCAGTCTACGTCTCATTCTCAGTCTCAGTATAAGTATCGAGTCTCAGTCTCCTTCACGTCTACGTCTCCGTCTACGTCTCCCTTCTCCTTCTCCGTCTCCCGTCTCCGTCTCCGTCTCCGGCCTCAGTCTCCGTCTCCGTCTCCTTCTCCGTCTCCGTCTCACTCTCGTCTCGTCTCCTCTCCGTCTCAGTCTCCTCTCCGTCTCCGTCTCCGTCTCCGTCTCGTCTCCTTCTCACCGTCTCCCGTCTCCCCGTCTCCGTCTCCTCTCCGTTCTAAGCTCTCCCGATCTCCGTCTCCGTCTCCGTCTCCGCCGTCTCATTTCCGTCCCCCCGTACTCTGTCTCCTCTGCGCTCCGTCTCACGTCTCCGTCCCGTCTCCCGTCCCGGTCTCCGTCTCCGTCTCCTCCGTCTCCGTCTCACGTCTCCTTCTCCTCTCCGTCTCCTTCTCACTTCTCCGCTCTCCGCTCCGTCCTCCGTCCCGTCTCCGTCTCCGTCTCCACGTCTCCGTCTCCGTCTCCGTCTCCGTCTCCGTCCCGTCTCCTCTCCGTCCTCGTCTCCGTCCCGTCTCCCTCCCGTCTCCGTCTCCTTCTCCGTCTGGCGTCTCCGTCCCGTCTCCGTCTCCGTCCTCCGTCTCCGTCTAAAACGAAATCCACCCCGTCTCCGTCCTCGTATCCGTCTCTCTCCGTCTCCTTCTCCGTCTCACGTCTCTTCCTCCTTCTCCGTCTCCGCTTCTACCGTCTTCCTCTCCGTCTCCCCTCTTCTTTTTCTCTTTCTAATTGCTTAGGCTCTTTAACATAACCTCAACAAAATTTTCCATAAGAGCAGGCGAAATAAATAAGACGCGAAGCCCGACAAGTGCACGCCATATTTGCTTAAACACACATACACTCACACACACACACACACATTCATCAATGGGCATCAAATGCTCAATTATCAATATGGGCAGCTTTTGACAAAATGTTGCCGTTGTTATTGTTGTTGTTGTTGCTGCCTTTGAATGCGTCTCAATGCACAAAATATAGAGAAATAAAATAAAAAGATTCGCGGAAATCTTTATTTGCAATATATGCACAAATGTCGCCTCAAATTTATTGTCTTGAATTCATTAAAAAAAAATATAGAAATTGAAATGGAAATGGAAAAAAATTGGAATAATAAAGATTTCTAATTAATGCGCTTCTAATTTCAACGCGCTGACAGACGGAAGCATTTGCTCGAATGGATTCTCTTTGTTTGATTTGCAGCAAATTGCATTTTGATTTCGCATAATTCACTCGCTGACACTGAACACGGCCGAAGTTGAAAAACAAAACAATGAATCAGCCAGGTGGACGGACGGACAACGGACGACGGACGACGGACGACAACGCCCACGCACGACAATTTAACGCAATTCATTTGTCGTCTAAATGACTTATATGTATATAAATTGTTGCCACGTGTCCTTGCTCATATGTGTGTGTGTTCGTGTGTGTGTGTTTGTTAAGTTGAATTGAAATTTAATTTCATGTTTGGCAAATTGATTTGAGCTGCCGCTTGGCAGCCACTGCTTGGACCATTAGACAGCCATTAGTCATGGCATGGAAGCAAAAGCCAAATGCCGCTGGCAAGCTGGCAAGCTGGCAAATCTGCCAGGATTAGCATTAGAGCAGAGCCAGAGCGGCAACCACTTTTGCCAGCATGCAACATACAATCATCTGTTGTTGGCTGCCACTCCATACCCCTGTCTAACTGTCTGTCTGTCTCTCTGTCTGCTTGTGTGTGTGTGTGTGTGTGTGTGTGTGCTTGCGGCACGTAAGAAAAACGAGTTATTGGAACAGGTTCATGACCTTGACCATCAACACAGCAGCGGCAAGGCAAGTCAGCGCGGCAATTGCAACGTCTGCGTTGCATATGGCTCTCAATGGCAGACAAAGGAAGCTGCAGCCACGCTGCTGTTGCCGCTGCTGCGACTGAGCTTGCATTTGCATTGCCATTGTTCGTGTGATTGGATTAGAAGTGCTCAACGACAGCAGCAGCAGCGGCAGCGGCAGTGAATGTGGCAGTAGCGCACAGGCAACAAGTCGCACAAGCTATTGTTACTTATGCAACAACTTGCCACACAGGCAATGAGTAGCGGGCAGCAGGCAACGGGTAACGGGCAGCGGACTACATGCAACAGGCAACAGTCAGCCACGAGGCACAGTCGTCACATGCATCCCATTGCTGACTCAGTGTGACTCACTTAACCAAAGTTTAGCCAATTTCTGTCTACTTCTTCTTCTTCTTCACTCTTTTTTTGGGGGCAAACTCGACACATAATATATTTATATTACAAGAGTGCTTTAGCTGAACTAGTTGACTGGCTAGCAGTTACCCTGTAAACAAGACTGACTCAAAGATATCTTATAGAGCAGAAAATGAGAGATTCTATCTGTGGTATATATGAGCGGAGAGTACTTATAGGGTTCATAATTCTTATCAATTATTGAATGATAAATAATATGAGATAAATATATAAAATAAGGGCTGGTTTGGATATTCATTTGAAACAAAGATGATGACAAATAACACACATGGATATGGTTTGGTCAAGATATTAAGTAGTTTATAAACTTTTTTATTTCTAGCAAGCCTTACATATATTTCTACGTGGGGTATTTATTGCTATTATAAATATCTGAAGAGATCGAAAGAATTTATTCAAATTTAAAAAAATTTTAGACTCATAATTTAGTACTGTTTTTAGATAGATTTATAGAAATAATGAATAAGAGCTCGAATTATATATATATTTATGTATACGTGAGATATTTATTTCTGTAGATATCAAATGAGCATATATAGGATTTAAATTTAAATTAAATTTAAAATTTTTTTTTCATTTAGATATCAGATTATCAAAATTCATACATTTTGTATTTTAATGTTATTGCTATTTATTGTTTTTATTTTATTTATTTTTTTATTTTTTATATGAGATTATTGCTTGTATTATTTTGGGATTCATTACAATATCAAAAAATAAATATAATATATATATATAATATACAAAATATATAATATTTCAAGATTCCAGCTCATAGAGTTCCTGAGATCGCAAGAAGATCATGATAGTAGGAATATAGATGACAGAGAGAGAAAGAGAGAGGAATAAGGTATAAGGTAAGCTCTAGATGTAGCCAATTCGTGGGCTTGAAAAAGCAAGAAAACGAAAATCGAGCCCAGATCGAAAGAAAGAAAGAATACAGAAATAGCAATATAGAGTATATAGACTATAAATCCACTCAGCTCGTTAGGCTGCTCGTATATTGATATCAGCATATATTCGATATATACCAGATTTCTGTTATACAATATCAAGACTATGTATATAGACATATTTCCATATAATTCCATTTTCTTTTATATTCCATTTTGAGTACAGAGTGCAACAGGCTTGCGTGCGTGATTCATTGAAGCTAAAGTGGAAATTGGACTGTGTAAACAGGCGTTTAGCATGTTAAAGCTCAAAGCAATCAACGCACTTGCATTTATCAAACTTTAAATTATAAAAAAAAATACTAATAAATAAAATAACTAGAAATAGAAAATGCATTTAAAATCAATTGCTGCATTCAAATTGGCTGCGCTTTGGCAGCACTCAAAGCGCCAACAGAACAACGAGCTACAGTTAGCACTCTCTCTATCTCTCTCTCACATTAGCTATCTCTCTTTCTTTTTTTTACTAGCTCCCTCCTCTCACTCTCATCTCTCTCGGCTAACTACAAAAGCGTAGCGCATAAAATAAACTGTTGCTGCAACACTGCAGCAGGAGTTGGGTGTTTTATCGCATTTTTTTTTAGCTTCTGCTTCTACTCTACTTTTTTCTCTTTTATTTTATTTCTTCAAATTTTTCCTATTTTTTTTTTTTTTTTTGCTTCTTCTGGTTTGGGGATGTTGGAAGGCCAGAGACCCAAACACTGGAAGCATTCCAGGTATATAGGAAAGTGCAACAGGCAGTTGTTTTTGTATAGTTTGTGCAACGCCCCAACACCACCCAATGTGTGGGTGGTTGGATGGTGCTGCTGGGCTTTGGTTTTGCTTTGGCTATGTGGCAAACTTTTTCGCTGATATTTTTCTTATGCAGCAGCGTGTGGAGTGGAGAGGAGCACGCAACAACAACAACAACAAAATGAATGGGTTTTAATTTAACTTTAGCCATGCGACAGCGAATGCAAAATCCACGTAGTTTGCATAAGAAAGACAATGACAATTCGCATTGAGTAGGCAACAGGTGCAGCAGAAACTTGTACAAAACTGTTCAAACTTATTTGCACACTTTCAATAAAGAAAAAAATATATATATAAATGCTAGGCGACGTATACGTTATCTGGCTAAATAGCATTCGCTTCTATTGCCGTAGCTGGCGCGCAGCTTTTGTTGCCGAAAAGCAAACTCGACATTTGCCACATGCACAATTGTATAAATAATAATATGCAATAGTTTTTGCACCACACTGCCACAGTGTCCTTAAGCTTATCAACGACAAAAATTGCAAACAAACAGCGAAAATAAAACAAGCTCATGTCAATAACAATTCACCTGCTGCTGGCCAATGCAAATACAAATGTTGCTTAAAATTGCAAAAATAAACAGAACAAAAAAAAAAAAAAAAAAAAAAAAAAATAAATAAATAAATAAATAAAAATAGAAATAAAAAATTGTTAGAAATATTTGAAATATTTTCACAGCCGATATGCGTTTTCAATTTAAATTCAGCTTTATACACTATGAAAGGGTAACATAGGTTTTATGTAGCGTATGGAGAGAGAGTCCAAGAAGATTATAAACATTTTGGGAATTAATTTAACTATTAATTAAAAAACAAAAATAATAAATAAATAAATAAAATAAAATATTTTTTAAATATCAAAATAATTTAAAAAAAATTAAGAATATTTAAGAATAACTGGGAAATAATTTAAATATTAATTGAAATAAAAAATAATAATAATAATAATAATAAAATGAATAAATAAATAAATATTTTGTTAAATATCAATTTTAAAAAATTAAGAATTTGTAAGAATAACTTTTTTTATTTTTTTTTGTAAATTTAAATACAGTATAGTACAAATATTGGGAATACATTTATAAATAATTTTATTTAATATACAAAAATTAAAAAAATAATTAAACTTATTTTTTAAATATTCAATTAATAAAAAAATTTGTTGTATATATTTTTTAAATTCAATAAAATTTTTTATGCATTTTATATTTTAAAAAAAAAAGTTAAAAAACTTTTAAATTTGTATGTTCAATCATCAGTTTTTATCGATGTTTATCTATATAAAATATATAAATAATTTATGATTTCCATAAAATATTGTTGTATTGCTTTAAGCAAACAAACAAAATGCATATTTATTCATATATGCATATCTCTTCATATAAACAATACAATAATATTTACCATTTTATACTACCTGTTGGACATTCTATATCTATAATAGTGTATGCAAGTTTCGACTTTTCAGTAAAATCTTTTTTGTTATTTCATTTATGCTCAATTGAGGCAGCACTTGTAGTTGTTGCTGCTGCTGCTGCTATCAATGTTGCATGTTAAGTGCAGCAAGCTTTTGTTCAAACACACACTCAGCGCCACGTCAATGACAAGTTTTCAATTGATTTCGCTTGAATGTTAAATATTTAGTAGAATTTTTCAAAATCAAAAATTGTATATTACATAATTGCCTGTCAGTTATGTACTCAATAAGCTTAAAGCCTTGGGAAAACGATGGAACAAAAGTTTGTTAATCAACGGAAATTTGATAAAAATCACTTTAGGCTATAAAACGTATCATGTGATCCACTTTGAGTGTGTCTACAGCCAACTGAGTCATCTCTGTCTAAGCAGCAAGGTTTGGCTTGCTTTTTTTTTCCTTTGTCGAATCATAAACAAACCAAAGTCAGAGATAAACAAAGTAGTTTAGTGACTGTGCTGCAGATACCCTGTAAAAGTGATTTGCTCAAATTGGATTTATGTTAAATTTGGGGATAGAATTAAGTTGAGTACGATGAAAGAGATACATATATCTTAGAGATTAGATAGATTGTAAAGGATCAGTTCAAAGTTGATTAATATGACTGATTTTATATATATAAAACTAATCTTATATCTCAGTGCAATATGCAATATGTAGGATAAGTAAATTCAAGGTTTTCTTCCCACACTTCCTTGCCTTAAGCAATAACAAAGAAAAAACAGAAAATTATAAAATATTAAAACTATTTCTCAATTGAAAATCAGAGGAGCTTTATATGAACATAAGTTGTAAACATAATAAAAAAGGAAAATTAAGAAATACAAATAAAATAATAATATGCATAGGTATATTAATATTTTTGCTAATATTCAAACGATTTGTATGCCTAAAATTCATGGCAACAATATTAAAATTTTGTTTTACTTTTTTCACTTTGCTTTTCTGCACTTTAAGCAATATTGTTAAGAGACCGAAAATTATATAAATTTGGGCTTTACAAACAAGAGATAGTTCAACATGCTTTCTGCTATCTATATAACTGTTATATAAAACAATTCTCAATTCGTAAAGGGTATAACTAAGAGATAAACTAATAATAATCTTTAGCAAACGTCTGCTGGAATAGACTTAAGCTTAATTTAATTTTTTAAGCAAATGAATTTCTATATGCAGATAAATGTATTTTGGCTTTACAACTCACTACTTTTCACTTCAGTTGTCTCCCTTTGCCTCTATCTTCTCGCTCACTCAGTGTTAGCCTGTTTGGCTCAATTCAGTTTTGGTTTTGTTGCTCGCCATGCGACATTTTGTGCGGCGGCAATTAAATGCATGGCACTCACTATGCAGCCGCCCTCGCAGCGCGCCCCAAGCCTCAACTCTTGCTAGCAAATAGTTCCAATTGCGGCTGCATGTATTTTTTTTTTTCTTTTTTGACGATACACACACACGTAGACACATGCAGCACTTGTATTGACGTTTGGTTGGCGACAATTGATTTTTGTTACGTTTTCGTTTATTTTCATTAGTTGTTGCTGTTTTTTGTGGACATTTTGTTGCTGTTGTTGCTGTTTTTTTTTTTTTTTTTAGCAATTTAGTTCGTTTGCTTTCTGGCACTGACGCCAATGTCGTTTGCTGTTATTTAGACAACTGCTGAAAAATATTTTCATGCCCCGCTCTCGGCCACTGCCAGTCGCCCTTACCCTCCGGCCATTAGATCGGGCCAAACACGCGCTGCACTTTGTTGTAGTTTTTCGCGTGGTTGTTGTAGCTTTTCATAATTTTTGTTGTTTCCTGTTGTATGCTTTGTTGTTGCTGTTAGAAACTGCATGCGAAGTTTTTTCTGGCGGCTTGACTCTATTTCGTCTTATCTAAATTTTGTGTGTTTTTTCGCTGTTGTTGTTGTTGTTTTTTTTGCTTTTTTCTATTTTCTATTTTTCTTTTACTATATTTGAGAAACAGCAATGTGTCTGTGTTGCTGCTGCTGCTGTTGTTGTAGTTTTTTTTTTGCATTTTGCCTTCATTTTTTTTTATTTTTGTTTATTTTTGTGTCGAAATCAGGGCAAATTCATCATCATCAACAACATCGTCGTGCCCGTTGCGTTTTTTTTTTTTTGTGTGTGTAACAAAGATAAGGTTTTTTTCGCCAGCGAATGAGTGGGTTCTGGCTGTAACTTGCTTTAATTTTTTTTTATATAATTTGAAACGCGGTGGGGCTATTGAGAGGCAGTTTTTATTTTCATTTTGTTGTGTTTTATTTATTGAGTTAATCATTTCGGTCGAAATTTGATAATTTGAAGGTGACCCCGATTTGTAAATATATATATATATATATATATATATATATATATATATATATATGTATATATATATACCCATTGCAAAAAAAAAAAGAATGCCTGCACATTTGGGCTGCTGATAAGGCAACGCAGCAGCAGCAGCAGCAGCAGCTGATGCCACATGGCGTATGCGCAATGTGTCAGCACATAAGCGATAATACTTATGCATATTGCCTGCTTACGTATTTATTAAAAAAAAAGGGAAGCATTTGCCGCGACTCCTTCCTCGTTTTCTTATTTTTTATATATGTATATATTTTTCTTTTTTTTCTGTGCATTACATTTACCAAATTGCATGCGCTTGCAACTCACATACATATATCTCAGGGCAGTTTTAATAAAACCCAAAACTGACATCATAAAACATATTGCACACATGCAGGAGACAGTGTGTAACGGCATACAGGTCGCATACGTAACATCCAGCTGCCACACCCAGGCGCAGACAAAGCAACAAGTCGTTGTACCCAAATATATAGCTAAAGCAAAAAATAAATGAAAAAAAAAAAAAAAAAAAAAATAGGAGAAAACTTGGAATAAATGAAAACGAAGCAAAAATACGAAGCAGCAGCAGCAGCAGCAGCGGCAGCAGCAGCAACACCCTTAGCCCACAGCAGCCCCAAAAAGCAGCAAAGTCAAAGCAAAAGCAAAGCATTCGTTTTATTTTATATTTTTTTTTTGTATTTTTATTTTAGTGGGTGGTGCGGTTGGTAGTGGTGTAGGTGGTGCTGCTGCTGTTGCATTGGTATTGGTGACTGCCTCCTGTTGCGCATGCAGCAACAAAAAAGTTTCGTAACGTTGTTTTGCACATTTCCTGCAACGCGTGACGTTCTCTGGGCTAGGCTGGGCTGGGCTGGGCTGGGCTGGCAGTCAGCAGCCACTGCCTCTGTTTCTATATGGCAGAATGACTTTGTTATTGTTGCCAAAATGCACACAAAACATGTCGAAAATGTGCCATGTGCCAGCAACAAATGGAATCGTTGTCTGCTAACTGCCATTGCTGCTGCTCCTGCTGCTGCTTCTGCTCCTGCTGCTTCCTCCTGTTGCATGCAGTGAGAGCAACAGATAGACAATGCCGTTTGCCTCGATAGTGCTTCAACAAATACAGACAACACATTTCGACATGGCACATTTAGTTTCCTTGAATGCCAGCCAGTTCAACTTCAGCCTCAGCCCCAGTTTCAGTTTCAGTTTCAGTCCAACTCAGCTCAACTGCCACAGAGCAACATCCTGGCTGGCTTCATTTAACTGTCAGGAAATTAAATTTTCGGTCAGCTACATAGCTGTAAGCTTCACTCAATTGCTGTCGAGTTAAATTTTAGTATTTAGTTAGTCAGCTGGCATTAGGGTCAAGAGCGAAATGGAAAAAAAAAGCTAAATAAAAAAATTGCAATGGGCTGGCATGTGAATATGCACAATAAATCAGCCAATGGCCAAACAACCAATAAAACTCAAAGCCAAGAGCAAGTCCAATGGCACAAACAACAACAACAACAACGGCTACAACAACATCGAAACTTGTCTTTTTGGTTGTCGGTTTGTAGGTGAGCTGGGCCATGAACGAGCCGCGATCGACCGCCACTGCAAATGGCGACCTTACAAGTCAGCTAGGCTAGGCTAGTCAACCAGTCGCCCATTCAGGCAGCCAACAACAACAACAACAACAACAACAACTAGCTGCAACAACAACACAGCTCAGCTTTAGCTATGGTCATGTTTGTCGTGGCTGTTGCAGATCGCAGATCAACGTTAGAAATGGAAATGCGCTTCGTTGCATACAATGGCAACAGCAACAACTACAGCTACAACAACAACAACAACAACAACAACAAGCTTAAGTCGAATGTGTGTTACTGTAACTGAGCCAACCAACCAGCCAGGCGGGCTGGCTAGCTGGCTAGCTGGCTCACTGACTAACTGGCTGGCTGGCTGGCTGGCCAGTTAGTTGGCCAAGCTTTGGTTTCGTTTTCGATCTTCCTGTCATTGTGTTGGTGTTGCCTGTTGGCGCGTGTTCATGTTGCATGTTGCAACAGGTGAGAGTTGTCATTGTTGTTGCCACAAGTCGTGCGCAACAACTACAACTACTAATGGCCAATGATCTTTTATCGTTGGCGCCGCAGGGCCAAATGCCGCGTTTCGTTCCTGTTTTTCTTTGCGTTGTAAAACGGAAGAGTTCATCAAGTCGAGGGCCATTGCTGCAACGGAAGTATTAACTGTTTCAGTTGTCAAAGTTTATATTTATATAGTTGTTGTATTGTTGTTAGATCTGTGTGTTTCAAGCTAGATTCTAAAATGGGTGGGCGGACAGATAAGCGAATGGGTGGAGGGACAGATATAGGGATATAGACGAACGGACGAATAGATGGTAGGCGGGACGTATGGACGCACAGACTGGCGGACGGACGGGCAAATAAGTGGATGGATGGACGAGCTGATGATCCAACGGGTGGACTGATGAACGGGCGGATAAATAAGGCGATGGACGGACGGACAGAAAGATGATAGGATGAATGAATAGACGGATCGAGGGGCGGACGGATAGATGGTTGAATAGATGGATCAACAGCTAGCCAGACGATAGGAGGGACGGATGGATACATAGACTAACGGACAGATGAATAAACGGCTGGACGGATAGGCAGATAGACGTATAGACGAATGGACAGAGGCAGCCGGATGACTTGACAAACGGCTGAACGGACGAACTGACTGACGGCTGTAATAAAATATAGACAGACATATGGAATAATGAAAGGACGTGTGAATTGATGAATCAACAATATGAAGAAGTTTAATTTCATATATACCACATGAGCTCTGCCACGTCTCCTGCTGCCCATTAGATTAATTTTAACTAAAGTACAAAACCAAGTAAATAAAACCAGGAAATAAAATGTAAAATTAAACTCAATATGCAATGCACTTGTTATAATCTATAATTTTCACATGATTCATCGTTAATATTTCAATACAGCTTTAGTTTATGTACTTGCATATATATATATATACAAATCAATATATGACTAATTTATATAAAAAAGAAAAACAATATAAAGAAATTCTAAATAATTTCGTTGCTGTTTGCATATTGCAGCATCAAATTTGTTTCTTATGCGTCATTTTAGATTATTGCAAATTGTTAATGCTCGTCAATGTGAATTGCGGTTAAAAAGTTAGTTTAATCTATGTGTAGTTGGTAATTATTTGAACTGCGCAAAAACTATATAAAACCATATATATATATATATATATATATATATATATATATATATATAAACTATATATATTTTAAAAAATTCGAAATTCCAGTGAAATGATTTGAATTATATTTTAGCTTAGTTATGCCAATCATGCCCTCCATAAGTCAATATTAAGAAGCAGTTCACATATTATTGGATTTTTGTTTGTAACTATATATTATATTTTTCTTTATAACTATAACTATATATTTAGTTGCCTGTTCTTTCAGTTTGCTATGAGCGATAAAGCAGAAGAACCATTTAACATTTTCTTTAGTTAATCATCTTCATTAAGCCTCTCAAATATACAAATATCTTCTATATGATTAAATTCAGCTTCTTCAGTTTTCCTGATATTGAACTAACGCAAATCTAAATTATTATCGTACTTTGCATAGCTTCAAGCTGCCCTTGCTAGAAATTTGTTTTTATTTATTTTCCATACTTAGCTAATTGGCATGTTTGAAAAACATTTCATTTATTGCCTTCATTAACTAACCGAACACACATCAAATCCAATTAGCGGCGTTAAACTAATCGACTATCATATTATTAAAAAAAAAAATATTAATAATAAAATATTACTATGTGCGAAAATGTGAAGACAACTGAAGGTCGCATAATTTTTAAACAAATTTCTAGAAAGTGAGCGAACAAATAAAATAGAGAGCGAACTGCGAACATAATTAATAAAAAATATATAAGAGAAAAAAATTATGAGAACTGTATGGGATTAAATAAAATGTAATCGATGATTTCCGCCTTTTGCCACTAATTCTATTAATGCAGCTATTGAAATAATTGAATGCATGATAAATTGTGGAATAGTAGAAAAATCGACAACAGCAACAAATGCAATAAAAGCAAACAGCAGCAGTCTGTCTACATATAAATTAAATGCAAATTGTGTATTTAGAATAACAAAAAACTTAACTCGTATATTGAGCCATTGGAACAATGCAAAATTTTTGCAATTCCAACAACAATGATTTCAAGGTTTAACATTGGCCACGATTCCAACTCGTATAATTAACAAAAACAAAAAATAGCAACAAAAAAATAAACACAAATAATTTTTTGGCTCAGGCCTTGAGTTCGAATTGAAAATTGAATTGCAACGAGTTGGCCGAAATGCACTTTGTGCCCAGTATCTAGCGGGCATCTAATGTATATAGTTTCTGAATATATATATATATCGATATTAACTGATATTTGTGCACTAACACTTTCTGAATATATATATATATCTATATTAACTGATATTTGTGCACTAACTCGTTTGCTCTAGCAGCCACTTAATTCTGTTCTATCGCGTACCTTTGAAGCCAATAAATTGCGTCGTCGTCGCTGCCATTTTGATTACATTTTTTTTTTGTGATTATTTTTGTTTTTGTATATATATATATGTATATGCTATATACGATATATAGCTACAAGTTTCAAGCTGCACTCCGGCCTTGATATTTTGCAAAAATTTATTTATGAAATCAAATGCAAGCGAACGAGCAATAGCGAGAGCAAGAGCAAGAGCAAGAGCAACAGAGATGGCAACACATGGCGACAGCAACAGTGATACTTGTTGCATTCATTATATATACATATATATATATATATCTTATAGAGCGTTCGATTGAATGACTTGTCTCAGCTTTTTCTGTATCTGTAACACGTAGACAGATTACTATGCCTCTTGACTTGAATCTCCATCTAAAAAAAAAAAAAAAAATAATAAAAAAAAAACTATATCTGTTTCTGTGCTGCTGCTGCTGCTGCTGTTTGCTGAAAAAGCAGGAAGCCTTAAGCTTTAGCTTTTGCATTGAGTTTGCATTTTAATACGTTGAAATCCATTGAAAGTGTGCAAAATATTTCAGTTGAAAGATGGTTCCAGTTAGTGAAAGATGACCATGCTTTGCTATAGATTTTGTAGTTTTCATATTGCTGGAAAATGTTTGCAGCATAAAATGTGATTTAATTCAGTTATTACTTGTCGCACTTACGCAACAGGAAATTTGATAAAATAATTATAGATTTTATAGTAATTCTAGATTTTGATTTACTGCGGTAGCTAAAGAATATTGGATTGTATATGTATTTATATTGATATAAATAATTTTATTTTGTGGTTTCATTCATCCATGCATACGAGATTCATTCTATTTATTTTTATAACTTTTTATCGTTCTATATTTTATAATTTTTATTTATTTATTTTTTAATTTAATATTTATTTAATTTAATTTAATTTTTATTTATGTTAAATTTATTTATATATCTATTGAAAATATAATTATTATAGATTATACATATGTATATGTAATTATATTTTTAATATTAATTTTTCAATTTAACCTGGTGTAAAGCATATGCAGAGAAGACTCAGAATATTAGAGAGTATATCTTTCATTTTATTTATATTTTTTTCTATTTCTATTAAAATTGCTGTTTACAATATTTTTTATCAAATTTAAAAGAAAAACTTCTTGCAGATACTAAATTCTGGTATAAAGTTGATTACTTAAGACATTTGAATTATTTATACATTTAAATTTCTTACATATAATTTATGACTCATACATCAATTCTTATTTCTATATATTCTAAATTATAAAATTTGTTCTTATATATACTTGTTCTTGTTTAATTTACTTATCAAACTTATGCTAAAGAAATTTATATTATATTGCTTCTATCTTTTCACATTTCATGATGAATATAGATTAAGCTTTAGTTTGAAGAATATAGGAACGCTAGGAAGACTCCTAATATATGACTATGAATAGGATCCTCTAAGGCGTATATATATTAAATTTTGCATTCTATAATATATCAAGCAGAGCAATCTATGAAATTCTTCCATATGCTCAAAATTTTACTTTTACTTCCGTTTTAAATACTCTCTCCCTCTCAATTCAGCCTAGCTTCTCTCTGTGATACAAACATAGATTCATACACAATTGAAAACAGAGTAAAGCAACTTTTACTATTCAATGATTCACCGTCATTTGGGCTGCTGAATATGTTGATTAATGTCGCATAAATAATTACAAACTATATTTTCTTTGTAAATAAATACAGGCACTTGCTGGCGCAACTGAGCTGTGCTATGCTGTGCTGAGTTGTGTTGAGCTGAGTTGGGCTGAATAGAGGCTATGCTAAATTATGAAAATACTTAAAATAATACCAAAAAAAAAAAAAAAAAAAAAAGAAAAAGGCGTTGGGTTGGCGCTGCGAATCGCTCAATCTATGGCCTAAGGAAGCAACAAATTGCTGACTTGATGCGCTGCAGTTGCTGCTGCTGTTGTTCAACTCAACTACTGCCCAGCCATGTCCATCATAATCAACGTCCATCATCAGCTGCTGCCGCGTGCTCTGTTGACACACCCACCAAGTGGCTACTGCACACGGCAACTGCCAATTCGGTTCTTCTTGTTGTTCTTGTTGTTCGCGCTGGCTACTTTTGGCATTGCCCGCCTCCAGCGCTGCCAGCCAGAGTCATTTTTCATCATCAGAGCCAGAGTCGGAGTCGGAGTCGGAGTCGGAGCTGATCCAGAGCCATCTTCAAACTGTTGGCTACCAGTTTTTGTTTTCTCGTTCTCTTCTCGTTTTTTCTTATGCCAAGGGACTAGGCAGTTGGCTTTTGTATAGGCGCCCATGTACGAGTATTCGCATATCTGATATTAGAATCTCAATTAGTTTTCCACAGTCTTTATGCGTATGCTCCTGCATGTGGGGGCATTGTAATTTGCTTTTGGGGCAGGTTTTCTGTTTTAACTTCGCAGATGCTACAAATGATACAAAAAAGCTGAAAAAAAAAACTAAAAAAAACATTTCTTGAAAGGCGTCACAGTCAATGTAATAATCAAAACACGTTCAACTATTTACGGCATTACAATATTAAAAACAAAATTAATGCAAGCTGCAACGACAAACGGCATTTGAATAAATTAGTGTAATAGACACATTAAACAACAGCAACAAATAGTTGTATCTAGGAAATATCAAAAAACTGGTAGCTGCCCGAATAGTAAAAGCCCCACAGTTACAATTATAGCAACAAATTAACATGTGTGTGCATGTGTGTGCATGTGTGCGCATGTGTGTATATATGATTAAGAAGAAGAAAAACAAGTAAGAGGCTTGCTATTGGGCGTGACTGATCGCATGATACACGTTCTGTAGTAAAATTTATAATTGCATATTATTTTATTATTTTTCAAATTCAGCAGTAAAATTTAATAAAAAACAAATTAAATGTATTTTGTTTTTATTTTAATTAAATTTTTTTTAATGTTACAGTAAAATAATGTAATTTTGTATATTAATTTATTATATGTTAAATTTTTAATATATTTTTATATATGTTTTAAAAATTTACACATTTACTTTTGGAATAAATTATTTATTTTTAATTGCGAGAAAGCTATTAAAAATCTTATTTTAGAATTTAAAAATATTTGTAAATTAAAAAAAAAAACAAAACAATTTTTTTTATAATAATAATAGTATTATTAATATATTATAAATATATTATAAATCTTATTTTAGAATTTAAAAAGAAATATTTTAGAATTTTTAAAATATTTGTAAATTATTTTAGAATTTTTAAAATATTTGTAAATTAAAAAAACTAAACATTTTTTAATAAAACTTAAATTTATTTTATACATTTTTTTTTAATTTTTTAAAAATAATTTTTTATTTATGTATGTATTTTTTATATACTAAAATTTTTGTTTCACAATTTTAAAAATCTTTATAAAAATAACAATTTAATACAAATTTTTTAAATTAAAAATATTAATTACAAAATTTAATAAATCTACATTTTAATATGTTTTCAAAAACATTTAAAGGGAATACATTTTTAAAGCTGTATTTTTTATTTTACACGTATTCAAACAATATATTTTGGTATTTGAACAATTCATATCATTTATTGTGTATTAGTGCAGCAATCCAACTGTGATTCCACCTATGAAATTGTCAGAATTTAGTTCTATATTTGTGAGACATATGGAATTTTCCAAATGTGTCACAGTGCAACTTTTGGTCAATCTAATCAGAGATCTTGAATAGTTTAACTAACAAGTTCTTAGCAGCAAAACTTTCGAAGAATAATTTCAGTACTCTTAAGAGTTGAAATCTTAGATGAACATTGCCTCATACCAATATACTCCTAATTCTACTCATAGGCGTGTATAAAAACCACAAAAACAACTATAACGAGGTGTTGCTGTCGCTGCTGCTGCTGCTGCTTAGCAGGAATGCAACTAAAAACAACAAAAAATAAATACATATATAAATGAAAAAAAAAAAAAAAAACTTAAATATTTTTCAGCATATGAAATAATAAAAAAATAATAAAAAAAAATAAAAAAAAAGTGCAACAGGTTTTTGTGTGTGGTTGTGTTTTCGTGCTAACCTTGAAATAAAACTTGTTTAATCATTTCTCAGGCGACTCGAAAATGCAACAACAACAACAACAACAAGAGTCGATATATATATATATAGCATTAAATGGCGCATTATAAATTTAATAATTTTGTAAGCGAATTGCATTGGAAAATTTGTTGTGCCAAACGCAATTAATAGCAACTCTCCATCTCACTCTCTCTCTCTCTCTCTTCTCGGCTGTCTATTTGTCAGGTACAGTTGCAACGCAAAAGTAATTTCCGCATTGAACCGTTATACACACAAAATGGCCGATTGCTCATTTGCCAGATGCCTGCAGGAGCGGCGGCTCATCAAGCGCGAGCTAATGAAGTGGTCCAAGGATATGCTGCACATTGTGGGTGAGTGTCCCAAAATGATTTACTTAACACCTGACTGCCCCAGACCCAACACATTGCATTGCCTTTGCCTTTACCTTTATCGGTTGCCTGCTCGTGCAATCCAATTAAAAGAGCCGCGCAACGAATTTCTTCTGCCTCTTTTTTTTTTTTTTTTGCTATCTATTATATGTATAAGTTTTATCTTGCTTAACTTTCCTTTTTTTTTTTGTGTTTGTGTGTGTAGACAAACATTTCCAGTGGCTGCTGCTGCCGAGTCATCTTCCAGCAGCCATTGCATTAGTATAAGTGCCGCATTTTTATTGCCCTTGCTATATATACACGCTAAATTTGAGTTGGCTGTGGAGTCATTGCTCATATTAAGGCCGCAAATGGGATTTGCCGTTAAACGGTAAATGAAGTGTGCAAAAAAAAGGAGTAACAAGAAAATGATGGAAAAAAACTGGCAGCAAAAGAAAAAGTTCGACATGGAAATTGACTTTAGTCCACCCTAATCAACATAAGTTGGGCCCTGGCTCAGGCTGGCCATATGTTTCAGCTCTGTGCACATAGCACGAAGGATATGCGAAAGTAAAATAAACAAAATGCAAAGCTCTACCACACACACATACACTATATACTCTATATAGATATAGATACCAACAGCTTTCAGGCTAAAGCAAACACCAAGAAAAATTAACATAAATTGCATTTGTTGTTGTTGTTGTTGTTGCTTATTGCATTTCTTGCTGGGCACAGCAGCTCTTCTGTGCCCTTCTTCTGTCTCCAGCTGCCTTTCGCCTATCGCCAGCCTTCGCTTCGTCCTGTGCAACACTCTCATTTCGGTTTTTGAGCACGTTTAGCACGTTGCCGGCGAATCGCCACAGCGCCTCCTGCTCACTCACCCTGTGGACCACCCACACCTGCCCAGAAATGTTAAATGCTCGTTGTTATTGTTGTTGTCCGGCTTTTTCCTCATTTTTTTTTTTCTTTTTATATAAATTTGCCTCATTTTTTTCTCTCCTCACATATATATATATATAAATTTTTTTTGTCCTGTTGCGCCCAACCCCACAGCAATGACGACGCCAACTTTGGGGCTCGTCCTTGCCCGCGTCCGTGTCTCGTGCACTCAATTACTTCCTCAATGCGCTCCATAATGCTTATCGTCCTTGTTTCTAGTTGACATTCCCGCACAGCCAGCAGCACTTCCAAGCCGGACTCCCCGCACTCAAACCCTTGGCACATTTTTCCAGCGACAATTTTCGTTGTGGGCGCGGGACGGGCGAGGGGTGGCTTAGTTTAGTTTTTAGTTAGGAGGGGGGTGGGGCGGACGAGGTTTCGGCGTCGTTGTCGCACGAAGCTGCAAAAAAATTGTTGTCTGGCTTTCAGCTGGTGCAGCTTTAGGGTTGGGTTAGTTTTTAGCTGCATCTAGCTGTGTCTGTGTGCGCGCGTGTGTGTGCCCAAAACGAAGTGCTATACGAGATAACGAAGCACACTTAAGCGCACGCACACAGCGATAGGATGACGACGACGACGACATATCCCTACGAAATATATTGCACAATATAAAAATGCAGACGACGACTGCCGAATGCGACGAAACTGCTTGCTGCCGCTGTTGCTCCTTGCACCCACACACACACACTCGCCGCGCCTCCTGCTGCCTGGCAGTGGCCCCGCCTGTTGCTCAGCCATAAGCCGAAAAGGCACCTACACCCGAATGCTGGCGCCGAAAGACGAGCCAACGAGCAGCAAGCAGCAAGCGCCATCGCCATCATCAGCTCGTCCTCGTCCTCGTCTTCGTCCTCGTCCTCGTCCTCGTTTTGGTTGTTGCTGCTGCTGCTGCTTTTTGTGGCCGATTTTCGACGCCGTCGACGCTTCTGCCGCCGTTGCCGTCGCCGTCGCCGTCACCTACACCTAGACTCTCTCTCTCTCTCTCTCTCTCTTCTCTCTCTCACTCTCTGTCTTTTAGTCACTGCCGAAATGGGAGTCGAGTTTCCAACGAGCTACCAATTTTTTCTTGTTTTTCTTCATTCTTTTTTTATTATTATTTTTTTTTTTTTGCTGCCCTCCCACCAAGGCATGTTCGTGTTTTTGGTAGATCGAAGAAGATGCCAACAGGCAGGCAGAGCGGGCTGACCCACTCGCTAGTAGGGTGTGGGGCTGACTCTCGCCTGTTGCATCTGGTGGGTTAAGCCACCCGGTTGACTCTGCGCTGCCATGCTGGCAATGGCTCAATCAGTGGTGGCGTCGTATTTGATTGTAATGGGATATACCACTTGTAGATTCAGCTGGCGAAATTCAACGAATTTCAGCGCCCGACCAACAGGGAAGTTCTCTGCTATTGGATGCGCGAGTGTGAGGGATAATAAAAATGTAAATTCTAATAGAACTGAAGGGATTCAAGTAACGAAAAGACACGTAATAAATAAAAACAAATTTACAAGGTATTAAAGCTGATATTACTATAATTTAAAAAAAATTTAAATATATATTATTATATTATTTAAATATATATTCTAATTCCATTTTTATAAAATTATAGTTATTGTAAAGAATATTTTCTAAAAATTTTTCAAAAATACATGAAAAGAATAAATAATAGCATATATTATTTAAAATAAAAATAATAAATATTTGATTAATAAAAAAAAGATTTTTTAAACATTTAAATAATCGATTTAGCTAGATATATAATATATATATATTATATTTTTTTGTTTAATATTTTAATTTCAATGGACAAATTCGTGTTGTTGTTGTTTTTTTTTTTTTTTTTTTTTTTTTTTTTAAAGGAACGAAAAACAAAAATTATCAGAAAAACGCATAAGCTTGAAATATATATTTAGTTACAATATTTTAAAACAGTAATTACTTCAATATATACATATTATATTTCTAATTATAAAACATGCCAAAATAACTTATTAAAAAAAAAATCAATATGTTTTATTATACATTTTTTTTAAACTGTGTTTCCTAATTTTTTTTTTTTTTAATATTTTGTATTAAACTTGTTACTTAAAATTAAAATATTTTTAAAATTTTCTTTCAAAGATTTTTTTTCATTTTGTAGCTTTATAAAAAAAATGCATATTAAATTTGTAAACTTAAAATATTAAATATATTTTAAGTATACTTTCATTTAATTTGCTTGAAATGCTAGCAAATTAATTAGTTAATTAAAAACTTGAATAAAAATCCTTTTTCATATAACTTGGCAATTAAATTAAAGTGAGCACATTATAAAAAAAAAATATATATATATAAAACAACTATTCCGTTTGCTTAAACAAAAAAAAACAAAAAAAATAAATAAATAAATAAAAAAAAAAAATAAATAAAAGCAGCTTTAGCATTGGTAGAAGCGAGAGAAAAAATATTTTAAAAAAGTTGCGTGCAAGGAGCAGAGCGAAAGTGTCTGAGCATTGTTGTATGTGTGTGTGCGTGGGTATGTATGTGTGTGTTTGTAAGGAAAAACGAATCAGCAGGTGCTGGGCTACATTGTGGGCCACACTCGCACCATTTGGGCACACTCTATATATACTTGTAGTTAGTTCTATTCGTATATTCGTATATATTGGGCGAACGCATCTTTCGATTACAGCAACAACTGCAGCCGTGTGGGCGGAGGGGGTGGATGTGGGTGTAGGTGGGTGGTTCTGGGTTGTTGGATTGGCAAAGTGTGTGCGCGGCGCCACCAATTCATACTCGTGCTCCTGCCGGGCTGTCCTTGTTGGCGCTCTTGTTGTTGTTGTTGTTGTAAGAAGGCATTTTTATGCGCTGCGCCTCTGCACGCTCGAGGATGCAACAAGCGACGAGAACTTCGTCGTCGTCGTCGCCGTCGCCGTCGCCGTCGTCAGCCAACAGCTGTGTGCGTGGGCGGGTGTCCTAGACCACAGGGCCACCTCACTGACTCTCACCTATTCGATGGTCCACACCAAATCCTATACAGGATTTTATGCACTACGTAATGGGTGTCTCTGCCCACTTTCCAGCCAGTCGCAGTTTTCCTTTTTCTTTTCTTCTTCTTCCATATTTTTTTCTCTTTTTTTCCAGCTGCCTTCTTGCACGCTGCACGTTCCTTCTGCTTGCTGTTGCTGCTGTTGCTGCTGCTGCTGCTGCTGCTTCTGCTCCTGTTGTTGTTGTTGTTGCCCGCTGAATTTTTTCTGACGGTTTTTAGGTTACATTTTTACGAGTTTTACGCTTCCACTATACGAGTATTTCGCGCCGTTGTCGTTTTTGTTGTTTTCGATTGCGTTAATACTCTATGTGCAGTGGGCAAGTGGGGTATATTGGGATTGAGCTTATTTTTCTAAGTCGTCTATATGCCATATCTAATTCAACTTGCACTAAGATAGATTTATCATAAAATAAAATAAATACTTATGCATGATTATTTGCTATTTAAAAAAAAAAATATATCCGATTGATTGACTTACTGATAGTTTGATTGATTGACTGATAGTTTAAGAGATTAACTGTTGACTGGAACTGATTGATATAATTTTTCAGACAAGCTAGTTTATTGATATATGCTAGACTGACAAATGACTGCCTGATTGATAGAGTTGTTAGCTGTTAATTTAAAAATTTATTTTTTGATTGATTGAATGACCGACCCATGGATCGTTTCATTAACAAATAAGCTAAAAGATTAACTGATAGTTTGATTGACTGATGTACTGAAAACAGAGTTTAACTGATATATAGAATGCTGTGTAGAAGTTGGACCCTTTGATTGACTGAGTAATTGACAGACAGATAGACTGAGAGACTGATTGACAAGCCATATGATTGATCGTCCGCTTCTTTGACAGCTATAATTACTGATTGATTGACTAATGGATTCCCAATCAGATTGATTGAAATATAAAATATAGTTGCTGATTGATTGACTGACTGATTGGTTATATATATATTTAATTGATAGCTGTAATTACTGATTGACTGATGGATTGCAATTCTGATTGATTGAAGTATAAAATAAAATTGCTGATTGATTGACTGACTGATTGGTTGTATATCTGATTGACTGACAGCTTTAATTACTGATTTATTGATTGATTGATGGATTGCTATGCTGATTGATTGACTGAATGAATAATAGTATTAACACACAGATTGACTGATGACAATCGACATTAGTTGAAAAACTAAGAAAAAGAGCATTTGTTGTGCTGGCAAAGCCCATTTCGACATGTTATCGCTTGTTATTGTTGTTGTTTGTGGCTAGGACGATGACGATGACGATGCTGAAAGTAACGAAGGAGCCCATGCCGTAGTCGGAGCCGCAGCCACTGCCGCTGCCACTGACGCTGCCGCAATCGTTCTTCGGACGAGGCGACGACGCTGCAATAGCAAAGACGCAACCAAATTCATGCGCTCCTTAGTTAAAGTTTACACTTGTATGTGTGTGTGTGTGTATGTGTGTGTGGAAGCGCCACAAGTGGGTGGAGAGCATGAGAATGAGGTCAGGCTGGCGGGTTAGTTTCGTGCATGCACAGAAATTGGAAAATAGATTTTTTGGTTCGCTGCCTTTGTCCTTCCTTCATTTTTTTCCTGCTATATATCGTTTGGCGTCCACTTTCTATTTTTTTTTGTTGTTTCTGGTTCTTTTGGCTGCAAGCGCAGGAGCGAGCAGGATGCAGCGCGCTATGGCCAGAGCCGGCCGGCCAGACCAAGGCAGGAAGTCAGCATGGCATGAGTTAGTCATCTGTATGTGTGTGTGTTTTGGGTGGTTCGCTGTGGTTTGGTGGTGCAACGTTGGCGTCGTGGCCCAAGGTAAGAGCCAGGAACAATGCGAAGCCTCAGGAAGCCAGCCGTGCTTGGTGCGAGACGCTGCTCAGCTTTTCTTTGGCATATTTGTTGCATTCTTTTTCTTCGGTGCGCACAGTGTTTTTTTTCGTTCGCTCTCTTCCCCTGCTATTTTCGTGAGGAAGCAAAAAAAATGAAGCGGAAGCACGAAAAAGCACAAAGTTAACGCGCGCTGCCTGTGGTGGATTGGTGGGGCTTTGTGGTGGGGCTGGGACTTGGGCTTGGGCGCCTGCCTCATAGACGACAAGGATTCAGCAATATGGCGCTAAGAACATTGGGCAAAATGTAGTGCAAAAAAAAAAAAAAATAAAAATATATATATATATATATATATATATATATCTATATATAGTGCACATTATGTGCGTATGCAAGGGTGAGGGCGGGTGTGTGTGTGTGTGAGTGTGATATAAGCAAACAGCAAAACACACAAAAACAAAATGGAGCAAAAAAAAAAAAAAAAAAGCCACTAAAAAAAATTGCAGCACGCTGTACGTTTGGTTAGGTGGTTGGGCGTTAGAGCTTGACTTCGTCGTAGACGCCGCCGCTGCTGCTGCTGCTGCTGCTGCTGTTGCTGTTGCCGTCGCTGCCAGCGTCGCTGCATTTTATTTTGTGCTGAAAAAGTTTCGTGTGCTCGAAAAAAGTTTCGTCGCTTCGTTGACGTCGTTGTTGGCGTCGTGCGCTTTTGGTAGTTTTTGCTGTAAGGGAAACGAATGTTGAGGCAAGCTGGGTGGCACAAACTAACCCCGCTCTCGCTCTGTCTCTCTCACTCTCGCTCACACCCTATGCATGTGTGTGTGTGTATATATTTATATATTTATATACGCGTGTGT
The DNA here is from genome assembly GCA_030914345.1 of Drosophila koepferae. Taxonomy (NCBI): domain Eukaryota; kingdom Metazoa; phylum Arthropoda; class Insecta; order Diptera; family Drosophilidae; genus Drosophila; species Drosophila koepferae. The sequence continues at coordinate 3,993,719 of JAUESR010000208.1, forward strand.
GTGTGTGTGTGTGTGTGCAAGGCATTTGACTGGGTTTGAGTTTTGCAGCTACATTTGGCTGCATTCGGTTGGTTGGTTGGTTCTGCTGTGCACGGACTGATTGGAGATGGGGTTGAGGGCTAGTGGCTGTGGGTGTGGATGGGTTTTTGTGTTGGACTAGTGGCACGCCTTGTAGTTTGGTGGGTGTCTCCTGACATTTTTGTCGAATTTGCAGCAGTTGTAGTTGTAGTTGTAGTTGCAGTTGGCAGCGACGCCAGCGTCAACAGCGACTGCACAAACGATTTTTCGTGCTGCGGCATTTGTTGAGCATTGTGCAACAAGTGAGTTTGGCAGCAGCCACCAACAGGACGACAACTAGTTTTCGGCAGTGCCAACAACCCAAAAAACCCAAAAAAAAAAAACAAAAAAAAAGACTTAACCTGACACTCATCCAGCTCACACTGTAAAGCAGTTAATTGTGTAAATTTGAATGGGCAACCAAAGTGGCAGCAATTGTGGCCTGAACTGAATCAAATCGGTTGCCAGCAGGAGGCTGCCACTCTAGCCAGTTACCAGTTGCCAGTTGCCAGTTGGCAGTTGAGGCATTGTGGCATTCTGTTTCGAGTGTTGATTGAAGCAACAATTGGCGCCAACTGTTGCACACACAACTGTTGTTTGACGCCTGACTTTCGCCGTGTCGCGCGTTTCGTTACACAAAAGTGTTGTGTGCTTTTCAGCGCACCACTTCCGCCAAGTGTGTGCGAGCGAGTGTGCAAGTGTTTGTGCGTGTGTGTGTGTGTGTGTGAGCAGTTGAAAATTTAATTAAAGACATTGTCGCTGGCTGCATTGCGATAATTTATGTGTGTTGGCATTTAATTAAAGCGATCACACACTCATTTACATATACAAAACAACGTCAACAACATCTAGATAGAGACTTTCAGATAATTTTCCCGCTGCCTCCGGCTCTGGCATATGTTGCACTTCGCTCTTGTCGCAGCGTTGTAAATGCCTAATTGAATTGCATTGATTAGTTAACAAACTCAATTTTGGCTGCATTTCAATACAAGATGTGCGGGTGAGTTTTAGTAATTTCTTACATTCACTTACGACATGCAAAAAGCTGCAGATTATTTTTTAGCAGTATGGACATTAAAGCTGATAGGAATTTTTTTCTTCTAGAATAAAATATATAATAATTAAATAAATATTGTCTATGAGTAAATTGTTTTAAACAAATATTTCATCTGCCCACTAGATATACAAATATTTCAAAATGTTAAGTCAAACATCGCTTTTACCTATTACAGGAATTTGTAATTTAAAGCTAGAAAGGAAAGCTAACTTTACAAAAAATATATATTCAGCCATTTTTCTTGCGACTTCTCTGTGTAGATTTTTGTAAATCACATTTGCATTTACAATGATGCACAACAAATGCAATTGTTGTCTCTGTTTAAACATTTATATTTGTATTAATTCAAAATTAGTTTTGAGTAGAAACGCCAAATCAATCAGTGTCATCAGCAGAAGTGATTAAATAACAAAAAAACTTACAAAATGAACAAGCTTAGAGGAAATTTTAAAAATAAAATACCTAGAATAAAGATTTTTGCTTAAAATGATCTAAATGGAGAACTAATATAAATATAATACAAAAAAATATATTAATAAAATATTTATTTATTTATTTAGATCTAGCTTGTAACTAAACTCATATGCTAGCGGTTTTTTTTCCTTAAGGTTATGGCAACTTCAGCCTTCAGCTCGTGCTAGTTTAGACTACGGATATTTATTTATATATTTTTCATATTTACATATATACTTAAAAATACGTACATACAGGATTTGAGTATTGTATGTGATATTTAGATATTGTAGGATTTTTAAAGTGTTTGTTGGTGAGGCTTTCTATTAGGTTGACGTTTTTGATTAATAAAATATTTGAAAATTATTTACAATTGTGTTATGAAACTAATTTACGAACATATGCACATGCATGCTCAAAACATTTATTTTTATTTTTATTATAATATTATATAATATTATAATACTGTGCAATTACACTAAAGAAAATTATTAGTTTAGTTTACTTTTTAGTTTAGTTTTGAAATATACATAAATTTATTCATAAAAATAGTTCTAGAAATTAAATACATTTCAGCTGAATTTCTCAAAGCCATTAAAACTTAAAAAAAAATAAAAATAAAATAAAATAAATAAGCTTTGAAAATAGGATAATTAATATATATATAAATGAACTACAAGTGTTGGGCTTACGAAACCATTAAGCTTGAAATAACTGTATTAAGTAGAAAAGTTGTTTCATAATTAAAACAAGCGTTGATCAGCGTGTGTTTTTGCATGTATAGTTTGTTACGCGAGGAGAAACGAAACGAGGCACTCTTGGAATATTATTCGTTCAAAGAAGGGCTCAGGGGATTTCGTAGTCGAGCAGTCTCGACTACAGCTTTCTTACTTGTTATATCCCTGAACCATGCGAAAGTGGGAATTCAGGGATGCTAATAATATATTTGAAATAAAAAAAGTTCATGAAGATCGTCAATCTAGAAATGGAGTCATTTACGTTCGTAAAGAAGAAGAGTATTAGTTATTTTTCAGGGTTCAGGGTATCTCGTAATCGAACCGTCTCGACTAGAGCCTTCTTACTTGTTGTTGTCAGTGTTTAACAGTGTCATTGCCATAAGTTTAAGACTTCAATTGTACTGAGCGATGCCCCCCCGAAAAAAAAGCACTGAAAAACTGAATACAGAAAAATCAATTTGCATATTATTTGGATATATGTGACAATATTATGCGTGCAGTAACAAATCGAATAATTCTTGCACTATTATAGGTTCTTCGGAGGGTCCAGGGGACTAGTTTAGAACAGGGAATTTTGAAAAAAAAATGTTAATTTAGTGCTTTTCCTGTTGATGATGTCGTTGAAGTTGAATTGAAGTAGAGGTAAATGGCTGCTCTTATCCATTTGGCATACAAATGTAAAGCTGTATTTGCGGTTTCCTTCTTGCCATCCATAATTGAGACGGCGATACCCGAAAGTTTACCATCGCACACAATCGGAGCACCTGCATCGTTCCGGATGGACGCCTCTTGGCTTTTTGAGTACGTGCACATCAAGCCCATTGTCCGGTATAAATTAATACACTCTCTCCTGCTTGTGGAGACTACCCATACTGATTGCAGATTTAGATGTTTCTAGATGAGGAAAAGTAAATAGATAAGTCGTTGCTACTGTGTATCCATGTATCCATAACATATCCCATTATTTTGGTATAGTGAGTAATTTGATTAAGTTTCTTACGTCAGTCCAGCCACTTTCTATACACATGGTCCCCTCACGCACTTCCATAGTATTAATAGGTACGTATCCGACAGCCCCTTCAATGGGTTTTATATCATCATAAGTGAAGACCACTGCAAGATTATATGGACTGCCCACCTTATTTGTGAACAATGGATGCCAACGCCAAGCTGAGATTCTCAGCATTTTCGTTGCTGGAGTGCTGATTCTTAAGTGGGTGCTCCCTATAACAACCACCATGTCACTCATCTTTCTACTGCAAAGATTAATATCAGTAATAATAATACAAGTTTGAAACTTCTCTCAGGTGTACCCACTTATATAAACAATGAGCTGCTGTGAGGAGCACACGATTCCTAATAATCGCAGCCGTGCATTGATTGCCAGAGCCTAGAGATTGCATCTCGTTTTCGTAAATACGCAGTGTGGCCATAAATGGAGCTTGACTCATTGTGACATTGGGCCCGTAGATACTTTCATCTGTATTAGAAGTCACGGCTAAAAGAGTAAACAAAGGTTATTTAATTACAGAAGATTTCGATTTTGTTGTGTATTCATCTATAGGGTATTTTCCAGTTTGTCAGTCTGTTATTGCTATTGCTACGACTCACCCATATTCACCAATAATAAGATGATGGGAATGATACAAATCTCTGATACGCCCATAATATTGCTGATTTCCTTTCTTAGAACTGGGAATTTTGAACAAATTTTTTAATTGAAAAACAAACAAACAAAAATACCCTGTAAGAGTGCTAAGGGAAACAACTCCACATTTAACGAATGCGAAAATTGAACTGTTTATTTTCATCAAATCCTAGTGCTTATATACGTTTACTTCCAGTCACTGGCAGAGTAAAATGAATTCCATGCACATAAGTGCACAGTTGTTTTGTCAAGTGTTCCTCGAGAGTGCTCGACTAATTATTATAATACCCTGAACCCAATGTTAATAAAATAAAATAATAATCTGTACTGTGATGGCAATCGCAAGTAGAACACAATTGAAGTTTCAGTGTTGGATAATGTCTAAAATCTTCACACAAACACTTTAAGAAATTATGCTATTAAATATTTGAAATTTTTGAAAAAAGCCCACTTATTCACAATTAGTTAAACTAGCAAACTAGACTTTTAAAGGTATCACATACAAAAGAATAAATCATAATAATAAGAAAATAAAATTTAAAAAAGAAATTAAGCATGGCTCAGGCGGGACTAGAACCTGCGATCTACACACGGATCACCTAAATGACAAAGTAGCGAAAACACACGAAATTCCCCATATACGAAAAAAAATACTGAAAATACAAATACAATTCAAAGACAATGCTAACGCAATTCAAAAACAATTGTGATCCTTAGAATATACATGCATGGCAACATAGAAAACACACGCATACGAAAATTGATTTGCATTACTCAAAGTTGCTTGCATTTCCATTGTTATTTTAATTGTTTTAAAATTCTTAAAATACATACATATGTATATGTATAATGGAATGTAATGAGAGTTTCAGCATATGATCTACATATTCTATTTAACATTTTACGTTTTTTTTAGAAATCACCACTCTTTTACAATTAGCTTTACATGCACAGATATGTACGATCGCAGCCACACGCACACACACTACATCTACGCTTGTACACATATACATACATACATATGTACATATATATGTATGTATGTAAGCCTTGCTTGCTGCGCCACATGGGGTTTATAGACTAATAATTCTGTTTCTAGATGGACAATCGTATTGATATGTTCAGATTAAGATTATGATATTCATATCTATATGCCAAACCAAACTGTATGTCTCTAGTATTTGAAATGCATTTTTTACACATTTGGGGGTGTGGGGGCGAATTGTTGGGACCGGAATCCAAAATCTGACAAAAACCGAAATTGTATTAAATTAGTATCTATATTTATGCAGAAGACTTGGACTTGGACTTGGACTCTAACTCTAAAGATGAATTAGCTAGAATTTTATAACTGGTTCCCGATAAATTCGTTTATCGATAACTCTGCAAATATACAAGTTATCGAATTTCTGAAACGTACTTAACGTGCCAATAATCTTTCAGTTCTATAATTTGGATAGTTTATAGTCGGAATGTAGCTGTAGCAGCTGTAGCTCTGAAGTGTTTTAAACTATAAATGTAAAACGTGAATATTTTTTAACTATATGTAAAATGCTAAAAATATTTACTAAAATTACTAAAAATATAGTTATGAGCTGTAAAAATGGCATATCTTGAATACGTAATGAGTTTTTCAAACTTTGCAGAAGAGAGAAAAATGCTGGAGCGAGAGAGGGGCAGAGGAGCTATACCTGCTGACACTTTGCATGCATCACATAAGAAATTTTTACTTGATTCTTGATTAATATATAATAATACTATAATTATTTGTGTAATAGTAGCGAAAATCTTGTGATTCTCAATTTCTGACCAAATTTCTAACGGCAAACGCAAAAAGAAAACTTGTTCAAGCTGTTAAGCTAAAAGCCGTATAAGATAGCCAAATAAATTGTTGTCTGACACTAAAGCCTCTGCTATCAGCAAAAATGTACACAACAATTACCTGTTGGAGAGGTAAACAAAAAAAAAAATAGAGCAGGGGGGAACGAAAACATGAAAACTTTGCAAACTATTAAAGCCAAAAAGTCGAACAGCTCTGTTGACAGATTCCAAAACACTTGCACAAACTGCACGTAAACGCTCATAAAATATTATATTGTGTACAAGGGGCCAAAAACTCGACAGCAGCAACAACAACAACAACAACAACAACAGCAACAACAGCAGTAAGAACAACAGCAGCAAGAACAACAAGACGACACGTTTTCGCAGCTGCAAAGCAAGCTGAAAGGCAAATGTGTAACAAGAATTTTATGCTTATATGAAAATACTTTGAAGAAAAACTTTAGCAAATAGACAACAGAGCGGCAACACATGTAGAACACACAATTCAGGCAGTCAGGCAGCAGGCAGGCAAACAGCAGCAGGAGTAGGAGCAGGAGTAGCAGCAGCACGAGGTAAACAACAAAAGCCAACAATGCGCCAAAGGAGCCAAAGGAGCAGCCATATCAGACGCTTGCCCCTTGCCACAGACCAGGCTGATGACGCTGCAGACGTTTTGTATTTGACTTTTGTAACATCGTTACACAACAACAACAACAGCAGCAGCAACAACAGCAACAACAACAGCTGCACAACTATCGCACTTGTTGCACAAGTCGCCCACACACACCACGCAGCGCCAACAAGTGGCAAATGTGGCTGTGGGAGGGGGGCTGTGGGCAGGACGCACAAAAGTATGCAAAGACTTGCGAATTCACACATTCTAACAGCGCAACGCTGACGTCAGCGCCAGCAGCGACGCTAACGTTGGCGCCGCTGCCACAGGCAACAGGCAACAGGATGCGGATGCTGTTGCTGTTGCTGTTGCTGCAGCTGCAGACGTCGCGGCACTTTCGGCGATTTTCGACGAAGTCACGATGCGCACACCTACAAACAAACACACACACTCACACACACACACACACACACACAGTCATGTGTGTATATGTGCCTCCCCTAGCCCAACCAGCAGCAGCAACAGTTGTCAACTTGTTGTTGTTTGCGGCTGCTAAAGACATTTAGTTCCGAGCGGAAATGCAACACATGCATATTCCAACTGCAATAGGAAACAATGCAATGTTAAAGCAGCTCAAGCATATACATATATATATATTTAAGGCACACGGCCACGCCCCACGCTGAAGTGGCGTTGAGCACACTTCAAGTTGAGTTTTGCTTTAAGCCATTTCATTTTTTTTTTTCCTTTGGCTAGCCAAAATGTGTAAAAGTTGCAAAAGAAAATGCAAAATGAAACAGATTTTTCGGGTTTTCTTTTTTTCAGAGCATTTTTACAGTTTTTATATGCGATTTAGCTAAGCGAGTCGAGCGAGTATATAGGGTTTGAGCGAAGTGACGTGAAGAGATAGTTGCCTATATTTTTTATATACCTGTTATGATCTGATAGGTTATCTAGGTAGCAGAGCTATCAAGGGTGTGGTGCATTGATTTCTCTGTAGACAATCAAATCAAGAAATAAAGCTAGAAATGGCTAAATTCAAAAATAAATAAAATAATATATAGTTGATTTGATAATGTAATTAAATATATATGAATGAATGAAGAAATATATGAATGAAAGATAAAAATGAATTTGTGAACAAAATTTCAAAAATATTTACCCAAATCAAATATATTCCACTTGCATTCTATGCAGCGAAGGCGAGAGACTCACCTTAAAACTAAGGAAGAGTGTAAGAGATAGAGAGAGAGAGAGGACATTGAGTCTGAGTTCTGTTTATTTATTTATTTTTATTTTTAATTTATTATTATTTTGTTGCTGATATGCGGCCTACCGATTGTAAAAGGTTCTGTTCTAGGGCTCAGTTCCAGCTAGGAAACAGGAACTATTCTATTCCGACATACTTCTTGCTTCGCCAATTCTCTTCTGAGTTTCAGTCTGACGGAATTAGAGAAAAGACTTTAATTATATAAGAATGAAATTTATAAGAAAAAACCCAAACGCAGTCGATAAATAATATTTTTGCCTGACTTCAATTCACTCATTTCTAGCAGAGGCATTGCATTGAACAGGTATTATGCAGTCGGTAGCAGGCGATTCGCTTATTGTTTTTTACGCTCAATTGGGGTTTCGTTTCTGCCCTCTACTTTTTGTTGTTGTTGTTTTTTGGTTGGTTTCAGTTATGAAGCCTTGTCGCTTGCCTCAAGCAAGCTGGCCAACGCCTTCTCTCTCTCTGTGTGTCTGTGTGTTTGGCTAGAACAAACTGTACTTCCGTTTGGAGCAGCAACCCTGGCAGCATCTTTGTCGAGACGATGACAGCCAACAGGCAGCAACGAGAGCAACAACAGCCATGGCTGGACATGAGAATCGATAAATATTCAGTGCAGATTACAAACAACAACAACAACAACAACAACAACAAAAATACATTGAAAACGCATTAGACAATCGCATTAGATACTCGATGTGATTCCGATGCGAATTGCGGGTGTCTCAGACATAATTCCATTTGGGTTTGCTTTTTTTTTTCTTGTTTGCCATAGTTATTTTTGTTTGTTGTAATTAGAAGCGTGAAATGTGGCTGAGCTAATGCATTAATCGTGTGCTATAAATTTCAAAATGACCAACTCTACGGACAGGCAATCAAAGTGCACACCATTTCTAACCTATTCTCAAGGTTGACAATGCAAAAAAAGAAAAAAAAATATATATATGAAATACAAAAAAAAAAATAAAAAATAAATGAATAGAGAAATATAAATAAAATCCAGTTAGCTGGCCGCTTGCGGCGCAATCAAAACGCAATCAAAACGCTCAGCTCGACTTGCTTGCAGTCAATTGCCATTTGCCGGCCACTAATCAAACGTAACGAAAATTGCTTACGAGCAGCATAAACATGCCTCGAATCACAGACAGGTTCGCCTTGAGTTCGGGCCAAAATGGCGTTTTGTCTGAAATTGTTTTATATATCTATTTTTTTTTTTATGCCCCCCAACGGTAAACGTCGCTCAGTTCCAGCTAACTTGTTGCTGCGACATTTAACACGGAAGCAAAAAAAAAAAAAAAAGCCAAACTAGCCAAGAGTCTCGGCGTGTGTGCGTGTGCGTCAGAAAGTGAATGACTCGCGCTATGCGGCGTATACGTGATTTGACAAATGCTACGCACACAGAAGAAGCAGTCGAGTTGAGATAGAAATGTCTAAGATTTGCTCAACGAGAGAGAGAGAGAGAGGAGAGAGAGGAGAGAGAGAGAGAGAGAGAGAGAGAGAGAGGCAGAGATAAGAGTTAATTGAGGCGTAAAGCAGATTAACTATATATAGAGGCAAGTTTACATAGCGAATATGCATATTCATTTGCAAAGCGATTTAATTGTCAAAGCTGAACTATTATAAACTATTTGCATATATGCATATATGTATATACGAATGTTTTGAGAAAAACTTAGTCAGACTTACTATGAACTAAGTTAATATTGCATATTAATCAACACATTAGCAAAAAATACTAATGTTTGCATTAGGAATTGAACAGGCTGGAGCTAGGCGGCGTATGCTTAATATGTCAAATGTGATTTTCGACGAGGTTCATGTTGAATGATAGGCATGATAATTAATTTCCTTACATCATAAGCTTTTTAGCCGCATTTAAATATTAATGATGTATGTAAATTTGAAAAAAAGTAAAGCTCGGCATATATAAAAATTTTATGAAACTGAGCTATGAAATTAAACATATTTTTGTATTGTATTGTAAAAAATCAAATAAAATAAATTCAAATTATTTATATTAAAATTATTTGTATTTATATAAAATGAATAAAGTTTGAGAAGTTGGAGTTTTAGTTTTGAGTAAGCTTCACATACTTAAATTAACAATTAATTTTTGTATTTGCTTCGAGCTTGTGTGGGTAATTAAAAATTGTATAATAACTTATTTTTTTCGACAAAAATATATGTATTACATATTTTGAAAATATTCTTAAGCAATGGAATTTAAATATTAAAAAATATAAATTTATGCGTTACATATTTTTTAAATACTTTTAAGCATTAAATTTATATATTTTCAATATATAAATATAATTTTTAATATATAAATCTATGCTTTACATATTTTTTAAATATTTTAAAGCATTAAATTTATATACAAACAAAATAATTCGATATTCTAATTTACAAAATATTTTAAATAAAATAAAAAATATTATTACATTTAATAAATAAAATCTAAATAACTTAATACATAGGCATATATATGTCGTAGCGTTATAATTATTCTCTCCTTCCATGGTATGTTTGCCTGACAACGAATTCTCGGTGTCGTCGACTTCTATTTCCAAAACGTCTTTCTTACTCTGATTAAAGGCCCAATTTCGAGTCTTTTGTCAAACTGCCTCTTGGTTGCATATTCTCGTTCATCAATATCATAGCAACTGTGTGTGAAGGACATAGCCCTCTCACTCTCACTCTGCGACATCCGAGACCACGTTCAGCAAAACCTATGGTTGTCTCTTTTCTAACGACACATCCTTTAATTGTCACTAAAATGCTAACTCATTCGATTAGCGCTAGTTGTCAGTTTCTCTTTAATACTTCTGCAATTGTCAATCACAACATAAAAACTAACATAACCTCATAATGTCACACCGATACTACATATATTTATAATTGAAAGATTTACTTTTAAATCAATATATTCATATGCTTTATCTTCACGTTCAAAAATGTATTATTTTTTTATTTTTAAATTAAATATGAAGAAATGCGGAAAAATTAGACTACCGTGTTTATTTCTAAAAAGGTTTGCATTGTAGATATATGTATATTTATAATAAATATATATTAATTTATTCACATTCTTCATAGCATATATGTTTACTCACATATCATAACCAATCTGCAATCCTTAGGCTTTTATAATTATTAACAAAAAAAAAGTGATAATATTATGAAAGTTTATAATAAAAATAATAATACGAATTTATGGCACGCAAGCATTGCTCACAGCTCAGTTGACACATCAAATAAATATATATATATATACATTTATAAATATTACTTATCCAGTATAAATCATAAATTTCTATATAGTAATGCAATTGGCAGTGAAAACAGAAAAGTCCAACTGCAGCTTGCAGAAGGAATGCGTCACATCTGATTGCATAAGCCTTGAGGTTGCAACTAAAAACGGATTTAGCAATATCAAATTCTGTGCGAATGCAATAATGTGTAATAAAAATAATGAGCAAATCGAATCGAATCGAAACGGAATCAAAATGAAATTGATTAAATGAAGAAAGAAGCAGCACAACAACAACAACAACAACAACAAAATGAAACTTATCAGCAGATTGTGAGGGAAGCGCAAATTGATTTCGTCAATCGCAAAACGATTCAATAATAAATAAAAAACAAAGATGTTGCAAATCAAATGTCTCAATAGACTTTCCATGTGGCAATACCGAATGCATTGTCTTCTTCTTGTTCTTGTTGTTGTTGTTGTTGTTGCTGATAAGACTATCGATCGATGTGCGCTGTTATCGTTCACGCAATTTTATTATATTTAGTTACATATATTTATTTGTTACTCTTTCTTCTTTTTTCATTTTTTTAACTGAATCCGAGCTCACTTGATCGAAGGGTAACTGCGCGACAGCGACGTCAGCTGCGACGTCAACTGCGCAGCGCTGCTTAATCACTGCAGTCGCAACTGTTGCGCTGGGCTTGCGATGCATGCATGTGCCTGGTTTGTGTGTGTATGTGTGTTTGCATTTATGAGATAATACCTTGAACGTGCGGCAGTCAGGTCGTTGTCGTCGCTGTTAAGTTAACAGCTACTGTTACGCCTATTATAAAGTCCAGCAGCTGGCGCTAGTGAAATGAAAAACTTTTGCTACGAATTTGCACTTTTATCTTTTATCTGTTGCTATCAAAGTGCATTACTCAGTGCGAATCGTTGGAAATAATACGATTAGTAACACTAAATCACAGCTTTAGCACGTTTCGCACTTTGATAAAGTCAACTGCGCAATTTCGGGCCTCATCCACCACCATTCGTAGTTCAGTATTTTTGTTCACTTTAGTTTTTCATTCATTTTACATTTTACACAAGGCAAGCCAAAGTTCAATACAAACAAACAAGGCGACCCACAACAGGCGAGTCAAAAGAAGAAGAAAACAAAATCGAAAACAGCAACTACAAAAATTAAAAAAAAAAAAACAGTTAAACGTAACTCAAGCTCATTTACATACATGTTGCTTTGCTCAGCTCGCGTTGAGTGAGTTTTGTGAGCAGAGTTCTTGAGCGCAGCGCAGGCATTGAGTGAGTGCGTAGCGCATGGGGAAGCGTACAATTCACCACGCGCCGTCATTAATGAGCAGGAAATGCAATTCTTGTGCTTGCGGGAGAGCGGGTTAGGCGACACTGGTGAATAACTCAAGCAGAGTGTGCTCTTCTTATTAATGTGTGTGTGCGAGTGAGTGAGTGTGGTTTGTTGTTGCTGTTGGTTAATTTTTGAGCGTAATTTTTTGCGAGGAGCCTGCATAGCGCTTAAATTGGAAGACGTACAAGCATGCATGTATATATGTATGTATGTGTGTATGTTTGTAATTGTGTGATTATAATTTTAAATGTATTTTATTCAGCACTTATCAGAGAGGCAGATAAATATTTATATGTATACACATATGTATGGCGGTATATAAATGTGAATCAGAAGTTACAAAATAAATTTAATTATTCATAGGATATTCCCCTATTAAGCATTAATCAACAGTTGCGAAATATGTATATGTATGATTTATTTTGTTCTAAATATTAGCAATATTCATATTTTCTTTGGACAAGAAACCCGCATTGTTTCAACGGGAAAGGCCCCAAGCTTCCCCCTTTACCAAAAAATAAAATAATAATAAGAGAGAAAAAAGAGAAGAAAAAAAAGTCTAGCTAATTGCCGTGGCAGCGACGCGGCAGCGCAGCAGCTGCGTTGCATTTTTTACAAGTGTAAATGTGTACATATATATCTTGGAATATGCATGTGTGTGTGTGTGTTTGTGTGTGTGGCTGCTTAATAAGCAGCTGTGTGTGCGTGTGCAAAAATAAAAAGCGACACAAAAAATGTGGTGAATACTAAATTTGAGATATTGTTTGCGAGTCTCTCTATCTGTGCGCTTGCATTGTTCTAGCTGTGAGCGAATGGCCAACAAATTTGAGTGATTCTTTTTTTTTTTTTTTTTAGTTTCTTCTTCTTCTGTTTTTCCTGTTGTCCGACTGCCCGTGTGTGTGCGCGCGCTTGTGTTAATTGCAAGCTACATTTCTTATGGCAATTGTCAACATTGTAAGGCCGTTCACAGCTGAGCGTCGCGTCGCCTCTAGCTGAGACTGGCCAACTACTCAACTGACTCCGGCACCGGCTATTTTGGCAGCGCTGCGCGCAGTCGACTCGCTTTTTATCAACGCGCGCTGGCGTCGCAGTCACCGCAGTCCAAGTGCAGTTTTACTGAGAATTGCATTGCACTGCACTTGGCACGCTCTCTCATTCTGCCGCTCACTCTCACTCTCCCGCTCTCTTCATTTGGTTCTCGCTCATACGCTCACTCGCTCACTCGCTGACGGCTAGGCTCAGCTCAGCTCAGCTCAATTCTGTGGCCTGATGTTGTGTTCATGTCCCCGTGGCCGGTTGAGCGTGTATGCGTGCGGCTTTACCCCGTTGCTTTTGTTACTCCTAAAGTTCTCGCGTTTGCGCTTTGCTCAATAACTCAACTCACGTTGCGCTCTCGCACTCTGGCGCTCTCCCTTTCGCTCTCCTGTTGCCGCTGCCGCTGCTATTGCTGTTGCTGTTGCTGTTGCTGTTGCGCTCTCTCAGTATTCTAGTTGTGGGTTTTCTATATGAACTTTTTTTTCCTCTTCTGTGAGTGTTGTTGTTGTTTTTGCAAGCATGAATGCGCTTGTATGCAATTTTGACGTCGCTGTCGTCGTCGTCAGCGCTGTCTTCGTGTTGTTGTGATATAATTTTGCAGTCGGCTTCGGCAGTCGCATAAACACAACGCATCCGATATGCAACGGAACGCATTTTCGGACGCGGCCCGAGTCGTTCCGAGGTGTAGCGTCCGACGATCGCGTATATCAATCGTAAAGCATTAAGCGCATTCCACATCTCCATCACAATCAGTAGCAAACAAATTCAACAAAAATAAAGTGACAAAAAAAACAAAACAAAAAAACAAAAAAACATGAAAATTAAATTTAAAATTCTAACAAAACTTGGATATTAAAAAAAAAAATAAATAAATAAAAAATTGCTACATATTTTAGTTAAATAATGAAACTTCCAAAGAACATAAATATTATGTGAAGTGACAATATTTCCTTGCTGCGCATAATTTTTTAATTTAACTAAAGCTGCAGTAGCAGCAACGACGGCAACAGCAGCAGTCGCAGCAGCAGCAGCAGCTGTGATACATTGCGTATACGCAGCGTCTGCCCTTTGGGCAATGTACGCACTTGGCTTTCCATTGAGTCGTCGCCCGCGCGTTGCTTTTTTCGGTTGTTCTTGACTGACAACTGACAACAACAACAACAACAATAACAACAACAACATCGGCAACAATAATAATAACAACAATAGAGCAAGCGTAGCTGCTGTGCGTGTATTTACTTGTATTCATCTCTCTGTGTGTGTGCGTTTTAACTGCGGTCGCTGGCTGCTGTAGTCGCCGCAGTCATCAACGCAGTCGCCGTCGCAGTCGCCGTCGCAGTCGCCGTCACCGTCGCCGCTGTCGCATGCAAAACGCGGAAAACGTTTTTTTCGCGCACTCGCAAAATTTTTATAGAATGCATTTTTATTTCGGTCTTTTGGTTGAATAGTTGCACTGCACCGTGCTATGTGCGTGTGCGTGTGTGCGTGCGTGTGTATGTGTGTGTGTGTGCGAGTGTGAGTGAGCGCGTGTACATATATTTATATATATTACAAATAAATATTCCTAATAAAATTGTATAATTAATAAAGCCCAAAGCGCTGCACATGCCAAATCAAAGGAATTGTGAATAACAAAAAATATACAAAAAAAAGTGAAACGAAACAAAAAAAAACACACAACTCAATTCAATATAAAAGACGTGAAAACATTCAGACATATACATATATGCAAGGCATATATAGTCTATATAGTGTATATAGTGTACATATAGTGCATATATAGTATATTCATGGGCAATCGAATACATCACGCACCGCATCTCATATTCGATAACTTGCATTTAACACACAGCTTTTTGCAACGTTCCAAAGAAAAAAACGCCGAGCGCAAAAAATGCATTTGTCGTGCCAAATTTGCAATATAAAAAGACGAAATAATAAAGTTGAAATATATAAAAAAAAATATATATGTATATATATATTATTAAAGAGCGAACAAGAAGTATACTTCAGCATACAAATGAACTGCGCCAAACTTCAGCAGCAGCAACAGTAAAACAAAACAAACAAAGGGCGTAAAAAAAAATGGAACTAAACTTTCATAGAGTTCTTTTTATATGGAGGGGTTTTTTTTTGACTGCAAAAAAAATGTAACAAATTTTTGTCAGTTTCAATTTTCGTCAGCAACTTGAACAGTCGCCAGCTACTGCAGCAGCAGCAGCAGCAGCAGCAGCAGCAGCAGTTCGCTCCTTCATGACAATGGTCTACGGTCTCGACGGCTGCTCAGGCATTTACTTTGCCGTCGGGCTTTGCAGCACAGCATAATGAACAAGAACCCAAAAAATAAAAAAAAAGTAATAGAAGATATATGCTAGCTACGAAAAAATGGCAAATTAAATAGCCAAAAAAAAGAGCGAGAAAAAAACAATAAAGCAAAGTAAAAAATAAAGTTTGGCTATGCGCTGCAGCTGCGCAGCAAAGCTTTTAACCCATGTGCGCCCCATGCTGCCCACGCCCACAGCCCGAGCTGTAGCTGGACCTGAAGCTGAAGCTGAAGCATTTGATTTTCGCATTTCCTTAGCTTACCTTCCGTTCGTTAGCATTTTCTACATTTTCCCTCTTTTTTTGCTGGCCAAAAAACTTAAATTACTATTTACAATGCTTTGGCTTTGTTGTTTTTTTTTTCCAAATTTTTTTTGTGAAATATTTCTCTGTGCGCTGCCCTTGCCCATGCCCATAGCTTTGGCTTGCTAATTTCATTTCATATTTGAGCTCACTTTTTTTTTTTGCACACTCTTCAGTGCTTATCTCTGGGGCCAAGCGCCGCCCAATCTTATCGGCGACTCATTCATGCTGCTGCCGAAACGTGAGCGCAGCTTCAAATTTGTCAACTGAAGTTTATAAAATAAAAAAAGAGATAACAAATTAAAATAAATAAAATGCCGACAAATATGTTAAAAGCGGGCATTTTTCGAATAGTTGCAATTGATTAAATGCGTATCTCACAGATGCGACAATCGCAGATACGCATCTCAAAGATACGCAACAACTTTCTAGCTACGTGAACGAGAGTTCGCTAAGCCAGCAGCAGCAGCAGCAGCAGCAATTGCTCATCAACCATTTCATTTTGCCATTCTAGATAAACACTAACAGCAACAACAACAACAACAACATTTTTGTTATTAAATTTATGTTGAGTTAAAAAAAATATATACAAATAAATCAAAGTGCAATCCAAACGAAACAAAAATTTATAAAAAATAAAAATAAAAACAAAGAAAAACTAGCAAAAAATAATTAAAAAAGTAGCCGTTACTTTTGAATTATTTGTTAATGCTGCATAAATATTATATGTTATGTTCACAAAGTAAATACAAATTTAAATTAAAAATTAAATTTAAAAAAACATATCAACAAATTTAAATAATTACAACACAACAACAACAACAATAGCGCGTGCAACTGTCAAAATTCCAACAATTGTCGCTGTCTGCATACAACAACAACAGCTAGAGAAGATTTAAAGCTGCAAACGAAATCATTTTTTATGCTGCATATTATATAAAGAAGTCCATAAAAAAACAACAACAATAATTGCCTGCATTTTTGGCCCTTTGTGCGCGCAGCATACAAAAAAAAAAAAAAAAAGAATTATAAGAAGCAGCAGAATTTATATTGTATATAGAGGCATGCATATATACGCTATATAAATGCATTGCATGCAACAACAACAACAACAGCAGCAACAAAGCGCGCAGCAGCCGAGATACAATTACAGCAACAGCAACAACAACAAGCAAAGGTCGTGCTGTGAATGGTTGTTGTTGCCTTTCAGCATACTTCTACATTTCTCCATTGTTGTTGTTGTAGTCAAAGCGAGCGAGCAGCAACAGCAGCAACAGCAACAGCAGCAACAACTTTTTGGCTTTTGGGCAAACATAATTTAAGCAAAAATATATATATGTGATGCTATGCACATCAGCAGCTATGAATTATGTACGTATGCGCTATAAATCATATTAACTATATAATACTTTTATATATATTATATATATTAAGCTAAGATTGACATATTTCAACCGATTTCAAGTTAGCTTGAGACTATAAACAAATATGAAAAAAATTTGTTGGGCTTTGATATTAATTAGAATTTCTTTTTATATTGCAATCGAAAGAAAATGAATTAATCTATTATACGATTTTTATATTTGAAATTGGCTTTATTGCGTATTTTTTCATTTTTTGAAATTTTCTTTGATCTTTTATTTTTGGTCTTGCATAAAGAGAGATACAAGATCTTTATTTACAATTTTTTTTTTTAATTATGTTTCTAAAATAGTTTCGAATATTTTACTCGAATATATTAACTTCTTTGCGATAGCATATCAATTACAGAATTCATTGCAAATTCTATAAAAATGCATTAAATTCATTAAAAATGTGCGCTGCTTGGCAGAAGTCATAATAAATGTATTTATTGTTAAACACAAATAAGAATTGAACTGAACGAACAGAACTAATTCTCCATATGTCTGTTGATGCATTCGCACGCTGTTTTCTTGCTGTGTGAGGGAACGCTTGACAACCAAAAGATCTGAAAAAAAAAAAACTTAAAATTGAAAAATAAATATATATTCATAAATGTGCTAAATGTATTTTAGTATAACTTGATCGTATTGTCGCCGATATCTCCCATAGCTTTGTTATCAATCACAATCCGTTTACCTCTCTTTATAGATTTTAATGTCATTCACTTTATCTACTTCAAGTTGTTCCTATGAGATTTGGGCTCAATAATATATATTTACTCATTCATATATAGATATATATTTTATTTATATATATGATTTACCTTGCCCGTTGTTCTGTTGTATTGCCTGTCTATCATATGCGGAAGCTAAATTTTGTTAGGCATTTATTTTTATATATTTTTTTGTATACTTTCACACTTTTTATTGAACTGTAGTCAGCCCCTTTCACACCTACTCTGTGCCGCTCTATTTCGCTGCCTTTTCAATTATCTACAACCTTGCTTAAATCCCTTCACTTTGGCTTTCTGGGCAAGTTCTACGATCGCTTATCAATAAATTTTACGAATTGCTGCAATGACATTGTCCTTCAATGCAAAGAAAGAAAGAGAAAAAGAATCGGGAAAAAATAACAATGAAAGCGAAAATGTGTAAACAAAGATACACAATGCAACAGCCTATCAGATACACACACACACACAGATACAAACACATACAGTAACAGTTACTCACATGGACAGACAAAAGATATGCAAACTTAAGGACACAAGCAAAAGTGCATTCGCCCAGCTATAGATACAGCTACAGCGGCGACAGTCATAGCCACAGATACAGATACAATTGCAGCATACAGATACAGATACGTTTGCAAATTGAGCAGACAAAGCCGCTGCAATTGTGATAAGTAGCAAATAATTCATTTACATTCACACCTTGACGGAAGTGTCTAAACTTATCTAAAAGCGCAGATCAGCCACTAAACATAGATCAACACACACACACACTCATATATATATATATAGCTGCCTGAGTGTATGTGTGTGCGTTTCTTATCAGGTAGCCGTTTCTGACCCAAATTGCGAAAAGACGAAACTCTGACAGCGTTAAGGGGCCGCGGCGCAGGCCTCGCTGATACGGCGGCTACTTGTGAAATCTCAGCAACAAAAAAAAAAAAAAAAACATTAAATTAAGCAACAAATTATTGAAAAAAAAAAAAAGTATTTATGAGGCGTTGCTGCTTGATAATCGCGCAAAGAAAAACATGAAAATTTATAAAACATACGCATATACTACACACAAACATATATCAATTTATATATACTTTAGCTTATGCATTGCAACAACAACAACCACAATGAACAAAATGAAAAGAACAGAAACAGAAAAAAGGGCGAATCAAACGTCAACGAATTTTGTATGCTCTGCAGCGCATACCAAGTGTTTCTATAGCTGAGTTTGCCTTTGCAGCTAAATGGGTGGATCTATTGTTGGCTATATGTAGAATAATTTGCTCAAATCAATTTTAACACATTTATAAAAATAGATTATAAAGAATATATGGAATATACATATACTCTCTGAGACACTTTTGAGCGTTTTCAACAATTAAAAAAAAATTTTTTTTCTTTGTTTGAAAAGTATTTGATAGTTAAGTTAAAGATGTATTACTATTATTATTATTATTATTCTTTATATAATTATTATTATTATTATTCTTTATATAATTATTGGTATTATTATTATTATTGTTATTAATTTTATTGATAATTAAGGTTAAAAAAAATGTGTTCAACATTTATTAATTTTATCTTTGCCAATACAATTTTTGTGAATTTTATTAAAGATTTAATTTAATTTATTAAAAAAAAAAAACTGATATATATATTTGTATTTGTTGCTACATATAAATATGAAATATATATATATATATATTATTTTTTTTTTTTTTTCATTTATGTTATTAAATGTATATTTCTATATATTAATATTAATATATTTCTTTAATTCATGAATTTTTAAATATATTTATTCATTTCTATTTATAAAACTCAAATCTAGCGACTGCTTCAACATGATAATAATACACACAAATTTGTTAAAAATTTCGCAAATATAATTTATTGAACAATCTAAAATGCCCCATTGCAGAGTATAGGCAAAAACGAAAAGTGGAAAAAAAAAAAAAAACGCCCAAAGCGGAAATATTTTGCGCTTTCTTATCAGGCGCAAAAAATTGATTTTATTTCTGTTGCTGAAATTTTTTGCGCCACGAACGAAATTTTTGTTTTGTTTTGCGCAAGCACATTATAGAATTATATTATATATATACTATTTTATATAAAATATAATAAATAAATAAAAAAAAAAGTCTGTGCAGCTGCAGCTGCAGCGATCGCAACTATTGTGCATAGTTCAAATTATCGCAATTTAATTTTTATTATATTTGCAAGCAAATATAACAGCCATACTTATATAGAACATATATATACGATTTCCACAAAACTTGCGCTGATAAGAGAGCGAAAAAAGAGAGAAGAAGAAGCAGAAGAACACAGCTAGAGTCATATTTACAATGTGTCATAAATGGAAAATGATTTCTCTATAGTTGAATGATTTCTAATATATTATAGATTGTAGGCGCACTTCAGAAAACTATAACTGAATGCAAGCTATATATATATATTTTGACAAACTTTCCTTAAATAATCGGATTACGTTTGACGATTTTTTATTATAAATAGGAAACCACAGAAACGTATCAAAAATGAAAAATGACTCAAAAGTGCGTATGATTAAATTGTTTTTGTTCTTTGTTTATTTTTAATTTTAATTTAATAATATTTCGCTTAAATATCGGGGAAAAAAACAGCAGCAATTTTAAATGTAAATTAAATTTCATACGGCACAGTTGGTTTCCTTTTTTTTTCGTCATATTTTAATTGTTTTTCTTACAAAGAAAAAAAAATGCATATACGTATAGTTTTTTTTTAATGAAATCTAAAACAAATGTGTAAATAATACATACGATCGGGTTTCGAGTGCAGCTGCTTTTGCTCTATATATATATATATTATGTATACCAAATAGATAGATAATGAAAGGCCAAACTTTTGAAAAGTGTTTACCAATTGGGCGAATGATAACAAAAGCTGCAAACTGGCCATAAATAAATGCGCTGCACTGCGGTGCATCATAAGCAAACTAAAATAATAACAACGTGTGTGACAAATGTGTGAACATTAAATACATTTTATAACAGCAACTGCAATAACAACAACAACAACAATAACAGTAACTCAATAAGAACAAGTCAAGAAACAAGCCATGACGCACCTGAAATACCCTAACTGCTGCTGAGCAGTGCGAAGCTTTGGTATTCTTGAGGTGATGCTTTGAGAAACAAATGAAATTTTTTTGAATGTTGAGATATGTATATTATTTATTGATTAATAGATATTAATATTAATAGATGTAGATAAAAGATAAAAAGTAAGATATTATTAGATGTAGATAAAAGTCTTTAATATTTTTATAGAGGGATTAACATTCAGTTTTATATGCAATTAATATTTATCAATAAAGGTTTTTTAATTTCTATTAATTTAAATTAATGAAAGTAAAATGATTTCTAGGAATCAACGCGAATGATCAAGTTGTAGTTAGAAGCTAATATAACTATCCAAATTATATAAAGCTATTCCTTATTTAATTCTTTAATTTACATAGCAAACATTCATAAGATGCCGCTTAAATATTTATTTTTTGGCTCTGAAAAACTTGTACGAAAAATCTTTACAAAAAAAGCTTAGAAAATAAAAAATAACAAATCAATTTTTTCAATTTTCAATTTTAATTTATTTCTCTCTTTGTTATAACTACAAAATTTTTTAATATTAAAAATAGTGAATGGTAATTATAATACATAAATAGTTTACGCTTAAAAAATTTTTTAATTGTATAATGTTGCCTATGTATTTTATTTATATTTATTTATTTTTTTTTTATGTACTTTTTATTATAAGATAAAATGAGGGTTTCAGAAACTAGAATTTGATTAAAGTTGTCTCCATATAGAAGTAGAAAGTTAGATAGATAGATAGAATGTTGAATGTCTGAAAATAAAAAGTTCTATTCCTATTACAACAGCAATTGCATAGTGTTATGGGACTGGCAGGAATATTAAAAAGTTCTCGCTAGAAATATCAAAATAAATTCAGAGTAAAAGTCTGCGAATAATTTGTCAAGCAAATAGAATTTACAGAGAAAAAATGTAATTTTGAAGCAGCTTTCCTGATAAATTTCAACTATTCAATGCATTCTTAAATTGCTATATATATTAACTAAAATAGTTCGAGCAAAACTGACGAAGTTGAATAGAAAAAGAACAAATAAACAGACAGATGGAGAGACAATTGGAGAGTAGAAGGCAAACAAACAAGAGTAAATGACTCTAGTCAAGCTGATCATAGTCTTGATCAAGTATATACAGATACACATCTATATAATGTCACAGCTGCCTGTTACAAACAGTCTGACAAATCAGCTAAGGCCGCGCTCAGAGCATAATAATAATAATAAAAAAAAAAAAAGCTGACAAACAAAAGCGTAGTGAACGAAAAACAAACTGCTGAGTTGGCCAAAATGCATTCGCATTTGCTTGGGCCACACACAGAGGCAGCTCTAGCTCTGGCTTGACTCGGCCTGGCTTGGCTCGGTAAGTAAATGAAACGTAATTAGCTGCAAGCCACAATGCCAGACATACAGACACTCAGACGTTTAATGCCAGCAATTGTGTAGCACTGACATCAATGTCTTGGTCGCTTGCCAATCATTGGGCTGGCCAAACATTTAACAAACGGAAACAGCTGTCTCTGATCTGGCATGCAGATCAGTGCGAGTGTGTGCTCGATAAGGGTAAGTTCTGCTAAGCCAGCCAGCCAGCCAGCCAAAGAGCTAGAACGTCAAGTAACTGCCAAAAGGAAGCTGCTACCAAACACTCCAATACACACATATATATATATATATATATGTGTGTGTGTGTGTGTGTGTGTATAAACGAAAATGCAGCCGGCTGTTTGGCTGGTCAAACTCGCCTTGTCAAATAATGCCCAGCGCCTGCTGCTACAGTTCTAGCCATAAAAGCAGCAACAACGCCAGCAACAAAATAGTTACAACTGACTGGGCTATGCAGCACAAACTTGGCTAACGACTTTTTTCCGTTGGCGCTCTTGACTTTTGCATTGAAAATCGTGCAATTCACCTGCTGCCTGCTTGGCAGCCACTGCAACAGCAACAGCAACAGCAACAGCAGCAACAACAACAATGACGCTGCTGCTTGCATCTGCATCTCTGCTGCCGCTGCCATTGGTTTGCATGTTAATGTTACAGCTGCACTTGCACTTGCTGCAAATGCCGCGTCGTCGTCGTCGTCATGAATGACGCGGCTTAGGCCCATTAACCCAAACCAAACCGAACCCCGCCGCAGCCAAACCAGAACCTACTCTAGGCACCCTATTTGCGACGCCCCTGGCCCCATGCTGCATGCTGCATGCTGTTGCCTGTGCCCCGTGCATCCACATGCAATTATTTTCCTCTTCTCTTCTCTTTTTTTTTTTCTAGGCGGCGGCCGCAAATTGCGCGCCTGCATCTTTGTCTATGTCTGTGTGTAAATGCTGCTGCTGCTGCTGCTGTTGGTGCTGCTGCTGTTGCTGCTGCTGCTGCTGCTTCTTGGCTGCCTTTTCTGTTGTTTTTACAAGGTGTGGAATGACTTTGGTAGCGCCTCTGCTGTTGGTGCTGCTGCTGCAACATCGTCAAACTTTGGCCAAGTCCATGTTGTCTGGTCGCGTTTTAATGTAATTGTTGTTGTTGCATTAGAGCAAATTTGTTGCTTGTTGCTTGTTAGCTACTTAACCGTTTTGTAATTTGCCATTCATGTTAGAAATCAGCGCAGTTGACGCTGATCAATTTGTTAGCGAGAGGTGTTGGCCGACTGTCAGTCTCGTGCCATGGCTTGATTGATAAAAGGCAGCAGCAGGAGCAGCAGCAACCTGCCAATGGGCAGCTATCACAAAGAGGCTTTAGGCCTCAAACGTGGCAACTAATTAAAGAACATAAAGCCACCGAGACAACACCCACAAAATGATGATGAAAAGGATATGCCAGGGCAATGAATAAGTCAAGTGACTTAATAAACAGCTTAAGCGGCATACAAAACTCAACTGAACTGAACTGAACTAACGCACTGCCTGACTGCCTGACTGACTGCCTGACTGACTGACTGAGTGATTGAGAGTGAGCTCTGTTATTAGTTAAATGGCGTATAATGGATGAATAACTCGAAATACAGTAGTTGCCAGCACAAAAATAGTAAACAAAACAATAAGTATTAACAACGGCTGCGTCGCTTTTGTTGTTTGGCAAACTGTTAAACTGACTCGCGAAGACAGCAGCAGCAGCAGCAGTGGCAGCAGTGGCAACAGCAGCGGCAGCAGCAGCGCGTAGCGTAGCGAAGCGAACCAGCCGGACCACACCTTAATAATTACTTAAAAGGAAAATAATTTACGAAATTGCATTCATAGTTCAGCTCGCTGCTGCAACAAAAGCCAGCCATAACAAACAACAATGCCAGTGCAAAAATAACAACAACAACAACGACAACAAACATAATAATAAAACAAACGGCCAAGGCAACAACAACTGCAACAAATAATAATATTAAAAAAATAAATAATAAAAAAAATTGTGCGAAAATTGTAAAAAGAAAATAAATGTGGCAAAGAAATATAAGTCAGACGCAGCGCGTGGCCATTTTGTGTGCGACAGGTGACACACACACACACGCACACGCATATTGAGTTACGCGTACAGTAAACATTTGCTCAGACGCCTGTGCGCTGTAGCGTGGCTCCACTGTGCCGGCCAGGACATTGTCATTGTCAGCTTAGCTTAGATAAGCTCAATACCTCGCCCAAAGTTCTGCTCTCCCTCTCTCTCCCTCTCTCTCTCTCCCTCGCTCTCTCTCCCTCTCTCTCTCTCTCAATATTTCTAATTGCCAACGCTCGCTTATCAAATGCCCTTTGCATTGTTTAATTACACCAATTGCTTGACAGTTACTGTGAAATTTCACAGCATACGTGACGTATGAGTAATGTGTGCATTTCATATGCTGGACGGCCCAAGCCAGAGCCAAGTCGAGCAAATTCAATTCGAATACGAACAAAAAATATATATATTTATATAAAATATATATATACATATATATACAGCCAGCTTCGTCAATCCATTCACTTAGAAAATGTGCTAAAACAAATGCATATGAATTTGCACATTTCGATTTAAACACGAAGTGACAAACACTCAGAAATTTCAAATAATAATAAAAAAATTACACACACCAAATAATATCTCAGTGTGTGTGTGTGTGGAACAAGTTTTGGAAAAGCTGTAGAAAATTTTTATATTTCTGAAGCACAGAAAAATAAAAGAAGAATGCGAAGGCCGCAGTTAAAAGAAGAAAAAATTATTTAAGCATTTGGCTGAAAATTGTTTTTTTTTAATGTTATTTGGTATTGGGGATTGTTTAAGTTAGTCTAAAGCTAGTTACTAACTAAACAGGTGTTTGTAAATGTTCAATATCTAGGGAAATTTCTCTAGCTAGCTGGGAAATTTTGTATTTTTTTTTTTTCAATGTTACTTGTAGAGCTAGATGAATAGTTTGTATTATAATAAATTTTACTTGCAGGGAGTTATATCTATCTCTCTCTCTCTCTCTCTCTCTCTCTGCCTCTCTATCTCCTTGCACTTGTCTCTATCTATCTCTGTATTGCCCTTTTCCATCTCTGTCTTCTCTATTCTCTCTTTCTCTTTCATTTTACTCCTTTCTTTTTACTAATACTGTCTCTCTTTCTCTTGTTATGTCTACTTCTCGCATACCTCTCTCTGTCATTCTTTCCATATATCTTTTTCTCATTGTTTGTATCTCTCTCATTGCTTTGTCGATCGAGTAATCCTTTCCTTTTAGATCATTCTCTCTCTCTCTCGATCGAATTTCTCCTTCCCTTCTGCTTCTTTCGCGTACTCGCACTATTTAATGGTCGGTCGCCATCTTTCTCTTTCTGTCTTATCTCTCTTGAACGCTGCCTCTCTCTCATTCTCACTTGCCGTCTGTATAGCTCTAGCGATCTCTCTATCGGCAACTCTTTCTTTGTCCCTCTATCTTGTACTCTGTCATTTTTCTCATTCTGTTACATTCCCTGCCTCTCTCTCTCTCTCTCTCTCGCTTTTATCTTATTGCAGGGTATTTACTAGTCGCTCCCATGCTCTTCTTAGGCCTTTTCAATTGCTAAAGCAACAGCTGTTGCAGCTTTATCAAATATGCAATATGAAATATGCAATGTTTGTTTCGAAATTCAAAAACTTTTCCCAAGTACAGCCCACTCAGAGTTCTGATATATCAATTAAATTATAGTTGCATTAGAGTGGAGTTAAATGGCTGAAGGACTTAGGCAACAATTGCAGCAACAACAACAAGTTGCAATAGTTTTTCCGTGTTTTGCCTTTAAATCCTGGCAGACACACTTACTTACAACACACACACACCTTGCCATATCCTGTCTGAGACGTTTTCATCTGTGCTCACTGCTGGCGAGGACTCTCGTTGGCTAATGGTGAGGAAAATGCCAGTCAGTCTTCAGCTAAGGATATATAAATATGCAGACAGTTATAGATATATATATATATATTGGTCAGACATTGTGTAACCTTCTGGCCTGGCTGCTTGGCAACAGCCAAGCGACACAGCTCGCCTGCCGGACGAATAATAAAAGTAAATATGAGAAATTGCATCTATTTTATTTGCGATTTCGATTGTCTGGCCAGCAAAGCCAAGCCAAGCCATGGCATGGTGGGCGTGGTGGGCGTGGCTCAATGTCAAATTAAAAAAAAAAAGCCAGCAAAATATAATACTCAATTGCCAGCTGTATCTTTTGTGTTAGCTCAAATTTCAAGCTGTTTTACTTGACTGCTCTCCCTCTCCCTCTCTTTCTCTCTTTCTGTCAAGTGCTGTTTTGTGCATCTGCATAATAATAATAATATTGTTATAATAATTTCAATAGTTTATAACGAGCTGTAAAAACTGCGCGCATTAGCCAAATATGCGGGAGGCGCGCCCAGTTGCAGCGACAAGCTAAGCGCCTACTGTGACGCCAGCAGAGATCGCCAGATATATGCATATATGCATATATATATATATATATACCATGAACTGGAAAACCTTGAAAACGCGACAGCAATTTTTTATTCGATTTTCATATGTTGCGCATTTACTTAGCGCCGCTTGCTTTGCCGTATCTATAAGATACTTTTTGTTCTTTGTCATATATAAAAGATATAGCTATATGAGTCTCTCTTTATATATTCACATATATATATATACATTAGTTCTGCCACCCCAAATGCACTTTGTGTGCAAAATGCATGAGAAATGAGTTGCAAAAGAAACATTGAAAAAAAAAAAAAAAAATAGGCTGAAGAAGTAGAAATAATTGCCACGCATAATGGACAGGTGAATTTGATTATATTCTCGCTAGCTAGCAGCTGGCTCTGCGCGCTTCTTTAATATATTTCTCTCGGCACACACACAAACACACACAGTTGTAATTATATTACGTAGGCCTATTTAGAGGCCCATCTGAACGACCTGCCACGCATGTCCCAACCGCATTATAACAATTTTCTTTTTGCTTTTGCTGCCACATTAGTTTGTACTTCTCTAGTATTTCCCTTTGTTTTCTTCTCACTTTTTTTTTTTTAGCTAGGGTTAGTTGGCTCTGCCCTGCTCTGTGGGCCGTTTGTTTTGATACGAAATTCGATTTGCTTAAGTGCGTTCGCATTATATGCCACATAGAAATTTCTAAACTGAATTATTTGTGCCGGCCTTTGTTTTGTTTTTTATTTCTTATTTTGCGCTCTCATTTATTTAGCATAAATTATGAGCATAGAGCAGTGGGCCTTTTTATTAATTAGCCATTTGCCTTTGACAGCGCTGGCGTAATGCGTTTAAAACCAAAGCGGGCCAGCAAATTGATTAGAGCACTTCAAATTGCATTGGCCTAGCCAGCATTTTGTTGTTTTGTTTTGTTTTGTTTTGTTTTTTATTGATGTGCAGTCAAGGCCTGGCGCTCCCGCTCCCACTCCCACTACAAGCTTCAAGCTGCTCCATGTGGGCGACGTTTTGGCGGCGCCAAATTTGGTTTGCAACAAAATTTACAACAAATTGCAATAATAAATAAACTGAGACAGAGAGAGAGAGAAAATAATACTGACAACTGAAATACAATGCACGCCTTAGTTTAAACTGCACTAAATCAACAAAATTGTTGTCGTTGTTGTTGCTGGCAAAGTGCAACACAATTAACACCCCAAATGCATGCCAAGTGGGAGCGAGACGGGGCGCACAGGTTTAGCAGAAAACATTTTTCGTTAACAGTAAAATTTGTTTGTTTAGCGAATTTTGCCAGAGACATACAAACATATCGCACTGACCATACACATAGAGAGTTACTGTTGTACACATAGAGGTTTGTTAATGAAAATAAGCAACAAAGCCAAGCGGTCACCAGACAGCAAGACGGACGGACGGTGAGACAAACAGACAGGCGGCTTGGCTTGGCTGCATGCAAATGCATAAAAAAACGAGTTTTGCGCAACAAAAAAAAAAATTAGAGAATTTTTTCAGCACATACGAAAATGCACAAAATACACTAAATAAGTAAAAACGTCAATAGCTAAAAAAAAAAAAAGAAAATACATATATTTATGTGTATAAAAATTTGTTTAAAAAATAAAAGTCAAAGACAAAGGAGAAGGTTAAATACATTAGAATAAAATAAAGGTGATGTGATAAAAATGCAAAGATTTCATTTTGTTATATAATATTGATTAGATATGATATCAATATGATATATATGTATATGATATTAATATCTTATATAAAAGATATGAGCGAGAAGTATAGATGCCTAACAGTCACATAGGCTATCAATAGTGAGTAAATATTTGCAACTCTGAATTTGAGCAGCATAAAAAAATATATTTAAAAACCAAGAAATCATTTATTAAATTATTTTTAATAAATAAAAAAAAGCTGCAAGCTAAATGAGATAATATCACAGAGTAAGAAAGAAATAAAAACAAAAATAGTCCACTTAAACTCATTTTGAAAAGGATTAAAATATTTAAATATATTTTACATAAACCCATCAACTTTTTTAAAATTATTAAAATATTTTAATATGCTTTTTAAATATTTAAATATGTTTTAAAACTATTTCAATACTTTTTAAAAATACTTAAATATTTTTTACATAAACCCATCAACCTTTCATGCTTTACAAGCTACATGATATATTCAATGTACTCACTCCACAATGGTTCACAAACGAATAAGCTCAGAGCGAATGAGCAGACGCAGAAGGGATAGGTGTCAAGAGATTCGCAAACCGAATCGCGAACCAAAATAAGACCAGGTGTTGAATATGCTGTGGCTTAGGTGAGAATGCAACTGAAGCAAAGTTCACAAAACATTCCATTCTTCATTGATTTGCTATTCCTATTCGTATCTATAGAAATGCGCTCAAATTACAATTTCGATTTACAGTTTGAACTTGAAAATGAAATTTTCAATTTGCAGCTAAAGCAAAAAGAAAAAAGCTGTGCTGGCTGCTCAAACAACTAATCAACAAATACACACACACACACAAAGAACTGTTACTGTTTTAGCATATTATGCAATTGCGCTTTGCGGCGCCTTCGTTAATTTTCTTTTGCCTTATTGCACTATATTCAATGCATTTTGCATTCTTCTTTTATTGTTTTTATTTTTATTTATTTTTCTTTTTGGACTGCGCTAAGTTCGATATAAATGCTAGTCGCAAGTGTAACGGTTATTTACGAATTTCTCATGGTAAACGAAGCTTTAGTAATAAAAAAAAATAATAAAAATTATAATAATAATAAAGAAATCCATTACATATGGCGAAACAAAGAACAGGGAAAATCCTTTCACTGGAATATCAAGCTCATAATTTAGTATTTAAAATATACTAACATTCATAGATGTACTCATATATGTACTTAGTAGCCCATAGTCCAATGGCTAACCTCTCGCTCTCTCTCTCTCTCTCTCCTCTCTCTCTCTCTCTCACTCTCTGTCTGTCTTAATCTATCTCTAATTGCCAGTCGATCAATACTAAATCAATTCTAATTATAATAATAACCTCGCTATATACAAATATATATATTTTACAAATTATACTGCCATTTGATTTGTTTTGTTTCCAAAATGAAATTAAATATTTAAAAGCAAATTTCATTGAGTTAATTGCAGTTGCTAAAGCAACAACAACAGCAACAACAACAGCGAAAAAAAACTAAACAATTTTGATGAGGCATAAATATTTTAAACTGCTGCAAAAACTTGTCTAAGCGAGCTAAATGCAATGGAGGGGAAAAGTTTTTGAGAACTTTTGTTCACGGCAATTAGACATAAATTAATCGCATTCAATTAATAAGAACATTTGTTATTGTTAATTCTCTTCCTCTTATCGCCATTTGAATAAATATTGTCGTGTCGCGCTAAAGTAAATAAATAAATGAAATATTTAGCTAGAAAAAAATGTTTTTTTTTCTTTTTGTTTTTGTTGTTTTTTTTTCATTTTCATAGTTTGTGCCAAGCCTTTGGACTGGCATATCGAACACGCCCAGTTGGCCACGCCCACCGTTCGTGCCGCCTCGTTTGACGTTTGCGGAATTAAGCGCTGAAATTGTAACCAAATATGGCACAACAAGTTCAATTCTAATTCCAATTCTAATTCTAATTCTAATTTACTGAGACGCTGCTTTGTGCAAACGCCTGTCCGGTTTTCGCTTGCATTTTTCGTATCAATTGATTCAAGGTTTTTGATTTGAAGCCGTCTCGCTCCCTCACTCACATATGCATACATACATGTATGTATATCTCTCTCTATATACTATATACTCTATATATATATATATATATATATATATATATATATATATATATATATATACAAAATTCACGTATACGAATCGTGCGCTTTCGTTGGAAGTGACAAGAAATGCATTCTTAAGTAATTGAAAATTAAAGCGAACTCAACGCGAATGCCAATGCACGAAATTCCCTTTTTGACTGCGAAATGCTGTGCTGCATTCAGTATAAATTATTTATATAATTACTTGATCTCCTCCAATATTCAAATGAGCCAAGGAAAGGTTTTACATACTTTGAATTGATGATTCAATTAGATGAGCTTTAAAGGGAATAGCTAGAGAATGGAGAGAGATGTAGAAATGGAGTGAGGAACAAGAGAAAGAGAGGGTGAATGTGTGTGAGGGAAGTACAAAATAAACGTAGAAATAGTTGTTACAAAGAGAAAGAGAGGGAGAGAGAGAGAGAGAGAGACAGAGATAGATAGATAGATAGATAGATAGATAGATAGATAGATAGATAGAGAGATAGAGAGATAGAGAGATATAAAGATAGAGAGATATAAAGATATTAAAGTGAGGTGTGAGGAAGCTCTAATAAAAGGATGATATGAGGAGTTTCTCAATTGCTCAAGAATATTTCTAATCAAAAGGAATTCTAAAAGACAAATTTTCAAAATTTTTAAATGTTAATTTTAAATGTATAATATTTAAAAGTATGTTCTTCTTCAATTTTAAAAATATATTTGATTTATTCGCGTTGATTCTAGTTGAATTTCTTTTTATAGCATTTTTTTATTTGATAAAAGAATTCAGAATTAATAAATATACCTATATTTATTTGTGTATACTTATGAAATATTTTTTAACAATTTTCCTGACTAGACAGAAAATTTGTAAAAATAATAATGGATATTAGAAGACCATTATTAGTTTCACAGTTTTTCTGTCTACTCATCAAAAAATGTTTAAAACCATTTCCAAACGCTCTTCGAAACGATAACTTAATAAGTAAGCCGTTCGATTATGCAGCTTTCAATTGAGTTAAATCGCTCATTGCAATTGCATAACTCGATTTGTATTTGCGCTGAAACAAAAGAAAAGAGCCAAAAAGTGTTGGCTATGACTG
Organism: Drosophila koepferae; assembly: GCA_030914345.1. NCBI lineage: Eukaryota > Metazoa > Arthropoda > Insecta > Diptera > Drosophilidae > Drosophila > Drosophila koepferae. The sequence goes on from JAUESR010000208.1 coordinate 4,025,689, forward strand.
ACAATTGGCTCCTTAGCGCGCAGGACGTTTCCACAAATCACGGACAATCACAATCAGTGAAGCCCGCAACAAACGAGAAGAGCAAACGAACAAAAAAATAGCTAGCAGATAGGAGCTACATGCATGGCAGTTGCCTGCCGCGCCAGGATAACACTCACATACGAACGAGATGTTGCCATATTGTGGCAGCTCGGCATCTGTGTGTGTGTGTGTCTGTGTGTGTGTGTAAACAGCAGCCGCGAAAAAATTGGCTGCTGTTACGTTTTTTTCTTCTCGTTTCATGTTGCCTCCAATGCAATCAAGTGGACGCTGCATTAAGCGAGCAACAAAAAACTGGCTGCCGTTGCTGTTGCTGCTGTTGCTGCTGTTGGTTGTTTGCGCGTCGCGCCTAGAGTACTGCAGCGCGGCCGTCAGTCTGGCTCCGTGACGGGTCCGGGCGAGGCCTAAAAGGATTAAGGCGATCTGTGCGCAATCCGCGCAATTATCCTTTCATTGCATTGGTTGAGGGTGCCGTCACCGCGTTGCTGTCGCAGCCGTTCGCGTTGCCAGAAGCAATTAGTTGCATCACTCAACACTCTTTTTTTTTTCTTTTTTTTTTGCTGGCACTTCACTGTTGCGCTTCTTTTTTTTTTTTGGGCAGTTGACTTTTGGCTACATGTGGCAAGGCACAGTCTGGCCTGGCTGGCTTTTCGTTGCGGGCATTGTTCGTGCGGCGTATACGCAACGCTTGCTCTGCACTCATACGGCAATCATTTTCATGAAGTTTCTGTTGGCTTTTTCTTTTTATTTTTTTCGGAGCCAGCTACGTGTCCATTTGAAGTGCACACTTAAGTGGCCCTAATTGGTTTCACACACCCGCACACACACACACACTCGCACACACACACACACTCTTTGGCCGCAACAAGTGGAGCTGGCATTTTTGGGGTAACTCAACTTGGCCAGTTAGACTGCTGTCAAAAACAAGGCTTCTATTAACTAACTAAACGAGCAGTTAGTGTGCAGCTGTGTGTGTGTGTGTGTATAGATATAGTTACATATGTATGTGCATGTGTTAGTTTGTCTAACGCTCTTCTGTCTGCAGCTTCAATTCACTTTGCTGCTTTGCTGACGACGGCAAACCCATTCATGTCCGTGTCGAGTGCACAACTGTTGAGTGTGCCAGACGACAGCAACAACAACAACTCTTTGACTAAAGAACGAGCAAAATTTAAATGTGCTCTCATGAAAAATAGTTTACTGCCACTTGTTGGCTTCGCTGAACTCAAACAGCAGCCAGCCAGCCAGCATTTCAATTGAAATACCAGCTGTTGCTGTTGTTGCTGTTGCTGTTGCTGTTGTTGTTGTCATCATTTGTTCGTTGTTCGTGCCATTTGGCGTTTAGTGTGGCAGCCAGCCAGTGTAAGCCAAAAATCCATTCATTGTAAATTCAGCTAAATCCATGAATAAAATTTTGCATCCAGACTGAGCTGTCCGACTGTCTGGCTGTCTTTTGTGCTGGCTCATCTGTTGCCAGAGCTACGTTTTATTGCACACAAATGCTGTCGCTCTCACTCAACACACTCTCTCTCTCTCTCTCTGTCACTCACTCTCTGGCCAAATTGAATTTCCGAATTCAATGAATGAATTGTTTTAGCTTTTGTTTAGTTATTTAGCCAGCGGATGTGGCCTTCGTTTTTCCTGTTGCATACTTGCAGGCTGCCTGTTGCATGCAGCCTCACGGCGCGCTGTTGCATGGCTGCATATAAATATATATAGCACATGCATATATATATATGTATAGCTCATAGAGCGCCTGTTGCCATCACCATTTTTATGTCCTACTCTGTCGCTCTGCTGGCTGCCCAATCTTTTATTTGGCTCTTGCCGCTGCCGCTGCTGATGTTGTTGTTGTTGTTGCACATTTTATTGCGCTCTGGTTTAGCAGAAATGCGGAAATTGCATTTCTCTGCATTTTACATTTCAATAAATTTGCAGCAAGCTGCTCTTCGCCTTTGCTTTTTATGTCGTCATTTCAGCATGACTCCATTTTTATTATATAAAAAAATAGTAATAATAATAATAAATTCTCTAGTTTTTTTTTACTGTGTTTTGTTGTTCTATTTTTCTTTTCTCTTTTTTTGTGTAAAATTTATTTGGCCATCTTGGTTGGTTTATAATGCTATTAAATTGACTTCCAACTAACTGAATGACAGTTTATGCGCCAATGTTGAAGTAGCTGAATCAAAATGGTTAAATTGGAATTAGATTACGCAGTGCAGGGCAGAACAGAGCTGAGGTGCTGCTATATTAAATTTCCGCTCGCATAGGAAATGAGAAATAAAAATGAAAACGAAAAAAATGCATTTGATTCTTAGAATTTGAACTCATATTTGTTCTTTAAGTTGTTTATATTTGATTTTCTGTATGGGAATTCTCTGTGCTGATGAAACTCGACAGAGAGAGCGAGTGAGAGAGAGAGAGAGAGAGAGGGAGAGAGAGTGTGTAGATAATCTAGTGTATCGATGTCTTGATTATCATTGATCAAGCTTTAGTTGTAGCAGTTTTCACAAATGCTTAAAGGCTCTAAAAAAGAATAATGTATAGATATATTTGACAGTTGTCTAAACACTTTATATGTATGCATAAATGTATGTTTTATTATTTACATAATATTTTATCTAGTTGGGTCTTAAAAAGCTTGCTTAAATGCTCCGCAAATGTCTCAGTCTTCTGTGCAGCCTAAAATTGTGATGGTTCATCTGGCCGATCTCTTGAGATATCTCGCAAATCTTCGCAAAGACTATAATCTATATTACTCGTATACTGATCAAGATTTCTTAGATATTTTTTAGTCGTATATGGATCAGGATTTCTTAGATATTTGTTAGTTGTAGGCAAATTAGGATTTCTTAGATATTTTGCTATCGCATTCTTTTCAATTTCCCCTAATCTGATTTTTAAATTCTTGTGGTTGTAGTAAGTTTACCGATTTTCATTTCATAAATGAAAAAAAATTCTGTATTGCATTACAATGCATTGGATTTGCATATAGTCATATATATTCATATATATATACATCCATTATAAATATACTATATATCTCTATATACTTATATGTACCATGCATATGCATTGTCTTAGCCACAACAGTCATATTCTGCAACTAGTAAATAAGAGAAGAATAGTTTGTTAAATATTTAATGCAATTAAAAAGGAAACGCTGTCAATTTCTGACAATTTTATTGCTGTGAATGTTGATGGGATAACTGCGACATGGAAATAGAAATTGTGCTATTGCCTAATTGCCCATCAATCATCAATCTCACACTTGCAATTAGTGCAGGACAGAACAACCGCCCGCACATTCCAACCCCGCTCTTTTGGCTAACTACATGCAATTGTTGTACGCGCTGCTCAACAATTACAGCACTTAAGAGTTTTTGTTTTTTTTTTTTTTTTTTTTCTTTTGGTTGAGCTGCAGTTGGTAATTTTAAGCAATTTCCTTTCGTAAACGACTCCAAAAACTGAGCCCACCAATTGAAACGACGCTGGCCAAACATGCAATCAAATGCAATCGAACGAGACTCCCAAAAGCCAGGCACACACACACAGACAGCTGTGCACACATGCAGACACGCACACTCGTGCACATTTGAAATTTGGCCGAAAAACGGATGGCCAGCCAATCAAAATGCATGCGGGCCCAAAAGTGCATGCGAAAGCGCATTAGAGTGAGACAACGATAGCGCCGAAACATACATTTCCAAAACGAGGGACTCCCACACCGAAGCCAACAGAAGCAACAATAACAACAACAACAACAGCGGCAGCAACAACAACAACAACAGGCAGACGAGCATGTCAAAGCCGAACGAACGACAGCCGAACGAAACGCACGATACGAAGCCGAGGGTCGGGCCGAGCAGGGCAATCGAATTTATTTGCTGCTTCTAATTTTCCATATGCCCACAGCGACAACAACGATGACGACGACAATTTCTATGCCAGAGTGACACACAAAAAAAAAACAACAAAAAACAGTTGTAAGCACACACACATATTTACAGTTGCAGCTATGTTGTTGTTGCTGCTGCTGTCAGTATGTAAATTGCCAAGTCTTTTTCAGCTTTTTTTTCAAGTTTCGTTTCGTTTTGGTTTTTTTTTTTTTTTGTGAGGCAGGTTTTAGTTGTGCAGTTTTGCAAGGGTTGCATCCCAGCTTATATATACATATGTGTGTGTGTGTAGTTTTAGCTGCGTATGTCCTTGCATTTAGTGCAATTCATTTACATTTCAACGCTGCCGCTTTGCATTCCCTTGGAAGTTGGACAATTCGGCCAAAAGCATTTTAAGTCACACACAAGCAAAACTTGTCACGTGTTACACACACACACACACACACACTCTCGCACACGCACACACACACACACACACACACGCTTGTCCTTTTCATTGCACACAACATTTAACAAGCCCCTCAAAACGCACAGGCAAACGACTTGAATCGACACGTCGCGTCGCTCGCACAGTTTGCCCGTTTACCGTTAACCGTTTTTAGTAGTTCCTCTTTCAGTTGCCTTCAGTTGGGCAGCGTTCGTTTAGCAGGCATTGCTGTTGTTTTTGTTTGCCTTTAACGAAACTCATTTCTTTGCGACTCACTTTTGGCTTTTGAAACTTTTTGTATTATTCGGATTTTATCGCTCTCTCTCCCTGCACCTCTCTCTCTCTCTCTCTTTCGCTCTCTGTCTCTTTCTTGCTGCTGGTAGCTAATTTGTTGTTGTGGCAGGACATGTGACGCCAAGGGAACATTAAGAGCTATGACGATGTCCTTTAACTAACTAACTGCCACCTCTGCCTCTCTCTTTCTCTCTCCCTCTCTCTCTGTCTCTATCCACCACAATCCACCCACAGGCGGCAATTGTTGCAAGTACGTTGACATTCGACATTACTCAAAATGCTATGCAAAATGCAATGGCGTGTTAACTGCCACCAAAAAAAAAGAAGCAAATACAACAAGCTGAGAACAATATTTTAAAATTATTTGTTGTTTATTTTGGGCATGCAATAAGTTTGCTTTTAGCCTAATTATATTCAACTATCAAAACAAACGTTTTTTTATCGCCTATTCCAAATAGAAATACAAATAAAATATATATATTATAAAATTATAATTGTAAATTAATTGACAAAAAAAAGTTGTTGATTTTGGGAAGTATATTTTAGTATAATTAATATAATTTAAAAATCTAAACATAAAAAACTTTCAGTTTGTAGATATTTTAAATTTTTTATAGTTAAATTAGTTACAAATATATCATAAAAATTAAAATAATAAAAAAAATTAAATTTTCAATTATGATAAGTACTAAAAAAAAAATATACTTTTCCTAAATATTTTGGTTGTTAATATAAGGCGCATTACTACAAAAAAATTCTCATAAAAAAAAAAAGGAGCTCATAGTCTCTAAAAATAGTTTTTTATACAATTTCTTTTGTTCTTTTAAATTTTAAAAATTGATATATTTCTTGTTAATGAAATCTTGAAAAATCTTGAAAAACTACAAATATCCCAATTAAACAAATTTATATCTTATATCTCTTGATATTTCTTCTTGATCTAATATTAATTGATTCTAAGAAACTACAAATATTACAATTTCGAAATATATATCTTATATCTTGCTGATTTTTTGAAGAAATGAAAGAATCATGCTAAATTCAGCAAAGTTTAACATGTTTAATTTAAATACTCTCTGTTGTTCTGTCTTTATCTTGCCATTTTAACGCACGTGCGTGGCATTCCAATCTCTTTTCCCATGAATCCATCAGCCATAATAAGCATACGTCTCGTGCTGCAAGGCGCAAACACATACATACGCACATACATATGTATGTACATACATATATGTGAACGAGTCTCAAGTCTAATAATCTATATGCGCCACCTTTTGACATTTCATTATGGCACGCACTTGCATTACCAAACTAAACTAGAGCAAATGAAAGAACAAAAAAAAAACTAAATAGAAGCAGAGAGAGAGACAGAGAGGGTGAGGGAGAGCGAGCGAGAGGGCTAGAGAAAGAGCAAATCATGAGGCAAAAAATGCAACCAAAAATAAAACCAAAACAACGCAAAGGCCGTACGTAAAAAATGTCAGGTTGTCGCTGTCGACATGTCAGCAATGGCTGTAAGTTGACGCTGCGCCCCCTACGGTAGGCAGGGGGCAGCCCAGCACGTTGCATGCCACAAGAACAATGCAACACATACGGCAAACAGTCGAGCCATTTTGTATCGATAGATATGCCATATATATATATACATAATGTATATCATTACTGAAATTTGCTTATGTAACGCGCGTAACTGGCATGCCCCCGCCCACAAATTAAAGGATGTGCATTAACAAAAAAATATATAAAAAAAAATATATATATATATATATATATATATATATATATAAAAAGAAACGAAAAAAGACTACAAAAAATTGTTGTTTTTTTTTATTTTGTCTCTTTCTGCCTGCGTATGACTTTTGCATGTGGAAAGGTAGCGCCTATGTGTGCGTGTATATTATACATATGTATATATAAATTACGTATACATAAGGGTTTATCTACCAAAGATACACACATATGTACACCTCTATATACATTTGTGTGTGTGTGTGTGCATATGCGAGAGTATGAGCCATATAATGTGTACATTAATCGATAATTGCATTTTTTTTTCGTGCATTTCTTTTGCCAGTTTTCATGGGTTGGCGGCCTGTCTCTCATGGCACATGGCATTTCCCTATGCATGTGTGTGTGTGCCGCTTTTTAAATGAGTTTGCGTGTTTAATTGGTATTTTCTTCCACCTTTTCTTTTTGTAAACTGCTTGTACGTCTCAGCTTAACAAACTTCATATTAATCATACGCGCCGTTTCGCTGCTGACATTTTTTAAGGACAGCATAAACAGGCATTTCCAGCAGCGCCTAACTTTGATTAAACACACTTTCCCTCTCTTTACGACTTTACATTTTTTCTGCTCATATTTTATTTTTATAGTATTTGATGCGCTGTTAGTTTTAGGGCGCCCGCAAACCGCAAACTGCAAGCCACAGCGCGAGCAAAGAAACAAAACGACAGATAGACTGACAGACATGCAGATAGTCAGGCAGGCAGGCAGGCAGGCAGGCGAGCAAGCGAGCAGGCCAGCTGACAAGTTGCCTTGAATAGATACAGTTTGTGTGTGTGTGTGCCTATCGACGTCTAAAGCGAAGGGTTACAAGAAAGCAACAAAAAATAGCAAGGGGAAGAGGCACGCAGCAGAAAAAAAAATCTATTTAGCATACATTCAGGCGCTTGCTTGGCATAATGTAAACGCTACTCTGGCAGACGCTGGCAGCATTGAAATACCGGCTCAGCATACGCAATGTGTGTCGCCTAACCACACACACACACACACACACATGCACACGCGCACGCACACATGCCTATGGCAGACATTTTGTGCGTGCGTGCAACGCATTGTATGCAACCGCGCTGCAGCAACAGCAGCAGCAACAGCAGCAACAGCAGCGAGCAACCCTTGGAATTTCGCTTGCATATGCGAGTGTGCGTAATGTGTGTGTGTGTGTGCGTTCGAGCTGGCTGCACTTTAAAGTTGTGAGTTTCGTAAGTCTCGCGCGTGCATTCACCTCGTTTTTTTTGCGCCTCTTTTTTTTTTTTTTGGTGCGTGCGACGTCACCGTTAGCAGCAGCAACCCCTGCAGCAACGACGACCCTGTTTATTTGAGCGCCTCAAAAATGCAACGACAACAACCTCGAGGACAACAACAAACTGCAGTTGCAATACAATTTGAACGCTGAAAAGTTTGAACATGCCGCTCTACTTATGCGCCGCTGTTGCTGTTGCTGTTGCTGTTGCTAATGCAGTTGTTGCGGCGCCTGTGGCCCACTTGAGCAGCATACGCAACGCACCGCACGCATAACACGCACTTTTGCGCAATCAGGACGCGCCAGCGACAAGGACATGACTGGCCTGCTGTCGTCGGGAGAGGGAGCGCAGCGAATTTTGCTCAACTTCCGGTTAAACAATATGGCAAAAAAAATATATTTATATAGCTAGAAGCAGAGTTAACGTTGCAGCGTTTTGTAAATGCAAAACTGCAACAAAATGTGGCACCAAAATTGCAGCAGCTGCAACGCCCTCTCGCTCGCACACTGCCTCTCCCCTTTCCCTGCTCTCTCTCTCTTTCACTCTCTCTCTACCTCGATATTTAATTCGCATTTCGTGTGAGTTGACGCGTAACCTTTTTGCCTCATATAAAAGCGGCAAAGTTTTCTTTATTATTTTTTTTTTCAACAATTTGTTTTTTTCCATTTTTTTTTTTTTTTTTTTTTGCTTTTGCTGCACGCATGCCCGGCATTTCGAGTGGGCTATGCATTTTGCATTAAATTGCATAACTTTTGTAGCAATTAGACGGCATTGGCAAGGATATGCAAGGAAATGCACTTTGCCTATGCAAACAGCGAATGTGAATCTATCAATTTGCCAGCCATGGCGTATACGTAATAATAAGCATACGCAGCCTGTGCCAGCAGCGGCTAACAATTCTTTTAGCCATTAATTTTTTTTTCCTATTGCTGCCATAACATTCAATTAAGTAATTTATGTCTGCACAAATTCCCAAGCTTAAGGACAGGCAAAAAAAAAGAAGCGAAATTGAAATAGAAAAATAAGCAAATTATTCTCGCATTCGTAAGGCAAAAAAATAGAAAAGAAATAGCAAAAGAATGTAATAACCTATGCACCTTATGCATAATTCAGCTAGCTCAGGTGGCACCACTTATATTCTATGAACGTACAATAACGAATTGTTCTCGCACTCACTCACTCTCTCTCTCTCTGTATCTCACTCGTCTTGCAGGCTTAGAACGCGTCGCTGAGGAATTCATGGGTCGCAGGACATGGAAACATTATCAAGAGCAATTGACGCGCAACCAATTGAATATCGCAGAGCAACAGCCCATATCAATAATAACGAGCGAAGAGACAGAGGACAACAGCGAATACAAGGAGAGCCACTGCAAGACACTGAGCCAACGCTTAGAGCAGCCCAACGGCCAGCCAATCAGCAGCAGCAGCAACGGCTTGTTGCAATTTGAAGGCGATTTTGGTATGTTAAACAGATTTCTACTCCTACTCAAGCCGTGACACGAACCAAATATTTGATTTTATTGCAGACAACAACCACGATACATCACACGAGGAACGCGACTCAAGTGCAACATCACATCGTAGCTCCGTCACACCGACTCCACCGCCAGAACCCAACGATTGGACACCGTCTGATAAGTGCAATTTCTGTGTTAACGGTCGCTTGCTAACGGTTAACGCCAAAGGCGAATTGGTGGCCGAAACAACGGCCAACAGCAACAACAACAACACAGCTGTGCATCAGGTTAGCTCTCACTCTCACATGTTCTTTATTCTTAGCTGACAACATAAAATGATCGTATACTTAACGCAACTTTCTCATGCAGCACGACAGCGACAGCAACTCGAGCGCATCGCTGCACAATAGCAGCACAAATATCAGCAACAGGCATAGAGCACGCAGCAACAACAACAACTACAACAATAATAATAATAATAACAATAACATAGCCACAACGTCATCGCCCACAAGTTCCATAGAACTGTATAAGCTGCTCACGCAGCAAACAGCCAAGATGACATCAATGGAATCAATGGCCGCCAAGCTGGCCCAATTCACAATGATGGCCGATATCAATTTGATGATCAATCAACAACATGCCAACGCCGTAACACCAACTACCTCGGAAGTAGCTGCCGCTGCCGTACCCAGTCCCACACTCAAGGATCCACTACACAGTCCACACAATGCCGATGCGCCGCTGGACCTCAGCAGCAAGCCATCGCCCAACTCATCGATCAGCGGTGATATCAAGACAGCCAGGTGAGTTTTTCACATTCACTTACATGGAACAGCGAAAGATTTCATTGCAAATGTGTCTGCACAAGTGCTGCCTATATACTGCAATATATTGTATGTATGTATGCGTATGTAAATGGCAAATATATACATAAATCTGGCATTGCGCATATGTGAAAATAAAAATAAATATCAAGTACATACAAGTATTATAAAAAATGAAACAATGAGTACAAATTTAAATGCTCTATAAAATTAATGTAATGAGAAAAGAAAATAATAATAAATTGAATAAAATGAAAAAAGCACGCATTAATTAAACGGTTAATATTTAAATGCTCTATAATTAAAGAATCAATAATAATCAAAATTATTGACATCAATTTCAAAAAGTGTTCAATTTAATTTCAATTTCAATTTCGTTAATAATATGAAATTATAATAATAAAAAAAATTAAATAAATATAATATAATAATGAAAAAAGTATATAATACAATAAAAAAAAATTAAATAAATTATAAAAAGAATTTATAAAAATGTTAAAACATAAATTCTAAATAACAAAACATATATATAAAAAAATAAATAAATAAATGCATTTATAAAGTAAAATTTAAACAAATACTAAATAACAAAACAGTAAAAAAAACAGGTTTTTTTTTATGAAGAAGTTCAAATTAAAATTAAATTAACAAATTAGCACATAGTATAAATAAAAAAAGTAAATAAATAAAATAAATTTAAAAAGGTAATAATTAAAATACGAATAAAAATAATAAATAATTAATAACAAAGCAAAAAATATAATACAAAAAGAAGTTAAAAAAAAGTACACAAAAAATGTATAGGGAAGTTGAAAGACGAAAATTAAAATGAAATTAAGCATAATAAATGACAAAACATTACAAAGCTTCAACAAAAAAGCAATAAAAATAAATAAATAAATAAAAAATTCATGATATATACAAATTGAAAATTATAATTATAATCAAAGAAATACAAAAAAAAAGTTATAAATATAAAAAAATTATTTTACAAATATAGAAAATAATGATAACTTAACAAATTCATAAAAATTAAAAAAAAATTAAAATATTCAGGAAATACAAAAAGGAATAATAATCCAAGTTTATATATTTGAGAACAAAAAAATATTTTTTTTTAATTTGTAAATAATATTTTAACTTATAAAAAAGCATATAAAACATGATATCGATATGCGATGAAATAGTTTCTGATCAGCCACTAAAGCAACTGGGCTCATCCCGTTTTTTGTACGCAGCATTCCCGTACAATATAAACAGATTTTTATCAACTCAGTTAAGCAATACAAACAAGCTCCATAATGAATGCGACATGCCCAGCCTTAACTATATACGAAAAAAAAAAGAAAAAATAAATTCAACATGAAACAAAAAAGTAGCAAAAAAAAATGGTGTTTCAGCAGACAATACATGAGATAATTGCACTTTGGGCACTGGCCCGCCTCTGACACTGCATTTATTGTAGCATACTTAATGGGGCGTTGGAGGTGGAGGCGGAGGCGGCGGCGGGGAAGAGGTGGCCAACGGAAAGCTTTATTGTTGTGCGCCTATGTAAAAATCGTGCAATTACACATGCACGTGTGTACATGTGTGTGGCCACGTATGTGTGCACATTTAAGTAGGTGTGATGCGCATATGTGTGCATGTGTGTGTGTGTGTGTGTGCGTGGTTTGAGTGTGGTTTATGAAACGATGCCGAAAATTACACATACGCCCCATAGCACGCAGCCAGCGCTGCGTTGGCCACGCTTAATTACTGAGGCGGTGCAAGCTGTGTGGGCCGCATAAATTTGCATCAAATTGGAGCTGCCAAAAAAAGAAAAAAAAAAGATATATATAAAGAGAGCATACAAAAAATTGTACACAAAATGTATTTCCAGCTGAGTGTGTGTGTGTGTGTGTGCATCTTAACTCCTTTATATATTTTGCGCCTGCTATTTTTTTAATTACTCTAAAATGTTCGGGAGCACCTAGGCTATTATTTATATGTGTGTGTATGTGTGTGTGTGTGTGTGCGCACTTCAGACGACAGAGACAAGGGGTATGCTGTCAACGTGTGCATAATTTTCCAGCACTTCCACAATTTTTGTCATTTTTCTTCTCTTTTTTTGGTTGTTGTTTTTTTGTGGCAGCGGCGGCGGCTGCTGTGGCTGCCACTTGAGCCGCAAAACACGAGTCCTTGTCTATTGTCTAAAGCATGGCCAAGTGTTTGTTAGCAGCAGCTGCTGCTGCTGCTGCTGTCGTTGCCTTGCATCATCGTGCACCTATTTTAATTGTTGTAATAAAAAGCAACGAAAAATGTGAACGAGCAGAATAAAAAATAGAAAAAAAAAAGAAAAGAGGGAACAGGATGCGACAGCTGACAGGAACTGCAGCTGGCTAAAAGAAGTCAAATGCCGCGCATTGACAAGCGCATAACTGCTGCCAATGGCTTTGGCCAAAACATGTCCAGTTCACACACACACAACACACACACACATACATATATATATAGTTGGCAAATGTATTGCCAGCAGCTCAGTCAAAAACACTTGAAATACAAAAGCCACTGACGCTGCAATTTTTTGGCGTTTATTACGGATTTTCTTTATATATATATATTTATATATATATATATATATATATATATGTATATATATGCGGGCTGCTGCCGCCGCTGCTGTTGATGATGAAGCGGCGACATCGCCACTCCAAGTCAAGCGTCGACGTCGACGTCGCCGCTGGCAGCGGGCGCAGCAGACAGAAAATGAGTGCATCATATCGATCGCTTTTTTTTCCCCACTGCGTTTTACATTTCATTTTTTTTTATTTTTTTTTTTTTGGTCTTTCTTCTTGCTACTTTTTTCTATGCAGGGCGAAGGCGTAGGCGAGGTGCGGGGTGGGCGTGTTGTCGCTGTGTGTTTATATGTATTCATTATTTTTCGTTTACGAAAAATTCTCTGTGCACACACACACACACACACACAGACAGACATGCACCGAAAAAAAGATTGTGAGCGTAATAACTGGCATAGACTGATGACGCTGGCAGCGACGGCGGCAGCGACTGCGACGTCGCTTTCCCCATTTGGCCCCAAAAAAATGTTGAAAAAAGCGAAATAAAAAAGCTTAATGCGTGCACTTGCTATTGTTATAGTCGTTGTCGTTGTTGTTGTTGTTGTTGTTGTTGTTGTTGTTGTTGCTGCTGCTGCTGCTGCTGCAGGCCAGCAATTTTTAACCGTTTTTTTCATTACTCCCCACCCTCTCGCCCCCCTGCACTGCCCTCTGTCCCTCTTTTGGCCATATTTTTGTCATATTCCAATGACCGTTGGGCGTTCAGGTGGGTCGGCCTGGTTGACTGGCTCGCCTGATTGCCGTTATACTTATATGTTTGTATGCTCTATGCGTGCGTGAATGAAATGTCGCTCAAATGAGCGAGATAGAAAAAACGCATACAAAAAAATTGCAGCAGCTGCAGCGGCAGTGCTGGCAGCGACGTCAACAGCGCTGGCCGTAAAAAAAATGAGTGCATATCTTCCGAAAAAATGCAACTGCATACGTATACATGCGAGCATGCTGGTGTGTGTGTGTATGTGTGTGCGTGTGTGTGTGTGTGGGTGGTTGTTTGCTGCGCACGCATCGAGTGCAAGGGGCAGGGCAGGTGGGTTGGGGGGCCGCCTGCATTGGCAACAAAAACAAACATGCAATTGCATTCATACACGAAAAAAAAGCCCTCACACACACACACATTCACACACATGTACACATACACACATGCACTTGATGCATTTTTAACAAAATTGCATTCGGCGTCGTCACACACACACACACTCACACACACAGCCGAACATTCAACCCTGGAACGGGACACTGTGCCAGCTCACGCCCACTTCCGCCCACCCACTGGCCAAGCCATGTTTTCGCTGCCGTCCCGCCACAGACAAATTTAGCGGCCACGCAACAAAATGAAAAGACAACAAAAAAACGTAAAACGAAAAGCGAAAAACGAAAGAAGAGAGAAGCGAGAAAAAAAGTGAAACGAAAAACTTTAATTAATTATGTACATAGAGAGAATACCAGACTGGAAAGAATATTTAACAGATGCTTAACTTTAGCTAAACTTCAAATTAACTCTCTAAATTGCCAACGTTGTAGAGTCACAAGTGGTTGGTCACAGTGGCTGAGACATTGAATAAGAAAAACAAATTCAATTATTTAGTATATAGTATATAGTATATAGTATATAGTATATAGTATATAGTATATAGTATATAGTATATAGTATATAGTATATAGTATATAGTATATAGTATATAGTAGTAGTATATAGTATAGTATATAGTATATAGTATATAGTATATAGTATATAGTATATAGTATATAGTATATAGTATATAGTATATAGTATATAGTATATAGTATATAGTATATAGTATATAGTATATAGTATATAGTATAGGGTTAATCGTATACTGTATACAAATAGAACATACCTGTACATATGTATATAGTATACATATATTAGAGGCTGTGGCTAAGATATATTAACTTGAAGTTTCGACTAAAGCACAAATTATGAGCAGAATAATTTTGTATAATTTGCTTTTTAATTTACAAAATTTTCAACAATTAAACAAAAATCTTAATGATCATTTTTTGGGTTTCGAATAGTTTATATATATATATTTAAAAAATAATAATTTATTAAAAAAGAAATATGAGCAGCATAATTTTTTTTTAAATTTTAAATATCTTAAATTATTTAAATGATATTTTTATAATTTTTGTAATTTAAAAAATCTTAAATTATTTAAATAATTTTGATTTTGACAAATTTTGTAAAAAAAAAAAAATGTTGTTAAGCAAAATATGAGAGAAACCATTTATTTATTTATTTTATTTTTAATTTTAAAAATTTTTAATCATTAAAAAATATAAAAGATTTAAAAAATGTTTTTATATATCATTTTTTTATATTTGTATTTTATTTTTATTTTATTTATTTAATATATATTATATATTACTTATTTAAATTTCCTGTATCTGTGCAGCATTCCATTTGGTTTACAAATTATATAAAAAAAATATGATGAACGAAAATCCATAAAATTTAATTTTTAATTTTAACTTTAAAAACAAATTTGTCCGCTTTGTCAGGCTGTTTATTGAATGACTCGACCTCCGCCTGCCTGCTGGGTTTATTTGTCTGTCTTGATTGTTGTTCTGCCTATCCATTCCTATAATAGTAGCAATTCTACAGTCATATCTCTCAGTATAAATCTTCCAGACAGTCATGCACACATAGAGCAATCTTATCTGTTAATAACTATTTTTATTGAATTTTTTTGACATTCACAATTTAAAACAATATAAATTTGTGAAATTACGTTTTTACATTACTATAAGAAAAAAATATTAATAGGTAATAATAATATAATAATATATAAATTAAATATATTTAAATACAATCAAATTAAATTAATTTATATTTAAAGCATAAATAATGAAAACGTCTCTATACCAAATTTTTTACTTTCGCCAAGTTATATTTTGTGTTTAATACAAAGCTAAAAAAACATATTGTCTGCATAAATTATTACTTTAAAGTTTTTACTTTCATTTGCCCTAATATGAATGTTCACTGCTAACCTTCTAGCTCAGCCAGCATTCACTGGGTCAATTAGGGAACTTTAATTGGCCAAACACTATTTCATACAGCTGCAATTGCCATTACTTTGGCTGTAAAGCAGAGTCTCTCAATAGCTCGATCCATTACTAGATTATAGTATATTTCAAAAGATGTTTAATATTTTTCGTTTGCCCGTGAGTCGCATATAATTATGTATGTACTTACGTTTAAACCAACGCATTCGGTAAGCCCGAAAAAAAATTTAATACCAATGCATTGTGCATTTCATGTATATAAACGGATGCGCGGCATGGGTGTGGGTATGTGTGCGTGTGTGTGTTTGTTGTGTATTTAAGGCACACAAAAGGTGTGGGATGCACCGACAAAAAATGCGATATGCGCATAAAAATGTCAGCAACAACAACAACAACAGCAGTGCAACAGCAACAGCAACAGCAGCAGCAGCAGCAGCAGTTGCCGTTGCCGTTGCCTTTGCCGATGCAATTGCAGCAAGCGTCAAAATTGCAACAACAACAACAGCAGCAGCAACGAAATCCACGCAAAAATGCAACAAAAAATCAACCCTTTTTTATATTTTTTGTTATTGCTGCATGGCAGTTGCCATTGCTGCCACAAATTAAAACAAAATGTCAGAAAAAAAGGCGAAAAAAAAAACGAAAAAATATAAAACAAACGTGGTACGAGCTCAAATGAATCCTGGCTACATGCGTGCAACAAAAACAACAACAACAACAACAACAACAGCAACCAAATTCATGGCAGCGACAGCGACGTCAGCATCGACGCCAGCCGCGGCTGTTGCAACGACGGCAAATTGCAATTGAAGTGCAGCCAAAAGGTAAACGACACCAACAGCAGCAGCAGCAGCAACAACAACACGAAATCAAAACGACATTGAAATGACATTTTTCATTAATATTTGCAAACCTTTTTTTTTTCATTACGTTTTTCGGCCACATTATTTGGTCCAGAAGCGCGCAGTTCGGTCAGCAAGCATTGCTGCCACCTGCTGTTGCAGCTGCACGCTGCTGTTGCCTCTTCTGCTCTTTATTTTTTGTTGTTGTTGTCAGCGCAATTTTCAGACATTTTCCAGACGTGCACGATCCTAGAAAAAAAAAAAGAAAACCTTGCAACAAAACTTTTCCGTCAACTTTTGCTGCGCTGCGCTGCGCTGGCCCACAGCCCACAGCGAGGACAAGAAGCTGTGCGTTTCCGCAGCCAGTGCAATGTACTGCAACGGGGCAGAGACCCATACACATCTAGCCACGACGAACGCAACCAGCCCCACCCACTGTGGTGCTGCCAAAAGGGTCTTGGTCTCAACTCTCGTCGCGTCTGCTTGCGTCTCGTCTCGTTGCCCTGCCGGCTGCGCATAAAGAAAAGAAAAATTTCGTACGGCTTTCACTGCTGCTGCTGCTGCTTCTCCTGCTCCTGCTCCTGCTCCAGTTGTTGTTGTTGTTGTTTGTGCACAAAAAGTTGCCTTTTGAAATGGGCTAGCCAAAAGTGCGCTCCACCCGGCCAAACAGAGAGTGGCTGCCGCTGTGCTGGCACCACCAAAGCGCCAAGTGGTGCGGCTTGGCATTAAGTGAAAAATGCTTTTTTATTTTAAGTAAAAAAAAAAACAAAAAACAAAAAACGAAAAAAAAAAGATATGGAAAAAATTCGTCTAATGAACTTCAAAAACATGTTTGTCCCTGCCTCGGCTGGCAGGCTGACATCTTCGTGTCTGCCCCTGCCACACTCAGCTCTTACGTGTCATCTTTTGTCTCTGCAGCAGGCCAAAATCGGAGAGAGCTGAAAGCACAAAAAAAAAAAAAAACAGGGTATACAAAAAAAAAAAGAAGAAGAAACGTTACGAATTTTTCTATGCTGCATCCTTGCCATTGCCTTTGACAAGGACAACGTCGCTGCTGCTGTTGCTGCTGCAGACATTTAAGAAGCGCTCATTGTCTCTGCACTCAAGTGTGTGTGCTATATGAGTGTGTGAGTGTGTGTGTGTGTGTGTCCCAATATATGAGTGTGTGAGTGTGTGAGTGTGTGTGTGTGTCCCAATATATGAGCACCGAAAATAAAAGAGGGAAAAAAAGGAACCAACAAAAAATATGTGCATCGGCAAAGGGTGAAAATAATATTTTGTCAGCTTCTGTTTTCCGCTTTGAACTGAAGTCACAGAATAAAAAAAAAGAAGAGGAGAAGCTGTCAAAAGCGAACTGATGCGCCGGAAGAGGTTTTAGAGCACATAATACTGGATAGATCATAATACGGCTTGACTGCTCAATTACCTCGATGGCACATGTTCAAGGGCTACTTCGGGCTACAAATCTACTTTACTTTTGCTAAAGGTTCATTCACCTTGCAATTTTCGAACTAATTAAGTTCAAATTGGATTATCGCTTACTACTGCAACTTTTTTGAGAGCTATCAAAGAGAGTATATTAGTTTTGTAAAAAGGCGAAAGACGATGTGTTCTACATATAAGAAGCATACATATATAAGCTGAAAATAAGTCTAGTCTGCCTCTACTTGAATCTATTTTACTGAAACTCTATCCAATCTCCATAACTACAAGAGCCAAATTTGTTCCTATATAATAACTTTTTTTTTAGAATCTAAAGAGGAATCTAAAGGGGTATCCTCCAATCGGATATTGCCTAAAAGAATTCATACCTTACATTTACTTTACTTTGAATATAAGCCAATAATATTTCTAATCTGATCTCTCTCTAAACCGTCTTCTCTTACAGAGCTCTGTTAGAGTGTGCCACGCCTCTTGGCGCTGCTGGGCGGCAAACATACATAAATGAGGATCTGAATAGCGCGCTGCAGGATGTGCTGGCCAATAAGCTGGGCACACGCAAAGCGCCCAGTCAATATCATGTGCAGCGCACGACGATGCGCAACAAACTGTGCAAACGTGCGACGCCCGATCTGCAGCAGCAGCAGCAGCAGCACGAGCTGGAGCTGGAGGAGCAGGAGGAGTCTGGCGATGAGGCTGGCGATGGTGATAGCAATGCGTCAGGCTATCAGGAATTGGCCCATCACATGGTCGTCAATGAGCATCTGCGCAAGCTGGGCGACCTGTCCGAGCACAATGGCAGCGAGCTGGGCGACGAGCAGGAATCGGTGATGTCACCGAAACAGACGCATTCACAGGGCGGCGGCACGCCCACGCACGGCCATATGCCAGGCGTAGCGGCTGGCAGCAATGTTGCCGGCGCTGGCGCTGCGAGCGGAGTAACTATAGACACGCGATTGCTGCTCCATACGCTGATGCTGGCAGCTGGCATTGGGGTGATGCCCAAGCTGGATGAGACGCAGACGTTGGGCGATCTGTTCAAAACGCTGGTGATGGCCAACAGTGGCAGCATTCTGGGCCAGGAGAGCAATGGCAGTGCCACACTCTTGCAGCAGCAACAGCAACAGCAGCAGCAGCAGCAACAGCAACAGCAACTCAATGCTGTTGCTGCCTTTCGTCGTCATCTACCAAAGTCTGAAACGCCGGAGACTAGCTCCTCGCTGGATGCCAATGAGGCGTGCGAGGATCCTATACTGAAGATTCCGTCCTTCAAGATCAGCGGTGCGACCAGTGTTTCGCCCACCAACAGCAATCATACCAACACCAACATCAACATCATCAGCAACAACAGCAACAATAACAACAATTGTAATAGCAACAGCAGCAACAACAACAACAACTCAAGCAGCAATCGCAATGGAGATCACAGTCCACACTCGGCCTCACCAATGCTGGCAGCAGCTGTTGCCGTTGCAGCCGCCAGCAACAGCTACCGCAACAGCAACAACAGCAACAGCAGCAGCAACAATCTGTTATCGCCTACAGCAACATCCATACAAAAGATGATGGCCAACACCATACAGCGCAAGATCAACGAGCAGAGCAGCCAGGATAATCTCTTGGGCCTGGATAAGCGCAACAATGGCAACACCAGCGGCAGTGAATGCAGCAGCAGCGGCGGTGGGTGGCGGTGGCGGTGGCGTTAATAGCAGCAGAAAGCCGAGCATATCGGTGGCCAAAATAATTGGCGGCACGGATACCTCACGCTTCGGCGCCTCGCCCAACTTGCTGGCCCAGCAGCATCACAGCCATCTCAGTGCCCATCATCATGCTCACGCGCATACGCACCCGCATGCGCATCATCAGCAGCAGCAGCAGCAGCAACAGCAGCAGCAGCAGCTGAGCGCGCAGGAGGCGGCGGCGCTGGCAGCTGGCAAGGGCACTCGGCCGAAGCGCGGTAAGTACCGCAACTATGACAGAGACAGCCTGGTCGAGGCCGTCAAGGCTGTGCAGCGTGGCGAGATGTCGGTGCATCGTGCTGGCAGCTATTACGGCGTGCCGCACTCGACGCTGGAGTACAAGGTGAAGGAGCGACACTTGATGCGGCCGCGCAAGCGTGAGCCGAAGCCGCAGCCAGATCTGGTCGGGCTGACGGGCGCGGCGAACAAGGTGAATGCCAATTTGGTGGGGCTGAATCATCTGGACAAGCTGAAAGCGGGCAGCGGCAACAGTGGCAACAGCAGCAACAGCAACAACAGCAGCAGCAATATCGGCTCCAAGCTAAGCAATGCGCTGAAGAACAACAGCAGCGCGGCGAGTGCTGCGGCCGCTGCCACGCCCAATGGCCTGAAGCTGCCCATTTTCGATGGTGCCCAACAGTTGGCCTTCCAGCCGACAATGTTCTGGCCACAGCCGAATGCCGGCGCCAACTATGGCCTCGACTTGAATCGCAATAACGAATTTCTAAACAACCATCTGGCCGAGGTGATACGCGGCAGCCCGCTGGGCGTGGCGGCCAATCTGAACCATGGCCATGTGCCGAGCGTGCACATGAAGAGCGCCCTGGAGTTCACCGAGAACATGTACGACGGCATCATACGAAAGACTCTCAAACAGAACGACAACGATGTCATTCTCAACAGCGGCGGCAACAGCAGCAACAGCGGCAATGGCAACGGCCATGGCAATGGCAATGCGCTGCTGGATCAGCTGCTGGTGAAGAAGACGCCGTTGCCGTTTACCAACAATCGCAGCAATGATTATATCAATGCCACCTGCTCCAGCTCAGAGTCGAGCATCAAACGGCCCGCTGGCAGTCCGCTGGGCGCCTATGCGGATATTAAACGCGAGCGGTTTAGTCCCATGCGTAGCACAGCGAGCGCCAGCAGTGATGAGGATCAGGATGCTCATGCCAACAGCAACAACAACAACAACAACAACAACAGCGAGCTGGCCCACAACAAGAACAACAATGGCAATGGCAATGGACGCAGTCGCATGACATCGCGCGACTCGGAAACGGACGCCAGCAGCCTGAAGAGCGAGCAATCGCTTAGCTCGACAGCGCAGCTGCACAAAATGATGGATCTCAATGGCAGCAACAGTGTCAAATACGAGCCAGAGCCGGCGACAACAGCAACAGCGGCGCAATTATCGCCAAACAGTTCGATATTGCACGACAAGCTGGCACAGATCAAGGCCGAACAAGCCGAGGAGCAGTTATAGGTCCGGTGGCAACCAGGTCAGGACTGTACCCAGCAGCAGCAGCAGCAGCAGCAGCAATTGCAACTAGAGCAACAGCAGCAGCAGCAGCAGCAGCAACTTGTGGCACCAACGTTTGTGTGGCCACCGTTAGCCACGCACTACTATAGTTTCTAAATGAATGGGGCAGTTGGTTAGGTGTACAGGCAAAGCGGAGATTGAGCAAAAGCAAACCAAATTTTTATGCATATATACATATATATATATATATATGAATGTCTATATATATTAATATATACAATGACAAAGCAAAGAGCCCGCGGCATATGGAGCAGCAACTCCAAATTGTTAGTAGTTAATAAACATAAAAATGAACACATACATACACACACACACACACAAACATATGTACATGTTTATGTATATGTTTAAGCATGCAACAACAACAACAAACAAACATGCATAGATACACACAGTATTTATGCATATTTATTGTTTAGTTTTTTGACAATCGACAAATAGGCATTCTCTTGTACAAACTTTCTAAACAAAACAAAAAACAAAAAAAACCCTAAAAAATATACAAAAAAAAAAAAAACAAACACAACAATATCAAGTAAATTAATTTTTAAAATTATAAAAAATATATATATATATCTATATATATATATATATCATTTGCCTTTACATAATTAAAATTTTATTTCAACACAAAAATAAACTTAAAAAAAAAAAGAAAAACCTACAGCCCGAAAAAAACTATGCCAGCGCCTGCTTGCGATTTGTAAACGAAAATTCTTGGAAATAAAACATTCCACAAATTTTTTAAAATAATTTTTAATATATCTAAAAAAAACAAAAACAAAAACCTTTAAATGTGATTTCTATGAACGCAATGCAGACGCCCTATGCATAGCTACTGACACTAGACCCAACAACAACAACAATAACTACAACTACAAATACCAGCAACAACAACTACAATAACAAAACCAACAACAATATCCGATCAATAACAACAACAACAACAACAGCAAACTTAATAGCCAACAATAATAATAACAACAGCAATAAAATGAAATAGCAAAAGCAAAATTCTAAAACTACACAAAAAATAGAATCAAAAACAAAATTTTCATTCATTTTCAAAACATATTTAATTTCAAATTATTTATATAATTTTCAAAAACGCTAAAAAAAAAACCCTTACAAAAAAGATAAAGAAAATATAAAACAAACGGAAATCAATAAACAAAGCTGCCTTCACATTTACAAATTAAATAAATTGATAAGAGGAACGAGAAAATGTTAGCTAAAGCAAAATACAACAAATTATATATATGAAGAAGAAGCACACAAAATAATAATAATAATAATTCAAGAAACTTACGCAAAAGCAAAATTCAGCAAACAACCACAATAAAATCCACCAACAACAACAACAACTAAAGACAGCCCATCAAAAAAGAAAATTCAAGAATTTTTTATTTGAAATTTAAAAAACGAAAATTCAAAACTAAATTAAACACATTTATATATATACATATATATATATAGATAACCAAATTATTATATATGAAAACAAAATTTTGATGTTTCGATGTTTAAATATATATCTAAAAAAAATAAAAATAAAAACTAAATGTAACTAAATGTTTTAGGCCGTATATTTAAATTCCCATTCGATAGCAGGTCTTGAAGTAATCTCTATAACTGTATATCTATATATATATGTATATTTATGTATGTGTGTGTCTTGATCATTACGCGTATACCTCAAACGAAACACACAAGATCATTTTGAGCAACTCTATATATGTATATATTATATATATATATATATTTAAATGTACTTATACACTCTACACACTCTTTACACAATATACAAAAAAATAAATAAAAAATTGACGAATGTCTACTACAAAAAAATATTTACACTGCAAAAAAAAAAAGAAGAAAGTGACAAACTGTAAAAACTTTTTTGGTCAAACACGCCCGCTACCTATCCCTCCCCCCTCCCCCCCTTGAGAGCTCTCTTGATTTAAGAAATGTTTCGAAAATTCTAGATGGGTTTTACTTAAATGTATGCGTAAATAAAAAGAAAGAAAAGAAATCTAATAAATCAATCTATATATATATATGTGTACCTAAACGAATAAAAGAAAAAAAAAAACAGACATATTTTGTGTGCTAGCTAGTAAGTGTCAAAAGAGAAAACAAAAACAATTTATGAATAACAACAAAAATTATATATACAACATACACATGTATTTTTAAAGTAAAACAAAAACAAATATCAAAATTCTAATCAGCTACAAAAAAAAAATTATATATATATTCTCTTGATATAAAGAAAACAAAAATCATTTGAAAAGCATTTAAAACGAGACAAGAAATTATTTATAAATATTGGCTAATCCTTAAAAATAAATTCGATGTGCATAAATGTTGTGGCTAGAAAAAAAATACAAGAAAAAAAATATATAAAAAATTAATAATTCAAAATTTCTATTGAGGCAACCAAAAAACATATATATATGAAAAAAAAAAAACAAATATTTCGTGTATTAAATATGAAGAGAAAAGTTTAGTAAATTATTTGCATCACAACAAATTGTTTAAAAGCAAACGAGAAACCCAAAAAAAAATAAATAAAAAAATAAATAAAAAATCGTATTTATTGCTAATTTAATTATATTTGAAGTATACATACATATTTATTATACATACATATATATACATATATACACAGACATATATATGTATATATATTAGACACACTATCTGTGATTAATAATCCAAAATTTTGAAGAAACTTTTTCTGACTAATGTTGGTTAGGCAAAACGTGCATAAAAACGATAAATAATTATAATAATATAAACAAAGATTAATAAGCAAACAAACACATACACACATATATAGAGCAAGCTATAAACTAATTGAACGATCGGATACAAATAATAATAACAACAACAACAACAACAGCAATAACAACAACTACACAAAGCACAGAGCAAAAACTATCAAAGCGAATTCTTCGTTGGCCTATAAAGTATATACGATATAGGCAAAAAAAAAAAACAACAACAACAACAATAAAAAATAAAATAGCAAAGGCAACAACTACAGCACATCACTAAAAATGAAACAAAAAACCAATAAAAATCATACAACAGTTCAGAGCATATATAGTTGTACATATATTTTGGAAAATTTTTTACGCAAAACTAAACAAAAATTCAGTCTAAAGAAACAATAAAAACTAAATGAAAATGCAGTGTAAAAATTTTATAAAACAAAATTATACAAGGTAAAAACTAAAAATATTTTGTTTAAGACAACAAAAAAAAAAAATGCTAGACAAAAGAAATGAAATCAAACTAAATGATAATGAAATATTTAAAAAAAAGAGTTAAAATTAAAATAAAGTGCAATTATACGGTTTATATGTATTAAGAAGCAAAAACAAAAATTAAATAAAATTGTAAAAAAAATAAATCTGATTTGAAAGTTTATGAAAAAAAAAAAAAACAACTGTGCGAGCAAATGCATTTTGCTGCCTAGTTAAAGGCGCGAGAAACCAGAATTGAAAAAAAAACGCAAAACAAAAAATGTAAATGAATCAAACATACACACACACACACATACACACACACCTATACATATACAGACACAGACAGGTAAATGGGCATAGGAGTATAGTGAAAAGTAGAAGAAGAATAACAAGCAAAGCAAAGCCAAGCAAGCCGTATGTAACTGAAATGTGAAACCTTTTCTTGCAAAGGTTTTCGTCGCGTGTAATAGGAATATAACAGCTTGAGAATGTTGAGAATTGTATAGAATTTTTGCATATTCCAACCCGCCTTCGCATCCAAATGAGAAAGAAAATGTATTTCAAACGAAATAGCCAAAAACGTTTCTTGGCCAGGTGGGTTGGGCGTGCAAAAACGCTCAGGTACGTGTTTTTATTTTTCGGAGAGAAAAAAGATTGATTACCCATACATTACTTATTCTTTGTTTACAACAAATTCATAGTTAATAATTGTAAAAAACAAAACAAAAAACAAAGCGAGAAGAAAAGAAATTTAAATCGATATACTTACGATATATAATTACGAGTCTTAAATCTATAAATATATTATGTATATTTTAATAATTATTTTATATATTTTTAAAGCATTTGTCGCATATTGTTTATAATTTTGTTCAACATGAATCAAAATTTGCTGAATATAAGTGCATATACATAGTGTTTACGTTATTTACTACACACTCTATTATTTATATTATTAATTGCAACAACAACATAGGCAAATCAAAATTTTTAATTATTATTATTAACTAAATACTATAATAACTATATATATATGCAGACCAACTGTTGTTTAGCCTTGATTTGTGTGTTTTGTATATACATATATATTAGAACACAATTAGTAAGCAATTCTCTTTTTTGAAACAAACAAACAAACAATTTGTTGTTTTTTTCATTCACTATTTTTTTTTTCTCTTTAATTAATATTACAAACGGGCAAAAACACATTTGACTTATAGTGCAATTGTTTCAAACAAAACAAATATAAATATATCTATATATACATATTATATATTATATATTTTATATGCATAACAACTGATGTATAATTTAACAGATTTCTTTGCAATACCAAGAAGTATATGTATGTATATGTAAACAGCAACAATTATTAATTTAAACACGAAGCAAACAACAATTGAAAATCAAAAATCATTTTAAGTGCACATATGTAACAATTTGTAAGACAAAGACAAAGTCAGTTTACTCACATCACAAACAAAAAAACAACAATTTATTTAAAATAACTAAAAACGAGAAACCATATGAAATTTAAAACTTAAGTTGTGCCAATCGAAAAACAGAGAGAAAAACTTTTCACTTGAGCGTTAGAAAAACAAACAAACAAACAAACAAAATGCAAAGAACAGAAGAAACAATAGCCAAGACAAACACCAACAACCAATCATCAAGCAACAACAACAATAGCCCAAAATAATTGAACTAAAAATTGAATATACAAATATTGTGCACATATATATGTATATATCAGCATATATATGTCAACAAATCAAATGAAGAAGACAACAACAACAACAAATACACACAGCCTAACGTCGATTGTACTTTTCTTTTTTCTTCAAGCAAATCCAATATGAATTAAACAATTTAATTAAACAATAGTACTACTCTAACTACAAACAACTAAAATAGCAACAGAATAATAGAAATAGCCATAGCCACAAGCAATTAACTATAAACCACACACACACACAACAACAACACACAGACAAGTATCAACAAGAATTATCAATATACTAACAGCGAGCGAGAGCGAGACTTTTTCCAAACGAGTTTTTTCAATTGAATAGCAATAACCAATACAATAGCCACATAATTAAACGATCATATATACAATAGACAGGACAGCAAACAAAAAATAATAAAAAGAAACAAGAAAAAAGAAGCAGCACATGATGCGAGGCGAACGCTGAGCTGTTTGCGCATGGCGTATACGCAATATGCGTTGCGCATACGCCGCATGGCAGCAAGAAACATGCTCAGAGGTAAAAGAAAACAATTTTTATTTCAATTATCCACTATCAACTACAGCATACAGTAAAATATGAATAAAACAAAAAATAAAACAAAAAAACAATAGCCCTAGCAGAACATATTAAGCATATTAATCCATAAAAAAAAAAAAATTAAAAAAAAACAAGTAAAAAATCAGCAATAGTTCTAAGTTATTGGCAAACAAAAGAAAGTAAATAACAGATGACTGCATCGACTACATTTTTTTTTTTTAATAATGAAAGTTTCTCGTTTTTAACAGCAAATATTTAGATTATTTTTAATACAACAACAACTGATGCAAGTACAATACAAATAAAATTATAAAATAAAATACAAATTTCAAAAGCAAAAACTGAGCAAAATTCTTTTATTTTTGCATATAGCGAAAAAGGAAAAATAATATATTATTTTTATTTTATTTTATTTTACTTTTTGTGAAGATGTAAATTGTTTCACAGCCAATAAGCGTAACTAAATATATAAAATGCATTATGATTAGCAATAGCCCATAAGATACAGATACAAATAAAACAAAACAAAAAAACAAAATATATATATGTATGTATTTAGCATTAACAACAACAACAACAACAACAACAATATAGCAAAGATAAACAACTTAAGCAAAGCAAACTTAAAAACAATTTGACTACTAAATTCCATAGCCGTAATTTTGATTTAATCAACTTTTCTCTATTTCATTATAATTTTTAGTTCTTTACAGCGAAACAAAAAAAAAAAATGTTATATACATATAATTAATGCTGGTAAACAATTTGTCAAAATATATAATTTAAATATTAAAAGAAAAACAAAAACTTAAATAGAATTCAGTTAAGTTATTAATTAAGTTTACAAATTTGTTCAGCGTGCATAATTGTTATATATATATAAATTTATAATTAAAATTAAGTTTATGATTTTTCGTTATTTTTATTATTTACTTATTATGTTTTATGATATATATTTATATATACATACATATATATATATAAATATCATATATATTTACGCTGAAAATGTTTATGAATAATAAAACAAAAACAAATATTTTAGTTAAACATATGCAGTTTTTTTTATTTTATTATCATATTTATTTTAGCTTTTTTAAAAACTCAGAGGCTTTTATTTCAAATTTTTGCTCTATGCTATATATATATATATATATATATATATATATATATATATATATATATATATATATATATATATATAAATATACGTATATATATATTACACCTAAAATGCAATAGTAATCTATCTAGTACACTTATTCAAAATATACTTAACAATAGACCAAAGTAAATATTGACTCTGATGTGGATTCATCCAAATATCCAGAACATCTTCAATATTTGCTCCATTTTCACATTTAACAATAAATAGAAGGAAAAAACCAAAACAACAGCAAACAAAAATTGGCAGAGAATTCAAGTAAAATACATTTGAGTATATTTCATTTGATTTCATTTAATTTTTCTGAACATTTTCGAAATGTTTTTTGAGTTATTTCAACCCACGCGAAAATGAAAACAAACAAAAAAAACTCTTTGGATACTTAATATTCTAGAACTGGTTACGATGGCAAAACTAACACAAAAATTTAGAACAAAATAAAAATCTATCTTTAAACAAAACTCAACAGCTTCAGGGACCAAAAACAAAAACAAAAAAAAGATTTATTCAACAACTCAATGAATCTTTGAGCAAATGTACATCAAAATTCAAAAACATGAAATTCAAGGCATATCTCATCTCGATGGAACACTAAAATGATGTGCAAAGAAAAAAAAAGAAGAAAAATATTTGGGGATGCATTTCGAATATATATCAAAATCTGAAATTTGCATATATGTGAAATTTATTCAGAAAAAATATGTATAAAAAAAAAACAACTTTGGTAATATAAATATATAAAAATATACAAAAAGCAAAAAAAAACAAACAAAAAATTGAATAAAAATATATAAATCAATAAATGTCTGTGGAAAATATTTGGAATATTGAAATTTTAAGTGTAAGCAAATCTTGTATACGATACGCAGTAAACAAAATTTAAATTTAAAAAATTTTTGGTGTTAAATAATCGTAAAAGAAACAAAGCAAAAAAAAAAATTGATTTACATAGAAAATTATAATTTGGTAAAAATATTTTGGGTGTAAATAAATGATATATCATAACATGTATGCTAGGTGGGTAAAAATTAATGATGAAAAGAAAAACAAAAAATTTAAACAATTAAATTAGCAAAATTTATGTGAACTTAGTAAATGGTAAATTCAAATTTATAATATATGTATATGCATATATATGTATGTATGTCTGCTAAAAATTTATAATATTATTAAATATTATCATGGAATTTCATTTACGCAAAAATATTAAAAAGAAAAGAAAAAAAACTACGTTCTTCAGTTCTCACAGGAAAATTCAATGCCAAGTTCAATATTTGCAGTTCGAAATCAATTTTCGAATGGATATTCAAATGTTAAACAACTAAAACATTGTGTAAAAAAATAATAGAAATTGCAAAGTATAAAAAAAAAAACAGCAACAACTTTTAGATTTATGTATATGAATGTGTACAACCAAAGGAGATATAATGGCAAAATCTACTAAATACAAAACAATACTTACAAATGAAAAACAAAAACAAACACACACAAACTATTAACTTGTAATGATGTGAACATGGAGCTCTCAGTATTTTGAAGAATACTGGCAATAAAAATTTAATAAAACATTACGAAAAGGCAGTTTTAATTATTTCAAATACAAATATTCACTTGGATATATTTGGGATTTATACATTATTTTTGTATAGGGCGAGTGTTGGATGTGGAATATAGAGTTAAGATATAATCTCTCTGTGAGGAACGGCTGCTTCATACCTCAAACGGAAACTTGAGATTAAATCCAATATTAGAAAACAAATTGAAACAAGTAAGAAGGCTCTAATCGAGACGGCTCGACAACGAGATACCCTGAACCCTGCAAAAAAAAAGCAATACTCTTCTTTTTTACGAACGTATGAGAGCACGTTCTGCTAACCGCGCAGTTGCTGCCGTGTTTTGGGGGTGGGCTGGGCTGGTTTTTGGACGCTTATAACTCCATTTCTAGATGGACGATCTTCATGAAAATGAAAGGAGTAGATTAAGAGTATCTAAATCTATTTATGTGGCAAATTGCAAGTCTCTAGTATAGTATATTGGCGAAGGGGGCGTTGCATCAAAAATCTGAAATATAGATTATCTGCGTATCCATAATATCTAAACAAACAAATTTGAAGTCTCTAGCTAAAACGATGTGGAAGTTATGCCCAAAAACCGAAAAAAATGTAAACGAATTTTCGATTTTTTATCAATATTTTGGAAATGAGATGAGTTTAAGTAGGATATGTGTAAGCAATGCAGGCGGCTTGCTTCAAATTAGTATCTATATATATGCAGAAGACTTGAGGATTCTAACTCTAAAGATGAATTAGATATAATTTTAAAACGGATTCCCGATAAATTGTTTTATCGATAACTCTGGAAATATACAAGTCATCGAATTTCGGAAACAAACTTGTACTGCGCGTGCAATATACGAAAAAAAATTAAACTCTCTTGCTTTTGTATCTTCGGAAATCGACGCGTTAAAACATACGGACAGACAGACAAACGGACAGACGAACAGACGGACGGACGGACGGACGGCCATGGCTATATCAACTTTTCTCGTCACCCTGATTAAGAAAATATATACTTTATGGGGTCTTCCCCGCCTCCTTTTGCCTGTATTTAACAAAACCATTATACCCTGACTTCCCATTTTCAATGGACTCATCATTATTTCTACAAAATTCTTGAATATGTTTCGGAACAAATTATTGGAATAGCACTTCAAATTTAAATTTTGTAATTATTAAAAAAAAAAGGAATTTTCTTTTCTTTAATATCAATAATGAAGTTTTTTTAATATTCAATTTCAACATTGAAATTTTGTTAATTAATTTGACACAAACAAATCGAAATTATATATGTACATCAATTACAAATTTTCAAATATAGAATATTTCTTGGCATATGTATAGATCAGAGCTATGATAGTTATATCCAATTAATTTGATGATTATATTAAATTTCTTTTACTTCTATCAAATAGGCATTTCAAATTTCAATTTGATGTACATGTTCATGGTGTCATTTCGAATTCTGTCTTTTGTAGTTTGTAACTTGACATGTTGAAATAAATTTCAGTATTTTATATATATTTTCGTATTCTTTGATAGAAGATTGTAGTAGTAGTAGTAGTTAAGTAGGCTTTGAAGATAAGCGAAGCTATTTAAATTCATATCATATTCTTAAGCAGATGACTATAAATTTTCTGTAGCGCAACTAAAAACAAAAAAAATACAAAAAAAATTAACCATTTGGAGTAAAAAAAAAAGGAAAATCAATAAAAAATTAGAAAATTGCGGGAAAAATTTAAGAAAAGATGGCTTTAAAACGTTTGAAATGTGATCTGAGTCCAGAGTTGACGACCTGCCTAAAGCTCGCTGATAATGTCCGTCCCGATTGCTGTCCCATTATCAAGCGTATACCCTACGATGCGGAGTGTTTCCTTAAAGATATTGGCAAGGAGCTGAAGAAGCTTTACGATCGTCACGAGCGCAGCTTTACGAAACGCAAACGCATTTTGGAACTGGCGGTGCCGCTGCGTCCCCAATGCCGCTTCCTGCCCAAATGTCCGTGTCCATTCAAAAAGACTATCGAAATTGTACCAGCGGATCACCCCATACATACACGCACCGATCAATTGGCACTGCCGACAGTTAGGCGCTTGCTTAGTCGTCGAGCCGATGCTATTACGAACGGTGATATGATTGGCGAGGGCATTATTAATCGCTTGTTACGTTACAGTTATATGTCTTTGTACAGTCGCTTGTGCAATGTGCAGCCGTTGGAGAAACCGTGAGCAACTAAAATTTTAAATCCCATATGACCCACAATCTAATTCTTCATTCATTCGCAACAGCAAAAAAAAGAAGAAACTAACCGAGAAGCAAATGAAGATGCGTGAGATGAATATCGCACGACTCGCAAAGCCGATTAAACCGAAAGCTCCGCCGCCACTAGTAAGTCTTACCTATACGTATATACATATATATATCAGATATCATATAATATATATCAAATATGTATAGAAAAATATTATTAAATTTCTGCACTTACTTAGGTGTAGTCTATATACTAACCTATTCGCAGTGCATCTCCTTGCACAGCTTTAGGTTTAATTAAATAATTTAACGTAATTCTCAAATACTTATAGCTTAGGGCGCTAGAACGTTGCAGTCGATCTTTAGCGCCGCATAACACTCATTTAAAAAACAGCTAAAATTCAATAATACAGATATTTATCTGACGCTATAACATTTGATAAAAAAAAAAGGCTATTGAAAAAGTTTACCCGAAACCAAAGAGCTTCTATCATGAATAGATGAGCACAGATATCTCTCACTATATAAGCTACAACCAATTGAGACTCACTCTCATATTTGCTTTGCAGGATCGCAAAAAGGGACAAATAGATCAGCGGCGGTTGAAGAAACTATCGCGTCCCAAGGTCTATTTTGAGGACATCAAGCCTGAATGGGAGTTCACGCCGGGTATGCGTAACTATAAAGCATCGGATCGTGTTAAGAATTTGGCTGAGCCAGTGGATCGACCCAATGTGCACACCAATGAACATCCCGAAAAAGTCTCACCCAATGCGCTCAAGTACAAACGTAAGTTGAGATATCAATTATATATACATATCTCGTGTCTACTATACACTGATGCCAACCACAGCGAGCGATCGCATTAAGGAGATGTCACAGCCGCTGGCTAAGCATGAGGCTAATTTGGGTCCAGCTGATCTCAAGGAAGATCCGTTCTCGATTTCACCAAACGCATTAAAATACAAGATAACATCGCGTATGAAGGAGCTGGCCGAGCCAAAGGAGTTCGAGAATACGCATATACGAGAGAATCCTTTTGCCATCTCGCCTGCAGCGCTAAAAGCGAAGGCCTCACCGCGACTTATAGAACTGGCCAAGCCCAAGGGCTCGTAAGTCCAAAAAATATTTTTCAGATATTTCGACACATTTTCGTGTTTTTCATTCGGTTCGCTAAAGTTTTGTATAATAAAAAATGTGAAATATTTTTCGAAAATCAAGTTTTTGTATTGCCATTCTTAGAATATATAGATAGCAGATATAACAATTCGTTAAGTAAGTTTGGTTTTATTTTCTGCATCATTGCTCTCGCTTCACTTTGATTTAGATTTTAATTAATATCTTTCATTTTTATATTTTGTATTTGCTTGTCATAAACTTAATGCTGGTTGCAAACATTCGAATCCAATTTGGATCTTTTTTTGTATAATACATAATCACAAAATAATAAACAATACGGCCAATTTGTAAAACTAAAAAGTTTTGGGGTAAATGAATACGGGTAGAAGGGGCGGGCGGTTGGGCGAGGTAATTGTTCTAAACATAAATATTCGCCAGAAATAATACTCAAATAATCAATTGAATTTGGAGGGAGGCAGAGGAGAAAATCATACTGAAAAGCAACTAAATATCAGAAACAATGTTTAACATTTCAATAATTTAGGCAATAACTGAAGAGTTTGGTGTCTAGTCCTTGGTTGGGGCAGCCACAGGCAACTGATGTGGCCAATTGACCTAGTTGAATTCGGTTCGTGAACGTGATCTAGTGCAGATTGGCAATAATAGCGCGCGTAAAGTCCTGAGTGGTAGATTGTCCACCCAAATCCTTGGTGCGTATCTTGCCGTCCTTGAGCACCTTGTTAATGGCATTCTGTATGACTTCGCTATAAGTTGGCAAATTGATGTGACGCAACATTTTTGTGCCGCACATTAACATTGCCGTTGGGTTCGCAACATTCTTGCCCACAGCCTGAGCAAAGATATGGCGTGCACCCTATAAACGAAAAAAAAAAAGAATGTCATTGAGTATCTCAACAGTTCATTTGCCAAGCGTTTGCTTACCGGCTCAAAGACCACTGCATCAGCAGAGTATGAGGCACCGGCAACGACACCAGCACCACCAACCAGACCAGAGGCCAAATTGTCCACAATGGCACCATACAGATTCGGGGTGACCATCACATCAAACTGATTGGGATTGGACACCATTTGCATGGTCGTGTTGTCCACAATCATTTTATCGAGCTCGATACGTGGATACAGCTTCGAGACTTTCTCGCATGACTTCAGGAACAGACCATCGCCAAGCTTCATGATGTTGGCCTTGTGCACGGCTGTAACCTTCTTGCGGTTGTTCTTAGTAGCATAATCGAAGGCAAACTTGGCAATTCGCATCGACTTCTTGGCAGTGACAATTTTCAGGCACTCCACAATGCCGGGCACCGACTCGT
Organism: Drosophila koepferae; assembly: GCA_030914345.1. Taxonomy (NCBI): domain Eukaryota; kingdom Metazoa; phylum Arthropoda; class Insecta; order Diptera; family Drosophilidae; genus Drosophila; species Drosophila koepferae. The sequence goes on from JAUESR010000208.1 coordinate 4,059,824, forward strand.
GCTCGAGGGCAGAGTATTCACCTTCCGTCTGCTCACGGATGATGACCGTATCGATGTTGTCATGGCGTGTCTTAACGCCAGGCAAACTGCGAACATGCACCACATTCGCATACAAATCAAGCTCTGTGCGCAGTTTCATGTTAAGCGTCTGTAGTTCACCCTCATTGCTGTAATCGGGTGTTGCCAAAATACCCTATATATACATAAATTTTAAGGGATTATCCTCTATCTCTATAAAGCAGTGCGTAACTGACCTTAATGCAAACTTTGTTTTTGCGAATGGAGGCGATAACATCCTCCAATTTGGCGCTTAGTACAGGATTGATTTCCGATAAAAAGAACGCTTCAAAGTCAACGGGCACATTTGCTGCCTGTGCGTAATGAAACGTTAATTTATGCAATTAGCTAATAGGACATCTCTTACTACAATATCTTACCTTGAAAACTTCTTGTAGCGAGTAGACCAATTCGGGTCCGACACCATCGCCGGGCACTAATGTGCAAGTGGTTCTATTCGCACTATAGGTCTCCTATAAAAATCGTAATCATTACACACATTTCTCGAATTTCTAATATTAATATTCCATTTGAATACACACCGCACCACTAACCGCCGCGGACACATGTAATGCGCGCACTGCGGCTGCCTACAAATGATAGAAATAAAAATAGTTGGTTATTAAGTCAAGCAGGATGTGAGGATGTTAACCTCAAAAAAAAAAAAAAAAAAAAATTGGCAACAGCACTTGGTCTTAGCTCCAAGTGCGACGGCAGCGGCTGCTGCAAAGAACTTGGCAAGTGTTTATGTAAGCACTTGGCAACCTCTCTTTGACGATTACCTGAAAGAAAGTGCGTCCCAAGGTTTTAGCCAGAATCGACATTTTACTCGTTTGTTACAATATTCTGTTTATTACAAATAAACAAGTGGACCTAAATGTAAAAATGTTAAAATTAATAATTTTACTTTGCGAAACTTTTGATTGGAAACCAACTGAACAGCTGACTAGGGATGCTATTAAAATATCGAAAATCACATGTTGTCAATTACGATAAATATTTATGGATTATTTCTATATTTTTTGCTTCGTCTCCAAACGTACATTAAATTAATTCAAAACTTTTGTAAAATGTTGCTTAACTTATCTATACCATTATTTGCACAGTAACTATTGCCAATTGACTACTAAAACAATTTTAAGTTATCGATAAAATTTAGAGAGTAAAACCACTAACCATATGGTTAGTTTGTATGGTTAGTGGTAAAATCATAATTTTCGTTACTGCGATACTCCGATCTCTAACGTGCATAAGATTCAAACCAGCAAATAATAAGTTCACTATATATTTTGAGATGAAAGATTACATATATTTTTTGCTTATAAGCAGTGAATGTTTTGATTAATATATTTTAAAAGAAACCCTCATCGGTTTCTTCTGCAGGCTTTTGATCAAAACTGGCGCATTTGGCTGCCTCGCCGCCGCGCACCTTTACATTGTAACAAACATTTTCGGCCTTCAGCATGCTCTGCCGCATTGTAGTTATTTTGCGCCACAATTCACGGGCACGCTGGCAATTCAAACTGATGTACCTGCAAGTTACAAAGGCAGACATTAAATGACATTATTTACGATATTCATGCACATCCTGTGCTTGACGCACCCTGTGTAAAACTGCTGCAAAGCCTTGCATGTCTCCATGCAGGTTTCCGTGTCCCCGCTGCCCAGTGAGTTGATGCAACGACGCATCAGTTCGCCCGTCAAATCCGAAACGCCCAAAATGTACTCAGTGGGATCGACGTGAAACTGAAATTTCTCTACAGCTTTGCCAGTTGTCTCTTCACCGGCCATTGGCGAGTCTCCCCCTTCTTGCACGGTCTTCTCCTTCTCCTTCGCCTTCTCTGCATCGACTTCATATTGCATAATCGACTGCAGGGCCGACCAGTCTGATATTGACTTTAGGTTCCCACCATTGTCCTCGTTGCACAAATACTCCATATAAGTGTACGCCTCAATGAATTCCTGCAGGCCGGGCGAGTATGCGGCACGGAATTGATAAACATCTTGATTGCGCAGCTCCAAGGCAATCGCACGGAAATTCACCTCGATGAGCTTGGTCAAACGCTGTTGCGCTTCTTCAAGCACCTTGGCCTTGTTTTGCTTGCGCGTATCAATGGAATGCAAGAAAAATATGATGCGCTTCGATTCGATTGTAATGTCGCGGCTTAGTTTTAGAATTCGCTCATGGCGATCGTGTTTGGCATCCAATTCGGATGCATAGCTACGAAACGCTTGCACCACGGGATTCTGCTCATCAAGCTGAGGCTGGCGTTTGCGCGGTGCACTATTATTGTTGCGATAGCCCGGATTTTTTGGCATGTTTGCAAATTGTTTATTTGTAAATAAAGCCGGCTGAAGAATGGTAAGTCGATATGCAATCTGGCGTTGCCACTTTTTTGCAATTACCATTAGTGTCATTTGAAAAGTACCAACATTTTATTATTTATTATTTTATTATACGTTAACTATATCTAACTAATTCGATGAATTAGAAATTGGAATGAATATGCAAATAGCTATGTTATTTACCTACCAAATTCAGCATGTATATCACTACACTTCATATGCCAAAACAAACAGCCTGATTTCGGTACATTTAGAAAAGTGTGAGCCCTAAAAACTAATCGTATCACATTTATCGATTGTCAAGTCAGATGTAGCTGTCAGCTGCTGATTTTCGTTCGTGGCAATTGTTTTAAAATAGTTTTAATTCTATTATAAAAGCTGGAATCAACAATGCATGAGCCAGCAAGAAGGCCATCAGTGGCCGGCGGTACAAGCACTGCGGAAAAGCTATGCTTTGATAAAAATGAATTCATGAAGGTTCGTATTTCAATTATTCTTTTATAATGTCCTATAGCGGCTTTGGTTTTAAAGGAAAATTTCTCTGTGGATGAGTTTCTACATAAGAATCGCAACGCCCCTAGCCTGGAGCTGTTGCGCGACAACTTAGGGCTCTATTTAAAAGGTCTGCGTGCCGCCATGATCGATCTCATCAATGAGGACTACGCGGATTTTGTTAATTTGAGTGCCAATCTGGTGGGTCTGGACCAGACTATTGATACAATACAACGCCCTTTGGAGCAATTTCGTACAGAAATCGAGGGCATACACAGTTTGATTGACGAAAATGTGAATGAGCTGCGCCGCCAGCTTGAGGAGAAACGCATTTTGCGTGAATATCAACGCAGCCTGCAAAGCCTTAAGAAAGTATACGAAATCATAGAAAAGTTGCAGGAACTGATTGCGAACAAATTGAGCGAAGATGAACCCGCTCAGGCTGTTGATTTGGAGCGTGCTGCACTTGATCTGATACAGTTGAGATTTCATGAGAAACACTGTGATACACAGCTGAGTAATCTGCACAGAAAGACAATTGAGCAGCTCGAGGAGCAAGTGCATCAGGAGTTGCGCCGTTTTCTATACACCTCACTGCAGCAGGCTAAAACTGGTACCTCCGAGCACTTGGAACGCTGTCTACGCATCTACATCACACTCGACGCATGTGATCAAGCGGAGCGCGCTTTTCGCGAAGATATTGTGGCTCCCTATATGAGCGCCATCATTGGCGAGCAGCAGCTGCAGAATTCGCCACAGGGATTGGCTGGCATTTACAGCAAAGTATTAAATTTCATATCACTGCATATGGCGGATCTGTTGCGTCTAACGCTCTACTCGGATAAACTAAACGGATTTAATTTTGTGGTCAATAGCTTTTGGGCAGATGTTGAAATGCGCCTGGAGCTGCACATGAATTCAATATTTGCACCAGGCAATTCGGAGGTGTTTTATGTGAAATACAAATGCACACGTGACTTTCTGGCCAAGATTGAGGAATTACTGACGGGCCGTGGCGATAAGATAGTCGCCTCCTTTCGCCATAACAATCAAACCAAAAGTTTCGAGGCGCGCTGGAATCTGCCCGTCTACTTTCAGATATGCTTTCAGGTAAGTGATGAATCTTAACTGAGAATGATATTAATATTACCTTCTTTAAATTCCAGGAAATTGCCGGAAAATTTGAAGCACAATTAGAGCCACTACTCAGCGATAACTCACTGCAAGACAAGCCAGAGGCAGATGCCTATCATTTGATGCCATTCAATGCAGCTAAAGACGCATTGACTCGCTGCTGGTCCGAGGGCGTCTATTTAGAGGAGGTATTTGCCAAATTCTACAAGCTCAATGTTCAAGTCATTTTGCGCCTTTCGCGTTGGATTCGAGATGTCATTAAGGAGGCCAAGAGTAGTAGCTACTCGAAGCCCTACACACGAAATCAATTGCTAATTGCTTTATATACGGACACACGCCAATTGGAATCGTATTTGCCGGAGTTGCAACAGCTAATTATGCAATCGGCGCCAGACACCAAGAATCTAGCATTGTTCAACAATGTTTTAAGCAAATCCATAGCCGACTTGTCTGATACCCTGGGCATGCATCTGACCAATATACAGGACACACTGAAGCAACTGTTAATCACCGAATGCGGCGCCGACAATGTGCGCCAAGTCAACGATTTGCCGCGTTTGTATCGCAAGACTAATCGTGAGGTGCCGACTCGTTGCTCCAGCTACGTGGAGCAAATGCTACGTCCACTCAAAGCATTTGCCGCCCAGAACGAGCATCAGCTGGGTGCGCTGGTGGTGGAGCAGATACTGGCCGAGGTGTGCAGCAACATAACCAAGGCGTAAGCTCAATAAATCATTCTTGTCTTTGCTTATCTATTATAATATTATTTCTCTCACCCGGCAGCTACTTTAATGTGGTTAGTGAGGTACTGACATCTGTACAAAAAACCGAAGAATCTTTACGTCGTCTGCGTAATCTCAAGAGCGGTGGTTCATCCAATTCACATGGCAGTGGAAGCGCTTCCACTGCCGTATCGGATGACGATAAGATACGCATGCAGCTGCGCGTCGATGTGGACGCTTGGACTCTGGAACTAGGTAAACTGAACTTTCAACCGAAGCAAATTGACAAGCTCCAAGAGCTCTCCAACATGGTAGAGGAGAGCATCAAGTCAAAGGAGAGCGCATAATCAAACAAAATCAACTTTAAAAATATTTACATGCTTCAATTTATTTACTGTTAACCGATTTACTAGTGTTTCTTTAGGCACAATATTTGTATATAGTTTTAAAAAAAATTGTGTATACATATATATATATATACACATAAATTTATATATATATATATGCTATATGAATATCGTTTATAAATGCATCAAATTTCACGTGAACTGTCTGTTGGCGTTGATTTAGTCGCTGTTTGGAATAGAGATAAAAGAGATTACACATCTATCAAAGATTTACCATGCGGATCAGTATTAAATGCATGCTCAACTGTATAATAAACTGAAATTGCATTATGCATTAGCTATTGTAGAATGCGGGGCAGAGTGAACAGAGGGGAAGACATTAGGATAACTCAAGCGGAAATTGCGTGCTAGGAGGAGTCTAAGCAGGCAGCAACAGCTTAATTACAGTTTGAGTTCCTCGGTGTCGGGCAACTTCTTGAAGAACCAGTCCAAATGGTCCTCGGTGACCTCGGCCAGCGTGGGTGGCTGCCATTTGGGCTTCTGATCCTTGTCGATGAGCAGGGCACGCACACCTTCCTTGAAATCGGCGCGTGGCTCTAAGTGGCGCACGGCCAAGCGGTATTCCATGATCAGGCACTGGGCCAGCGAGAGCTGAGCTCCCAGCTCCAGCTGACGAAACGTTACCTTCAGCGATGTGGGCGACACTTTGCTCAGGATCTATAAATAAATAAATAAAAAAATTTAATTGGCTTTTAGCAGCGGTCGTTAGTGAATGTGCGAAAACGTGGCATGCGCCACGAGGCGTTAATTGAATTTGTTTTTCTCTTTATACACATATTTATATATGATGTGTATGTGTTATATAATACTGTTTAAATATTTATGCGTAGCATACGTCAATTAGCAGTTGGCTCGGACGACTCTTATCACCTATTTATGTGTTAAATACTGACCTCCAGCTGTTTCTTTGCCCAATCACTATCATCCGTCTGCAAGCTCTCGATTATGCCCTCCACGGAGCTGGCCGAGAAGTGCTTGTTGATCTGCTCCAGCACGGGCGTCAATGAGAATGGCTTCTCTGGCTTCGAATGGAACTTTTCCAGTATATCGGACACCTCATCGGCATCCGGGCAGTTGAGCAGCGCAGTTTCCAATTCTGGAATTTTGCTGCTCTCACAGTAGTGGGTAGCAATGCCGGCATAGTAGACATCACCGCCGCGTAACCTATGACCCGTCAGGCCTAAGTAGATGCCCAGCTTGCCTTGCAGGCGTGGCAGGAAGTATGAACCGCCCACATCCGGAAAGAGTCCAATAGCCGTCTCGGGCATGGCGAACAGCGTGCGATCGGTGGCCACACGATATTTACCATGGACACTGAGACCCACTCCGCCGCCCATTGTGATGCCATCGATGATGGCAATGTAGGGTATCTTGTAGTTGCCGATGAGCGCATTCGCGGTGTATTCCTCGCGGAAGAAGCTCTTCGATTCGTCCGTGGGTCCTGCATCGACTAAAGCGCGTACATCGCCGCCCGCACAGAAGGCCTTATCGCCGGTGCCCTTGATGATCATCAAGGATTTGGATTTTTCACATTTCTTCAAATGTTTGTAGATCTTTCGCACCATTTCCAAATTGATGGCATTTAGGGCTTTGGGCCTGTTTATGATGATCATGCCCTTGTTGGATGACTCCGTGGCCAGCACGGAGGACGAGGAGAGGCGCGTCGAATTTGCCATCGGCATGTTCATGGTTGTTATTTCTGTTAATCTCGCACCGGCGGCGCACAGCAATGGAAATTGGGTGTAGGTACGATGACCAAGAGTGTAGGCTAACCTTTGAATTGGATTTTGCTGTGCGCGTTTTGGTTAGAATCTAATTAGAAATTTTATTATGTGCTCATTTGCATTATTTACCATTTTGAAGTTATTTTCTTATTTCCTTTTTATTTTGCCCCTCCACAGTACGAGTTGCGCAATAACAAACAGATTCTTACAGTGTTGCCGTACGCAGCGATAAACGTTTAGAATACAATTGCCGTGAGCTTTTGCGTCTTTAATTCAATTTAAGGTGAGTTGTGATCCGTGATTATTCAACCGAAGAATAATTACAATTGCGCTGTATTTATACTACTTGCAGTATTAAATAGAATGGTAATAAAAAATAGAGTTGCGACACTTGTATGCAAGGTGGCAACTCTGTGGCTAAACGGAACAATGCAAAGCGCATATAAAACGTTTATGCCATGATTTAGTTTGTTGTAATTGTTAACGTAATGTTTCTGCTAGGCATATTCAATATATGTATCTTGTGCCCCCAATAAGAGAACATATGAAAAAAATACTAAACATTTGTAGTTTAAATATATTACAAATATTACATATAAATTATGAAATAATAAAAAAAAAAGGTGTACATACATATATATATATAAATATATATATCTTGTATATTTATATATGTATATATAGTGCATATTGAAATTATATTTTAGAATATATTATTTGCTCCCACCAACACACCCAATAATATCAAGAATTGATAAAACGTAATCAGCTTGCATGTCTATAGATTGTGAATTGGTGTGCACAATATAAACGTAAACAAGAGCTTATCGTGTTTGGCGTGCGTATAAACCTATGAATACAAGTAATAGCACACAGAAAACTAAAGCTTAACTTTATCATTCTCATATTTAAACAAATAAACGGTGAGTAAATATCGGTAATCAGCACCACAAGGCAGCAGTATGCCTATGATTCAGTGGTGTAAGAGCCAGCAAGTGGCTCACATTGAATTGTCTGTGCGATGCCATCGTTCTTTAAGTTATCAAAAATACGTATAAAGCGCCGTCGCTCATCAGTTTCCAAATCCACACAGATGAACTATGATGCACTACTGTCACAGTTGACCGACGACAAGCTGGTAATCTACGAAAACAGCGGCCAGGTGGGTGGTGGTGGCGGTGTTGCCGCTGCCGCCTCCCTTGTCGAGGGCGATATTCAGGATGGCGCCATCGAGGAGGAGCAAGCAGCGCCCATACAAACGATACACCACAGAGTACTGGTTGCTCCGGGAACTACTGCTGCGTCAGCAACACCATCGGCACCTGCAATGGCAACAAGTGCAAACGTCAACCCGAAATTCGAAAATGCTGCGACAGCGACACCACAGCGCAAAATATCGACGTCATCACGTTTCATGAATGCGTTTACTCAGCTTTATGGCGGCAATAGCAATAGCAACAGCAACAACAACCATAACCATAACAGTAATAACCACAGCCACAGCGCTGGTCACATGGAACAGCACAGCGATCTGGATCCGGATTTGGCGGCGAACCGCACACCGACCAAGGGCATGGAGTCCAAACTGGTAGCCATGTGGCACAATGTCAAATACGGCTGGACGGGCAAAATGCGGCAGACGAGCTTCTCCAAGGAGCAGCCTGTTTGGCTGCTTGGCCGTTGCTATCATCGCCGTTACACGCCACCCGTCAGCATGGAGAGCTCCACTACAGAGCTTACTAGCGGTGCTGATACTACACCGGATAATGCCACATCGGCTTTTGATAGCATTCAACCAACAACAACCACAACTCCGTCGTCCGCCCTGTATCCCTCCATCAATCCCCAACAAATCGATGAGATTGTTGTGCCTCAAGAGCTGGGAATGGATGCGGCTGAGAATCAACTGGCCGAAAGTCCGTGGGAGGAAGGCATTGAGGGTTTTCGTCGTGATTTCTATAGCCGCATCTGGATGACCTATCGTCGTGAATTCCCCATTATGAATGGTTCCAATTACACCTCGGACTGTGGCTGGGGCTGTATGCTGCGGAGTGGCCAAATGCTGTTGGCTCAGGGTCTCATCTGTCATTTCTTGGGTCGCAGTAAGTGGAAGTCCAATGCTTCAGTAAACACTGCTAATAGTATACTTTCTCTTCTGACAGGCTGGCGTTACGATGCGGAGTCACAGCTGCATTCCACATACGAGGACAATATGCATAAGAAGATCATCAAGTGGTTTGGCGATAGCTCCTCTAAGAACAGTCCCTTTTCCATACATGCCCTGGTGCGGCTCGGCGAACAGCTGGGCAAGAAGCCAGGTGATTGGTATGGTCCCGCCTCGGTCTCCTATTTACTAAAGTAATTGACGAATCCAGATTGTTGGAGGTTTCATTAATCATATATTGTATTTATTATTCAGACACGCCTTAGAGCATGCCGCTCGAGAAAATGCCGACTTTGACAATATAAGTGTATACGTGGCCAAGGATTGCACCAGTAAGATAGACTCTCCCTCTCCCCCTCTATGCTATCCATTATTAACTGTCGCTTTTACAGTTTACATGCAAGACATAGAGGAACAGTGCAGCATACCGGAGCCGGCGCCCAAACCGCATGTGCCTTGGCAGCAAGCTAAACGCTCGACCAGCGATGCGCCCAAGCCGGATCAACACTGGAAATCTTTGATTATCCTAATACCGTTGCGCCTGGGCACTGATAAGCTGAATCCCGTTTATGCGCACTGCCTGAAACTCTTGCTCAGCACGGAGTACTGCCTGGGCATCATTGGTGGCAAGCCCAAGCATTCGCTGTACTTTGTGGGCTTCCAAGAGGACAAGCTGATTCATTTGGATCCGCATTACTGCCAGGAGATGGTGGATGTCAACCAAGAGACATTCCCCATGCATTCGTTTCACTGTAAATCGCCACGCAAATTGAAGTCCAACAAGATGGATCCCAGCTGCTGCATTGGTTTCTATTGTGCTACCAAAACGGATTTCGATAGCTTTGTGGAGAGCGTGCAATTGGTGAGTGTAGTAGTCACTAGCTGGGGAGTCTATATTTAATATCTAATATATTTCTTAGTATTTGCATCCCATGCGTTGCGCGTCTGGCGCCACCCAGGACAAATCGACGGCTCAATCTCAAGCGCAGCACCCGCCTCAAGCGGAGCTGCCCGAGATGAATTATCCACTGTTCACGTTCTCTCGTGGTCGCTGCCTGGATCATGCGCGCGACGAGATGAGTGATTCGCTCTACAAGCCACTCATTCGGCAAGTGGCCGCCTTAACCCAAGAACTGGAAGGCACTGCTCCTCCACAGCTGCACAGCTACGAGCATGATCTGGATGATAGTGAAAGTGAGGAGTTTGTGCTGCTTTAAATACCAGCCCAGCGCTTTGATACACATATATACATATATACTATATACATACAAATAGCAATAAGTCATGAACGCCCTCTCTATATCTTCCCGTACCCTGATGCGCAGACTGCTCAGCAACTGTGTGAACTGTGTTATATTCTTTTCAATTCTTTATTATTCTGATTATGATTATGATTAGCTATTATTATTTTGCGCTTATTGTTAGGTAGGTCGTCTCGCCGTTGCTCGCTCGCTAGCTCGCCCAAAACTAAGGAAAACCGACGTGCATCTCAACATCAAAGACTTTGTTATTATACAGACACTCCCATACACATAGATACACATACATATATACATATGTATATATATTTATAAATTGCCAATTATATTTTATAAATTGTGATTATTTTCAATTTGCAACCTTTGTACAAATTGATTTCATTTTTCATATCCTCAACTAGTTTTGTGCTTCACTCAGATTATTTCTATATATATATAATATTATTTTTCCTATATCTATGTATGTATGTATAAATAGTTTATGTAATTCTCGGTATTATTATTTTGTAATGCGAATACTGTATGGAATTGAAACGTAATTAATCAACGGTGCAACAAGTGTTTCGCTGCTCTCGAAAGTATTTTATTTGAAGTTCCATGTCTTAGATTAGTAATTAAATTATGTTTTGTCTCCTAGTTGTTCGTTCATTATTTAGTTGTAAACATTAATTGTAAATACCCTTGCGAATAAATAAATAAATCTAATAGTAATTACATATGTGTATCATTTAAATATGCTAACTTAATCCTATTACATAGAGTCGGAGTGGAACATTCATGTTGACAGAGAGATCGGTGTTAGTTCGAAGATATGATATGGATGACAACCACAAATATTAATAGTGTTGATAAGGCAGGCAGCGTGATATCAGAAATACACGAATGACTAATTAAACCTAAATTACCGATCTATTTAGGGGATTTACACGTTTGATGGAATAAAGCTGTCAATTTCTGCTTTGTGACACATTCTTTGATAAAACCAAAAACTGAGAATCGGAATTTGGATTGAATATTACATATATGGAGTATATCTAGATAAATTTGATTTTTTTTCTCTTGTAGCTGATTCGTAAATGTTTACTTGGCAGTAGTAATCAGATCCGCAATATAACTAATCCTTATATAAGAGATATATCTTAATCCTTTTAATACCCTAAATTCATTGCAAATAGGAAATCAGAGTATAATGGTTTTGTTAAATGTATGTAACAGGCAGAAGGAGGCGTGATCGAACACGTAAAGTATATATATTCTTGATCAGGGCGTCGATATATCCATGAATGTGGATTTCAGAAGAAATAGAGCTAGTTTTTTCTTTTTTCTTTGATAATACTACAAATGAATTTAGGGTTCCATTACATAGAGATTCGATACACTCTCTTTGATACTCTTTCTTCTCACTTTTTCGTAAACGATTTCTGGTATCTAACAAAAATTTGTAAAAATATTATAAATATCTATAAAAATTCACTCACAATCAGCTTATAATAAAAAGAGTTGCCTTCACTTATATTACCATATTGGATTGCTCTGAAATTGGATTCAACTTACGTCTATGACCAGATGTCTTTAACTTACAGTTGGAGGGTCTCCTTTTGGAAGAGCCCTTATTGCTGTGGCTCTTTAGGCGCTTCACGATTCAAGCGCTTCAGGAGCTTACCAAGATTATCTCGCGCCGTTGTTGCCCGCCGGGAATTAATGCTAATGGCAGTCTGATAGCATGTGATGGCTTCTTCCAGCTTGTCCCAGCGATGATAGAGCACACCGAGATTCGTGTGATACAGCATGTTCTGTGGTTCCAGTTGAATGACCTGTTTATAGAGTGCCTCCGCTTCCAGATAGTGCTTCAGCTTGCCCAGCACATTTGCACGTATAAACAGGATGCTCGGCTCGTTGGGCAGTTGGGTCAGAGCCTGGGCGGAAATTCGTAGTGCATCCTCGTACATGCCGCGGTTATCTAGCATGGTTAGAATATTGGCCCAGGCTTTGGGCTGTCGGGGATTGACGGCAACGGCATGCTGCCAATGATGCAGTGCCTCACCGTATTGATGCTGCTCCAGAAACAGATTGCCCATGTTGTAGTAGCAGACTGCATAGTCGGAGCGATACTTCAGGGCCATCCTATAGCTATCCAGCGCTTGATCGTATTTCTTCTGTGCCGACTGAACGATGCCCAGATTCATCCAGGCGACGGGAAAAGCAGGATAGGCAGCCAAGGCAGCGCGTATGTACTTCTCAGCTGTCTCCAGTTGCCCGTACTCTCGATAAAGATTACCTAGATTCATCAGCGCTGACTCGTACTCCGGATAGAGCTGAACAGCCTTCAGATAGTGTTGGAAGGCACGGGTGCTGTTGCCATTGTCCGTCGCCAGTCGCGCGATATTATAGTGCACCTTGGCATTGTTGGGGCACACCTGGAGTGCCGAGTTGAAGAGCTGCTCCTCGTTTAACCACTCGGCTGCTCGTTGACGCGTGCGCAGCATAAATACGGCAAAGAGCAGCATGAGCAGCGACTGCAGGGCCACACGGCAATATCTGTTGCTCGCATAGTTCTGATAACAGTAGAGGAAGCCATACACGGACATCAAGCAGAAGCCAATGGATGGCACGTATAGCGTGCGCTCCGCAATGACAAATCCCACACGTATGATTCCGGATGCGGGCAGAAATGGAATAACCATCAGTGCCAGGCCGAGCATAAGACCCGCAAGTCGCCGGAAGTTCATCAGGGAGACAATGATGAAGGAGTAGAAGGCAATGACTGCCTGCAGGCGCATGTCCCAAATGCTGGTCACCAGATTGATGCATCCGAGCGCCCAATCGAAGCACAGCCATTGCGGACACAGCATTAACCAGAAGTTCACCACATACAGGTACTGCTGCGACAAGCCACGCGTGAGCAGCTGCTCGTTGTGTGCAATCGGATTGTCCACGGCCTTGAATTCCGGCGCCTCGAAGTTCTGCCACCAGAGACGCAGAAGCAACATCGAGAGCATGCCGCACAGGTACCACAGGTAGCGTAGCCGTGTGGTGACCACCCGCTGTTGCAGCTTCAGCGGCAACATGTAGGTGCCATTCTGGAAGTAGTCCAACATAATGCAGGATAACGGTATGGTTATGGCCGACTCCTTGAACAGCATCCCAACAGCCGTAAGCATTAGAATGAGACTAACGCTGCTCACGCCTGGCTTGTCCGCACTGGCCACCGTTAAGAGCAGACATAGTAGGTGTATTAGGCCAAACATGAGCTCCGCTCGGCCCACTACGCCGGATACGGCTTCCGTGTGCACCGGATGGGCGGCAAAAAGTGCCGCTGATAGCGTCGCCCAACGCTCAATGTCTATATTTTCGACATACAGTGATCGGACAAGCCGCCACATGAGCAGCGTATTAACGCAATGAAGCAACAAATTGAGAAACTTCATGTGGGCGGCATTCAGGCCCAGCAGCGCGTATTCGTAGTGGAACATGAGCGTTGTGAGTGGCCGGAACGACTTATGTGAATCCTGGCTTAAGAGCGGCGCACCCCAAAAGTCATGGCTGAAGATCGCCGTCCAATTGGTGGGCAACGAGTTGACATTTTTGTTCTTAACTATAGCTACCGTGTCGTCGAACACAAATTTGGCACCGCTCAAGCCACCATAGCCATAACAGACTAAACATAACAGCACCAATATTGACTGACAGACCAGGCTGTGCAGCGTTGAGCTCTGCTTCAGATCCAGGCTAACCATGTTGCCTAATAAATGCACTGCACAGCTTCGTTGTTGCTAACTAATTTTTTTTTCCTTTTGGCCACGCAGTTTGTATACATTGCTTGCTAAGCGGGGGTGTCTACCCGCTGACTACTTTAAGCGTGACTTTGGCCATTCACATGTTTTCGTCGCTGTCAGCTGTTGAGTGTAAATATAAATTCACTACATAATTATGTAAACAAAATTGAGTGCTCCCATATATACATATTTAAAAATAAATAAGTAAAGTAAATAAATGCAAAGTAAAAATTATAAATGAATAACTTAGAAATAATTAACGCAAAACATATTTTTTCATATTAATTAAAATTTATATACATTAACAGCTGAAACCGCAAATTTTGCCATTCGCAACATAACGTTATAATCAGCTGTTGAGTGCAACTCAAATTTATAATAAAAAATAAATAAACAGTATTGCGTTCATAATGTCGGAGGAAATTGTTTTTGATTGCTTGCATGCTGAAATAGTCAACTATTGTCTAAATAACAGCAAGGTGAAACATGAAATCCTAAGTAAACAATATATAAACATTGCTATTTTGCAGGATCAAAATGATCTGGGCACTTTGGAGTACATCGGCTTTACAACCGGCTATCGTTTGATCGAGCGTCTGACGCGTGACGTTGCACGCTTCAAGGATGAACTGGAGACCATGAAATTCATATGTACTGACTTTTGGACATTGATATACAAGAAACAAGTGGATAACTTGCGCACTAACAACTACGGCATGTACGTGGTGCAGGACAAAGCATTCCGTTTTCTCACACGCATTTCGCCTGGCTCCAAGCAGCTGGAGCAGGCGCCCAAATTTGTGGCCTTCACTTGTGGTCTGGTGCGCGGCGCGCTAAGTAATCTGGGTATCACTAGCACGGTGACGGCTGAAGTACAGACAATACCCGCCTGCAGGTTTCACATTGAAGTCAATAGGGGTTAGATATAGATATATGTATAGAACTCATTAATAATACCAATCATAAATATATAACTATAATTAACATGTATATTTAGCTAAATAATATCAACTTTCTCGTAGATGGCCACCACATTCTGTTCAGTCCATTCACAAAGCTCACGTAACGCCCACTGTTTCTCGGGCAGCTGAGGTTGCAGAGGATTGGGATCTGTGTGTATGCCCAATGCAGGCTGTGGACCTATTAATATAAGCCACTTGCCTTCAAAGACGCTTAGATATTCCAGAAAGGCGCTGCGATTATTAAAGTAGCAGAAGAGCAGCGCATTGGGCGCAACGCCCGAGCAGCAGTCGCTGAAGAAATGAGAAGTTAATTTTGAGTCCGCCTGTTCAATGTAGTTGAGTGGAATGAAACTGCGCACAGCGTATTTACTACGCCACCAATTCGGATCCCTTTCCAGGCCATAGATGCGCAGCTCTTGATCAGCCACCGCGCCGATCAGCCACTCGAGCAGTCCACTGCCACAGCCAATGCTCAGCACATGGTGTATGTCCAGCTGCTGGAGCACAGCATTAAGTCTCTTCAGATCCACTGCTGTTGGCCATATCCAGAGTAGTTTGCGCTTTAAGTCCCGCTCCAACCTGTAGCCCAGTGTCAGCAAATTGCGCCAATTCTGCTTGGCTGCAGCGGCATGTGTGAGATCATAGATCTCTTGCAGCACCTCTAGTTCCGTTGACTCGCTCCACATTTCGAATACTGTGCTTGGTTAACATAATTATGTATTGCTTGTTCATCGAATGGTGCCCAGACCCTTGCTAATGACGCAAGCCAACTAGTTAGCAACATCTGGGGAGCAACGACTATAGAATACTCTGTATAATATACTATAGATAAGTTTTGGAATAGCTTTTTTCATTGTATAGACACTGATGAATAATTTTTACAATTATAACTAGAATATGGTATATATATATTAACTAGCTCTAACAATGTAATATAACTGGAACCACGGCCCGAATTCGACAAGAGATTGTTCTATGTGAAGCATTCTGTAGATAACTTTATAATATATATATATATATATATATATATAAGAAGATAAACTTCAATATCTGTTGGCTATATTATTAGACGGACTTGCCCACTCTATATGCATTACACACACCGTGCCCTAGTGAATATACCCTTAGCAAGTGTATCATATGGCATCAGGCCAGTTTTTCATTTAGCTATATGTATAAATAACTACATTGACCCCATCTCGTTATTATGCCAGATGCCAATTGATCAGTTCACATCTCATTTAAATTCTTGATCAGCTTCCAAGAATATCACGCTTTCATCCTGAAGGATCTGCAATCAGTTGATAATACTACAATATTGAATATTTAATTGGTATGTTCGCTTTCGTAGAAGTATTTGAAATTCTTGCGCCAATGTCTGACGCTGGAACTGCTTTGGTCGGGCAAAGGTGCATGCTGCGGCTGGGCGAGCTGCGCTTCGTGTTGTTCAACGGCTGTCGGTGTCGGCTCGTCCATGTCCAGGCCAGTGTAGCTCAGCTCATCGTTATCCAAATCCAATATGATTTTGCGATATAATTTCACATTCTCTTGTTGCATTTTGTCGGGCATTGTCTGTTCCGGCTGTAGCTCGGGCACCACCACCGGCTGCACGTTGCCCACGCTCTTGATGACACTATTGTACCGCATATGCGGAACAGCTGGTTGCTCTGCAATCGTTGGCACAGTCGTGGAGCTCTGCTCGACATCCAAGACCTCTACGCCTGCATTGAATTCAATGCCCGGATGCATGGAGCGCATATGCCGTTGCATGTTGTCGCGCCGACTGACTGTGACGTCGCATTGGAGGCAACGATAGCGCGGATTGGCTGTGTGCTGCTTCACGTGGCGCTGCAGTGCATCCACATCATTGTAGGTCTTGTTGCACTGGGAGCAGGCATGGCGCGGACGCATCGTGTGCCGTGCCTGATGCAATCTGAGCGTGGAAGAGCGCAGGAAGCACTTGTTGCACACATTGCACTGGTGCCTCCGGCTGTTCGGCTCGTGCTTCACCCGATGCTGCCTTAAATTCGCCTTGGTTAGATAGTGTTTGGAGCAGTCAACACATTTGTATGGCAAGCTGTTGCCACTATGTAGCACAGCGTGCGCCGTCAGAGCGCCTTGGCTGCGAAAGGTCCTTGAACAGTCCTGGCAGTTAAAGCCAGATGAATTGTGGGTACGCATATGGCGTTGCAAAAGAAGCTCCTGCCTAAAGGTTTTGTTGCAAGTGGAGCAGCTAAAGCTGGGACTGCTATGGGTCTTCTGGTGATACTTCAGATGCGAGCGTGTGGCAAAGCGCTATAATTAATGAATTCATTTTTATACATGTATATACATATATATGCTCAATTGAAGCTTCATTTTCATTTGGTTTTAGCTTACACGTGAGCATTGGTTGCATTGAAACTTCTTGCGGAATTCATTGCCACAGCTGCGATGATAATACTGTTGGGTGCGACTGCGAAAGGTCTTGTTGCACACAGAGCAATGGTAGCCCTGCGTTGTGATCGTTATATGTTTGTACGCGGTATCCTCCACAGGTTGCTCCACGGCACCTATTGCGGGTATCTCCCCTGAAATTTGGCATTCTGAGCAAGCGACTTCATCTGCCAGTAGACACAAACGACACTTGTAGTGGCCACAGCTGTCGGTGACTAGACGATTTTGTCCAGCTGCTTCGCAGTTACAGCGTGGACACCTACTCATTATTTCAGAAAACGAACGATTTGTATTTTCAAACAAAAACAAGACTCGATCAATGCACTTGTTGTTGCACGACGCTTTTTTTTACTGCCATTCCAAGGGCAACGCAATTGACCAGTCACAACGAAACGTAAACACAAATGAATGCAACTAAATTTGAATTTTTTTTAGTACGTAAAATGTATTTTCCACTTTAGACTTAAATGTACTGAAAATGTTTTATATATATACGAATGCATACTTATAGAAGAACTAACCGTAATTACATTATTCCGTCAAGTTCTCCAAATCCAGGGCAGCCACATTACCTGGGAATAGGTGGGCCTTCTGCATGGGCACCTGCACGAAATAACGATCGCAGAACTTGGGATCTCTTTTGATGAGTACCTCTCTCAGTATAATATTATAGCTGATTTTCTTTGTGATAAGCAAGCGACGAGATTCGCCTGTGCCGTAGCTGCTCGAGCGCAGACCAAGTTTACTAGCAATTCTACAAAATGAATTAGAAATTATTTGAATTAGGACAAAGAACAATTTGCATACTGATGAAACGTGGCACGTTCTTCCTTGGAGAAATTGGGCTCGAATTGCATATCGCGCATATCATCCGAATTGACATAGTTCTCTATCAGCTTGCGATAGTCTGCTAGATTGGCATGCGGATCATTGGAGCCCAAGCCCATGCGATTATTCTTCAACAGGTAACTGAAAAATATATTTCATTTTAAGTTAAATACAACGGCATCGATAGCAATAGCTACCCCACGGGCTCCTCGCGACCCTGCTTGCGCCGTCCCAGGCCACCGCCTGTCCAGCCCATCAGCCGCATCATATGATAGCCTTTGTTGCTCGCATTCAACTTCTCATCCGTCAGACTATCCGCCGACTCCTTGGTCACGTTGATATCAATACCATCTTTGCCTTTCTCGACCTTGATCGTAGCACGCGCTGCATTTAGCTAGGTATAGAAAAGATATATATATAAATCAACTCAGCTTATCTTCTAGTCTTTGCCTACCTTTATGCTATAGCAGTGCGTCTGCAGCAGAAGCAGCGCCTGCTTGTATGCAGCCATTTTGGCTGCCTTTAGATTCTCGCCTTGTCCGCTGGCTATCGGCTCATCATTGATTAGAATCTCTGCAGTTTTTGTTGTTTCATCCGATTGCTGTTCGCTCAAACGTTCGTCGTACTTCATTTTCGCCAAGTTGCACGAATTGCGCAGGCAACTGCGACCGCCGGCCAGATAAATTATAAGATTCCCGAAGCGCAAACCTTCAAAGAGATCTAGTGGACCGCCGCCGCCGAAGCACATGCGTTCGGAGCTGCTGGTGGATGGGTTTTGCAGCTGGAATTGTTGCTTCTGCAATGGCTGTTTGGAGCGGCCTAATTGATTTGGAATACGTGTAAGCAGGTTTCGTGGGTTTCATATATATATTTACATGTAATATATAAAACATTTTCATCCGTCCCTTATAGTATTTATATCTTATTATTATTTTTGATTCGGATTGTTCCGTCTACCTTTCGCCCGCTGTTCGGCTGCGTCCGATGCGTTGACAAATGTGCGTTTCAGCCGCTGTGCTCGCTTCTGTCGAAACTCTTCAGCAATCTCTTTGGACAACTCGGCGACCAGGTGCATTGTTTCTGATGGATATTTGCAGCCTAGGAATTCCATGTTGATGAATGTTTGGGCTAAGCACACTAAGCGCTCCTCGTCAAAGCGGTCCTTGTGAGCCATCATAAAGTCACGTCGCAGCTGCCAATGCTCCTCACTCTCATATTCTGTTCGGTAGTCATCCACGTCCCAGTCGGTGGAAATTTCGCCGACAGCCACATTTTTTTTGGTCTTCTTTTTTGAGCGGGCTTCCTTTGAAGTGCTCGGCTTTTCATCTTCCACCTTTAATCGCTTGGCCACTGTTGCCATTTTGTTTAACACTATAGTTAACTTATTCTATTTTGTATATACAATAATATTTATTTTGTTTGGTTTTTTCTAAAACGAAAAAAACCTGGCACGCTTCTGGAAACTGGTCGATACCCGCACTGAAATTAATCGCCAGTCGCAGTTGATCGCAAACATATTATTATCGATTACAATTTCTCCACCTGGCTCTCTCTGCCAGCCTTGTGTGCCCGTGTTGTGTGTTTTTTGATTTTTCTGGTTTTTGTTAATTTTAATTTCTTGTACCGAGTGGACTGTGAACGTTTTAGGTGTTTTGAAACTAAACTTGCATGCTGCAAGTCTCAACGTCGGCCTGGAATAACAAATAAACCACCCCAACAGGACCAATACCAGCCGCCAATATGAGCATACCCAACGAATATATTGCAAAAACGGAAGATGTGGCCGAACAGGTAATTCTCTTAGGATCATAAGCCGTGAAAGTAGCAAATTACACTAGCTGCAACTATTTGAAGAGTGCTGACAATTGGTCTAATCAACATCCAATTGGAAAAACTCCCAATGCCACTTAAAGCAAAAGCAATAGAAAACTGCCAACGTCATCCAAACGCGGCAAAGTTCGAAGCTCAATCGCAGCCACAGTATCTGGCAGCAAGTGCTCCAAAGTGGGCTCCAGGACGTATTAGATTCATAGTTTGATAGCTACTTAAGGGACAATCCCAAAGCATCCAGGAACTAGTATCTAATAGGCATTTGTAGAGAGTACGCCATATGCGGTTACGCTTTGTGTGCGTGTATACGTGTGTGTGAGTGTATGAGTGTGTGCGTGTGTATGTGTGAGTGTGCTTAGTCCATACTAGTGAAAGTGGTGAGAGTGAGCGATATGAATGTTGCGTCGTCCATCTCGAACTAGTCAAGTTCCGTAATAAGTTTTGGAAATGGAAATCTGGCAGCCCGCTTAGACACTCACATTAATACAGGCTAACTAATCAGTGACAATAGAAATGTTTGTGTGTGTGTGAGTGCCTATGTATCAATATATTAAAATTATGCATTCAAGCTAGGCATGAAAACCCGTTACACGCCGAAAGAGATGCAGAGATAGCGTGGCTCACATTAAGTATAACGCAGAAGAGCAGCTGAGCGACACGTCATGACCCGCGCTGTCGTGCCAAATCAACACTGTCTTGTCAAAAAAAAAAAAAAAATAAAAAAATAAAAAATAAAAGAGAGCCACGCTCCGGCATGTTGTAAATTTCTGAGCTCTTATCACACTTAACTTAAGTGGACGATTCCCAGTCGATGTGCCAATAGTTAGTTCTTTTTTAACTTCTCCCACTCACAATTCACTTATCAATTGCTTTTTGCCGGCGCACGCAAATATTTTAACGCATCTCTTCAGAGTACACTAGAAAAAAAAAAAGTAATTTAAATAAAGCCAGAAAAATAATACTAGCAATTTGCATCTTATTTATAGCAAACCAGTTTAGCGCAGATTCGAATTTACATAACATTTAGAATGCTCTTCATATCTGTACAATTTTAACCGAGAATCTCTAGAGAGCGTAAATAATTAATAAAGAATTTGATTTTTGATATTAAATTTAAAATTTAATATATACATTATTTAAATATTTATATATATTAATTTCAGATATTTTGCACAGTTTAATTAAATTTGTTTAGTAACTTTTATTATCAATCAAATTTTTTCAGATATTTAATAGATTTATAGGTAGCATATACAGTAATTTTTTTAAGTGTAGTCAGACAAATAATTTGTTTAAAACTTATATTACAACATTCTCACATACACATAATCGCACTCATACGTATACACACACACACACACTTACACACACACACACACACACACAGACTTATTCATATAGATTATATGCAATCGAAAATCTGTTATCAATTGTCGTTTTGAATTCTATTTTAAGGTTATCAAGCGCGGCAAATACGTGCTACCAACTGTTGCAAGATTATGCCTGATTGCCACCTTCTTCGAGGATGGCCTCCGCATGTATTTCCAATGGAACGAACAACGGGAATACATGGACATGAGCTGGGGCTGCGGCAAGTTTTTGGCCACAGTTTTTGTGCTAACGAATCTGCTGGGACAATTGGGCGGCTGTGGCATGGTCATGGCCAGATTCAAGGTGGACATTGCGGTCGGTCTATTGTTCTTCATTGTGGTGCTGCAGGTGAGCAATTTTAGTGATCCCAACTTGCAAAGTCTGTAATTTAACTTGATTTTCTTTCTTAGACAATCGCATATTCCATACTGTGGGACTTCCAGTTCTTGCTACGTAACTTTGCTCTGATCGGCGCTCTGCTGCTGGTGTTAGCCGAGGCTAGGATCGAGGGACGCAGCTTATTTGCCGGTGTGCCATCGCTGGGCGACAACAAGCCCAAGAATTTCATGCAGCTGGCTGGTCGCATTCTGCTTGCCTTCATGTTCATCACACTCATCCGCTTCGAGCTGAGCGTGTGGAATGTCATTCAGGACATCATTGGCTCCACCTTGATGGTGCTCGTTGTGCTGGGCTACAAGACAAAGTTGTCTGCGTTAATTTTGGTTGCGCTGCTGACGGTGCTCAATCTATATCATAATGCCTGGTGGACTATTCCCTCGTACAAGCCACTCAGGGACTTCTTGAAATATGACTTTTTCCAGGTAAATTTTTATTTCTATATGATGCTCCTATTAATGACATTTAACTGTTATTTTTTGCATATTACAGACACTATCGGTTATCGGCGGATTGCTCATGATTGTTTCGTTGGGCCCCGGTGGTGTCTCTATGGACGAGCACAAGAAGAAGTGGTAGAGATTCTGCCTCTATACCTACAAAAGTAAATTTGACTTTAATTGCGATTAACTCTTGAATGAGATCATTTAGTTAGAATTACCATAAAATGGAATAACAGGAGCTGCACAACAACAACAACACCGAAAGAAAGCAAAAATCTGAAAAACTTGACCTAATTGATAAATTATTAAGGGACTTCCGCAATATCCAGGCTATAACGCTACGGCCCACCAAACAACAAAAGAAAGCAAAAAAGAGAGAAAAAAAAAAACAGAAAAACATTCGAGCACGTTCAACGAAACAACAACAAACTCTTCGTATAAACATACATGTAAGACATTTCATTTTGTACATAAAATACGGCGATTTTATGCCCCAAATGAGAGACATTAACTGATTTTATATTTGATTATAATCTGTCCACGCATATACTATACATATATAATTTGCAAAACTCTTTTTACTTTTACCTTGTACGCCCAATTTTTAAGTTAATAATTTGTTGTGTGAAGTTCGAATTATGATAACGGTGTATAAAATATGATGAATTGTACCAATTGACGATGATTTGTTTCTTTCGTTTATAAGCAAAAGTGTAATAGAATTAAATTGTAACGTTTTAATAAACAATTAAAATTATATATTGATTGTACAACTTTTGAAAGGGGCGCCAAATGCATTTGGGCTCTTGTTTCCTTTCGTTGTGAAACCGATGACAAGGGCTGGCGAAAATTAGTTGACACGTGAATGGAAGAATTCGATTATCGATAAGTTTTAGCCAGATTACCGATCAAATCTTATATTATTCAAGGCATTTTTAAAAATCTGTTTATTTCTTGAAGAATACAAATGAAAGTGAGATGAGTAGAACTAAAAAGCAAAGAATCATGACAACAAACAGTTGTAGCCAAAACAACAGTAGGCCTTATCGCGTACGGAGCGTACAAACGGAGCCGGTTACCAGCACAGATGTTAGCATCCAATGCAATCGCGACGAGGACGACGATTTCTTCGAAGCATTGCCATCAACAGAATCAAATGGACACTTCAATGAAGGGAGAGAATTTCAAACGTATGTTGACCAACACACCACTATATTTTCCAACGGTATGCTCGGCTGTGCCGTGTGTGGAGAAGTGGCCAAAGATCTGCAGGTTCATCGGTATCACATGAGCTTCCATTATGGACCTCAAACACTGTGCTCCGAATGTGGCAAATTTGTGGAACATGTGCAGTTACTTGCACAGCACAAGTATAGCTGCAGGGCACGTGCCCATCCCAAATCCCGGCTAGACATGTGCCCACATGTGCAATGCAGCTTTATGATCACATCAAAGCGACAGTTCCGATTGCATCTAAGCAGACATTTAATCATCAAGCCATATCAGTGTTTGCAATGTCGTCAAAGGTTTAACTCTGACACACACTTCCTGGTGCACCGCATGCTGAACTCCAGCTGCCGACGGGCCAAGCACCGTTATCTGGCCAAAAGTTCGTCCAAGTTGCGGCAGCAAACGAAGATCAATCGCTGCTCCGTTTGCCTAAGCCGCTTTAGCACTGCCAAGCGCTGTCTGCAGCACAAGCGTCGCTGCATCCAGCAGCATCATCGGCGTTTGTCCCGATTACTGAGGAATTCAATTAAACTTAAACTAATTTAATTTGGATAAGATTTTATTTTATTTATTTTACTTTATAATACTAAAATATTATGTTTTAAAGCGTGAAATAAATAAAAAAAAAAATAAAATTATTTTATTTATAATTATTTCACACTCGTGATAAATAAAATAAAATAATTTTATTTTTGATTATTTCACACTTGAATAATAGTTGAAATGATTAGAAAATACTTTCTACATAAGCATATACAATCGACGGCATAAGTATTTTGAAATAGAAAAAGAAGCTTGTGTTATTTTTTAGTATAACTATTAAGTCCCAGGTATAGCATAAGTATTTTGACAAATATCGTATACTGAGAAATGAATGTAGATTTAATGAAAATGCATTTCTCCTAAGACTTTAGTAGCATAGCATGTGGAATTTTAAGAGATGAAATATGTTTTTCTTTTTTTTTTGTTAAGAAATAATTAATTGGCTACGGCTGACCCCTAATATAAGTAAATATATATATATATGTATATTTTTTATTTTTTTATTTATGTGCACTCAATAATAATACAATGTATTGAGAACAGTATATTAAGATATAAGAAAGAGTATAGGTTAATATAAAGATATTATGAATTTTATAAAGGCAAATCGTCAAAGAAGAAAGTTCACTGTGGAAAATTACCAAAAACAAATGAGATTATACACATATACATACATGTATATTTATTCATTATTTTATATATTGCCTGAATTTTGGTCGAGAGATTAGCTATTGATCTATATTGATCATATTTATGTTGCATTATACATAGGATCCCAGATAAAAGAGTAATACCAGGGTAGATTATAGATATGCTTCAAGACTTTCTTTTGACTGATCTGCTGCTGCTTTATGAAACGTTTGGCCATATCTGACCATCGTATATTATGAATGTTACTTCTTGAAATTAGATCTAAACAAAAATATTTTCTTTTTTTTTCAAAATTATCTGGTTTTATATAAATAAATGAACAAAAAGAGCAAATCAAAATTTGAAATTTTGTCTTATATTTTTTTTTATGTGACTTTCAAATGTGTGCCAAGAGACTTCTACCTAGGTATCAGACATTAACTTCCCACTAATATTTGTAGTACCTAATGATATCGTCTGCGGGGAGCTACATATATACCTCAGTTTTTAAAGCTCTCTTTTCAGGGATTTAGTTACAATTTATCATTATATAAAATATGCTAGAACATAAGCCAGAGATATAAAGTAATGTGTTATCTGCATGGGATGGGCAATCTTTATATAATATCTATATTATTATATATTATGAGCCAACTTCTGCTAAGTCCAAATAAATCGCATTAGTTCACATTTGCCTAGTTTGTATTTTTATTAACAATAATAATAAAGAAAATAATGTTGCCTTATCATGCCTGCACGCCGTGCGCCTTCTTCAAGCCCTTGAAGAGCTGCAGCTTCTCCAGATTGAGCTCCTTTAACGTCTGCACTGCAAGCTCCAGTTGCACCTTCTTCAGTGCGTGCTCGCTGCCAATATATTGCTCGATGAATTTCAGGCTAATCTCGTCGGCTGTGAAATCCTGCTCCGTCTTGCCAATGGCCGTGTGGATCTCCTGCTCAATGCCCTGCTCCGATGGCTTCTTCAAACAGCTGCGCAGCTCTTCGAGAGCGCGCTCGGCAGGTGTTGGCTGCAGTGCCTCCAGCTGGCTAAGCGTTTGAGCATATTCCACGGGCACCTTGTGTATCTTATAACTAAGCGCGATGAGCTGCACGGCATTGTAGAGATAATCGCGTCGTATCATATCGTAGAGTAGATCATCGATGCATCGATGCCAGGCATAGAAGAAGGCCATGGGTCCAAAGTGTCGGGTGGAGCGGAGCAAATCGAATTGCTTCGATTCATTCAAATGCGTAAAAACTTTGGCCGAAATGTTGTGGAACTCTGCTTCGTAGGGCTCATACTGCACCGTTAAGCGATCCAGTATGAACTCATATTGGTGCTCGTCCAGGCAGCGCAGCAGCTCCTTCTCGGCAAACATGCGCGGCGTATAGGATCTGCGGCCATCAAGTGGAAAATACAATTGATTCATGCGCTTCTGTGTCTCTAGCGGGGCATAGGACAAGGTGCCATCCACATCGCGGACCACAACCTTGCGCTCCGATGGCCGTAGTCCGAAGCTGATATCGGTGAAAACGTATTTTGAGTTGTCGAAATCTTTTAGGGCCGGATCTTTGGATATAATGCGCTCCGTATCCTGTTTGATCTGCACAACCGGCGGCATTTGCAGCAATTTCTTGGCCTTCTCGATGGTCAGCACAAACTCATTTTCCAGCTGTGCGGTGGTCATAAATTTCGTTTCCGTGCTGTTATCAGGTACGGTTCGCTTCCTAAAGACCTTCTCCAGCTGCAGTTGCGTCATGGATTGAAGCAGCCGCTGCGTTTCGGCATCTGTGAAGAGCGGCTGAGGATCTTTGTCGTATTGCAGACTCGCATCGGAGAGTGTGCGTCGGGTTTGGTCCACACCCAGCTGCAATCGTTGCGATGCATTTAGTTTGCGCAGTTGACGTAAAATTAACATTTTTAATTCAAGAAGACTGCAAAGTAAAGCCAAAATACACGAGCCACAGACTTGCAGTGCTGGAAAATGTTTTATTGCCACTGTAGCCACTGTTAGCGCTGTTAAATATCGTTTAACAGACAACTATCGTTTTCTATGCAGTAACAGCTGTTTGCGCATCCATGCGAATAGCAATGAAGAAGAATTTTCACGGGTTTGACGTTTATTTTTTTTAGCTGCTATTTTTTTTTTACTCTGCCAGAAAAGTGGAGCTTTCTTGCAAACGAAAACAATTTGGCTTGCAGCATCTTAAGCAACATGAATAGTGTACACAACGCTTTTGTTGCTGCGCAAAAGCGTCGCTTGTCCGACAGCGAGCACAAACAGACGGACGCGCCCCAACCGCTGTCCCAGGAGCAGCCGGAGCCGAAACAACGCAAAAAGGAACAACAACAGCAGCAGCAACAGCAACAGCAGCAGCTAGTGCAACAACAGACACAAAAGCATTGCCTACTTAGCTTTTGCAATGAGCTGCTCTATGAAATATTCAAGTATCTGGACACAGCCTCCATACTGGCGATGATGCTGTGAGTGAAACTAATTTTTAAAAAGGTTATCTTAGATGCATCTTTAAAATATGTAATTGCTCGTCAGCTGCTCGCCCCATTTGGAGAGTTTTCTTTTGGATCACCGCTTCTGGCACAACATTGATCTCAGCAATGCGCCGTTGCCGTTGGGCATTTTAGAGGAGGTGCTCGGCCGTGCCACAGAGAAGACGCACACCATTAAGATCTGTGGCCCACCCTCATCGCAGCATGTGGCCGGCGAGTTTAAGCAATTCACCTGCACCCTGACCTCAGTGTTTCCCAAGGTGGCTACACAGCTCAAGGTTTTGGAACTACAGGGCGTTAGCCTGGATTTTGAATACGTGTGTAGCCCTAGATGTATATATTGTGCTAGATTTTTATTTAATTGCCTCTTTGTAGATACATATATCGGAGTTCCCATCGTCGCTCAAACGGCTGAAACTTAAGGATTGCAGCGTTAAGGTTGGCGATCATGTGAAGAGCATATTTCACACTATAGAAAAGCAGTTGGTTAATTTGGAGGTAATGTATGCTGCATACCAAATGGTATCTAATTGGTTAATATATTCGTTTTCTTCCAACAGGATCTTAGCATTGAGGATAACAACTGGTTTGAGCCATACTATATAATGGCGTTATCCAAGCTGCCGTCGTTGCGCCGGCTCAGCCTAAAGGGCTGCAAAATGATGTGCAAATTTGTGCCCTACGGCAGCATGGCAGCTCGCTTTGGGTTTCAAAACTTGGAAGTAATAACTATATATACTTCTACATATATATATGAGACCTTACAACTTTCTCATTTGTCCCCAGGTTCTTGACTTACGATTGACACCCATTAACAACTCAGATCTGCAGTGTTTTAGCGCCATTGAGGGACTGAGGGAACTGCTGCTGGAATCGCCGCCCAATATGCAGCAGGAGCCAGCTTGCCAAACAAAAACCACAAATGGCAATGTGCCTAGCAGCGAGGAATCCATTGCTCTTGCAACGACAGATCATTTGAAAATGTTGAACGACGATGAGCCGTCAACATCGCGCGCAGCCATGGAACATTTGCGTGCTTGCAAAATAGCTGCACAGAGTCAGGATGCCAACGGGGAGGCACCGAGGCCAAGTCAAGCTAGCGATACAATTACTTCGGATAATTGCAATTTTAGAAAGGAGGCGACCGATGCGGATAAACCTACCGGCAGCACAGCCAAACCTAGTGGCTGTGTCCCATCTGGCTCGGATGATGATGACACATCATCAACGTCCGGCTCATCCTCCGATAAATCAGATAATGCTGCAGCGCAGAGCACTGGAAATAGCTCCTCCGATCCGGATGGCAATGGGGGCATACAGTCGCCTCTAGTGGTTATCGCATTGCCCAGTGTAACGCGTAGTCATTCGTCATCTCCCGCCGAAAATCCACAGAATGCTGATGAAAATCCTGAACCTGTGGCACAGGAAGCCGAGGCCGCAGCAGATGCGGTAGATGCATCGGAGGCAGCACATGCGGCAGCGGCAGCGGATGCAGTAGCAGCAGCAGCAGCCGTAAGAGATGGCGGCGTTGAGTCGCCACGCGCATACATCTATGTACAAAATGGTCCACCGGTCGATGGCCAACGACCGCAGGTGATGGCCTCACTGATCGAGCACATGGTGGATCAGATACACACGTTTCGTGGCAATCAGCCGGCGCACAGTCGGTTCCTAAGGCGTCGCGATCAGGTGATCTATATGAATCCACAGGCAATTGCCGAGCCAGTGTTGGTCATGCAATCGCGTCGTCATCGTGCCCAACCACGTGGCAATTTGGAGCAGGTTGTGCAGCATCCGATGTTCTGGAATATGCTCGATCCGTTGGACAGGGATTATTCCCGGCGAATGCGCTGTCGGCCACCGGTCAGTCAGCTGCCGCCCCAATGCTATGTCTCGGATAGGGCCATGTATAGTTTCGGGCGTGCCTATCCCGTGCAATCGGACGTCGTTTGGATACGTAACTCGAATCGATCGTCCAACAATCGACTTGAGCGGATCGAGCTACGCAATTATCCGCACATCACAAACTATACGCTGGAGCATCTGGTGCAATGCTCGCCAAATCTCGTCTATATTGATGTCAGCGGCACGAGCATAACCCCATTGGGCTTACGCAAATTCAAGAAACTAAAGCCCGAGTGTGAGGTAGTTGCAACACATTTAGACATGGACGAACAGCCGGAGCAGGCCGAGACGGAAGTCAGTGTGCGAGGGCAGCAAGACAACAATGAAAACGACGCGCAGCAGCGGTCAGCACAGGACGAAAATTTAGACGAAGCCGAAGCTGAAGCGGATGCAGAAAGCGAGGCAGAGTCTCAGCCTCAGCCGCAACCTAAATCGCAACTGGACGAGCCTTAAGAATTCCTATATTGGGCATGATCAAATTAAATCTCTTCCTTCGATCCTTTTCAAATGCTCCACGCTGTGGCGCAGAGTTATTTAGTATTATGTTTGGAACACACATACACTAAGACCCTATTATATATATACATACATATATATATATCCTATATATATAATTACACACGAATATGTATATCTGCTTGATAAAATGTAATAATTTGTTAAGCATTAAAAGAGAAATCAAGGTATAAAACATTTTGGACTTGAGAAACTGATGAAATGTTTATTTGGTAGCCGACAAGAAAAAAAAAGGTAATTGAAAAACTAATGAAATGAAGTGGACAAAACAATTGTTCAGTTGCGCTTTTGGGATAGCCAACTCAGGGGTGTAAAACGTGAAAAAAGATTTGAATGAAAATACGTGTGGGGGAAATGCAATTGTCGGTTAACTAGGGTTGCTTATAAAAATAGTTGGAATGTCTTTTACTTCGGTTCTTTTACTTGTTTTCGTTGTTGGAGGACTCCTCTTCCTCCTCCTCGACCTCAGAGTCGTCCTCACTGTCCTCTGTCTCTGTGTCCGAGGCATCTGTGCTCTGGCAATCGGCTATTTCGCCAGTAAAGAATATTACGGCCTTCGGTATAACACGCTCCTTTAAATAGAAGCCCAGCTCAAAGTCATTCTGCAATATGGCCTAACGATTCAGATGAAATGATGTAAAGGTAATATGATCGATCTTATGTTTTATCTTACATTTATGTCACAGAAATTGGGATCCTCGGGATCATCCGGCAGAACAGGCGGCGTGAAGAAATCAAAGAATGACGGTTGATCTGTAATTGGAATATATTTTACGAATCGATAGACCCCATATAAAAGCTTTGGAGTACTATTATAGAAATATGGAGTTTATATACTACAAAGTCCTTAGATCTCACATCCTAATAGTTCTAAATCATAAGAATCCCAAGAGTCCTATATCCCAAGAGTCCTATATCCCAAGAGTTCCATATCCCAAGACTCCTATAGCTACCCCAAGAGTCCTATAGCCATCGCAAGAGTCCTATATCCATCCCAAGAATCCCATATCCCAAAAGTCCTGTTATCTATCCCAAGAGTCCTAACACCCTCTGTCCTAGTTCCAAAAACTCCCTAAATCTTCAAAGTCCTATATCCCAACAGCTGTAACCCCCAACAGCTCTTAATTGCCAAGAGTCCTAATTCCTTGGAGTCCCATGAATCCTCAGCCCTAAGAGTTTTATACCAAGCTACCAAGTCCTAACAGATAACTGTCCTAAGTCTTAAGGCTTTACAAACAACGTACCACTTTTCTCACGCTCCAGTGCCTGTTTCCATTCGATGTGACAACCCTCGCATTTGACAATCTCAGCGCCATCATAGGCCAACGGATCGTCCTTGTCGGGCACACAATTCAATATGTAGGTCTTTGTTAGTACACGATTCTTAAAGTAATCGTTCTTCTCGAATGTGAACTCTATAACAAATTTGACGGTGTCTTCGTTGTAGTGCTTGGTTCGTATATCAGACAGGTACTGAAAATATACATATTTAGATATATGTCGAATGGATTATCATGTAGAGATAGAGCTCACGTTACTCACCGATAGAATTTTCTCATCCTCCTTGCCTATGAATTCTGTGTAGGAGGCTTTGAGCACCTTTAGCCAAAAGTGTGCCACACTATCATTCGAGTTAGCATCACCATGAATTTGTTTTTTGTATTCTCTGAGAGTATGCATATGGATTATATATTATTTTAAGGGTATGAAAAGCAGTACCTTAGAATATTGATATATTTAAAGTGGTACAAAGTTTGTTAATAGAATTTAAGAGAAACTAAGAGAAAGCAGATAGAAGTCCATGTAAGCTAAGGAAGTCTGGGAAAAGAAGAAAATCTAAAAGAACGCAGATAGAAGTCCTTATTAATATAAGCCAAGGGCTCAATACTTCTTAGCTGGGAATAAAAGAGAGATCATATCGAATCCATAGAGCGAAATGGTCAATGGATTTTAAGTCATGGTTTTCTAACTAAACCGGGATTAAAGATGGAACGTTGCTTCTTACTAGATGCTAGAAAATATCCCAAAAAATATCCCAGGCTTACAAAGTGAACTCCAATGGTTCATCTATAATATCTTTAATTCATGTGAAGCCAATGTAAGAAGCAAAGCCTGTAAATCACTTCTTCAACTAGGTCATAAATGAATTCAATGAACCCAGCCAGTTCTGTTATGCTTATCTATCAATACTATATATAGCTTACTCAAGAATCTTTTTGCGCTTGTCGAATATCTCGTTGTGTTTCTGCTCGTATACTTTTTCCATGTTGTAAATTTCGCGTTGCATCTTGACATCTAAATTAATGGTATCCATATATAGTGCCTTAAGTTCACCAATAATTTTCTTCTCATCCTCTGTGAAATCCTATGAAAGAGAATAGATGATTTCAATCACTATTGAAACAATATCCGTTGACTGTACAACAAATGTTTTACATTCTTCTCCGGTTTGACAATTTGTTGCGGCACATTGACCTTTAGCTTGGTGGTATTACGGGCACGGAGTGGCTCCATTATGTTACAATAATTTGTTTAAACTGTTTCAGTGTCAAATAAAAAATCGCACAAATTTTCGTTCGTTCTTAAAAATTTACAAAAAATATTCTATATCTGACGGAAATGTATTGTGAGCTGTTCTAGCACAAATGATTCTCACTATTTTTCACTTCAATTTCCATCAAACAATACTGACAGTTTAATCAACGCACACTGGAAACTAATAATAGCATTCTAATTGAAACGAATCATACATATGATTCTAAGCGTATATAACTATGTATATCTTGTTTTACAATTGAGATGATTCTCAATACATCTCTTGGGGTCTTTGCAAATCATATTAAATAGATAAAAGTATGCAAAATATATAAAATAAAAATTAAAATCTGTTTATGTTTCAAGCTTAGTTTCAACCTAGAATCAGCTAGTTTCTATTAGTCAGCTAATAGATCAGAGAAATCATAAAACTATGTTATATAAGTTATAAGTGTCTTGGGATTCATAAATCAACTACTAATTTGATTATTTTTTTTTATTTTCGATTTTAGTCTCTTAATAGTTTATATATTTGACTTAAATTATTTATTATTCAAATGAAATTAAAATTTTTGTATTTTACTTGATTAATACTTAACAAAAATATGATATTTTTTTTATCATTTTGTAATAAGATATATTGGAATTATAATTTATTTTTTTTACTTGATAATGTTTAAAAACATTTTTTTACTATTATTTTGAAATTACTAAAATTGGAATTACAATTTTGATACTATTAAAACAAAATTTATTTTTTATTATTGATATTTTTAGATTGGAACTAAAAATGTTCTTCAAGTAATTATGTTTTTAAAAAATTTTTGAAATTATTTTTTATATTACAGAGACTCGAAATAAAATTACTATTACTGTATAATATGATAGTTTTACTTGATAATATTAGTTTATTAATTATTTTTTATTTATTTATTTTTTATTTATTTATTTTTTTCTAGTTATTTAGATAGTACTAAAATTTGTTTACTCGATATTATTTAACATTTTTTGCAGTTATTATTATTTATATTTATGGAATGGAATCAGCTTAAAAAAAATCAGCTAAAATATAAAATATTCAAAGTAGGCCTTACATATATTCGCACTATTCTTACACTATGCCCTGGTTCAAGCAGTCCATATTCTCTAGAGTAATTATTGTGTGCATTAAAGAAACCCTTTAAGCACACTCAGTTTATATATTTTTGTTTTCCTTGGACTCACAGTTTTCGTATTTTCCGGCGTATATTTTAACGCCTATTAAAATGCTGGCCATGTTTATTGGCAATTTAACGCACATTTAATTTTTGGTTTTTTGTTGTTTCTTTCTCTTTCTTAAACTTTTCATTTGGCATGCAATTAAGTGTTGTCTTCCCAGTTTTTTTTTTTGTTGGGTGGAGGAGGAGGTGTGGGCGTGTCCTTTGTTGTATGCAAATCACGTGCTGCTGTTCAAGGGTTCTGTAGCTGGTTCCATTTACGAGTTTGTTAAATGAGCCGCACAGCACAAGTTGCAAGTCGACTGTCGGCCGTCGCGTCGGCGGTTGCCTCATGAGGCAAGTTTAATAATGTGACAGGCTTAGCGCCATATGTCAGGGCCAGCAAAAAGTTTTCCAACTGTTTTGTCAAACATTTCACAAAAAATCAAGTGCAAGTTCAATGCGATTTGCTGACTATGAGATACCCTTTACTGGAATGAAATGAAATGAAGAGAGGAGAAAAAGAGTGAGAGAGATAGTGGGAAATAGAGAGAGAGAGAGAGAGAGACAGTCATTCGAAGAAAGGGAGAGAGATCACGAAACAGATAAAGGAAATGTGAGAAAGAATGGGGGAGAGAGAGACATAGTGAGACCACGAGAAGAGAAGAGAAAGCGAGAGATATAGAAGGAAATGATGAAAGTGTGACAAAGTGAGAGAAGAATATGTTGAGAGCGGGAAAGTAAGTCGAGAATTAAGAGACTGAGACAGCGGGAGAGAAAGAGAGAGAGAGAGAGAGAGAGAGAGAGAGTTAGAAATAAATAGAGAAAAAGAGTTACAGATGAAAAAGGAAGAGAAGTAGAGATATTGAAGAGATATAGGAAAGGGGGTAATGGGATATTTAACAGATATAATAGACAGAAATAGACAGAGACAATTAAAATAGGTGTAGAATGATGGAAAGAGAGAGAGAGATAGGAGAACGATAGAGCTAGAGATACATAATGCCAGTTTTCTTCAGCACGATGTATGTATAGAACAATGGAAAATGAGAGAGAGAGAGAGATGGAACGACAGAGATTGAGATTTAAAAATAAATAGAGAGGGATAGACATGAAGGTCTTAGACAGACTGAGACTGACACTGGGCATTTGCTGCTTCCTCTAATACTGCGAATAGAATAGAGTGGACAACATACCTAGAGAGACAGAGAGAGAAAGAGAGAGAGAGAGAGAGAGAAAGAGAGAGAGAGAGAGAGAGAGAGAGGGATACACTGACATAGAAACTACATTATGTCATATTTATGTGAAAATATGTCATTTCATAAAATTGTCTTAAACGATGCCACCCCCTTTTATCTACCCCATTGCGTGCAGGGTATTAAAAATTAAATTATGAGTGGGCAGCGCACTGGACACAAAAAGTGTAAACAAATTTGGCCAAGCGGAAACCGAGACAAGCACGCACACAGACTCTGACTGTGTGTGTGTGTGTGTGTGTGTGCGTGTGTGTGTGTGTGTGTGTGTGTGTGTTTGCTAACAAATACATGTGAAATAGCATGTACGCATGTCCAGTGCCTTGGCGCGGTCAGCTGAGACTGAAAGAGCGCTTCGTTGCATTTGATATAATTTAATATATATTTATATATATGTATATACATATATTTCTATATTTTTTGTACTTTCTTCTTTTTCTGCCATGGCTAAATACCTTGGGGAAATTAAAAAAGAAATCATAAGGCAAACACAATGCTAAGTTTTGACATGAAAGATGATGCCAGCAGCCAGAAAAGCATTTTGTGAAACATTTCAATTAACATTCCGGGCACTCAATTAGCAGGTGCATGAAGTGCAACCCACATTGACAGCCTCATGGTTAAAATTTAATTAAAATACTAAAAAATTTGGAAGCCAGAGACAGGTGGGGAGTGGAGAGTGGGCAGTGGGGAGAGTGTGAATAACCGGAGATAGAGCAACGAACCCTGAAGCAACAGTTATTTGGGGATTAGAACTGGATGCTGGGAAAGTGCATGTCTGCAGAAAATCGAATCAGCACAGAAGGGTGAAGGGCGTCAGGCGGGTGTAGGTGTCTGGGGGCGCGGCTATGCCAAAAATGTGCAACAAAAGCGTAAGACGTAGTGCAGCATTTGATGATGAAACGACGTGTTAATTAAGGTCATAATAATTCAACCTAAATTGAAAACTTGCCCCGGCTGCTGCCAGCCTCTCTCTCTTACACACACACTGTCTCTCTCTCCCTCTTTGTCTCACTCGCACTCTGTTACCTGCTACCTGCAGCAGTTGGCCCAGCTTTCAGTTAAGCTGATTGCAACAAATTATTTTGCACCTTGGCTGAACTTTGCTTGCGCTGGCGTTGATAAACGAATTTTGTTTAGTTTACTTTGCTTATTTTAATGCTGAGCAGGGGCCACACTTCCCACGCCAGCCACACAGAGTCAGCCGCCTTCTCATCTGATGTGGTCCAGGAACAGCAGCAACAGCAGCAACAGCAGCAGCAGCATCCGCATCATCATCTCTGTCGTCCTGTCTTGCTGTCCATCTGGGGCTTTGTTCCATTTGGGTTTTGCATATTCGAGGCTCGTCGACTAAGCGTATCTTACAATTTGCAGCTGTTGTCTTAGCACAGAGAGAGAGAGGGAGAGAGACAGAGTGAGTGAGAGTGAGAGCGCTATATGTACTTTGCTCTTATTGCATCTCTTTCTAATTAAGTTATTGTCCTTCTAAGCTTT
This sequence comes from Drosophila koepferae, assembly GCA_030914345.1. NCBI lineage: Eukaryota > Metazoa > Arthropoda > Insecta > Diptera > Drosophilidae > Drosophila > Drosophila koepferae. Next base: position 4,095,979 of record JAUESR010000208.1, read on the forward strand.
GCTCACATAATTATGCTATAGGGTGAATTTTCTTTCCACTTAATTAGTTAAAGTTATTTATTTCTCTATCTAAGATGAAATCTAATATATGGCAAAAAATTGAATGGAATTTAACAATATATAGAACTAAATATATAGGAAAATTATTTATTGCACAAAGTCGTTTATAAAAAAACAAAACTAATTTTGAATTTGTTTAAAGTTTTTAATATTTTATTTATTATTTAGTTATGTGGAAAAATGTTTCTTATAAATAATATTTTGTATTGGTTTACAAAGAATATTTTATATAGATATATAAATTTATATATATGTATATATATTTTTTTCAGTATATTATTTAGTTATTTAACAATTTTTTTTCGAATTTTTTTATTATTTTAAGATTATAATAATAATATTGTTATTAATTTTTTTTGACTAAAAATTTTAAAATAATTTATATCATATCATAATATATGTTTTTTTTTTTTTTATAAAAATGTTTTATTTTATTTATTAATTACTTTTTTGTACATTTGTTACATGTTTTAAAAAAATTGTTCAGGTTTTATATAAACAATAAATTTATAAGAATATTTCGTGTACATTAAAAAAAATAGAATTAATTTTTGTTTTATGTATAGCCTTGAGGTATCTACTTCGAGTCAGAAACTAATCTATAGAAACTAAAACTAAATCTAAAATTAATTATAATATCTAGAAGAATAAGTAGTTTAGCATATTATATCTGGTTTTTGCAAAGTATTTAGAGAGATTAGAGCATTAGAGCAATAGCATTAGTTTGAGATCGCATTCTAATAGAGTTTTCTTTTTGATAATCAACGCTTTGTTTTCCTTTTCTTTTTTAATGGTGGGCTGTCAGTGTTGGTTCGCTAGTTGAAACTTGGTTAAAGTGGCAAATTGTGTTGACCATTAAATGTTATTAGTTAGCAAAAGCGCAATTTGGTGTAGTGCTTAAAAACTTGCATAATATTATTATCCCTGACTCATTTGCATAAGAATTGGCTTAGATGGTCATTGCTCAAAGAGAGAGAGAGAGAGAGAGAGAGAGAGAGTGGGAGAGGGAGAGAGAGTGGAAGAGAGCGATTGGTTCAAGTTCTTTTAAAAACTTTATTTTACATGGCTCACACATAATTATGGCGCAGCATAAGACCATGCTCACACTCTCACGCTCTAGATATACTATATTTACCTGGTATTCTAATTCAAGTGCTAGATAGAGAGAGAGATAGAGGGAGAGGTGTGGAGCGGTCGCATTATCCTTGGCTGCCGCAGGTTAGTTTCCTTGCCACATGCGAAAATGCGCTACATGAAAACTTTTTACTAATTTACATTCATTACACACATTTGCAATAAAACTAGCAGCCCAACTCGACTCAATACTTGCACACACACACACAGAGACACTGAAGTGCTACATACAACTACATTGACATTTTACATGCTTCATTAGCGTGTAAGCGCGGTAATAATGAAATTTCCTTATGGCTGCATTTGCCAACTTCATATGTGGGCGGCGCTCAATTCGGTTTTTCGGTTTCGTGTTCGAGTTCGGGTTCGGGTTTGGGTTCGCGCTGGGTTCGGGCTGGGTTCGGGTTAAGGTTTCGTTGCTCTTGAGCTCTATGCTGATATTGTTGCATAGTTTTTGCACCAGTTGCTAAACTTGAGGCGTTGTTTCACATACCTAACCACAATTTATGTTGCTTGAGGCAAAGCAAATACTTTAGTTGCAGATGAATGATGAAGGTGCAGTTACCCTGTAGGCAGGCAGTGAATTCATTTTGTATACGTTTTTTAATTAAATTGTTTAATTATTATTCAAATACATTTCTCTAAAGTCTAGAGCTGTAGTTTTTTCTTAGGAGACTACTCTATCTATTGTTTCTAAATAATGTGCGCAGTTGTCTTAGTATCAGTCTGAGGTCAATTATGTATATCATTTACTCTGAAATCTTAGTTGTTGCTTAAATTTTGTTAAAATTTTTACAACGAATCTGTGTCAAAGAAAATAGAGCAGATATTACAAGAATGACTTGATAAGTTAAGCTTCTTAAGCTCAGGGCCAAATATATTTGCTAAATATACGCTCAAGTCCATAATGCCCACAGTTCTCAGCCACTTTTTAATGGCTCCAGGGTATAGGAACAACAAATTCAAAGTGCTACAACTGCTACAGCTGCTGCTGTTGCTGCCGCTGCTGCTGCTGCTGCTCGATTCAAGGTGCATCTGGTTGGAATTTCCGCCAGGAGCTGATTGGAACTGATCAACTTCAAAGGCGGCGCTGACAATCGAAATGCGCGACTTGACAATCAAATGGGGGGCAAACAAAGCGATATACACACACACACACACACACACACACACACACACACTCACACGCATAGCCAGTCAAAAAAATGAGCAGCGGAAATGATGGCGCAGCTAGCGGAAACGAAGCGAAGCAGGCAACAAGAAAAAAATAAATACGATGAAGAAGAAGAAGATGGCGAAAGGCGGCTTCGGTTGTCGCCTGCTGTGCTAGAAGAAATTAAAATTGCATTACGAAACGAGGCAAAGGCGGATCTGCAGTCAGTCTATATGCATATATACCTACATATATATATCCCTCTCTCTCTCTCTCTCTCTCTCTCTCTCTCTCTCTCTCTCTCTCTCTCTCTCTCTCTCTCTCACTCTCTCTATATGTATGCATCTCTTCTGTTTGTATTTGTGGCATAAATATTTCAATATTTTGTGCAAATTTTGAAGCTGTTTAGCAGTGGGTGTTGGGCGATGGCATGCTGTCGTTCAGCCAGGAAATAGTTTAATTAAAATACCTTAGCATAGCCATTAAGAACATTACATTTAACGTAGCTGGTATTCAAAATGGGGGCATAACGGCTTTGCCAGCTTTTCCAGCTTTGCCTGCTGCCTGCTGCCTATGTTGACCATTTTCATTGTTTTCACATGCAAATTTTTTTTTCCCAGCGAAACAATAGAAGCGCATTATAGAGCACGTGAGATTGTTATGAAGTGCGAGGGCTGACCTAGGAAATACCCTGTAAATAACATTCAAATAAGTTAATAGTTAATAGTTAAACAGACGAATGAGAGAATGGACACACATATAGAGAGACGATAGACTCAAGTCGTGATAGAGTGACGGAAAACAGAGAGCTGAAGACAGAGATGGACGAACGGATACAGATGGGGAAACACTTGGACAGCTGGAGTGTTAGGAGAACGGACAGACAAGCCTATAGGCGACGAATGGACGGCGGTAGAACAGACGAACGGCGGAAAGACAGACGGACAGGGATGCGATAGTCGGACGGCGGAGGGATAGACGGACGGACGGAAAGCGAAGAGACAGACGGACATAATCGACGGTGAGATGCAGATTTAGACGGACAGCAAACTGACCGGCATATAGACATACAGATTAGCTGATTCATATCTAGACAGACAGATAAACGGATAGCGTAGGCCGTCAGATGGTGACACAGACAGACTATTAGACAAACTGAGAGACGGAAGTGAAGGGGCAGACATAGGGGTAGACGGACGGACATCCGAAGGAACACGCTGAAGGACAGAATGAGAGACAGACGGAGGGATAGACTGATGAATGGACGGTGGGCGGACAAACGGTGGGACAGACGAACGGGGTTAAAGGTGGGACGAAGGGGCAGACAGACAGATGAACGGACGGACATACGGACGAATGAAAAGACAGACAGATGAAGAAACGAACTTAAATTGAGCGGACGGGTAGGCTGATGGACCATGAAGATAGGCTCTGATAGATGTATATTTAGAAAGACCAATAGATTGACCTATATAAGAAGAAATAGACGGTTAAGGCAAACAAAAAGGTAGGCTTACGAAGAGAGGGAAGTTAGAGAGGGAGACAGAAAGAGAGAGACCGAAAGAGAGAGAGAGAGAGAGAGAGAGAGAGAGAGGGAGAGAGAGAAACAAACTGAGAAACAAATAGAGAGAGAAACAAACGGATAATCTAAATCTGATCAATAAACTATTTACAAATTATATTTATATATATTTCCTACGTCTTCTGAAACACGTTACAAATACTCGAACAAAACCAATACATCCTATTTGATCCATTTCCAAAGGGGTATTGAGTAGCACAGCAAAGAACAAGAAATGTTCAAAAATGGCAGCAAAAGTTAAAGAGCAACTCAACGTTGAGCCTTTAAGGGGAGGCCACATAATAACAACAACAACAACAACAAGAGCAAATACAACAACAATAGGAACAACAAAAACAAAAACATGTCCACATAAAACATGCAAATATCTGAAGCACGCCCCATGGATGATGTTGTTAAGCGTTCGTCCTTAACCAAATAAAAGAAAAACAAAAAAAAAGAGCAAAAAAAAAAAAAGAAATAAAGCAAAATAATAACAACAAGCACATAAAAAGTAAATGCAAATAACCGTTTGCTATTCCAAATATAAAACAATAGAAAAAAAAAAAATCGCATACATATATCTTTGAAGAGCCGAACTTTTGAATATACTTTAGAAAATAAAATATTTATCGATATCCAATTCGATTGCTAAACATTAATAGATTCAGTTTAACTTAAGGGCTTTGAAAACCCATAAAATATATTCTCTTTATATATTGAACTTATACTAGATAATACTATGGTAGACTGTTTTTTATAAAGATTTTTTTGATATTTTTCTCATTTCTGTTTTTCTATTACTGATCGATAATTCAGGATATTTCTGTTTATGATGAATGCAGAATAAGCGCAATAAATATAGAATTAATAAATCGATAATTATCGATGTTTTGAATAAGTATATCTATAATTATCGAAGTACAAGTATATTTTTTAAAAGAATATATTAATGATTTAAAAATATTATTTATATATCTAATCTAATATATTATGTATCGATATGTATCGATTATGGCACGTATGTATACATGTATGTGAAACAGATATTTTTTATTTTACTATGACAACAATTATTTGTTTATTCAAGCTATCTAAAAATCAATGAATATCGTACTTCATTTTTATGCCTATCTTCGATCGATAATTATCGATAATCAGCTACTTTCTGCGTTAAAACCATTGCAGCTTGCTTAACAAATTATAAATACTCTCAGCGAGTGTATTAAAAAACACACAGCAAAAGGAAACAAACAGAAAGAGAGAGAGAAAAAAAAAATGGGAAATAAAATAAAAACAAAACAAGTCGAACAATAAGATTAACATGAAAACAATCATGACAATCAGTAACCGCAAATGTCAAATTAAATTATCAATAAATTTACACGAAGACAACGGAGGAGCCAATGCCACGCCCCCTACGTGCCACACCCACATCCCCATACCCATCCCATCGCTCCCAACGACAGTCCGCACGGACGCAAATTTGTCGTTTGGCGGCAATGGCAACAAGCAATATCAAGTATACGAGCCGTGAGTCCACGAATCGGGCATGGCGTCTGCAGCACATAATGAAATCATTTGCAAAATGAAAACAACAGCAAGCAGCAGCAGCACTCACACACACATACACATACAAACACATACAGGGATACAGCAACACACATACTTAAAATGTTTTTGCTCCACTTGAGGACATTGTCCATCAGTGAAACTTTGCACACCATTGAATTGAAGAAGAAGAAAAAAAAAAGAAAAGAAGAATGGAAGACAGCAACGACAATAGAGGGAGAGCGAGAGAGATGGAGCGAGAGAGCTAGAGTGGTGGCAAGCGAAGGGCACACTTGCAAATCATAAAACAACAGAGGCGAAGAAAATGTTTTTTAAATCTTCATAAATATTCATTATGAGAGTGAAAGAGAGAGGGAGTGCAGGAGGGCGAGGGCGAGTGAGGAGCAGAGCTAAAGAGGCTGAGTAAATAGTTTGAGGGCAGCTGCGAATATTCCAATGGACTGTGGCCACTCTCAGTGAGAGTGTGTGTGTTTGTGTGTGTGTGTGGGCAGCCGCTAAATTTAATTTTACAGATGGCTCTCTACATGAAGTTGCCAGCAAAACAAAATAACAATAAAGTGGCCCGCAAACAAAAACAGCAAAGCAACACAAAAAAAAAGAAAAGTGAATGAAAAAAATTCAAATATTTTGTCGAGAAGGAGAGGGAAAGAGAAAGAGTGGGCAAATGGCCTTGAAGCTGTTGCGGCTGTCACCATATTCAATGATCTGCTTAGACTATATACGTACCCTAAGAGAAAATTACCCTTACGTTAAGGGGTAGTTAGCGTGTGTGTAGCGCATGCTCTTAAGCTGGGAAATTCAAACAGCCAAAATAGGGGTTCAGTTAAAAGTAACGGCAACTGCAGTATACATATTGGGAAATTGCTAAGAAAGCGGGGAAAGTTTCGCTATTTGATTTAAGTTTTATTAAATTTACTATTGAATGATGTTTAATATAATGAGATTTAAATAACTAATAAATTATAATATTATTATTTATATATATTATATATATTAATTACCATTTATTTAAAATAAATACAAAAAACGAAAAATAAATAATAATAAAATTAGTAATTATTAATTGAAAACTTATATATTATTAATCTAATTAAATTAAAATTTATAATAAGAATATTTTCATTTAAATTATCATTTAATGTTTGCTAGCTACGCCATACCCCTTTCAACATATTCCACATCTTCCACATACAAAATATCCCCTTTCGCACAGGGACATTCTCTCTTCGCCATTACGCACTCGTTTCCATCGGAATGCCAAACGAAAAGAGCAAACGAAATGGCAGCAGCATCGTAATGGCAATTACATTGGGTTAGTCGCGGTTCGTGTTAACAAACCTCGCCAACTCAGCTCACCCACCCCGCACCGCACTTTGATGGAATCAGGCAGACTGAGCTTCGTGTGTTTACGCTTCGTGTTAACTGTTGAATCAACGAGTGGTTGCCGAAGTGATTTGATCCGTTCGTACGCAGCAACGAGGCGACCCAACGCAGTCTTCAACCAAACGCGCAACGAGACGGTACGCAGCAACGCCACTTTCAATTGTAACGGCACAATTTACAGTTCACTTTCGCAAGCAGAAGCAACAACAAAAATTTTACGCACAAAAGAAAGAAAAAACAAACGTGAAGTTTATGTGTGAAAACGTGAAGCGCAGTGAAATTGAGTTTTCGGTGTCTGTGCAGAGATTAAATATTATAATTAATCAAAAATTAAAATACGAAAACGATTGTGTGTGAATGCCACTTGCTGCTTTGGCCCCATTTCGGCTGATTCGCAAAAATTTGCCTCTCGCGCTGCCTCTCACAGTTCTACTCTCGGCAAGTCGTAACGTCGCCAGCTAACGGCATTAGCTAACGGCACCAGCGCCTCCAGCTCCAGCTACAGCGGAATTTGTGACAAATAAATTGTTGGTGCAGGCAATTGCAACAAAATAACGACAGTAAAAAAATACCAAAAAAGGAATTTTAATAAAAAGATAATTAAGGCAAATTTAATCAATTTTTGCAAACCTAACATAATTTTGTGCGCGCGTGTATTTCTATGAGTGCGTTGCGTGCGTGTGTGTATGTGCTTAAGTACTTGGCCAAGTTTTAGTGTTTTGTAGCTTGGCTTCAATGCAAGCAAATTTCCATAAATATTGCCAAAGCTGACAGCAGAAATTTGCAGCAGTGAAAACTTTGCTAAGAGCAACAATACCAAAAAACCAACAACAAACAACTACAATATAAACAACGTGCGTGTGTGCGTGCTTTAAGTATAGGTAAGTGTGCCAGTCAGTCACCTGTTGAAGGGTTCTTCACTTCATATATTTGTTGAAAAAAAAAAAAAAAACGCGAAGAATTTTACTCTGTAGTGTATTTGATATACCTTTAATTTCTAATAGGGTTTGCTACACCTGAAAGTTATATTTGAATTTATAATGAATTATTTGTGTTTCTCTTGATTTAATTTGCGAATTTTATATCTATAAAAATTTATAGAATTCAAAATATTATTATTATTATTATTATTTTTTTTATAATATAAAAAATTATACAAAAAAATATATGTATATTTTTTATATTCAATTGTGCTTTAAAATGTATTATGACACAAATATAATTGAGTTTGAACTATTTAATAATTATATATTTATATCTCATATGTAAAATTTCTTGAAACCTTAAATATTTTCATTGCTCTCGAAATTCCATAACTTTAATTGTGAACTGCCATGATTTTTAAATAATTAAATAAATATATATTTATTAAATTCCTATTTACATATATTTATATTCATACATTGACATTACCGTGCCATTTTGAAAACCCCAAAAAAGAAGTCACATAAATAAAAATTATTCGGGGAAAAAATTAAATTTTCTTGAGAAATTCTTGCAAAAATCGGAAGACCCTCTGTGCACCAGCTCAGCTAGCGAGCTGACTTTGTGAGGTTTTTACAAAGATTTGAATAGTTGACTTTAATATTTAAAAATAGTATACAAAAATATTTATAAATAAATATTTATTGTTGTTGCCAGCTTAATGTAGATGTTGATATTAATCTATACGAATAAGAAGTATGTAAAAAAATAAAAAATGAGGTTAAAATTAACAAAGTCCCCTTTTTATTTTGTCAATGTTATTTATTTATTTATATATTTTTTATTTTAATAATTTGTATATTTTAGTATAGTTTACTTAAGCTTGAACTATGGAATAATAAGATTTTATACTTACATTTATCAATTTGTATAGATTTATAAATAAGATTTTGTTGCCCTACCCAAGATTGATTAATTACGGCAATTAGGGTATTCAATTGTCGGTTCATTTAGCATTCGATTATTTTGTAACACGAATTCACATTATTTTCTTTTTTATTGTTTTATTTTTATTCATTTTCTTTTTTTGTCATCCATGCATGAATTGCAATCGTTCAGCTGCGCAATTAATATGAATTAAGTCTCACAGATTTTTAAAATCATTTCAGCTCAGTTTTTATGCATTGTTTTTTTTTTTTTTTTTTTTTTTTTCATTTATATATATTTCACTTATGATTTTTTTTTTTTTATTAAGTTTTTTTTGTTCAAAAATTAATTATATATAGATATGAATTTTCCGCATCATTTTAACATTTTTATTTTTTCTTTTTTGGTTGCCATTTATTGAGCAGATTTTCCGGTAAATAAAAAACTTGTTTGATTATTTATTGATATATGTTATTATAAATGTGCATAACTGTAATATATATATAAATTATTGTATAAAAAGTGTTAAGCCAGCAAGTCCGCATAAATGGTCGCTGTATTTAAGCATTTAATTCTAGCCCGCATTGGCCCAGGCCCAGGCTCAGTGTCAACAGAAATAAGACTGTTGGAAAAACATTTTTGAATGTTCAAAGGGCTTCAAATTGTAATTAAATTCATTTGAAATTCTTGCCTTTTTTGTCAATACTCGTTCGGACAGCTAGTGTGGAGTATATGGAATTTTGTTAAAGTTGAAAGAATATGTCATATATATAATCATCTCAAAACTGGGATTTGCCACATCTTCTAGACTCTCTCTCTCTCTCTCTCTCTCTCTCTCTCTCTCTCTCTCTCTCTCTCTCTCTCTCTCTCTGATTTCCTAAAACCAATATACTCTTCCTGAGTCTGAAAACGATTTTACTGTCGAAATTTCTAGAATATGGTCAAGGTTTACAGAAACATCTAGAAAATATATACCAATACCTATGAATCAATGAGATATAGAAACCATTTCTAAACTCCGTTAAGAAAATGTATAACATTTTCAATAATTAAATTTCTTAATAAATTCAGCAATTGGACGAGTATTCAGTAGTCGATAAGAAATGCTTGCAGCAATCTTATTTGCTTTTAATGACTGCACTTTTATGATTTATTAAATTTGATTGGCCGGCGGCAACGAGCAATCAATCAAAAACATAAATATTTTAAATAAAGTAAAGCTTTTGTAATAATGTAAAATATTATTAAACTGAAATTTACCTCAAATGATTGGCAATCGCAAAGGATTTTTAACTAAAGAAGATTTTGCCTTTGTCGGAATTGCTGAACAATTTATCTGCTTATCTGCTGACATTTTGTGCAGCTTTCAGAAGTTAATAATGATGATGCTTCAGCAGGATAATCTCTGTTGCGTTTATGTTTGTGTAAAAATTATAATTAAGAGTGTTCCCGACTAGAAGGTGCTTGAATAAAAAAGGTAGTCTAGCATAATCTGTAGAATATTCTTTTAAGCTTATCTACTTTTGGGATTTGTAATTTTTGATATTTTTAAAAAATTGTCTAAACTGTATTTATCAGCTCATGAATTGCATTCAATTCCCTCAGCTCAATTGGCAAATTGTTTGTACTTTATAGCTGAGCATTCCTTGTAATTAAAGCGACTTCTGCGTAGTAGTTTGCTTAATGAGCCGCATTTATTTGCATCAATTGGCAGTTTCTATAAAATAATTGAGTATCATGAGCAATTGCTGCAGCTGAGCTGATGAGTCCAAGGTTCCAATTTAGAGTCTTTAATTAATTTGTGCATGTGAAAATATTTCCGGCTGTTTGTTCAAGAAATACTTTGAAATACTTATTGCATATTTTTTAAAGCTCTTTAATAATCTGAATTTAAACCGAAATCTTTATATTTTTTAATTAGTTTAATTAATAAAAAAAGTTGAACATCAATCAGTTTGCAAGCAAATAATAAACAAGTAAATCACAGCCAAAAGTGACATTAAAAGATCATTGCTTGCTGTCTCTCTTATTTTGTCTCTCTCTCTCTCTCTTTCTCTCTCTCTCTCTCTCTCTCTCTCTCTCTCTCTCTCTCTCTCTCTCTCTCTCTCCCCTCTCTCTCTCTCTCTCTTACTGTGACACTAAATGCCTATGTAGCCTTTAATTTCCATCAAAATGCTGCGGTTGCATTCGCTTTTAACTGAAAGTCAAAACACTATAAATAAATATTTCAGACGTGGGCGTTGCATGTTTATATTCATGCAAACACACACACACACACAATACGTGTGTGTATATATGCCACAATATGTAGTTTGCCATCATTTATATTTTATTGAACCAAATAGCTCTTGGCTAACAGAGCAGAGCCTTCATTAGTTGGCCAAGAGTCAATATCGGCACGGCATACACTTTAATTTACTAGTGTGTGTGTGTGTGTGTGTGTGTGGGTGTGTGCATGTGCGCGTATGCGACTGTGGCTAATTGTTTTAAAGCATTCAAACATGAATTTTGCTAATTAAACATGCCCACAAATAATTTGGTTGCAAAATAATGACAAAATGTAAATAATTGCAGCCAAATTTGAACTGTGGCCAGCGACCAATTGGCCAACAAATAACCCAAAATACGAGCCAGGCGCACACACACAGACACGCACACATGCACATGCATACGGGCACTTGCTTTGCCCAATGCAAACAATAATAATTGCACAAATTAATGACAAATGTCTTAGATGAATGACTAAGAGTTACTCTGTAGAAGTTTCATTAGGATATATACGAGCAAATAGATGAAGATGTAGATGTAGATACATTGAAATGGTAAAAGTTAGATAGGATAAGTGGGAAGCTAGAATTAGAATAGTATTAATAGAATATACTAGAATGTTGGAATATACCAAAATATTAAAATGCTAGATTCTAAATATTAATTGTAAAATATACTTGAATTCTAGAATTTACGAATAATCTAAACTAGTATAGATAATATAGTATAGTATAGTATTAGAAACTTGAATAATTTATTACAGGAATAATAGAATGTTGTAATACTAGAATATTAGAATGCTAAAATACTACAATAATAACAAAATACTAAAATGATAAAATTACTATACTCCAAAGTTATGAATTAATGAAATACTATAAATACTAAATTACTAATATGCTAGTATATAAAATAATTCGAGAATTATAATAATTACTAAAATACCATCAATCAATCAAAAATTATCTGCATTTGCTGTAGTATTATACTATTTGTGAATGTATATAATTTACTCATGTAATAAGTATAATAACCATCTATTAATCACTTAAGCCAACTAGACTTTGCTTCTTTTTTTTTAACCATAAGCTATTAATAGGTTAAATATATAAATAAATTGTTATTTTGTCATTAAGGCCAGCTCAAAATATTCCATTATCGATATGAAATTGGAGGAATATATATTTGTTAGAGATGCGATGGGTTTTCAAAATTGGTCATTTGAAATGAATACTTGTAGCTGAATGAGTGAGTTTTCAAATAGCTAAGTATGAGGGTTCTTACTTTCATACTTCCTTTTGAGCCTCATTAAGAAAGGAACAAATCGACCTTAACGCTTCAAACATTTCAAGGGAAAATCGACATAATATCAGCCTTCCTCAATTATTCAAATACTTAAGTTTTGCAATCTAAGCTAAGCCCAATGACATTTAAATGCTAACACACGCATAGTCTGTGTTAAGAATATTTCTCATATAATCCATCTAATTACAGGGTATCTGCTGTTAGTCATATATAAATCCGATTTGAGCCTAACATTTTTGGCCATTGGCAATTGTGAAAATTGGTGCATTATACGAAATGCGTTGCCAGGCAATTAATAAGCGATTGGCCTAACAAAAGGCAAAATGAACGAAATGGTTAATTGCGATTTAACATTCGGCGTTAATAATAAATAATTCAACAAACACGTAATGTGAGCTAGCCGAATACGTACGTAACGGCAGCAACAGTGCCAGCTGCTGCCTTTTCCATAAAGTCCATTTGAGCCATATTATTTGACAGACTGTGAGTGTGAGTGTGGGTGTGAGTGTGGGTGTACTTTTATAAGTGACTGTTGGCCATTGCCATTGCCATAGCAATTCATTTGGACGCGTGCACTTTTCACTTCCGCAGCTCATTTTCATTTCTGCTCTGTCTCTCCTTCTCTGTCTCCTTCGCTCTCTCTCTCTCTCTCCCTCTCTCTCTTTCCCTGTCTTTCCAACTACTTGGCAGTTTCTTATCGGCGTTTTTCTTTTCGGCTATTGACTAATTAAAAAACCAGCAAGAACCCCGTTGGCTAGATGGCATAATAAGCAACTGCTGCTTCAGTTTTTCTTAATATTTTTTTTTTTCTTTTTTTTTTTTTTTGCTACAGTTTCATGTATATACATATATAAGGAAATGGAAAGAGAGATAGAGAGAGAGAGGGAGCCAAAGAGCTCAAGTAGATTTCTACTCGTATTTTCCAAATGACCCAATAAATTTGCACTCATTATGACGCTGAGCCACGAACGTTTTGTTTGCGGCCAGCTGAATAAAGTAAGCAAGCAAGCAAGGACCTGCTCCAGCAGCAAGAAAGTAAAATAAATGTTTCTCAAATCGTAGCACAAATAAAAACCTAACCAGCTCCCTTCCCCTCCCCACCTGTCCCTTATTCCATATCCTGTTCCTGCTTTCAGCTCCAGCTCTACTAACTGCCAGGTAATTGCGCTAAGCGCCATTGAGAGCTGGCCAGCGCATAATGAGCGTGAAAATACTTATGTAGTGCAAATATGAAAACCTCCTACGGAACAAAACCTGAGGCAAAAAAAAAAAAAAAAAACACAGCGAAGAAAGCAAAGGAAAACGACGAAAAAAAAAATAAACGGAAGAAAAATATGAAATCTTGATTTGCGCCCCGTTGGCTTTCTTTAACTAAATATAGTTACACGACTCCAGCTGAATTCGCATTATAATTTTCTAATGAGAATGGAAGTTGTTGATTCAGCATTGATGCCAAATTTCTTGGAATTATTTTTGATTATGTGTGCTTTAGCTTTAGCTCTTGAATATGTATACTATAATAGAGGGCAAAATACAACAGAGCATTGAGATAATTACAAAGATCTACTGCTGCTTAGTTGAGATATTAGCTTGCTTTAATCTTTCAAAAGAAATCTCATTTCTATTTTGATAAATTTTAATAAATACATTTATATATATTCATTTAAATTTTAATTAAAAATTTAAATGTCATTTTAGTAAATTGCTTGTATATTTATTTTGCATAATTGTCTTAAGGACTTACACAAATTCTCTGTAAGAAATTAAGCGCCCAAGCAATCAAGAGTCCTTGATAGCAAGCAATGAGAGTCGGAAGCGGCAATGTCGACTGTATGGGGCAAAAGTCAAATTCCAGGAAGTTATTATTGTTATTTTTATATATGAATAATATTATTATTGTTATTATATTATTATATTATTATATATATACTTTTAAATACTTTGCTCAAGCTTTTAAATTATTTACAATATTTTTTTTTTTAAAGATTTAACTAACTTTACATATTGTATATGAATAAATATTAAAAAAAATATATATATATATATTTTTTTTTTATATACATATTTTACTTTGTTTTATGTAAATATATATTATTTTATTTTTTATATAAATATTTAATTATATTTCATATACATTGCTAAATCGTCAACTCGCCTTTGTTCAACATTTAAAAAAAATTCACTTCAGATATTAATATTATATTAATATATATCTACTTTAATAGCTGTAACTTCGCCCTATATAGTGTTTAATATATGCTTATATCACATATTATATTCCTTCTGCTAGTCAATTTGCTGTTATCTATGCTGTGGCTCCAGTCCCATTTGTGGCGCCACTGAAGTGAATGCAAATCTAACCAACATTTTCAGTACCAAAATCTATGCTTAGCCGTTTAATTATGCCTAATTAGGCGTACCAGTTGCAGTTGCAGTTGCACGCACACACACACACACACATAGTTAGCATGTACGTGCTCTTCTCACCTCTGTCTCTGTCTCTCACTCCATCATACTATATCTCTCTCTGTCTATATTTGCATTTGCCTTTCTCATTCAAGTGCCGCACATTTTGAATAATTAATTTGTGCCCTGCTAATTTACACGCTGTTTCCACTGGCTTTTTGGTTAGAGTTTCGGCCGAGAGGCTTTCACTGGCAATTGGATCTATTGCAGCAGCTGCTACCGCTGCTCCTGCTGCTTCTTCAGTCACGCCCCCTCTATCTCTCTCTCTCAGCCTACCTTTCCACTAACCCTGTGCCTGCTGCGCCTACTGTGCCTGCAGTTATTTTTGCTGCATGTTATTTGATTATTTTGTCGTTGCAATTCTCGCTCTGCGTATGTGTGAGTGCGTGCGCGTGTGTGCATGCGTGTGTGTTTGTGGTATGGTCTGGCATATTTATGACACTCGTAATTAAATTTAATTGTTGCACTTTTGGAACACGAGCGCTTCGTTAGGCTGTGGCTGCGGCTGGGGCGCTAAAACCTCAGTCAACCCAACATTCTCAGCCTCACATGCTGCTGCAGCACGCAGCAACTATTGCGACCTCATCTGCATAAATTGTTGTTGCATTTAATACCCTGTAAAAGGGGACTACTGTGGACTTTACTAACAAAGAAATATATATAGTTGTATTTATATTTATTTCTACTTTTTTTTTAAAGCTGATAGATGATCGTTGCAAGTTAAATGTACATTGCTTAACTTGAACCAGTTGAGAATTTTAAGCACAACAATTGAAATTATATAATTCATGTCATTTAAATAGTCAAAAGTATAATAATAATAATTTATGTTTACATTTTATATTTTACAGCGTATCTGTTGGTTGCACACACGCTTAGTGTCATGCTTTTTTTTATTGCTATTAGCTTAGGTCTTGTCATTTGGCTTTTAATACCCTGTAAGCAAGGGAGCGCAAGTAGCTAAAGTTGAATGTTAGTTTGCTGTTGGCTAAAAATATTTTTAACAAAATTTAATTTTGAATATAAATTTATATATAATTTTTCATATAGGAAGCATATTACTATTATTTTTACCACTTTTTACCACTTATAATTTATTATATTATTACAAATAATTTATTATATTATTTATATATAACTTTATTTAATCAACTTCTTACAGAGCATCTCTAAGTTGCGCATATCCGCAGGTTCTTAGTATTTTGTTTAGCTTTTTATCGCCATTCATATATATGGCTTACTTCACTGGCTGCTTGCGTGCTGCTCTTGATATGATAAGCCATTCACTTTAGCCAAATACCCTATAGCACTCACCTGTCCTCACCTGTCCCCATTCATGCGCCGTGTGCACCACACGCAGAGCCCCTTTAATTGCGATGCTAAACGCTAAATCAGAACCTCACGTGTACCACGTAATTAGCTTAAGTTGTAAGCTCCTGTTATAGAATTTCATTCGTCTCATTACGATGGTGTCCATGGCTAATGACCGCACATATGTACATACATACACACATACATACAAATACCGTAACACACATAGACATATCTTTCGCTCTCTGCGTGTGTGGGTGTGCAAATATTTGGTTTAGGTCTCACATGTCGAGAACTATTTGAATTTTTTTTTTTTTTATTAACTCTCATAGTAGTTTTATATATATTATTTAGCATATTGTCAGATTAAATATCAAATATTTGTGTGAATTAAATGTTTACTCAGTTGTGCATATAAAAACTTAATATTTTAAATCATTTTCATGAAGTGTGCGAAAAATCTAATTGCACTCATATGTAGAGCTCCAATTAGTAAAAGCTTTTCTATGATTTAGTGTTTAAATTAGCAAAATAGTTAATTGATTTAATTAAGTATATACATATATGGAAAATATAGAAAAAAAAAAAACAATAAATAAGATTAGCAGTATTTTGTTTCTGTTTTTCAGAGAAATGCTGTTCAAGGTTCTTTATATAACATGATATTTTCGATTAATGAAATATTATGGATAAACTATATGCTCTATATACTTTACTTCGTTTTCAAACTCTCCTTATCTTCGCCTGTCTGTCTCTTTCTCGGTCTCCCCGTCTCTTTCTCTCTCCCTATATCTCTCTCTCTGTCTCTTTTAATTTTTCTCTGTCACTGCTTATATACTTAAAATCTCTATCTGTCTCTCTATCGCTCTCTCACTCACACACTATTTCGCTCTCTTTTTCTCCCTCACTCTTTCTCTGACTTTCATTCCTTAACTCTTTGTTTTTTTTCAGAGTTCCCATCATAAAAAGACAATCTCAAATCGATTTGAGGCAAAATCATGTCAAATTATTTAAACTCCACAGCTATTAATTAGATATTTGTATTTGCTGAAAACTATACTGCAAATTAATTTTGTGCTTTTCCGCATGAGAGTTTGTCAAAAGGCAAAACAAATATGAGCCAAATTATGAATAATTTTATTGGATTTGCATATGAATTATTGAGCAAATGATACAGCTCTTTAAATATTCAATGAAACTGGCTATTAGTTAGCAGCATTTCAATTCAAATTGAGAAATACTGTTTCAATTTCACATTTCATACATGCACACATTTCAATATATATATATTTGAATTTATATACATTTCTATTTAGTTATACGTCATTTAATATGCACAATTATTTTTGTGCATTTAATGGCAGAGCTGATTATTTGCTTAGGCTCAGCAAATTGTGGCTGGCACTTGAATTAATATCAAATATACGAGCTTATGACAATTAATATTTAATAATATAAACAAAAAACCAAAAAGCAAATAATGAAATGAAACCAAAACCAACAAATTAATGTGGCAACACTTTAGACTGTTTCACCTGCTGCCAAAAAAAAAAAAAAAAAAAAAATTAACGGAAAAAGTAAAATGAAAAGTGAGAGCAAGTGGCACCGAGGCGTCTTTTGATGGCGTATCCTTGACTTTCCTTACTTTTTCACTTCATGTTTTAAAGACAGACTTGGTAATGAAAAAGGCGCCCTTTGTGCGCGCCCCTCCCCCCCCTCTCTCTCTCTCTCTCTCTCTGTTGCTCTAATGGGGCAAAATGAGCGCGGGCGTTGCGCCCAAAATGTTTGTCATGCCATCGTATCACGGTATACCAAGGTACTTGCTGCCATTGTTGCTATTCGTATACCCTGTAGCCCTGCAAACTGGGTCAATGTAATACCATAAACTATTATAATATATACGAAATTTCTGGCTCTTTCGTTGCTTTTAACTGTGCACAAATTTGTAGTTGTTGTTGCTGGGGTCTTATAGTTAGAGACAATGACTTCTTTTTCGCGGAGTCAGTTAGCTTAAATTGCTGTATATAATGTGTATATCTGTAGCATGTATCTATATATCTATTCTTTTAACGGTTTCTTAAGGTTTCTTGGCTTTTCATTAGTTTGCTGGAAACTGGAAACTGGAAACTTTCTACACCAACTTGATTTCACCTTCAATTCTTTTGTTATAGCAAGACTTGATTTAAACTATTGTTTCATTTCTTTTGGCTTCTTCGTAATTTGCAGTTTTGATGCACAAATCAAGAACAGTATAATAGTATAATATCTATATAAAGAATATAGAAAAAAAAAATAATATTTTTTACAATTCTTTATAGCAATAATTGAACAATTTAAGATGTTATTTATTTAAAATCATAATTACTAACGAATGCTAGCTAAAAAAAAAAAATAATTTTTTTTTTTAAAGTTAAGTTAGTTTAAGTGTTCTTTAAAGGACAAAAGAGAGAGAAAATATTTTTTTTTTAAATATTTTTATATATATTTTGCTATAATTTTTTTTTTTTGTCATATTTGGTTTAGAACAGTTTGTGGTAATTTATAATGAATACTAACTAAAAACAAATTATTTTATTTTATTTATTTTAAATTTTTTTTTAGTATATTTTTTTTAAATAATTTTTTATTTTATTTAATTTTATTTTTTAAACAGGGTAGCTGCAGGCCTTTAATATATTTTTCATAAATCCTATTTATTTTTTAACTGTTGTTGTTATTGTTGCTGGCACTGTTGCTGCCTTCTATTTTGCGTCGACAAACTTTTTGAGTAAATGTCTTTGTCAGCAGGTGTAGTCCATGCAGGTGGCAGTTGCTAGCACCCACCCAATCTCACTCTCGCTCTCTCTCTCTGTTAGTCGCCCACCCACGCTGTTTGCTGTTTGCCTGCCTTCCGTTCGTTTTTTTTTTGCCTGTCCTTGCTTGCCTTTTTGCAGTTTCATTACCCTGAAAAGAGATTTTTATTTAAAGTTGTTTGTGAATAACAACAAAAAAAGTAAAGAAATGCCATGTAGCATTTATGCGGTCTTTTGCTTTGTTGTTGTTTTTGTTGTGGCTGGTTTTAATGCTAAAAGTTTTACGCCCCTTTGGCTGTGTGACCTGTGCGAGCGCAAACACTCGAATTATTTAAGTAGACGCTCTCCTATATATTTCTTTATTTTGTTGTTGTTGTTATTTGTAGAATTATTCCATGCATTCGTAAAATACGCTGTTTAGACACATTTTGTGTGCCTGCCAGGACATTGATGTCCTTTGTCTTTGGCCAACGCTCACTTTTTGCCGACACAGCGCAAAATTTAGCACTCAATTACGACGCACAGATAAGTTGAAGCAGTTGGGGCCAAGGCCAAAAAGCCAAAAGTGAACAACGAACAGCGAACACTGAACAGCTGAAACATTAATGAAATGAGCCTCATTAAAATGCAACGAAATGTCACTTATCTCAAATTGAAATTGAGGCACAAAACAATCTCAAAACGCACTGTGAGCAACCAATTATAGCTCAGCCTCAATTCGACATGGCGTAAATATGCTGATAGACATCACTGTATATAGCTGCAACAACAATGTGTTATATGAGAGTGCAAGCTTGTTAACCGTCACAGATAGCTCAAACCAAGATCTGACTCACGTCAGTTTGTTGATATCTATATGTATATATATGTATGTATGTGGGTCAGTTGTGCTTGCATTATATAACAGTCTTGGGTGTGCGGCTGTTCTCTAGGTGAGTTTTTGGGGCGCTTGGAGCTGCGTTCGTGTCGTGTTGCCTTAACACGAGTTGTTCGTGTTGCGAAAGCCAACTGTGCTATATAGATGGAAATCTGTGTAGTTGCAGCTACAACAAGATAGGCTTAAAATTTCAGTTTTTCGTTATAAATAAATAATGCTGACACGAACACAAAACATGACTTAACAGAATTGTGTTCTGGGCTTAAATGACTTATTACGACTTGACAATTCAATTATCACCAATGAAATCTGTTTTGCCTAATTGATTAATGATTCAACACTACAAGCAACTTAACACGATTTAGTACTAGAACTGAGAATTTAAGTTCTATTTATTTATTTATTTTCTTTTATTTTTTTTGGCAAAAGTTAATGTTAGAGGATCTCAAAATGTCTATGGAATATTTCATGTCTAGACACGAATGTAAACATGACTTAGCCATGACTTAAGCACGGCCTAAGATGTTTAAGTAGAATTTAACATAACAACGTTGGATTACAGCTTTGAAAAACATTTCATGTCTAGACACGACTTAGCACGACTTGTAACGCCTTCAAAAGACTTAACATACGATTTGATACGATTAGACAAGATTAATTATTATCTGTTAGGTGTAATGTCGACTCACAGTGTGACTTGAGTTGGGATAAAAACATTTTCGAGGCATTTTATTTATGATTATTTACGATTAATGAGAATTTATAGAAATTAACAGGAAAAGCTTTTAGAAAGAATTTCTTATTCTATTAAATAGAAAAATCAACAAATAATAATACAAATTAAAAACAATTTATAAGAAAAAAACGTAACATGAGTTAACAGAGTTTAATGCGATTTAACTTTACTTTACACTCGGTTCCCAGCAAAAAAAAAAAAAAAAAAAAAAACACATCAGCTTAGCTAGGCATTAAAAAAATTTAATACAAAATAATTGATCGTACTTAACACGACTTATTTAAGCTTAGATGCGATCAAAAATGATTTACCTTTAATAAAAAATTTAAGAAATTAAATAAATAATAAAAAGCAGACTATTTTTAAGGCAAATTAACAGGATTTTATGATTGAATAAAAAAAAATCTAGGCTTGACTTTAAACAAATATTAACCACGAAATAAGCATGATATATAAGAATTCAATAAGCACGACAAAGCACGAGTTTTTTCTGATATGCCGATAAGCACGACTTTATTCGACTTATACGAGCACGAAATAGAGCAAAGAAAAAGAAAAAGGGAATAAAGCTCGATGAACAAAGTAAGCGCGATTAAATACGAACGAGCACGAGTTGATAACACGAAGAGAGTGAGCACGACTGGATAACACGAAAAAGCACGAGTTTCTATTACTATTGATGCTCACGAACACGAGTTAAACAAAATAAGCACGAAAAAAAGATGAAATAAATTAATTGTGAATATAAAAATGAGATACATTTAAAGTTTGTATACAATATATATGAATATATAATTTGAATATACAAATATCGTGTTCAGTTTGTAATTAGAGTTCGTGCTCGTTTCGTGCCTGCTATTGACACTGGGCCATCTTCAAATATGGCTGGGCAAGTAAAGCCATATTAAATGGCCAGCATACAAGTAGAGGGCCAAGCGATACAAGTAATGGCAATGGGAATACTTCTGATGCCGAAAAACGTAGAAGAGGAAAAGTGGATGAGGAGCTGAAGATGAAGGTATTGGAGTGAATTGGAAGCAAAGTTGTGGCACTGAGAAGCAGCAGGCACTTCAGGCTGACTGCCTGCCGTCTGTCCGCTCTGCCTGCTGGCTGCCTTGGCATCAACTTTTGGTTAACTGCAAAACATAAGCCGGTCACAGCACAGCATTCATGAAAAGCGATAAAAATGGGTCCCGGCATTGTGCGTTGTAGCCTTCAGTGCCATATTGTCCAGAGTCGCATCCTGTTGCCACCTAGACCCCCGCAATCCCCATACACAGCACTCATTTCTCCGACTGGTCCTTTTGTCTGGCTGTTTGTGCTTCTGCTGCTGCTGCTGCTGTATACGCAAAGTGAGGAAAAATTGTGGGAAATTACATTTCGAGCTATGCGTCTAGGCTTAACGATGAAGCAGCGGAGAGTGTAGTGGGTGCTGTGCTGAAATCCAGACTTAGCCTATTAGCATTCATATTAAAACGAAAGTGGAGCCATATTGCGTATACGTACAAAGTACGTACAATGTGGCGTATACGCAATGCCATTCAATGGCTGCATGGCGTGTGTGTGTGTGTGTGGTGAGCCCGGTCGCGTCCCGTCTCTGACAAACAATTCGCCTCGACTTCGCTCTTTTTTTTTGTTAGTATGCCATTGCCAGCACTTGGGCAGATTTAAGGATTAACGTGCACGGCCCAATAACGAGCGCCAAAAGCAACAACAGCAACAACAACAACAGCAACAAATGCCATAAGTCCTGGGCTACTTTTTGATTTGGCTGGACCATTGCTTGTAGCTTGTGTTTTGTTGGGGTTGGGGTTTCGCAGTTAATTCCTTTTTGAGTAATACGCGTGTCCTTGCCACAGACAGGACAAAATTGCATTCGCTGCGTCATTTCCTTTTATTTTTATACGCCTTCGCCCATCGCCCATCGCCCATCGGCCATTAAATCTACGCTCACTACCGACACCAGGGCTTAGCGGTCATGTTTATTAAAAGCCATAACTTGCTGTGCGACCCACAAATTAATTAGATGCTCGGATATGCAAAGACTATATATAAATATATGTATATGTATATGTATATGTATGCTATATAATATCACATATATTCTGAATTCAGAAAAAAGATGTCGCATTGTCAATCGAGCATGCAAACATCAGAGCTCATCGGGGCGTGGTCAGCTCACAATATACATATGTATATATATATTTTTGGGTTACTTGTTTGAAGCATTAACAAACAAGCCGCAAAATAGCGAAAAAGGAAATGAATGAAAAAATTAGCTAAAGAGCGAGCAGTCGAGCGAGCACTGTGTGTAAGCTGCGCAACGCTTGTGTTTTAATCGATTGTATGGAAGCGCACGCTAATGTCCAGCTAGCACAGGTAACATCGTGAGCGAGGGTACTGGCACGACTATTAGATGCTCTGTAGTTGTTAAACTTGAGTATTGTGGAGAAATACTCCCTATCTAAGCAATGAGTATTGCTCAAATACTGTCTGCTGGCTATCGATATTTATCGATGTTAGTTAAGCAAAGCAAGATATGGAACATATCGGTAAATAAAAGAGATTTCCATGCCTTCTAAGTTACTACCTGTCTGATAAATACTCTTGAGCTGTTTATAAAACTTTAAATAATCAATGAAATATGCTCAAAAACTATGTGTGTATATCGATACTAATCGATGTTTGCTCATATAAAAAATTTCTGTAATATTTAGTATACAGTAAGCTGTTAATGTCTAATCAGGTATTAGATATATCTTTTGATCCGATTTTATATACCTGAAACTGCCCAACATTTATCGTTAGCTATCGATTATTTGGAAAATTTAAGATTGCTATCTATACATAGACAACTTTTGACAGTTTGAGTCTAGATAGATAAATTAACAATAGATTACATGAACGAATTTCTTGAAATTGATTTACACACACCACGAAGAAATGATCGATAGTCAAGGATAGTTCAAAATCTAAAAGTTATTTATGATAACTGAGAGTTGGCTATGCGAATTTAGCTCAAGCCCAATTTCCATGCTCAAATCTAAATGAACTTTGTCTATTGTCAAGTTATTACCTATTGACTTCTGTCTGTTGCATAGTGCTGCTCAGTGACAATATACCGCATTTTGAAGGTATTTCAATGAGCATAGGGTACAAACAATGCGCTCTCATTCGGTCGCTTGCCCTGTTGTTGTTTGCGTGTTTCGTAGGTGTTGGCGTTTATGTGGCTTTGTCAATGCCACTGCCGCCACAGCATGTAATGCCGCACAGATCCCCGGGCACTTAAGGGCACTTTAGACGTGTGCTAAACACACACATACACACCTACTTACACATACACGCACACTCAGGCATAGGCAAGCACTGGCATAGACAGGCCTTGGTCAGCTCTGACAGGTCCGTTGCTCCATACGGTATGCTTATCTGTGCGGTTCACGATGTCGTTGCTGTTTGTTGTTGTTGTTGTTGTTGCTGTTGTTGGTGTTAGGGGCGTAACTAAATAATGCGCTTAATAGTGCAGCCCACCTACAACAACAACGAGAACAATGACAACAACATTTCGAGCGCGTTTTTGCCATTTGCTGTGCTTTGTCTTGGCCATTAGGCAAAAAGGCAGCAACAGCAGAAGCAGCAGCAGCAGCAGCAGTCACGTGTTGCCACGGCTGTTGGACATGGCTTGGCCAACACGTTGCTCGATTAGCATATCAATACAAAGACACACATATGCACACACACATATGTACACAAGAGCGAGTGTCACTTCATTATGCTGCGCATCGGGCGACACATGGCGCATACGCCATGTTGCATGCCAGCATCAAGTGCTGTGCGTAACTTAATGAAATGAGCGGATTGAATAGTTTGCCTTTGTCTGCTCAATGCGAGCATATATATATATATACATATACCTACAAACAAGCGAATACACACACACACACACATTGGTACACACACTTGGCTTTTTATTATATTAGAAGTTGCTTTTGCATTTTATGCCATTGTTATGCGCGCCATCAAGCAGCACATGCCGCCATTTGCAGCGGCAAAATATCAAATTACAGCGATGTGTGCCACAGTGTGTGTGTGTGTGGCACACTTTTATTGCTCCACTTGCTCGGGCACACCTTGTCTGTTTATATCTCTCTCCCACACACACACTCTCTCTCCCTCCCTCTCTCTTGCTTTTGCTCTGTGTGTAAACTACTTAATGGTGTGTAAATTTGCCACGCGCTTGGCGTTCGGTTTCAATTTTGCGGCTAAGAGAAAAAAATTTAATTTGTTGTTGTTGCTGTTGTTGTTATTGCTGCCGTTCGCCTTATTTTTTGCAGCTACAATTTCATTTGCAAACAATGCAAAATGCTCCACAGAGCGTACACGTAATGGCTGTGCGCAATTATACAGAAAACAAGAAGCGCACACAAATTTAATAAACCAAAAACCCTATATACTGGCAGCAGTCAAACACCAGCAACAACAACAACAACAACTGAGAAAATAAAACAACAGTTAACAACTGTCTGCTGCAGCTGCTGTGCTTCAGAGCGAGCGAATGAGTGTGTGGGATAGATATAGAATATGAAAGAGAGAGGTAGTTCCATCGGCTGTTTAGTTGGTTAGTTCAATGTGAAGTGACTGAGTATTTTTAGCTTTGGCAGCAAGCTTCATTACACTGATCAACACAAATGTTGTGCGTCAATCAAATATTGACTTAAAACACGCTTTCGGCCTTAAGCATTAGGCCGGAGTAACGTTCTTTGCTGGCATTCTGTATAAGAGCTAAGATTAAAGATTAAAAAAAAAAAGAATTTATTTTAGATTTGTGTTTTTTCATTTCAGTATTTATAGTTATGCTTCAGAGCTATGTTCTATATGTTTTTTTTTTTTTTTTGTAAATATTGATGATAGCGATATCACAGCATTTTTCCAATGAAAAGCCAACTGACTTTTATCAGTTTTTTTCTAGACGATCTCAGTTTAGGGATTTAAATTAAAATTGTAACAAAAAAATTTCGTTCACACTTGATTTGTGAAGCAACTTGTTAAGCAGTGTTCTAAGCTTGGGTTCGATTGGATAAATGGAAATTTGGTTAAATTGGTAAATGGATGAAATTGAATTCTGTGCTCTGCATAACTTTGGCCTAACTGGAGCCAACTATGTTGCAACTGTCTGCCAGGGGCGAGAAAACAATGCCAGAGATGTTCGAATCCGTAACAGGGGCAAAATCAATGTCGTAACTGAAACCCCTAATCGAAATGATATCTCAAAATGGGGTGGCAAATAAATTTGACATTGGTTGAGTATGGGAGAGAGGTGTGGACACTTTTTTTTGGGAGGGGGGGTTGGTGACTAGGCGTCGCATAAACAATGCAGTGCTGCCAGTTAGTCGAGTTAGCAGCTGAGTGACATTCAAGCCTGTTGGCAAAATTGTTACCAGAGTAACAAGAATTTACGATGGGAGCTACACACACACACACATGCACACACACATACCAAGAGATAATAAAATTGCACCTGCAACTGCATCTGGTTGCAGCACATCCAATTGCAATGGATTAAGATTGGCTGCAGGCGGCCGACGGTGGCTGCTTGGCAGGAGGAAAATTGAATGCCGAATGTTGACTGCCGAGTGCCGAGTGCAGAGTGTTGGGCTATAGCATATAGCTAGCTGCCTTCTTGTATTGACTATAAATTTTCACTTACAACTGCGAAATCTTGGCATTGTCAATATACTGGCGCACTCGACGTATACGTAATATATATATATATATATATATATATATATATATAAATATATGCACACATGTGTATAGATGTGTCTCTATATGTGTGTGTGTGTGTGTGTACAAATAAAAGGCAAAGGGGTTAAGAGCCAACGGAGCATTGCCTGCCGGGGCCACATTTTAAATGCCAACATAAATTTTCAGCCTGTGTGTATAGACTCTCTTTGTACCTCCTATGTTATCTCCCTCTCCCGCTCACTCTCTCTCTCTCTTTCTGTTTCTTTTCTCTTTTCCTGTGTGTGCCAGCACACTGCAGACAATCGTTTATAATCAGAAAACCAGAAAATTTCATGTAGCTGGCTGCCCTCAAAAAAAAAAAGAAAGAAGAAGAGTAATACAGTTAGAGTGTTAGCATTGCTCGCTTAGATAATGCCCTGTGTCCAGCTAGAGATACAAATACTATAGCATATATTAAATTATAGTTGTCAAGTGTACCATATTAATAGGATTAATAGGCTTAGATTATATGTAATATATTAAATATTTTCGTATGTATGACTATTTATTGATATCAAAAACTATTAAGCCTATTAAGATTAATTTCTAAACCTATTAATACAATTAATATGGTATGGTATAGATATTAATATATATATAATAAAGGTATTAAAACAAAAAGGAAAATATAAATGAAATATAATATAAATTTCGATACTTATATCTTTTGTTGTTTTAAGCTATGCAGTAAATGCATATGATGCTAGAACAAAAATATCTAAAAATTTTATTTATTATTTTGTGCTTTATTTCCCTTTAATATCATATATCTGTTCATATAATGCTTTTGGAATAATATATATTCTATATAGCTACTCAACTTTATTTGTTCTTTACTTATCAGATTAACAAAATTTCAGTATATTTCATAGCATTACAAGTCTATTATAGGCAGCTGATCAACCATCATATACTTCTCTCTCATATACCCCATTTTTTGTGCTGTTTCTTTGTATTATAGCATTATGCCTCGTATATCCATTTTCAAAGGATTCTTAGTAGAAAAAGTAGCCACGGCTTTACATGTAGCTTACGCCCAATGCTGTTCAGGCTCTCTCTTTTGTCTCTCTCACTCCCTTTCTCTTTGCCTGCTTTTCACTCTCTTTATGTGTCTGTCTACTTATTCTTTTTTTTTTTTTTTTGTGTGTTTCAACTGAAAATCTTTGAACTATGAAAAATTGATATTAGCTAAAAATACTTTTAGTCCTTGAGCTTATGCTATGTGAGTGTGTGTGTGTGTGGCATATGTACCAACTGTCCGTCCGCCCTCGACTGTCTCCTTTTGTGTCCTGTTCGTCCCTGTTCCGTTGTGTTTGTCCGGTGCTTGGGCGCCGCAGTTGGAGTGTGTGCACAATGATTAGGACTGAATGCCTCTGACCATAGTGACATCGCACACATTGTACAATTTACTTCGACTGTGATTCTCCTCATATATATATATTTTTTTTTTTTTATTTTATTTTTGTGTTCTGTTGCTGCTGTTACTCTGGCTGTTGCTGTTGTTGTTGTTGACCGCCTGGGGACTGTTTCATTGGCTGCGTCCTTTTGGGCATATTCCATGCTTTGCTTTGGCTGCGTTTTATTTAATAAAGCAATTTACGCTTGACTAACATAAGTTATTGTCCAAACGCACTTATTTTTTTCCAAAACAGAGCCCCCAACTGGACAGCACAGATAATTTCTGGTGTTTGCTGCTGCACAACCATTCCATTCAGCAGCCACTCACATGGCCAATTGTGTGGCTAGTTGTAAGGACGTTCGCATGTGTATGTGTGTATGTGTGTGTATTGCTTTGCCCACTTGTTACAAATTGTTGAAATTAATTTACATAATAAAAAATGAATTAGCTGGCAGCAGTCGTTGCTTACCCTCCGCCGCTATGGCTACTCGGTGATAAAGTCATCGCACTCGGCCAGTCATTTTTCATGTGGAGCAGCTTATATGCTGTCATTCTGGCCATGATTAATTGAGATAAATTGAAGGCCAGTTGACACATTCGATGTCAGAGGCTTATACAAGTAGGTTAAACAAACATTTACTTAAGGATATATGGCTGGCATATGTTAATTCACGACAACTAAACGGGTTGCTCCTTGTTGAAGGAACTTGTGAATTTGGTCAGATTTCGAGTAAATGTTTATATCTGTGAGCAATATGTAGATAGATAATGGAAGAGAGATTGGCAACTAAATGATAATGCTGTATAGCTTTGTTTAGCTAAGGAAGCTGTTTAATTTGCTCATCTTTTCTTTTCGGTTATAATATGATATAATAATAAAATTATTTACAACGGTCGTTGGAAAATGATTTACATATTTATTAATATTAATATTATTAAATTTTTAAATATTTTTATTCTATTTTTATATAAATAAATATTTTATTTGTTTATCGTTTTGGGGAGATCTGATGGATGGGTGACATCTTTTGAGGCGTCTTTTCCTCTCTCTCTTTCTCTCTCTCTCTCTCTCTCTCTCTATCTTTCCATTCTTTTGGTTCTCTTAATTTCCTCACCTTCTGAGTCTCTTAATTTCCTCACCTTCTGAGTCTCTTAATTTCCTCATCTTCTTAGTCTCTCAATTTTAACTTATTTTCGCTTTCCGTTTCTTTCTTGACCTCATTTCCCCCACATCGCTCTGTCCCGTTGCCACTCCCAATCCTTGTATTTCTGCTCATTTCACGTGAATATGATCGCTATTGCTTAGTATTCATAAAGGTTTCAGAATATGTGATACCCTTAGCAACGCACTTTCAAAGATTTTTCTACATTTTCTCTCGTTTTTTGCTACACATCGCTGATAGTGTTTAAGAATCACGGTCGAGCCAATCAAGCCAATTATTTTTGTGCCTCGAACTCGTCGTTGGCATAGTTAGGGGCCACGCTATCAGCTGCCGGAGCTGCCAAACTGCTCAGGATTCGGATATGCCGGTGTCGAGTATGCCCCCAACTACAGATGCACCACCAATCAGTTCCCCAGCTCTACCCCTGCCCGACCTGCCCTGCCCTGCACAGGCACTGTCAGCACCGCAGGCAACGCTTGCACCTTTCTGCATTACAAATGAACGTTGCAAGCAAAAAAAAATATTTTTTTTGCACGCTTAGCGTTGCGGCACATTTTCTGGTGCCCTTTGCGGCAAACGATATTTTTTTTTTAGTTTTTTTGTACCATTCAGTATTTTTTTTTTTTGCTGAGCTGAAGCACACATCCGCAACAGTAACGCCTGCGGCTCTACACGGCTGAGCTGCTGTCTGCTGATGTACCTCTTCCTGGAG
This sequence comes from Drosophila koepferae, assembly GCA_030914345.1. NCBI lineage: Eukaryota > Metazoa > Arthropoda > Insecta > Diptera > Drosophilidae > Drosophila > Drosophila koepferae. The sequence goes on from JAUESR010000208.1 coordinate 4,125,503, forward strand.
CTCAACTCTTCCTGCCGTTGTGCGCTCCATGTGCCTGTTTTATGCGTTTTGCCAAACTGTCAATCAATAGAATTGTGTGTGTGTGGTATTTTGCTTCATTTTTTTTATTGCCTGCAATGCGTGGCATGTGAATGAGCGCGCGCGGGGCGTGCCCCATGTGGGCGGATGTGGTTTGGTTGGGTAGGTGGGCGTGGCCACGTGCAACGTCAAAGTTAACGTGCATCACGTGGCGTGCGCCTAGAGAGCGGCAATGTTATTTTTCGCTTTGTGACTGCGCTTTGGCGTGGTAACATTTGCATGGCGCAACGGAAAAACTAGCTGTAAAAAAAAAAAGAAAAGTAAGTGGTATGCGAGAGCTATGCTCGACTAGCAAATGACATGACTAAAGAGATATTATGGACATTAATGTGGAAGTTCTTTAATAATAAATGTTTTCATATAATAAAAAAGAATAAGAAAATGTTGTTCTATACTAATCATCAGGTTAAGGGCTTAGAGAATATGCCCTGCATTGCCTAGAAATAAAGTGCATAATTTATTGTACCTTGTCATATCCATAATGCCCTCTAGCTAATCAATTACCATCTACAGGGTATTCTTAACCAAAAAAGTAGCAAAATGCGTTGCCAACAAGTGTCGTTGATGTATGGATACGTCGGTTGGTTCCACATTGAAGTCAGCGCAAAATATTTTGGCAATAATTTAAAACGTTGCGCTTTCGCTTCGACGCAGCCTTTCAAATGGCCCCAATTGTGGTCAACAGCCGACGAAAAGCCATGCAAAGTGAAAATGTTGCCTCAGTTGGTTGCCTTTTATTTTTTAGTCATCTCTTTTCCTCGTTTCGTCTTTGGGCATTTCTTTCGCTCGTTAGCGCAGAATTCTGAGCCTAACGTCCATCGTCCTCAACCCTGCCAAAAAGGAAACAGCAGCGAGCTTGGCAAAAGAAGAAAAAAAAAAACCTCAAGTGGATGCGTTTTGCATGTGCCTCCGATTTGGTTTGTGTCCTGCGCTTCACTGTCGTCCTTGACGAGGTCTGTGTGGGTGTGGGGCGAAGCGGGCGTTGGACGAAATCAATACATCTAACCTCGACTTTGATATCAGGCGACTAACGGAAGTTGACTGTCTGCTTGCCGTAGGCATGCAATGCACAGACACACACAGACACAGACATGTGTGTGAGTGTGTGTGTGTGTGTGTGAAAGTCATGATTATGTCTAATAGATGTCCAAGTCAATCGATGTTCAAACACTTGACACTCAAGCTCTTGCCTTTGGACGTGCCAAAGTCAAGCAATTTTTTTCTGTTCTCTCTCTCTCTCTCTTCTTCTCTCTCTCTCTCTCTCTCTCTCTCTCTCTCTTCTCTTTCTCTCTCTTATGTGGCACAGCTTGTGCCCAAATTGCATTTTGAGTAGCTTTAAAGCAGGTTGAGCTGTGCGAACTTGATCAATTTGCTGGGAAACTGTTTATAAATATCATCCGTCCTACTACTAATGGATGCGACAATATTTCGACTTAATTATATATATTTAGCAAATTGTATAAATTAATGAGCTGAAACAGTTTTGCCAAAAAAGAGCGAACCACAAAAAAACGCACTAAAAAAAAGGCCATTTGCGACAATCAAAATGATTAAGTGCCTCCGATACGAAGCAAAAGTAAAAATAAAACACAAATGAAAATGAAAAGAGAACATAAAATAAAACAGAGCAGAATAGTTTATTTTCTCGTGCTTCTCGAAGTTTTAATACACTTGCGAAGCGAAGAGATTGAGCAATTGCCTTTAGTTCCTTCATTCAGTTGTCTAATTGAAGAATATTTTCGGTTGCTCCTCTGTGAGAGTTCTATATAAATGTTCTTCAAGTTATGTATATACTTATTTATTTATGTATTAATGTGTGCATGTATTTATATATTTATTAAAAATTACATATATTTAAAAAAATAATATATATACATTATAAGTTTCTAATGATTTTTTTTTTAATTTAATTTATTTATATTAAATATTTTTTATTTATAAATTTTTAGATTTTATTTATTTATTTTTTTAATTGTAATTTATTTTTAAAAAAGAAAAAATGGTTTTCCTAATATATTTGAAATAAAGACAGCTATAAATTGTGTAATCATATATAAGATTTTAATATTATATAATATGGATTATATGTGCAATTAAAATTTATAATACTTATATGATATTAAAATTCAAGGAGAAAAAAAAAAAAAAAAAAAAAAAAAAAAAAAAAACAATTCCATAAAATTTTGATTATAATCAGGTTTATCAAAGAAAATTTATTGATTCATATTTTGGCCTAGTGAAATAAATAGTTTATATGCAGGTTCTACGTAATAATTCCCTTAGCAAAACTCGAAGTAAGAATTCTTTCGAATTGAGAGACTCTCAGGACTTTTGTTATCAATACATTATGTTGTGTCATTTATCTATATCAAAGCAAAACACACTTGAGTGCAAATTGGCAATACCCTATGCAAGGGTAAACACACACAGGGAGGGAGGAGAGAGAGAGATGGGTAGAGCGAAGTGAGTGTGAAAGAGAAACCATATATTGCGTATACGCAACGTGGCATGGCCTTGCGCAATAAACACACAAAATGCTGGACGCGGCTGGCTAAGAAATATGACCGTTGCGTCGCTTAAAACAATTTAAACTGAACAAGTGTGTGTGTGTGTGTAAGCAGATATTTTTTTTTGCTGTTCATCTTAAAAATACGCTTAACTGTTCGCTCCTCCTGCCGCTTGCCACGCCCACCCTGATGCGCCTGCAGCAACAATAACAATAACGCCCCGGGGAGTGATTAAAATATAATAAATTTAAGTTGAAAAACGAAGAAAGGCAGCGGGCACAGACCGTAAGAGATTAAGTGCTACCCACAGCATAAAACCGCACATGCAAACGCCGCCCAGACAACCAGACAACCAACCAACGAACCACCCAAGCCCCACCCCACCAGCGAACCACCTAACCGACCAGCCACATGGTGCGGCTCTGCTTTGGTCTGGTCCGGCTGTGGCCCAAAAAGTGTGAACATAATTTAACATGCTGCCGCTTGGCTCAAGCTTTTTAGACAGCCTTCAAGTGTTTTGGCCGAATGAGTGAGACAGAGCGCGAGAGAGATAAAGGGCGAGGGAGACAGAGCGCGAGACAGATAGAGAGCGAGAGAGAGTGAGCATGTGAGTGAGTTTTTTATTTTTAAGTTGAATGCGAATTTGATTTGCGGCATTTTAATTTATGAACTGTTTTGGCAGTGTAGGCGGCACATCAACATATCCTCTTATACGCCCAAGCCAATGCTTGAGTCGCAGCTGTTGGGAGTTGCCTTTGTGCTGAATGCCAAATCAAGCAGCTGCTCCACCTACAATTTGGATGCTCGTTAGGGCAGTGCACAACTGGGGTATATTAAGCTTGTGCTACATTGAATACAATTTAAAGCTAGCTCTGAACATGATTTAAAATATAAAATAATGTAGCTTGATCATTTTTATGCGTGTATGATGCAGTCAGTAAGACTCAGCTGCCAATTTCTGTACTTTTTGGCTTTGTTGTATTTTAATTTTTGTTTATTTCTTGTTTTTCTTGTTTACTTTTTTTTTTTTTTTGGTAGGTTTGAACCTCAGCCTTTAAGTTGCGCTGTTCGAGCTTTTTTCCCGTCTGTGTTTTTTCCACTCGGAATTTTCTTTACTTTGGGTTATCTGTATCTATGCGCAGCTCACATGTGTGAGTGTGGGTGTGTGTGAGGTGGGCGTTTGGTCGGTTTATCAACGGCATGGCATAAATCTTTTATCTACCAGCCACAGCTGTGTCTCTCCAGGAGTTTGCTGTATTCCTTGCCTAATGAATACGCAGAAAGTTGCTAATGAAGCAACCAGTTGATGTGTCGGGGACCATAGAAACCCATACGTATTTATGGCTCAGCATATGAATACATAAGATACAAATACACACACACATGTGTAGAGCGAAAGTGCATAACGGTTTGGCTTATGTGTATGCATAAGCGACAGATTGAATAATTACACCCTCGGGAGAGCAACATTGTGTAGTACTTGCCACAAAAGATTGCAATGAACAAGGCCAAATGAGGTTCGACTGAGGCATGAGCATAATCTAAATATAAATGTGGTGTAATGGGTATGAACATTATTTGTGATGAAGGTCTGTGAATCTAACATAAGCATCATTTAAGCTCACATTATAGCTAAAGTAACGATAAGTAACGGGTGAGAGGATTAACTTACAGAGTGGACATAGATCAGGCAGAACTTGAACTCCTTAAATGTAGCTTTAAGGCTTATTTTCCATTTTTCCATTTCTTATATCAAACAATCTTATGCTGTGATGCAATTAGAAAATAATATTCAATTTTTTTTTTTAATATTATTTATTATAATTTATATATAAAAAATTATTATTGATTTATAATTAATGTTTGATAAATGTTTTATTATAAGAATTAGAGACGGCTTAATTCAAACGTCTAAATAGTTGAAAATAAAAGTAGTTTTATCCTATGACTCGCAAAGTGAAGAGCTCTTGCCAAACTTTGAACTTAATTAAGAACTATGCGGCTTGAAAAGTTGCGGCTTATGCAGCCAACTCAATTTCAATTGTTTGGGGTAGGTAAATTGATTTTGATCCGGTTTTTTTTTTTTGCGGCTCTGAAGCGTTGCACTTAATGCGACCAGAAGGTAGTCAAAAAAATAGAAGAAGAAGAAGTCCCTCTTGATTCGAATGCTTGCTAACATTGTGGACGGGTGGGAATTGAAGGGCTGAACCAGGGCAAATGGTAAATAACGATAAATAGGAAAAAGTTGGTTTGAAAATTGCTTGGCCAAAGGCAAAGTCAATGATGTTTGGACCACTTCACTGCAGTACTGCAAGCAACAACAACAACAACAACAACAACAACAAGGAAAGCAACAATGAGCACAAAAGTCAAGTCTCGTGGCAGTTGCGTGCTTAAAGCGTAAAATTGTTTGTTATAAAATTCAATTGCTTGCTGTAGTTGTTGTTGTAGTTGGCTTAATGCGCCAGTGCAATGGTCTAGAAAGGAAAAAGGAAAAAAAAAAGAAAACTGTAGAAAAGTAAGTAAAGGAAAAAAATCGGGAAAATGCCAAGAAAGTTTAGCTTCAAAGTTGAGTAGGTTCTTTTGTCTTACGCTGAGATTGTGCACTGCAACGAGTTGTGCTATCAGTTTCGTTAGAGTTCCTTAGCTGATGGGGGACAGCACATTGCAGCGCTACATGCAAATTAGCATAGGTCATGCTGAGCTCGGAACTGACATGATTAAAGCTAGACATGAAAATTGTGATACTTGATGTACATATATATCCTAAGTATATACATATATTGACAGCAGATCTGTAATATTCTGTTGTTGGTATTAATCCTTTGTAGTAATGGTGAATGATGAATGATGAATGATGAATGATGAATGATGAATGATGAATGGTGAATGATGAAATAAGACTAACGAATCATAAATGATGAATGATGATCAATGTGTGATGAAAGATGAGTGATGGATGATGAGTGTTGAGTGATTTATGATGAGTGATGATTGATATATGATAATAAGAATGATACTGAAAGATTAATAAAAGACTAATGTTGCATGATGGGTAATGAATGATGATTATTATGCGATAATGAGTATGATTATGATGGAGAGTTAGAATACAATGATAATGATAATGAGAACTGATAGATGCCCGTAGGATATGATGCTGTGAAAATAATATGAATATATAGTGATAATCGAAAAGCTCAGTCAGTTATGTTGGTAATTTGATCGTCTTGCTATTGCTGCTTGCATATATAAGAAAAAATATCAAAGAATAAAAAATAATGATTCCAATAATATTGTATAATTTGTAGGAATAATTGTAATAATAATATGAATATTATCAGTATATTCACTCATCCGTTTTGGTAATCAATAAATTCAATACATTTTCATTCAGCAGCTACGCTTCGTGATACTCTTTGTTGAAGCTGAAGATGCTCATATATGCATACATATAAGTAACTGCGTATGTATTGATGCGTATATGAACAGGAATTTGCTAGTTAGTGAGAATATGAATGGTATGCATTACCTGGCCATTATTTTATATAAGCAGCAGCGAGTGCCTTAACGTGGCCCAGTTGTTAGGTGAGCTCGTTGTGCCAGTTATCATCATATATGTATGTATGTATGCCATCCCTATCAGCCGTTGTCCTGGCAGCGAACAGCAGGCGATGCCCGGGAATGTGCGTATGGGCGGATAGGCAACCTGTTGCCGGGCCACATTTATAGATCGTGCTTGACGTCGTTTGACAACAAATTGCGCATATCAAATTTACGAAAATGTCTGTGTGAAGGCTTGACAAACTAATAGAATTTGTTGCCTGACTGCCTGCCTGGGTAGCTGTGTCGTTCTCTTGCTGTGTTGTGTGCAAAGTGTTTGGTAATGGCCATCGTACTCCTTCCATGGAAAATTGTAGGCGTTGTCAGAGGACGCGACTCGATGCGTTGCTCAACTTGCTAAGTTAGCAGCCAGCTGAGTTCTGGCTCTAATGTCGCTATTTCGCGCTTCATACGCGGTTGGCGTGACACACACTCAGCCTAATACGCATGGCAACCCATCAAAGTGTGTGTGTGTGTGTGGGTGTGATTGTCTAGAAGTCTACACTCTGAGAAACAGAGCGCAATGCTTAAGGCTGGTATAAATGCTTGTTGAGTGAGATCTTAACAAATATTTAAGTGTTTTTTACATTAGCACAGTTTTATATAAAATTTATAAATATTTGTCATTATTCTATATAAAACGCAGAAAATATTATTGAAAATATTACAAGTAAATTCGAGCTTACTGTAAATATAATATTTAATTTTTCATGAATTATACTACAAATAATAATTCTTATTTTTGTAGGATTTCCATTCAACCATATTTTAACTATTATACCCTGAATTCCCATTTTCAATAGTAAAAAAATATATTTATATTTCTATTTTAAGAAAACTCGTATGTCACTTGAGAAGTATAATATTTATAAAATATGGAAGACTTCCAAAAGTGCCTCATTTTCGCTCAGTGTACTTGGCATCAACAAGACAATGCCTAAAAATTTTCATATTTGCGGCTTTATAGCTGCTATATTAATGATTTTTAGGGTATAATAATGTGTTATCACGCCGTAGTTTACTCACTCATGAGCTTAGATATGGCTAATTCATTTGTTTTACACATACACACACACACAACTCTCTCTCTCTCTCTGCTCTCTTTCTAATTTGTCATTTGCTGTCTCTCTTTCATGGCCAGACAGTGTCATTTGCATACGTATTTTGAATTTTGATTGAGTTGTTGCACATAATTTATGGACGCGACTGCAGAGTCCAGTGAAGCATTTTGTTGTTTTGTTTTGTATATTTCTCGGCATTTTGTTATAGATTTTCATTAGAGCTGGCATTAATAAACATTTTGTGCGCCCTGATTTATTGTGCTGCATTATGCAAATTAGTGTCGCGCATAAATTCCTAAAATTATTATCCAGTCTGTTTCCCTAATTAAATGACAAAACATACCAAACAAATTTAAGCCAACTAAAACAAAAGCAAAATAAAAAAAAAAAAAAAATATAAAATCATTTCTTTTTTTGTTGCTTTTCGTGGCATTTTTTGGCCATAAGCAGAATTAATAACCTGCCACTAATTTGTGAGCCAAATGAGTTTTGTCAGCAAAAAGGAATTTGTTACAACCAAAAAGAAGAAGAAGAAAAAAATCAATAGATTTACATAATTTTATTTGGCCACAATTTTATGAAATTGATATAGTTTTTGTTTCATTTCATTTGAATTCTATTGTAATTAGAACGAAAAATATCATTGTGGTCGAAATTGTTACAATTTTTATGTTATTCTTACTGTAAACAAAGTTCAATAGACTTTAAATGGTGTTATTTTTGATAACAGTATGAAAATAATGAGAATTTAATTTTATTTAAACGCAATTTGTCGTAGAAATGGAAATTATATATACATATAAGTAAATATATTTTCCATTTGATTTTTGTAAATATTGCATTTATAGTAATCATAATGAATTTTTCTGTACTCAATGGAATTTATTTTATTAGAATTCTCTCTGTCATATTTAACACATAATTAAAATTGAGTAATTAAGTTTCCGTCTTTAGATTTTGAAATACTTTTATTATAACCAAAACTTAAATCAAAGTATGAATATTCTAGTTGAGCGTACAACACTGCGAGATATACAGAACGGTTTGCAGAGCTGTTTTTTCCATCATTCTATCTATTATTTTAAGCATCCGCTCTACTTTGCGCAGCTGTTTGCCATGGGCTGCAGTATGGATTTTACTATGTGAAATTGGCTATACAAAAAGTTTATGTTATGTTTATTTTCATAATGAAATTTGTAGAGCGTTAAAATTACCTTTACATGTGTGTATTTGGCAAAGCAAATTACTTTTGCTGAAAGCGAAAAGAGCGGGAGTGAAGTTATTTCATATCCAAATTATAAAGAATAAGGGCAGGAAACAAAATCTCTACTATCTTCACGTTCTATTCACTCGCTTTCACCTCTGCAAAACGTTTTCTATTGAGCGCCTTGCGTTGCACTGCTTATTTGACGCTTTTTTTCCGAGCCCTGTTGAGGGAGCGATACGATTGCTCTTAAATCGATTGCTCTCTGAGTCTTTTTTTTTTAAGTGTGAGTAAAAGACACTTATTTGCAGACATTGAGAAACAGAAACTTTTCCATTAATTCAGATTGTTAGGAAGGACTGTTAAGTAGAGTCATATGCTCAGTTCGATCTCCTTATAAAGATTGCTTTATTATGTATATTATGTTACGTTCTGCCCATTACATATACTTAATTGAAATTATTTAAGAGTATATGTAAGATCACTTCATATACTGCCACATCATTGAGATATTTTCGCCAACCAGAAATAACTATGACTTTCTAAATTGATCTTTAATTGTAGACCTATAGTCTGTAGATCTGTAGGCAAGTCTGTAGACCTTATCTTAGTTTAGTAATATTTCTTTCGTATCTAATAATAATAATTTTGAGTTAACTAAATACATTTGTATCTATTCACTATACTTTTGATTTAACATAACCCAAAAAGTTAATTTTAGTCTCACATTCAGGCTGAACATGTCAATATTGAATAGAAAAGTTTGTAATTAGTCGAATCAACTGAATTGAAGGCTTGCCGCTGGCTGACAGCTTAGCCAGGCTAATTGGTATAATACTTAGTGCTGCCGATTTAGGACGATTTTTTTTTGAGTGAATGAAAGAATGTTTTGCGTGCCGCAAAGCGGCTCCAATTAGGTTAAACAACTGCATTAGGCAAGAAGATAGAGAGATAGATAGAGTAAGAGAGAAGAGGGAGATAGAGGAAGCTAGCGAGAGTGTACCAAGCCCATTGAAACAGAATTTTCTTTTATGTTCATAATTGCTCTTATTTAAGGCACATAATCTATGGAGTTAGCAAATTTTCTCGCATTTGATAATTTGCATTCAGCATTTAATGACGATGGCTGGCAGAATTTTCATTTAATGTTTGGCATTCTGAAAATATTTCTTTATGTAATTGCTTTGAATGATACTCGGCACTTTTTAAATGTGAGGGAAGGAAAAAATATGTAATTTAAAGCGAAGTTTGCTGAGTTTAGCTTGATGTATAATTTATGTTGATCAAATAATTTTGAAGTAGAGAAAAGCTAAACAATACTTAAATAAGAAATTATCTAGAGGTTTAGCTTATTTTACTCAAGTTAAGTTTAACAATCTCTACACAAATAAGTTTGCTATCTTCATTATGCAAACTTTTTCTTTTAATAAATTTGATTTGCATTTGAATCTCTATTCTTAAGCAAACAAGAAACTAATTTAAGCAACTTGTCTATATGGCTGCAATGCAAACAGTTTAGTTCAACATTCCTTATAGAAGACAGGATCTGGGCAGGATATTTTTGAGTTGTAGCACAGGCAGAACACCATTTTCACTTCACTTTGATATACACTTTGTTTACCTATTTAGTCGAGCATGATTATTACATAACATTTCATGCTTTTAATCAAAATCTGAACGCCACGATGATAAATGTTTTGCCTGTCTGCCCAAACCAACTGCTCCGGCTCGCACTACGGCTCGCGCTCCGGCTCCGACTCCTGCTACAGCTTGGGTGCAAATATTCATAATTCAATGTTTAAACCGCAATTCATGCTCGTCTTTTATGCATATATATTTGCTCGTTTTTTACATTTTTGGTTGAGTTTTGCTGAGTTCGGTAACTGCTGCCAGTTTTGCTTTTTGGCGTTTGCTGCTATTCATATTAAAATTGGTTGCAACAGCAGCTGCGGGCTGCAGCCGCTTACCTGGGGTAAACCTGAAAAACGCTTTTGCATTTTCATAAATTTTTCGGCTTTGCCCACTGAAATCGACCCACACACAAACACACACACACACATACAGTGCTTGCCCCCATTTTGTCGAGCTACATAATTTAACCTCTGTTGTACTCGTGCCATGCCTTGAGTTTTATTTTATACACAGACTCGTGCTCCATGCCCCACTGGCCACAGCCGTTTGCAGTTCATGCAATAAAATTAAAATTAATTTTTAGTGATTGCGGATGCGGTTCAATCTTCCTGCCACGCCCATTCCACACAGCCGCTTCGCGTTAACCAAACGCATAATTTTTGAACCGTTTGGTCATCGGCGTCGGCGTCGGTGGGTGGCGGTGGCGGTGGCGGTGTCGGCATTGGCGGCGGTTTGACACCGCATATGGTTAAGACCACAATTGAATTGTAAATTCTTACGGCCAGCATATGGTTAAAAATGCTTGAATTTGCATGCATTGAGAGAAAAAAAGTTAAAATGTTACTGTGAATAAAGGAAATGCTTAAGGAAAGCACTATTTGAGATATAGTTTTGTTTTCTATGAAGAATTATTTTGAATCCTGACGCAATTCTTAGTACATATTCAACATAACGATTCCAATAAATTCATAAATAATAATTAATTAGAAAAATAAATTTCAATCAACAAATTCTATAAAAAATTAAAAGTTATACAACTAAGAAATGCCTTGTACTAATTCAGAAAATATATTATATTTAAGATGAACAGTTTTATGATTTTGTTTGCTTCCTATTTTTTTGTTTATTATTAAAATTTGTTGTTTAGTTTGAAATTTTCTCTGAGTGCAGGCAATCACGAAAATACGCTCTTAAATACCTATTAATTAACGATAAATTATTAATTTGTTTTGTTCTTTGTCATTTTTAGGCTGCATCAGATCAAACGCTCGCCACGTGGATGCCACTTGATTAAGTAGCAGGTAATTAAATTATAACTTAATAGTCATTGCCATCGAAGTGAACGAAAAATCGACACACATCAAACATATGTCGAATATATATATATATATAACATTGGAATTGTCTGAGAGCTGTATTAATTACAATTCTGTGTCATGAAGTGGTTGATTAAACTGACAGCTCACACTGAAGGATATTCGTAAATGCAAACCTGTGTGAGTCCTTAAGTGTCTTTTCGGTATGTCGACATCATTTTCAGCTCACATATCGCTCATTCACTCGATGACAGCTAACAAGAAAATATCATTTAGAGCACTGATTGACTGCTTAATTGAGTTTAGTGGAAATTGTGTGGAATGCATGTGAATAATATAAATATTTTATTTAATTAAGTGCATGTTTTTTATTTTTTTTATTTTTGACTTGAAATGGTAACGAATTTGCAATTAAGTGAAAGCTAGAATAGGAAATTAATCAAGTGGCATAAATTAGAAGGACATTGAGATAGAAAGAGGTACAGAGGTATATATAGAGTATATATAATAAAAGTTGTATTTCATATTTTATATTTATATTTTATTAGACGTTTTTCTACTTACTCGAAATAGTATAATTTATATAGATATATATCAAGTATACCAACTGACTTTTTTCACTCTAGACAATAAAAGCACTTAGGCAACATGACATTTCCATAAGCAACTCATTACTCGTCTAAATGTAGCTTAAACTTTGAATTATAACCGAGCAAATTTGTCTTCTAAGTCAGTTTTCGGGCCAAGGTTTTGCTATCGTATCGTCATCCGGATACTAATCGTTATCGTCCATCAGCTTAGCCTCAATCATTTGACAATTAACTCAATTAGTTAGCCACAAAAGTTGCCCACAAACGTCTTTTTCTTTTTTTTTTTTGGCCAAAGTCGACCAAATGTTCTGGTCTAAGCCATGTTTACATTGGGGCCAATGGAGGCAATGCCATTGCCAATGGATAGGTGCTTGTCGTTGTCTATCTCTTTTGCCAGCCTGACAAAGGGTTACTTTTCAACCAGATCAAATAAAATTTGAACAAAAGTGTGTCCTTAGGCCATTGTGCAGGACATGGGCGGGGAGAGTGCGCATTTAATTAGTCGCAGCTGCTGTTGCCTGGGCAATGCTTGGACTTTGACCAAAGGCAAATCAAATCAAAATGAAACTAAGAGGAAGCTAGCGTTCCTCCTCTTGTCATCTTGGCTAATTGAAACGTTTATAATAAAACTTTATTGTCGGCCTTCGTTCGGTTGGGTTCGACTTGTGCGTGTGTTTTGTTTTTGTTTGCTACAGTAGATGCGCTGCTGCGTCAACATTTACTTCAGTTGCTGCTCCTTATATTAGTTAAATTTTAAGCATTTTGTCACGTACATTGTGAACAATTGTGGGGGGGAAAAAAAATGAAGAAAATTGACTAGAACAAATATTTGATTAGCTAAATGCATTTGGTTCCGGCTTGATTCAATCTCAATATTTGACAATTCGAGTGCTTTGACACTCATTTATTATCAATTTACGTACACTCCAATCTATTAGAACAATCCAGTCGTCAATCAATATTAACAATAATTTGTCAAAAGCAATCAATAAGTAATTAAAATCAACTCCAAGTGCAGCTGGTAAGCAATAAAGTAATTTTATTACTGATGCTCAAGAGATATGAGTAGTGGTACTTCATAATGTAGATAGTTATGATAATGTTTTTGTGTGTCCTATTGGAGAATTCATTGATTTACTATACACATTTATTTTGAGTTAGAAATATTTTATATTAATATGTTGTAGTTAATATTATTGACTATTATTTATTAAGTATTAAATGTTATATATTATTTTTTTTGTATATTATATTTTATTATGCATAATTATTTATATTTTAATTTCAATTTCAATTTTATTTTTATGAAAAATATTTAAACAAATTTTTTTTTCAATTTAAAGTTAGAGCTTTGTATACTTCATTCTGGAAAAAATTTATTAACTCTAATTATTTTTTTCTTTCTTAACAGAAAACTTGAAGTATCAAATTTTCTATATCATATATTAATTATATTTGAAGTCCTTCCTTCAAAAATAATATTGCTTGTAATTCATTCAAAACCACATCAAAATTTACACTGACATTATTAGTTATGTTCATGATTTTCCATTGCACTTTTGCTGCCCATTACCTCTTTTCTTCCTCAGCCCCTTCACACTGCCTATACATTAAATACAGTTGTATTTATTCTCTTACCTCATTTTATACATATATTTGTTGTTGTTTTGTTACCCATGCTCTTTTCACTCTTGCTCTCAACTGTTTTTTTTTTTTCTCTTATTGCCTTTTGTAGTTTTTCACTTGATTTACTCGACTGCTGCAATGTTTTTATTAGTTGTAAAATATTTGCAGGATTCACTGCCTTGCAGGAATCTTCTTCTCTGTTGCCTTTTGCTATTTTGTTGCTGTTGTTTTGTTTCCATTGCCCCCGTCCCGTTTCGCCTGCTCTGTTTCCATTTCATTGGCAATTTTCATTTGCCTGTTTGGCGCGCAATTAGCTCTTAAATATATTTGTATGCCCTGGCAGTCGAGTATAACGCTTTAGTCATCAATTTGGCAAACAATATTTATATATGTATACACATTCTTGATTAAGCGGCAATTAGAATTTATTTTCCTAACAGCGTATTTAGTCTTCGTCCACTTGGAGATAACAGATCTTTATTGTATATATATATTTATTTTTTGTTTTGCTTGTCTGTATTTTTATTTGGTATTTGTTTAATGTGTTTTATTTATTCTTTGGGGGCAGTTGGTGCCTGTTATTTGTTATTTGCTTCTGTTCCTGCTTTGCTAATTAAGCACAACATTTTCCCATTAATCAAATTACATTTTGCCCACTGTTTCGCTTAAACGCTCTCTTTATATATATTTATACCTAGATACACTTTGTTCCTGTTGCATATCCCTCATAATTTTCACTGTCTGCTGCTCTGCTGCTCACAATTCTCTTCTTTTTTTTTTTTTTTGGGGTACTTAATTAAAAGATTACTTCTGAAAACTTTGTGTCTGAGAACTTAACGTCAACAGCTAACAGTTAACAGAGCGCTGTGCGCACTGTTTGCCTAAAAACTTAAACCAAATAAGAGGAAATTGCAAAAGTAAACACATTTAGACACAAACACACACAAACATACACATGCATAGACTCACCCGCACACTTGTTAAAAAGTGTTTGTATAGACAATTTTGGGGGAAAAAAAGAGAAGAAAAATGTGAAACTTTAATTTAGCTGCACTTGTACTCCATTTCAACAAGGTTGCACTTTAAAGCTGACACTAAGCCCCCCACAAGACTCGACCATACTACTATTCTACACTCTGCTACATAGTTGAGCATTCCATATAGTACGTGTTACGCATACGTTTCAACTTTTGCCCACTTGACAAATAGCTGCAGCAGCAGAGGCAGCAGAAACAGCAGCGAAAAAAAAGTGGAAGCAAAAAGTTGCATCATCGGAAAGTTGCATAGGTAGAGTTGCAGCCGATGCTATGCCACGCCAGCATTCACTTTATTATATATTATATGTTTTGAGCATTTGCGAGGGTTGCTCACTAAGTTTTTGAGCTACCTGTCTTTGCAGTTGCTTTTCCTTTCTATAATCAAAAGTATTCGCTTGGGAAATGTATGATAATTTCAAATAATCGCTTGGATTTCTTTTAATTATCTTTTATTTTCAAGAATTTTATTTCTGTTTAATTAATTATTTTTTATAAGTATATCTTAACATTGGAGGATTTTTATATAATTTAAAATAATAGTTTTTAATGTCATATAATTATTAATAAATTTTATTTTTAATAATTGTTGTGAAGAATTTTATTATATTTATCATGAGACCAAACTTGAATAATCATTCTTATAATGCAAGAATTTTACTCAAAAATTTTAGTTATATTAAATGTTTAAACAAACTGCGTCGTTTTAGAAGATGAAGATCTCATCATCAAAAGACTCATATAATAATTATTATTATCAATTTTATTTGCTTTATTAACTGAAGAATATATACACACAATTTTCCGGCATTTGGTATCTAAGATAGCCTTCGGCAACCCTCGTTTCATATGCTAATTTTTCGCTTATATGAAAATGTTTTCAAATGTCACCTTTTGTTAATTTTGCTTATTTTTTTTTAAGCTTCCTGTCAAGTATGTTTTTTTTTAATGCCATGTCTGACGGCGTTAGCAAACAAATTTGCAAAGTTTAATTTCACGTTAATAATGTTATTTGTTGTTTGTAATTTTTTTATATTTTAATTTTAATATTAATTTCTGTTGCCCTATGCGACAAAGTTAGAAGGCGTTCATTGAACCTACACATGCATGCATATGTGTATTTATATTTATTACATATTTTTATTTTTATTAAAAAATACTTTCTTTTTTTTTTTTTGCAAAAGTTGCTTGACGCGTTTGACGGTATTCGTTGCTCTTTAGACGCGAAACTTTTTGTGATCAAAGGCTCGCAACATACACACGTGTGTTTTCATTACCAAGTTATGTGTGTATGTGTGTGTGTTTCTAGAGATTTAATTGGTTTTTTGAAAAAGCTCAACAAGCCATGCTAATTAGTTGCATGTAGTAGCTTTGCCTTCAGTCATCGCGGCTGCCTTTGATTGTGCAACAGAGCTACTATGCAGCTATATATGTATATATATTTATACAAATATTTATATATATATTTAAGGAGCTTTACTTTTTGTAAATTACTTAATCCTTAGCAACTTTATAAACAATTGAACAAAATGTAATAAATATTTTTAAGCTCCTGCAATAATTGTAAACAAAATAAATAAAAGTAAATTCATATTAGGATTATTTTTGTTTGACGAAAGTTGTTTGGCTAGTTGATGGCGCAAAAAAAGTAAATAAAATAAAATAAAATAAATACAAATTGCTCTGTTTATTGAATAACTTATAAAGCATATTGGTAAATTGTTTTGGCGTTTAAAATAATAAAATTTTCGATACATTTTCTGCTGTTAATTTTCTAAAAGAACGTCAGGCAAAGCTGTTCAAGTAGAGGTTATCCCATAAGTAGATACACTCTTAAAAAAGGAGATAAATGAAGTGAGGTATGCTGGAAAGCAGAGAGCAGATTGTCATCTTTTTTAAATCCTAAATAATTACAGGATATTACTGAATTAGGTTACAGGTAATTTTAAATATTTTTAAATGTATATTTATATATAATATTTTGAATATTTACAGAGTATTTTAATAGATGTTATTTATTAGTTTTATAAGTAATTTAGCAGCAACTTGAGCAACTGCAAGCTTTGCAAAAGTACTTCTGAAAATATACATATAACACGACTGAAGCCTATAACAGGATATGCTTCAGTCTGTTAGATCCAACTGCTCTCATTTAAAAAAATTTCTTTTCCCCTTTTTACTAATTTACGATTTTAGCTTTGCATAAAGCAAGCGCAGCGTGTGACTGAATATAAATGCCAGCGAAATCAGATGCAAATGCTGCTATTTTGGCAGCTTTTACAGTTGTGGCGGGTGTGTGGGTATGTTTGAGGGGGTGTGGCCTTCTAGCTGTTGGCAACTATTGTGTATTACATATATTGTGTCTAATGTGCAAAAAATTGAGCTCTGCAACTGCAAAATAATTAAATTCCAGCTGCAAAGTTTATAGCAAGGCAAATGTCTTAGTAATTTCTTGACTGTGTGCAACTGTGGATGTGTGTGTGTGTGAGAGTGCTTGTGTGTGTGTGTGAGAGTGCTTGTGTGTGTGTGAGAGTGCTTGTGTGTGTGTGTGTGTGTGTGTGTGTGTGTGTGTCTATGTGTCTCTTATAGCAACTTATGCCCTCAACTTATTGCTACTGTTCCCGCTGTGCATATTGTTGTTGTTGTTGTTGTTTTTGTTGTTTTTGTTTAGTTTGCTTGCTTTCATCTGTTGTTGTTTGCTTTCTTACGGCCTGTCAGTAGCTCAGCGGCTCAGTGGTGCAGCGGTGCAGTGGTGCAGTGCTGCTGTGCTGGGAATTATATCGTTTGGCTTGTAGTTTGTTGTTGTCATTGGCTTTGTTGCACTTTTCTTGCACATACCGGAAGGAAATGAGCAAAAATGACAAAGTTAACGGATGCGCACAAAACACAGTGCACACAGAAGCGAAGTACACACACATAGAGAAGCGTAGAAAACCACACACACACACACATGAAGAAAGTGAGCGCATGATGTCCTGCGTGTATGGCCAATGCCCTGGCGCAGGATATGTGTGCGGAAAGCACAAAATTTTACATGTATTTGATTTATGTGCGCTCTCAACTCTCAAGCAACACCAATGTAAGCTGTCACAGTGTGTGTGGCGGTCATGAAGTTCCAATATAAATACAAACACACATGCACACACACACACATAAATATATATGCACACATAGTTGTTCGTGCATATTTCAGCACTTTTACAGAGCAAATGTCCTGGCAAGTAAGCAAATCATAGCCTACATTTCCGTTGTTGTTTTAACAAGGCAAATGCGTCGACTTTCCTTTTTGCCATGCACTTGCATTGGGGCATGATCAATTTGTGATCGAGCATGCAACGCTAAGAGGTAGAGATCTATAGAATAGACGAAACTTCACTTGAAGCTCGATTTGTAGATCGATTTGTATCGATAACATATGATATCGATTTGATTTTTAATGAACTATACAATTTTAAATTTAATTTTGGAAGCTCGTACTTGTAATTATATGACAACTGGTTATATACAATAGTATAGTTGCAAGTAGTCAAAGATATCGATTTCAGCTTTATCGATTCTACTGTATAATAGTTATGCAATTAAATTCTTATTTTCCTTAAATCCTTTGATTTATATCAAACAGTTCACAAGATCTTATCTCAACTTTGCTCTCAGCATCTCCCCAAACTTCTCTGAATTTACTCAATATTTCTACAAAGAAATATTTATCTATATTTCCTTTAAAGCGTATTTATACTTCGTCAACTCGTAACTTGATGTATATTTTCTTTGGTATTTTTCTTTATTTTTTTCTTTTGCTTTTTATTTTCAGTCTCTTTTATTCTACTTTGGATGCGCCTGGGATTGTACATACTTTTCCAAGAGCTCTCTCGGCGTATATGTAAGCCTGTAAAAGTTGCTGCTTGAAAATTTGCCCATAAATTTGCACAAGTCTCTTACAATATCCAGGCGCACCAGTTTTTTCTGCCCTGCGGTCCAATCTGCAATTGTCGTGGCTTTAAATTTTCTAGGCCATAGTAGAATATCTTGTTTTTTAAATCAAAATCGATATGGAATTGGCTATTTAATGAGCCCAGTGTTGGACTGTCATCGAAGCGTACCGAAAACTAAAGACAAATTTTTGTATATATAGGGAAAAGAGAGAGAGAGAGAGAGAGAGAGTGGGAGAGTAAGAGAGTGAGAGGGGACCATAGCTGTAGCGATGGCAAATTGCGATTGTGCTAGGGGTTGAATTGGGCTTGTTGCCGATTCAAGTTATGTTTTGGCCACTTTGCTTTTCATTGTTATTCATTGAAAACCCATGTATAAAGGGTATAATGGGTTTAGTGATGGCATATGTAACTATTTGTTATATTTATCATGTATGCCTTGCAAACGAATTCTATTCTTGTAAATTAATTTAAAAAGAACTTTTAATATTTTTCAGATATGTCAACTCATTTGCCAAATATTACTCAAAATCTTTTTCAAAATTTGTTTTTTGAGCGTAGCTCGAGAACCATCAAAGGTATAGACTACTCACTGCAAATACATACATGTATTGCTTCAGAATATAGCTAAAAGTAGCTTTAAAAGTTGTCTTTGATATCTCTAAGCATTCAATATCGTTGACTCACTTTTCGAAAAGGCATTTTCAAGCATTGTTTGAGACCTATAGACATAGAATTTGTTGCTAAAACTAGAATTAGTTTTTCTTTTTATTTCATTACTAAAATCACATTTTTTGCTATAAATTATGCATAGTTCGGAAATATTCGCTTGGTGTAGGATATCTTCTAGTTGCATATGCACAACTAAAACACTTTCCATTGGTTTGTTTTGGTTTCGTTTTGAAATTTCATTTATCAGGGCCATAAAACGTTACTTACCACGGCACCTCCCACCTGACCCATCTGCTAACTGGACCCCATTGCCATCCCGTGTCAACAGGCAATTATTATAAAAGCCTGAGGGTTGAGTGCGCGTGGGCTGGGCTGGCTCGGATCGGCTGGGTCTCTGGACGCGCTGAGCGGGCCCAGGTATGGGACGCGTCTACAATTACGAGTATGCTAAATGCCAGGCGACTGAAAAATGTGGCTTTAAATTGCATGAAATCATCGCATCGCATTCCGCAACTAATGAAATTAGCGATACGACTTGCCCCCCAACCAAACGAGGTCAGTCCTCGGGCAATAACAGTGTCAGCAATGGAACCCTTTTCGTTTTCGTTTGGCTATTTTTATTTTGTTCTGTTTATTTCGTTTGTTTTCGTTAATATTTTTCAGTGGGATCTGAAGGGGGACTGTCGTTGTTGTCCCCAGATTTGTGGGTCGCATTGGATTTGCTTATTTTGTCAACGATTACAAAATTCTCAGCATGACAGTGATTCGTTTCGCAAATTGGGCATTAACAATTATCTCAGCGGTAAGCTAGGCAAAGATCGCACCATAAATCCAACATCATAAATAAAAAATTTGAACCAAAGTTTACTCCTGCATGACAATCAATATATCAATCGATGTGTATATATACATAACAGCTATTCGAACTGACTGCAATAACTTTTATTATCGAGCTGCTTAACTCGCACTGTGTCCGGGGTAACGAGTATGGAGCCTCGATATGGTTCTTCATATATTTTTTACCAGGCATTACGTTGCATACGATGTTTTTGGCAATATATCGAATATTTTGTAGCAGCCTGGGCCTGGACCCAATTGTGCGTGAGTATTGCAAAACAATTAATTCACATACGTTAAAATCAATATTGCATTCCTTACAGTCCATAATATTTAATTTAACCGGCGGCGTTATATTACTCATTGCCACTATCATTGTGCTTTTCGCAATGAGGGAGCATTGTGGTAGTGAATCTGCAAAACACTTCTATTATGCGAGTATTTTTGGATTATTGGCGGGTGTTTGCCATATAAGTAATGGTATTATGTGCCTATTTTTTATTCCCCTATTCGAGTTGTACGTATTCCAAATGATTTTCAAAATACAAATTTCTCTCATACTCCAATCAATTTTATATCCTCAGCAAATTGGCAAAGAGAAGAGCAGCAAATTGATAACCATGTGCCGAGTAGAATATTGTAAATATCCCAGATTTTATGTGAAATTCCTGTTTAGATATATATTTTTGTTAAATCCAATAAAGTATTTTAACTTGTGTTGTGTGGCTTGTGCTAGGCATAGTTTGATTACCTTCAAAGTTACATTGTCTACAAATAAAATAATTTTCTAGAAGCAAATTAAACACAAAATCTTAGTTACCAGTTATTGTTGTTGAGATCCAAGCGTTTATAGAGCAGATAAGCAGGGAGATAGAAAGATGGTTAGAAGCAGAAACTGACGTAATGGCAGGTCAGATATTTGACTCAACTCATGATTATATATTCTTCAATGCGTATTCTAACTGCCTATTAAAATTAACATGCAAGTTAAATATTTACTGTAATATATACCTGTTTAAATTTTCTGTTCTCCATTCCTTACTTTCTTTTAATTCATTTCGCCATTATAAAAATATTAAAAACATTTTACCATGAGTGTTTCAATGCTCCTGTTAAACTTTGCCAGCAACTTGTCTTCAATGTTGTCAAGTTAAAGAAAAACTTTTGGTTTCATTTCATATTTGCTACACTTAAACTGATTAAACTAAAGTTGAGTGATTTGATTAAATCTCTTTAGTTTATGTTTTGTTTAGTTTAATTTTTCTTATTTTACTTTCTAGTTATTTTCTAGTTCGCCTTAGCCAGCAGCTTCAATCAATTTCACTTGAATACTTTGTATGAACCCTTTTCGGTGTTCCACTTGAACTGTGTAGAAGGGTGGCCGAGCCCAACTATTTGTACGGGCCGCTCTTGTTGTTATCGTTATTTGTTATTATTATTGCTCCAGCGTCTAGCCAGGGGCAATAATCAATAGTTTGTATTTTGGCGACCTTTGCGTGTTGCTTAATCGCTTGAACGGCAAAAAAAAAAAAAAAAAAAAAAAAAAAAAAAAACGAAAAGTAAAAAAGGAAAAACAGGTTGAATATGGGAACCCACAAAATATTGTCGACAGCTCAACTGAATGGAGTCGAACTTAACTGAGCTCAAGTGTTGTGGAAAGCTCTAATCGTGTATTATTTACTCAGCTGCCAATCAATAAATTGCTTTTCGCCAATCATCATTGAGTGAAACGAGTCTCAGGAACTTAACGCAGTATGCGTCATAATTGTTTGGTATTTTCATTAAATTGTCAGCTGGCATTAGCGGGCTGATCGAACGACGAGCCACAGTGGGGCAAAAGCGTTGGAAATTCAAGCAGAATTCTAGGTAAAGAATTTTATGGAAAAATAAAATGAAGTTTTTTGTTAGAATGACAGTAAAGTCAATGTGTAACAGCAAATTTAAGAATATTCTAGTCGGGCATAAGCGACTCTATAATACTCTATAAAACTACGCAATCGATTGCTCTGCGAGTTTTTTTTTTTTTGCAGGCATTGAGAAAAGGTCAACAGATATCTGCGAGCTCTGGAATTTTCATATTTAACCTAACTCCGATAAAGTATTTTATATAGCAAACCATTTATTCAGTTTGATCACTTCATTGTTCTTTAATTTCTTCAGTAATCAAAGTTTATTTTTTCTAATATCAATCTATTCTATATTTTAAATTGAAATTCTATGCTTTTCATTTCACGACAAGTGTGCGTATTTGATATACGCATTAGATATTCATACTTCGTCAAGTTGTCAGGCTCAGAAGAGACAGGCCTTCAATCAAATGTGCAAGATTGACAATCATGCGATTCAATTCAAAATGTCTGTGCATATTCATAAGCATAAAGGATTTGCTAAAGAGCGCAGCGCAGAATAGCTGACAATCAAAATAGACAATCGACTAACTCACTCAGTGACTGGTTGACTAGTTGACTGATTGACTGACTGACTGACTGACTGACAGTCGTATATGCTAATATATGCAATCGGATGCGAGCGCATGAAATGAATGCGAATGAGTTCATGTAAATCTGTTGCAGCTGCAGCTGCAATTGTTGCTGCTGTCAGTCAATTGCCGTCGCTGATGATGAATGCAAACAGACAGCACACTTTAGCTAGGCCAGCTCAACTAGTGCTCGTATTTTAGATTTTAGTTTCTGTTTTTCTCTCTCACCCTCTCTCTCTAACTTTCCCACTATTTGGCTTTTCCACATTTCTCAATTTGATGACTTGACATGCGATGCCAACAAAACGCATAAATATTAAATTGTAGCGCTCACCCAAAGCAATGAAATGTCTACAGAAACTGCTGAATTGAGCTGTGCGATTACTGTGATACGAAAAACTATCGCATCTAATATCGAATGGTGGAAGAAATTAAATTTTTACTAAATTACTTACGATGCTTTAGTTTATAGATGACGTGTTAGTTTTTCTTAATTTTTCTATTTATATTCTCTATGTTATTTGATCAGCTAAATTAAAAAAAAAATTTTTTTATTATTGTATTGTGCTCATAGTATTATTTGTTAAAACTTTTGTTTATTTTAAATACAATGTCATTGAACATTTGGTATATATATTAAAACTATAATTTACCTAAGCATTAAACACTATGTTTATTTTATTTTATTTTATTTTTGTTTTCATCCAGCTTAAACACTCGGCCATCTCTAGCCATGTTGTTAATGAGAAAGTTGTTAGTGTGTTTGTGGGCAATTTTTTGGACACTTAATTAAATACTTGTACGCTTGATTAACTGCACTGGATTTCTGATTTGGGCACTTGGTCTAATTAGTGCCAGTGCCATGTCATAAATTTGATAGCAGGCGGTGGTCATAAGGCAGGCCAGCAAGCTGAAAGCCGAAAGCCAAAAGCTGAAAGCTGAAAGCAGAAAGCAAAATGCGTCATTTGTCAAAATGTGTGCATTGCATGCAAATGGCAATGGGAGCAGCAGCAGCAGCAGCAGCAGCAGCAGCAGCAACTGCCATAGCAACAGCAATGCTAGTAAACAAATGTAAAAATATTTGGCACTTAAAGTGCTGCCAGACAAATACGACAAACGTTGAAGAGTCATTTACAAGAAGTGCAACAGCAATTGCAACAACAACAACAGCAGCAACTGTTGTTGCGGGGTCTTGGCAAAGTCAAGTGAAAGGACAAAAAAAAAAATGGCATATAATGCTCGCAAACAGAGCAGACAGCGTACGTCAGCGGTGCAAACAAAGCGCACGATGATCACAATGTGGATGCTGATGATGCTGCGTGTGGGCGTGGGCGTGGACGATGGCGTTGTGGGTGTGGCAACAGCGAAAGAGATAAATGCAGACGGTGACGGCGACGACTGCAGCTGCCAGTCAGTCAGTCAGAGTCAAAGTTAGAGGGAGAGTGAGAGAATGAGAGAGGGGGAGAGTTAGGGGGAGAGTGAGGCATAGTGAGTGCAGTCAGTTGGACAACAGAGAAGCTGAGTAGAAACGCGTTGGCGTTGACGACAATTGCACAATTCATAATAGGCAACATGACACTAACACACACTCACACACACACACACACGCACTTAGCAAGTGTTAACTATTTATGGTGTGTGTGTGTGTGTGTGTGTGTGCAAACACTGTTGCATACTTAGCGCAGGGCAGAGCATCCTGCTGCTACTCTTTGACTAACCGTCTGCCTGTCTGCCTGCCTGTCTGTCACTCACACAAAGTTCACTTTGTTTATTTTCCAACACTGGCTCTAATGTGCACTTGCTGCTGCTGCGTCTGCTGTTACTGATTGCAAATTGCGATGCAACAAAATGAAAGAGCTGCTGCCCAGCTGCTTGAAACGCCTTGCCCTGCTTGGTTGAGGATAATAAGCATTATGCACAGTCTGTGCCATCAGTTTGCGGCCAACGTTCAGTGTCAAATTAGTTTGGTGCCGCTTGACCCACTGCCCCAGCGCGGGCTTTGCCAACTTTTACTCAGTTCCTTTGACCTTTTTCTTTTTCAATTTTCAATTTTATTTTAGTTTTATTTATTTTATTTTTATTTATATTTGTTGGTTAGCTTTGATGCTAAAACATTTGATTAAAATACCAAGGTTTGTTAAAAAAAAGGGTTGCTGAGCTCTATATTGTGTTATTGCTGCAAATACCCTGTAAAAATGAGGAACTCAATGAAACTGAGAAGAGCGGACAATTCATATTCCCAAATGTTATGGGCATAGAAACTGATTGTCACTTAATTCATATATATGAACTAGAGACCATCTGAACTAATTTAGCTTTGTTCTGCTCTAAATGCCAAGACGTATATATGTCTATATGTCTATCTATGATAATTACATTTTAATTTAATTTTCCTTTTTTACCTATTCAGATGTTTTTTAAAATATTAATAGAAATTATGTCAAATAAAAAATTTACTTTGTTTTAACCTTCCTTTGTCATAACTAATTAATTTTTTACAAAAAGAAATATAAATAGAAATTTATATATTTAAAACTTCAGTGAATCCTATCATACCCATTTTGCTATCATTTAACAGGGCATTCAAATGTCACAAAAGTTCTCAACTTTCGATTGAAATAACTTAACATAACATTTGAAAGACTTTGGCTTTGATGTGTGCATTAATAACTTTTAAGCTTACCAAAATCAATGAGAAAGAAAACCAAAACAAAAACAAAACAAAAGCAAAACTGATAGCAAAGCAATCCAATAACAAATAACAAATACGCAAAAGCAAAAGGCACAGAGCAAGCGGCCAACTGTGACTAATGCACAAAGCTGACTCAAAGAGTTAATATAGGCAGCAAGCAAACTGTGTGCGCATGTGTGTGTGTGTGTGTGTGTGCTCTAAGTCTGTGTACTCTGTATGTGTTTGCCTGTTAATGCACATAAAGTAATTTAGACACGTCGTGAGCTTTCAGGCTTTAGCCCCCGGCTTTCTTCGCCCCCCTGAAAATTATGCTGTACAAAATAATTAAAATAGCGGCATTGCGTATACGCCGCGTGCTTTAATGGCTGAAAATTAGTGCAGTAAACTAAACACGAAATTGGTAACGCAAAAGGGCCAACAACAATTGCCAAGGCGTGTGGGGTGTTTACTTTTGGACTGCTTTCGGAATGTAGTCCTACAAGTGACCAGCCGCTGGTCGGCATTAAAAATGGCAATAAAAATACTCGTAAAAGCCATACAGAAATGGCATTAAAACAGACGAGCAGCAACAGCTACAGCAACAACAACAACAACAACTCAAATATTAGCTTAAATGCAATGGACATAAAATTACTTGTGCCAACAACAACAACAATAAAGTAGAACGAATAAAACAGATTTTCTGCTAGTAAAGCAATAAAAGAAGGAAAAATAGAATTGACTGGCCGTAGCTGAACTGTTTAACTGGATCAACTTCCACCTAAGCCAAATTGAAGCAGAATGAGTTTTTAATTCGATTGAAGCAAAAAGGAAATTTCATATCAGACGCCTCTCAATGTTTGTCAAGCCAACATTTTCAACTGTCTAGTGAAATATGAGCGGCTGATGCTGAAAATAAAAACAAAAACAGACCAAAAAAAAAAAAAAAAATTTGATATTTGAACTGTCGAGTAGCCGCCTACGAAAAACTTCTTACACACACACACACACACACACATATTGAGTTCGGTTTTCATTTTTATTTTCTTTTCTTCCACTTTTTGGTTCGTTCGCTGTTTGAGTTCTTGAGCTTATCAGCTGAATGCCGAATGCCAGAGTCAAAATGTTGTCCCAAAAAAAAACGGCCAAATATGAAATTCAATTTTTGCCCCGAGTAAGTTTTCGAAAATGACGCAAAGCACAAGAGCTGGCTTGTGGATTATGACTGTAGCATGCTCTGTAGGCAAATCGGCAAACGCTACAGAAAGTTCACTTTTCTGGATGAATGCAAGTCCAGGCTGAATCTAAATCTTCCTATGAATTTTAACCTTTTCATATCGCAATTTTCATATATTATTTATGTATTATAAATATATGCATAAACATAAGCCTACGTCTTTTTATGAATTTTCACTTTAAACAAGGAAAACATTTGTAAAAGTTATTTTCATTATAATTGCCAGACATTAAAGTGGGATTTGAACCGTATATTACTTCCAACAAAAATGTCTCGCACTTCTCTACGTAATCAAATCGAATATGCCCCATTTGCTTATTGAGACAGAGCGCATAATAAAGGACTGATGCGACGACAGGCAAAATAAGGTCTGTAGCTAGTGGTTGGGGGTAGTGGGTCTGAATAGGGGCTGTGGGGTGTACCATTTTTTTTTTCACTTTTCGTTTTTTTTTTTCGGCAACAGCATCGCGTGAGTTGCTGCTTGTTTATGCCACAAGTGCCACTTATTGTGGCTTGGTCCGTCAAACCGAAGAAGAAGTTTTCGTGCGGCAGCTAGCCTGGTCTATGGTCTATCATCCTGTATATCCTGTGTGTAGCCTTGTGTATCCCTGTGTATGCGTAAAAAGTTTAGTTTACAAAATGTTGCTGCTGCTGCTGTTGCTGTTGCTGTTGCTGTTGCTGCTTCTATAAAGTCTGGAAAATGAGGCGGCGTCAGTCGTGACGTTAATGTTGTTCGTGATGTGGCGCAGAATGGCGCGTGTTGAAGATAATGATAATGACAACAAGGCTGATGATGATGATGATGATGATGGCGTTGAGTTTGAGACGTGTGCGTGGACAGTCTGAAGTTTGTTTGCTGGCCCAGCATGAAATATGAGTGGGCTGCTTAATTAAATTTTACTTCATTTATAAAGCCGGTTTCAAGGCATAACGAAATATTTGATGTCTACAGCGACCACAAGAGATGAGTGCATGCTATATGCGATAGATATCGTATGTTCTCGAGTATTAGATATGAATATTATTAAAAAAATAATTAAAATTCTTCCTTTTGAATTCTTCCTTGAAATATTACTTAAACTATGCTCAACTCAACAGCATTGCCACTTGGGTACAAATTTTCATTTCATACTTAATTTTTCCTGTTTTTGTATGATGCGCTTTGTAATACTATTACTAAAAGAAGTCAAGGTCTGAGCATTTCCTTTCACTTTAACTTTTCCGCTTAACTTTCTTCTCTACAACATTTTCATCAGCGTTGCCACCTATTTCTAGTCCGCTTTGTAAATTGTGAATTTTATAAGAGGATTGCTGGGCGAACTTTTTCTCTGAGTGTGTGTAGTTCCTGGTACTTTTTCTCTCCCTTTTTTCAAGCTATCCATCTCTTTTGTCTTACCTGCTACATGGTTCCATGGAATCTGAGTATATTTCAAAATGTTTCTAGTTTATACCAAAGACAAATCTGTGAACATCACATCATAGGCGTTGCCACCAGGCAAGAAATTGTAGTCCTCTCATATAACCAACTCGCTTCCACAATATTTATCATTTTCTCTAGATAATCTTAGTAATACATTCTGTCTTCCTTCATTACCTATCTCCCATCTCTTTGGCTGGCTGCAAAACCTCTCACAAGCGTTGCCATCTAGTCACTCTCATGCGCTCAACTCTAATGGAAGCTGGGGTTGCCAGCTCTGCCAGCCCCATGTTATTAATTCTACTCGGGCTCGGGCTGCTCGAGCCTTGAAACTTGTTGCAGCCTCGTGACATAATCAAAACCCAATGGTCGCACATGTGCTACAAAGTGTGTCCTTTGTTGGCCTCAAGTCTTGTTGTGCAGTCAACAAGGATATGCGGGCGCCAGTATGCTCTGCGCCTGATTGCAGCCGATAAAGTTTTGTAATTGTTTCATTTCCGGGATTTAAATTGCAAATATGAGTCGCAACTAAATTATGCCAAATGGGCCACACACACACACACACACACACATACACATATACAGCATACCTAGAAGAAGTTGGGCTATGCATCCTTTTTTGTGTGCGACACAGTAGATTTAACCTAATTAAGAATGTTCAGCAGGACACAATGTTTCGAATACAAATGAAATGCCAGGGCGTGGCCAAGGCGAGGGTGACAGCAGCAACAGCAACAGCAGCATCAGCAGCAGCAGCCTGACAGTCAGCTAGCGCAAAATGAATGAGCTGCCAAGCAAATCTGCTGTCATGTTTTTGTTGCTACGAAAGCAAAAGGTTCACAGGACTCGCTCATTGCGGGGTTACATGAGTTCCCAGTTGTGTTGCCGCTGCTGCTGGCAAGACGAATGTTAATTCTATTTAAACAAGCACAAACACACACACACAAACACCCGCACACACAGACATTTAAATACACTCCAAGAAAAGTAAACTTATGCAAATTAAGCAAGTGATTCGCATATTTGTTTATGCTCAGAATTTCAAGTAATCTTGGGAATTGTCTTAAAATATTTTTGAAATTATTTAAAAATAATAAAAATTAAAATTTATTATTATTATAAGAATGTTATATTAACAGTATGTTTTGTATTTTATTAAAACATATTTTTATTAAATTTAAATAAATTATTTTTAAAGTAATTAAAAATAATAAAAAAAATTTATTAATTTTAAAGATTTTTTTTTTAGATGTATGATTGAAAAGTGTATATGCATGTTAAAAAAAAATTATTAATAAAAAAATAAATAAATAAAGAAGCTAAACAAGCTAAAGATTCAATGAACAGCAAATATTTCTAAAAATTTTTATATTTTTATTTTTTAGCTAAGCCACATTTTTATTAGCACTTTCAATTTATTATTATTATTATTATTATTGTTCATACTTTAAATATTTAATTAAAACTAAAGAAATTTTGAAAATTAATTTTTTAAACATTTCAAAATCGTAATATTTTCTTTAATATATATATTTTCTAGAATATACTGAATTCTAATCAATGATAATTTTAAAAATTATAAACTGATATATATATATATATAAACATTTTTTAAGAATGAAAAAAAATTGTATATAAATATTAACAAATGTTTTTAACGAGCTCATCAGAGCATACATTTATTTGTAATATGACAAAAGTTTAGTCATAGTTTATTAATTTTTTTTAGTTCTCTTTTTTTTTATATTTTTATCGACCAGTTTCTTGTGAAATTCAAGAAGCTTTTAAAGAAAACCTATTGCTCTGCGCAGCGCGAACTGCGTGACAGTTCGTTCATTCCAGGAAAAAGGAGCTTAAATCGTAAAATGTCTTTATAGAGTTAGAAGCTGATGCATTCCAAGAATTTTCGTTACGTGTAGATACGTAAGCAAGCTGCTGCCTTTTTGGGTTTCAAAGTCACAAGGATTGTCAACGTTTTCATTTTAATTCAAACAAATGTTACTAATGTTTTTCATTGTTGTTGTTGCTGCTGCTGCTGTTGTTGTTGTTGTAGCTGCTGCTTGTTGAATATTTTATCGTTTGACTTGGCGCCTGGGCAACATTTGGCTGCGTAATTTGCACCGAAAATCCTTTTTCATCATTTGCTCCGTGTAGCAGGTACAGTTGTTGCTCATTAAAATTATGGAAAATGGCTGTAGAGGTAGTTGAGAAAACTTATGCAAATGCAATTTATTTGTAATATTGTAATATTGTTGATGCAATTTCAACAGTATTTTCTTTTGCTGTTTTTTTTTTTTTTTTTTTTTTCGTTCATTAACCGAAAGACAACAACTCTGTCCACTCTAAATATTATCTTTATTGTTTTTGCTATTTAAATGTTTTGTTTTTGTTTTCCTTTTACAGTTTTTGTTGTCGCACCTGTGCAAAAGTTTTATTTTTCCACAATTGTTGTCTCATTTCCATTCTTTTTGTTTTTGTGAGATTATTATGCATTTTATTTTCCTCACAATATTTGCTTAAAGAGTGCCAACAATTTGCACACTATTGTCGCACCGAACAACGTCCGTTTATTGGGCATGCTTCGCCTCCCTCACATTGCCTGCCCTCGTCGACACACAGAGATAAAAGAATCTTCTATCTGCAGCTGTATGAATTTAAATGGTTTTACGACACCGTCGAGTGCGAATTGTGCTCGTCTTGTGGCCCGATAACCCGCTCGAATATAATAGCTCGCATTGTCTTGTAACAACTGTCGCAGCCCTGTTGCGTCATGGCAAAACACTTTAAATATTTAACAAAAATTACTCAAATTACTGCTAAAGGAATTTTTATGAAGCAAATTTATGAGTTAAATGAAAGTTGAGAAAGTGAAGGGAATATTAGTATTCCAAGTAACTCATATTACAGCTCTATATTACATTTCTATTTCTATACAGTCAAGTTACTTCAACTTTAATCTATTTACAAATGTCTTTGAAGTGCTGTGAAGTGTCTTCAAGTCGCGCATTTAAATATAATTATCACTGTATATATTTATAGCTATATAAACTTCGTGGGAGTTTTGGCATTTTATTTGAAGCACATTCCATATTTAATTCTTTGAAAATTGTTTAAAATGATGTGCTGATGTGCCAGAGCCCCTTGGCGTTACAATCTCTGCCACATGAGTGCATTCTATATATATATATATATCTTGAAGAGATATAGCAGAACAGAACTGAGCCGGCGGCTCAATGAAATCCAATTAGCTTTTCGTGCGCTTATCAACGCGTTTACACTTGCAAAAGGGCATGAACAACAAAGCTGAATTGCCGAAATGCTAGCTGACATTTGATTGTCTGTTGTCTTGCTGCAAAAGCGATTTATTCCCATTGTTTTTACTTTTTTTTTTTTTTTTTTTTTTTTTTTTTTTTTTTTGTTTATTTCTTGCCAACTGTCCAACACGTGATGAACTGAACTAAAAAAGAGGAGAAAACGAAGTTCGTGTCGAGTTCGAGAGGCCACTCGAAATGTAAACGTGTCTGTCAGAGCTCAATGGCAGCACAGAAAAAATCAAGCAAAAACTGGAAAGGGGAAAAACTTGTGGTATCACGCTCAGTTTACAGACGAGCAGACGAGCATCGAGCTGACGAGTGTGTTTGCTGTGTATATATAAATATTTTCTTTTCTTTTTTTGTTATGTTCATTGTTTATATGCTGGCATATCAGTGTGACCGTATCTGTGACTGTATAGCCTGGCCTGGCAGTGTGACCATTCAGCAGTCAGTCGGCTCAGTCAGCTTCCGGCATCCTGTTGCATATCTCTCTTTTTCGCTTCGTTTATTTAATTTTGCGCATATTTTCTTTTTTGCACACACAGACACACCTCCTCTTTTTATATGTGCCACGACTTGTTGTGTTTCGCAATCCGCTTTCCACGTTTGTTGCTCGTTGTGAAAAGCTTCGAACCATTTGATTAACCAGCCGAACAGCTGGCGAACAGCGCCTGCTTGAAAATTATTTGAAAGCAAATTTTAATTAATGCGACCGCTGCCAACAGACAGCTCAGACGGCGCAGACAGCGCCGCGAACATTTGGTCAGAGAACCACAGCGAACACGCTGTAAATCCCTTTATCAAATTAATGAGCTCATTAAAATTCGTTTAGCAATTACAGTTTTAACAATTTCCGCCCAAGTCCCGAGTCCAGCCAAAATCATGCTGAGCCAGCAGCGTTCAGGTGTTTGGCGACTTTAGCTGCGGTTAAAGCACGTGCCACCAGCTTCAGCACCTGGCAGCTTGGTGTCGTCTCTATGTAATATTCATAAAAATCATAACAGGAAAAAAAAAAAGAACAAGGAAGAGAGAAATGCAAAAGGAAGGCAAAGGAACAGAGTTTTGTTGGATTGCCGGGCTTGTTAATAGCAAAATCGTGTGGCCGGGAAATAAGTGCGCATATAAAAGCAGGCGAAAGAGAAATGCTTTAAAAGTAATAATAATTGCGTTTAGGCTCGTTTGGCCCGCACTGCTGCTCAATCGTGGGTGAAACAATAAAAAAAAAGATGTATATATGTATAAATATATGTACATTAGAAACAGGGCCAAAAACCAAATAGCAATCTAATAATTTATGATGGCATCCATTAAAGCAGCCCCCGAAATGGAAACTTTTGCCATTGCAAAGAAAGTATTGAAGGCTCGACGCGTACACCTCACATTCGAGCCGTGGAGTGCAATAAAAATGTTATTATTTCATTTTATTTATTGCGCTTTTACCGAAATTTATGATGTGCGCACATTTTGTTACATTTTTAAATGTAATGCCCTCCGTTGCCTTGCCTTTTTAATTTTCATAAAAAACACAATGAGCGTCAGCCAAACAATACTGATTAATATGTGTCCGACAGAAATGCGCTTTGTCATACGCTTTTGATGAGGGTATATTGATTTTGTTGCAAATTGTGAGTGAGAAGGGATCTGAGCCAAGTGAAACATATGACATTTCATTATTATGTGGCTACGGGCAAATATATATTTCCATTTTGAGTGAAATGTATATTCTAATTAACATATTGAAATCTCTTTAGGCTGAAATTTTGATATAAAGTCATTTAATGTTTATGATATATGGATTTTTTGTTATTTGTTCAGTTAGATAATGAGCTTTAATCAGTCATTTTTGTTGGTCAATCAATAACTAATTTCACTTATGTAAATTAAGATTTTTTTGCAGTTCAGCACAAGCAAAAATCAAATTAATTTTCATGAATTTCTGAATCAATCAGCTGATTAAACACTCGCTCAATCAGTGAGTTTGTCAATTGCTCAGACTGCTTGGTACTCCATATTATAGATATTTCTTTAGATTTTGATCAATTAGTCAATTAGTCAATCATTCATTCATTCATTCATTCATTCAAACATTTAGCTTTCCTGATGATAGAGTATACAACTAGAGTATATAGAGTATACTAGAGTTAGCAATAGAGTATACTATGCCAACCTCAGTCTACCAAATTTTCTCATATATGTATAAGTACTCAAACAATCAACTAGTGTACAAGCATTTCATTATTTAGTTATGTATTGAATGCGAGCTTTAATTGAATATAAATGTTTTCAAGGTAAAGTAATATTTCATGTATATCATTTCAGTATATCAATCATTATATATTTTCTTATCAACTCTTCAATCATATTTCAGAGCAATTTCTTGAAATTTTCATTATGAAATGTTTCATTGTGTTTCAAGTGAAATATGTCAAGTTATTGCTGCAGATCGGCTGACTTTAACTGCTGGCATGGCATTGAGTCGCAGGTTGCTTTTGAATACACACAATCAAGCACACGCACACCCACACATACGCAGAGAAAAGCAGAGAGAGAGAGAGAGAGAGAGAGGAGAGAGAGAGAGAGAGAGAGAGAGAGAGAGAGAGAGAGTGCCGCGCACACACAGCTGAGGCTGTGTAGAAGCCATAACTGACAAATTTATATTTTATTTGACATCCGGCTTAATGTCGAAATATTTCGCTTTACACTTTATAAGGAGCAGCGTCTTTGTGTATATATGTGTGTGTGTGTAAGGATATGCTTCTTCATTGTGCTGCTCGCCTTTTGGCTTGAATGCTATTGATTTCTTTTGCCATTGTCCTTTGGCTGCCTTTGGATTCCTTTTTCTGGTTCTGGTCTTTAACTGCGTGCGCGCGTTCGTTCATTCGGCTTCCCTTTTGTATTATTTTGCCATTTATTGTACATTATGCAGGCGACTAATATTGACATTATCTGCCGCTTCCTTTCTACAGAAATGGCGTAAATCCTTTTTAACGTTCACTCGCCGAATCGTTAAATCTCGCCCCGAAATGCCGTTGCGTGTCCTCATATTCAAATTGCCGTTGCTAAAAGCGCAGCGAACATACACATATATATATATATATATATATATTTAAGTTTCAGTTTATTTGTTCGAATAGAGATACCCTGTCTTATTTGAAGCACAGGTCAATGCGTGCGTCTGTCGCTATTCTCATCATTTGCCTGGCTGCGATTTATGTTATTTACGTCCTGCTCTTTGACATATGGCCAGGCGTTTTGTATGCTCATTTCTCTAGCCAAGCCCCCGAATATTTGACCTGACCCATACATCAGTCGCCAGCTGGACTAGCTCTCTTAGCATATGCGTCGCTCTCTCTGTATGTGTATGTTTGTGTGTGTGTGTGTGTGTCTACGCAGATTACAGTCAGGACATGGCGTTGATGTCAAAAATACTGCGTTATTTGTTTAGCTGCCCGCCGGCTGAGCTCAACAATACTGTGAAAAAAAGGGGTACAAAATGTTCGAGCTAAATTGAGCAATAGACTAGGTTTGTGTGAAGGTAGAAATTGTTAAATGAAATTCTTTTTATACTGAAAGAGTTTTATTTAAAGGTATAAATTGATATATTTATAAATTGATATTATTATGTTTGTATAAATATTAGTATATTTATTAAATTTATAATGACCGTAAATAATTGTTAACCTTTTGTAATCTTTACGCTCTGTTCACGATCTCAAATCGTACTCAATCTCGCTCTGAGCAAATTCCTTCGTCTATTTTCGTTTTTGTTTTCGATTGAGCTCTTTGCGTTGATCTCTTTAACAGAACAGATCGTTTAGGGAGCGATACAATTGACGCTCGGACAATGATCGCAACGATCACGAACGAACTCGCTGAAGAAACGATGCAATGCGTGTATCTGAGTGTTTTCTCTAAGTGTGAGTGAAAGAGACTAAAGAAATAGTCGAGCTCTGTTATTGTACAATTATCAAATATCGTTTTTAATTCTCAACAAAGATTTTGTATGTATATAGTTATTAAAAATGTTTTTTTTTTTAATGTTAAAAAATATTTAAGTTTTACAATTACATTCAAGCAAAAATTACTAAATTATTGAAAAATTGAAACACACATTATTTTGTGCAAGTGTAGCATTTGGCTTTTGGGTTGTTGTTAACTGGATTCTGTATGCTGTTTGTTGGGACTCATCCCGTTTGGATGACTATGCATTTCATTTGATATGACGGCGCACACACACACATACACATAGAGACGCACACACGCATGCACACTCACGCACACTCGCTCACAATGATGTATGAGAGTGGCCCAAAAGGTGACTTTCATTTTATTTGCCGCTGCAGTTTGCCATGTGTCAGACTTATCTATGCAGAAAATTGAATGGCATATATGTATAGAGAGAAAGCGAGGTGCGATATCCTGTAGATTTTTTTTTTCTTTTTTCATAGTGCTTGCCATTGTGAGGGTACGCAATAATGATGCGTTGTCACGTGCCTGTCCAGACCCAGTCTTCCCTCTCTCCGGGCTATCCACAATTCGACTACGCCCCCTGGTTTCGTGGCTCACAAATTGATTGTATAGATTTTGATATTAGGGATTAGAAATCAACACAGCTGCGCATCTTTATTGTTCCCTTCCTTTTGTGTGGGCGTGTATTAAGCGACGTGAGAGGATTTATATATATATATACGTGTAAGCGTGTGAATTATGCTTTATAGTTTGTTCAACTTAAGTCAGAAATTGTTTTCGCTTTTAAATTGCATTTGCCGCACAATTTTCTTAGCTTTAAAGGCGCTGCACTTAGGCTCCATCATTGAATTCAATTGAAGTATATACTATATTTAATATCTAGATATACTATATTTGTATATATAGTAAATATTTTCTTGGGTTTATTTTTGTTTTATGTCGTGCCTCTTGAACCCTTTACAAGTGCCCCGCTACACGACAAGCGTTGCAAAAAGGCAATTTTCGTAGTTGCATCTTTCATATTAGACAACTTACACACACACACACACACACACACACACATACAGAGTCAACCGCTTCGATGTTGAACAAAATTGAATTTTTAAAAATTGTCCTAGCTCAGGAGGCAGCCGGAAATATGAAAGCTCCAGCAGTGGGGTGGCCAACCTCTTTGCAATACGGCAATACGCTCCACTACGTTCTGCTGCAAAATAAACACATTCTCTCTTTCTCTCTCTCTCTCTCTGTCTCACACACACTATCTATACATTTACAGTTTCTTTGGCTAGAGCACATCATCAACAACATCTTCGTTTCGACACTGTACAAAATCGATGCACATTGCAAATGTCCTTGTCCTGCATACCCTACAAAACGAAGTCGTTCAGGAATTTGTAGCTCCTTGAGTGCGTCAATTGCTTACAGCTCGTTTGTAATTAAAGTTTAAAGTTTAAGTCTGTAACAGTTTTGCATTTAATTAAGAACGAAACTATAAACTTTGTGCGAAATATCCAGCCGCAAACTAAAACTTGTAGTTCAACAATTTGTTAGCCTGTTGAGAAGCCAAAAATTGCTTAAAGTATTGCAAACCGTATGGTATGATGATGGCATATTAAAATAATCTATATTGTTTGGCAATTTAGTGTAAGTCTAAAAATGAAAACAAAAAAAACAACATTTTTAAAAATAATTATTGTCTTAAAAATATTTATTGTCTTTTATATAATTTTTTGAGGGACATAATTGATTCTATACTCATAAGTGCCAAAATCAAAATTATCAACGCTAAATATTTGTAATTTTAGCTAAATATATTTTCAGTTTAGTTAATTTTTTTAGTATTTATTTATTTATTTATATATTTTTTGTTCATTTTTGTTCATTTTATTTATTTATTTATTTATTATTTATTTATTTATTTATTTATTTATTTATTTATTTATTTATTTATTTATTTATTTATTTATTATTATTATTATTTATTTATTTATTTATTTATTTATTTATTTATTTATTTATTTATTTATTTATTTATTTATTTATTTATTTATTTGTTTATTTATTTATTTATATATTTTAATAATTCGTTTCATGCATTGACTTATAATTTGTATATGGTTTCGGTCAAGTTCTATACAATGTATCTATTCTCATCTGTAGCAAACTTTATTATAATAATTATAAGCTATTTCTCTACTTTTACAGGATATGTGCTTGCAGCCATGAATCTTGTTTTTCTTCTGCTTATCTTTTGTTGGGTTTAGTTGCACTTCATTGCATTCGCAGTAAGCATAGTGGCTGACATATGTATGTGTGATTGTGTATGTGTGTGTGTGTATTTTGTTTAATTCGTTGTCAGAAATACGCGGCTATTGTCTGGCTGTCCAACTGTCTCCCTCTCGCTTTCTATCTCTCTCTCCCTTAGTTTTCTATTAGTCTTCGGCTTCTCTCTGTCTCTCCGGCTCACATCCCTCTCTGTCGCTTCCCACGCTCTCTCTCTGTAGCTCTTGCATTAGACTTCGCTTTTAATATCTGCTGCAATTTGTTAACCGAGTATATTTTGCAATATTCTATTTTTTTTCACATTTTTTTTTTAAATATATTGTTTTCGAAGAGGCGAGCGAATTTTTTTTTTCAATTTATTTTCATGTTTTACGCTGTTTTGTTGCATATTTCATTTTGCGCCTTTTAGTTATTGCCATTGTTGCAACGATTGTTGTTGTTGTTATTGTTGTTGCAGCTGCTGCTGTTACAATTGTTTTTGGCACTCTGTAAAATATGCAACATATTTTGCATGCTGATTTTGTTTGCTTTTTGCGTGGAAAAGCGGCAACAAAAGCGCTAATAAAAAATAAATTGCACATGCGGGCGAGCATAACACAAACACACGAGATACACACACACACGCCCATCAGGCACAACAAAGCAGCTAGAAAAGAGAAATAAATAAAAAATGCAATAACAGTTGCTGACACTGTTTTAAGCATGCGGCATTTAAGAGTGTTTTTTTTTTTCTTGCTAGTTCCCTAGATATACCAAAATTTATCTATATTTGCCACTTTTACTCAAAAGCAATCTCTACATATAGAGCCATTATAATCTGCAATATATATATATGTACATATATGTAGAGATTTGGCTAAACTAAAATAAGCTTTAAAATAAATCTGTGTGAAATTTTTGTGGCTGCAGTTTTTTTTTTTTACAATATATATGTTATAGGCTAGCAAACCATTAAACTCTATTCACCTGATCAAAAAGTATCAAAATAAAAATTTTGCTTTTTTTTTCTATATCATAAATGTCAAACGTGTGCATGGTAAAGTTATTTGAGCGCAAAAAAAATTTTTTTTAAAACAGTTTTTTTTTACTTCATTTGATTCTGATTTTGATCCATGTACGTCTGTCCATATATTGGAAAGCGTCGATTGGCGAAGATTTAAAAACGAGAGACTTCAATCTTATTGTGTTAGGTCTGTATGTTGTAGGCAGTACGAGAAATTCAATAACTTTTATCGTTTCAAAGTTATCGATAAACACATATTTTAAGAAATTATATATCGGTCATCTTTTGAGCTAGTCTCTAAATTTTATTTATTTATTTTTTTTTTATTTGAATACCTGTCCCCATTTCATTATTTATACTTGGTTTCCTTTTAATGGTATTATTACAATATATTTAGCTGCTGCTACTTAACTCAGAAATAGTTTTGATATTTTATAAGTTGATAATATTCTATGAATTCCATTTAAAATAAAATGTAATATAATATTATAGTGTACACAACTGGAGAGTAGAGTGTTAGCTTGCTGAAGCGTTTACGAGTTTAATTTAGTTACATATTTTTTTTTTTTTTTTTAATTACAGACTTTTGCTCAACTAAACTTGAAGCGTTTAAGCTTTAGCTAAGATTTTCTTTGGCAGCATTAACTCAATTATGCAATAGGTTCCGTTTCATTAAATCTGCCTTTGCCGCACATGCAACGGACGCCACAATATGTACACACACACACACACATGCACACATCCACATGCCCACACACATATGGCCCCAGGGCAAGGCACTTAATCGCTTAAAGTTGTTCAACAAGAGCAGCAGGCAGAGCTCAACTCAACAGCCTCGGCAGCCGCCGGGCAACTACAACGGCTTGTTAAGTGCTAGTCGGCCTCTAAGTGCACATATACATATATGTATGCATATATGTATATATATATATATGTTTATATATATATGGGTGTGTGTGTGTGTATGGGCAAATGCAAATGGGCGTAAAATTTTAATTGAGCTTGTGCCCTCAAAAGTAGGCAACGCTTTTTTGTTGTTGTTTTGTACTTTGCTGCTGCAGCTGCAGCAACAACCTTGAAATCGCTGTTGCCGCAAACTCAAAAGCAAAGGAGCAGCAACAGCAGCAGAAAAAGTGCAAATCAATCAAATTGTGGTTGCTCTCACACACACACACAGATGTGCATATAGAGTGTGACTATTATTGTCACACTTTATTGTAGTTATTGCTGCTGTTGCTGCTGTTGCTATTACTTCAGCTATTGCGCATCTCTTATTGATATTCAATTTGTTGTTTTCGTTTAGACCACTCACATCTGGCATTCATAAACTCTTGTGCTTGCCCAGTAGAAATGGAAATGAATCAATGATTCAATGAATGAATAACAGACTGAATGCCTGGCATTGAACGTGAGCTCGCTGTTGTCGCTAGGCAATTAATCGCTGCAACAGCAAATTTATTTACCTTAGCTGTACAAAATAAAGGTGGCATGGTTGACAAAGTTGTTCAGTTGCCGCATGAAGGGCCTTTCGCAATATTTTGCATAAATGTAAGTTCCAGTGTGTGTGTGTGTGTGTGTGTGAGAGTATCCTTTGTCCTTGTTGCTGCCAAAGCCTTGTCAGCTTCACGCGTGAGCGCAGCTACTTGTGTGTTGGCAAGATATTGTAACAGCAGCTACTACCTCTCTCTCTCTCTCTCTCTCTCTCTCACTCTCTCTCTTTGCATAATCGCTGCGAAATGCATTTTGCGGTTAAAGCATCGCTTGATATGCAATCATAGCAGCATATATTTATAATATATTATCAATATATATAGAGTGATGTATATAAATGTATTATATATATATATCTATAATATATATATATATATATATATATATATATATATATATCTCTATATATATATATATATATTACTAATATATATATATATATATATATATATATATATCTTTTTTATGCATGCATGCTGCTTTGGTGTTAAATCACAAAAGCTCTCTTTCATCGTGGCTTATATACTTTAAAAGATATTCAACTTTAAAATGAGTTTTATAGCCAGCTTTTGGCACGTTTATGCTTAAAGCAGCTCATTTGATTTTGAAGCAAAGTAAACTTGTGAAGCAAATTGCGAGAGATAACCTTATTAGAAGTGTGTGGTTGGTGTATGAGAGAGAAAGATAGAGAGAGAGAGAGAGAGAGAGAGAGAGAGAGAGAGAGAGAGAGAGAGAGAGCGAGAGAGAGAAAGTAATATTTAACTTTGACCTATTTAACGTGAAGCAACAAAGTATTAATTAAATTTTTATGATTTTCCACGAATTGCTCACACTTTAAATATTTATTTATTATATTAATTTAATTATTTTGTAATATTATTAATATCAAATAATTATTTGAAAAGCTTTAGATTAATCAAAATAATCAATATCTACAATTTTAATATAATTTAAACAAAATTCTTGAAAACAAGTTATATTATTAAAAAATTGTATACTGTTATAAATTTTTTTTAAAGTTTTAAAACACAATTGTAGCAATCGAAATCAAATTATATTGTACTTTACGATGTTTTTCTTTTTTTTACTTTGTTAAGCCTTCTAGAGAACTAAGCAGCAATATTTTAATAAAAATTGAAAAGAAAAGAAAATCATGAATTGCAATAAAATATACTTTTCATTGTATCTGATCAACCGTAGCAGCTGGTATATCTGGCACAGCTGCTTCAAACTTTTTGCTTACATTTGCCACAAATACAAAAGGCTTATAAATTATTTACTGCTTATAAGGGAATCAAATCTTATATACATACACACACACAAATATAAACTAATGGCAGGTCAGGCTAGCCAAAAAGTTTTTCGTAAGCAAAAAATAAAAAAATAAAATAAATGTAAATATATTTATTTAAATATATAAGCATTTTGCTTTCACTCTATATTTTCAGCTACAATTTCTTATTTTTGTATATATTTTATTTGGCAAAAAAATCTAAAATTCTTACTGCGCCTAATCACAGCTTTGTTAGGTGTGCAGCTAGATTTGAAACCAAAGGCGATCACCATGGCTTGATTGCAGTTAGCTTGGCCATATATCCTTGAGCCTTGTGCTTATTTGCAAGGGTCTGCAGCAAGTTGCATTTTCCCTTGGTTGCTGGCGCTGCTGCTATCTTAAGACCTGTCTCGGCATTGCATTCAATTTGGTTCTGGTATTAAGTTTTCAAGCTGCAGCTTGAAACTTGATAAATAAATTACTTGCCAGCCTGACAGACAGATGGGCAGACATGGGCAGTGGTAGCTGCAAGGAGGCTTCACTGTATAGCCGGCGGACAGTCGAAACGAAGAGCAGACGGACAGATGGACAGCAGACGCCAGCAACGACAGCAACGGCAGCAACAGCAGCTTTCGCACTTGCACTTTACACTATTCTTAGAATTATTGCAGTCAATTGAAGCTCTGGCCGAGTTGTGCAAGGCCAGTGAACGGGAATGGCTGTAAGTAGTAGAAGAAGTATTCGATGTATAAGGGTAAGTTAGCTGCTGGATAAAAATTGCTATTTGCTGTTTTTATACACTAGAAAGAATAGCGAGTTGTAAGGGACTGTAAAGGCCTAAGAGAAAATATTTGGAGAATATATATAAGAATTTTTAAAGGGACATTGGTTTAGAAACTTGGTTTTC
Source organism: Drosophila koepferae (assembly GCA_030914345.1). Taxonomy (NCBI): domain Eukaryota; kingdom Metazoa; phylum Arthropoda; class Insecta; order Diptera; family Drosophilidae; genus Drosophila; species Drosophila koepferae. The sequence continues at coordinate 4,167,636 of JAUESR010000208.1, forward strand.
ATCGGCAAGTTGTTAATTAATAAACTTTTTTTTTTTAAATTTGTCTGTTATAAATAGAGTTTTATATAATGATAATGCTATACAGAAAATGAGAATGATTTAAGACCCACAGCTAAGAATTTGAAGCTTTGAACTTAACTTGGCTTTTGACAGCAGAAAAGGCCTTTATGCTTTTTAGCTTCTTTTTTAGCTGCATGAAAAATATGGTTTGGTATATTGATTTCTAGGCTTATATTTTTGCAAATTTTATATTTTATCTTATACATTTATTATGTATAGCAAATTTATAAGGTCTTGGAGCTAGGCATAGATTGATAGAGGAACTATAGCTTAGTTCTTTAATGTATTTTGCTGTGAAAAATTTTAACTGTTATTTATTAAAATTTTAAAACTATAGTTTATAAAAAAAATTTATAATATAAATAAGCAATAATTTAAAAAATATGCGAAATAAATATATCAGTCTTTCAATATACTTAAAGAAAATTAAAAATTTTTAAAAATTCAAAAATTCGTATAGTATGATAAAATATTTGTTATAAAATTGTAAAAAATTACTTAACAACATTAATATATATAACATAAATTACTATATATATTTGTATGTATATATATACCCACTGATTTCAAAATTCAATCCGCAGCGCATCAAATCTTCGCCTTTACAGTGTAAACTATTTTTTTTTGTTTCATTCCATTTTCCTTTATTGCAATTTGCCTCGGAGCTCTGGAAAATATTTGTATTTCTTAGTAAGCGGCGTAAATATCGAGTCGAGTCGAGTTGAGTTGAATTCAAGTCCGAAAGTCGTTTGTGCAAATGGAAACTTTGTTGAGGCAGGCAGCGAATCCATTTGGTACGCTGCTTGGACCTTCAGCTATGTATGTGTGTGAGTGTGTGTGTGTGAGTGGGTTGTGAATTGAGCCTCTTTTGGAGGGCTTAAGTACAGGTCGCTGGCATTAGCATGGCGTCGCATTCAACCGATTGGCTGACTTTGACTAATGCTTAACGCAGTCTCAGACCCTTGGCTATGTGCGTGCAACAGTTTTATTGATTTTGTGCTTGAAATTGATTTGGTGCCATAATTCAAGGCGGACGCGTTTTGGGCTAAAATGTGCGAACTGACTTTCAATCAATTTAACGCATAATTCCTGATGGATTTAATCGTAATTGATGATTGATTACGGCTACACAACTTTTGCGCGCGGCTCTCTTGAGAATCACGAAACAACTTGTTCGGGTGAGTGGGTGTAAATGTGTGTGTGTGTGTGTGTGTGTGTCTGTGTATCTTCCCCCTGCAACAATTTGTGGCTCACACACTTTTGGTCGGCATTTAGCCGTAATATTGTGTAATTTATATTCGCTTAGCTTAATCGAACTTAACTCTGGCCAACGCCATTACCTGCCAGTTGCCTGATACGTCTGCCATGCCACGCCACCCTTGCTCCACTCTCTTTTCATTATAGCCGTGACATAAATCAATGTCGGATTCGCGGTAGCCGAACGGCTCTGTCGAATTTATATCTATCTATCTGCATTCATTGCTCAGATTGTGGACAGCGGCGGTTGACATCAAAGCTGCACTCGATTTTAATTAAATGTATGACATGCCACGCCCCCACAGCCCACTCTGCGCTCTTGCAGCTTTGCTTGCGGTCGCTTTTCAATTGCTATGCAATTCCTTAATGCTTTCTCCTTTTTTTTTTTTTGTCGTTTAGATTCGTTGTGCCCGCCATGTAAATAAAATGCAAAGCTCTGCCATTTGCGCTGAATGCAAAAAGCATTTTATGTAACTCACCTAGTAATTTCGGCTTTTGAAGTGAGTTTTTTTTTTCAATTTTTTGATAAAGTAAAGTCCATTACATTTGTGGTGCAAGTTGGCAGGGATATGCATATGTGAATATTGATTAAATTATTTAAAAATTTATAAATTTTGTATTTTGTATTTGAATGAATGAAATAGGATTAAATGCAGCTGGCCTACAATAGAAACTCGTTAAAAATTAATAAATAAGGGAAGAGATTAAATAATCAAACTATAAATTTATAATAAATGTTAATCCTTGGAAATATTTAAAAAATTTAATTTGATGATTTTTAATATTATTCTCAAAATTAAATTGTATAATTTTTAATTATTGTTTTATTTATTTTAAAAATATATTTTTAAATATTATCATATGTAATATAATATTATACAAAACAAAAATTATAAATTTATAATGGATTTATGTATAAATATTCATAAATTTTGAGAAATATTTAAAACTGTTAACAAAAAGTTAAAAATTGTTTAATGAAGTTATGTATTTATGTAATCAATTCTTTGTTAACAATATGTATATATATTTTAGTTTAATAAAATCATTTATTTTCTTTAACTTAACACTTTTGTTTGCTTATATATTTATATATTATATATTTTTATTATTTTATTATTTATTCATATTATTATTTATTATAATTTTATATTATTTATATTATTTATTTTTATTATTATTATTATTTATTATAATTTTTATTTATTTTTACATATTCACGTTAAGTTTCAGCTTTTAAATATTATTTATGCTCAACATTGTATTGGAGAGTGCATTAAGCTGGTCGTCTTTAACCATCTACAATATATCCTGTTGGTTTTTCAGTTTGTTTGTTTACGCCTTCCTTTTTTTGCAGCTTCCTTTATAATTTTAAGCTTTTTGCCGGAACAGTTTTTATGCGCATTTTTCTACAGACTCTCTGTTGAAATCAATGTGAGCTGCGTTGAGTCGCCAGCCTTAACTACCCCTAGAAACAAGCCCCAAACCATGCTGCACCCCTTGCTGTGTTGCTCTGTTGCCCGGCTTGCCCAGCTTGCTGTCTGTGATTTCGCAAAGTGCGGTGATGTCCTGTTCGTTCCGTTTGGTGCAAGAACATTTTATTTAAACACATGTTCGTAAATAAATACACACAGACATCCTTACGTTCACATATATATTTATTTATATATGTATGTATGTGTGTATAGCTGGTGTCAGGTAAACCGAAACGCTTTAAATCTCCTTGTCCAAGCTGCCTGCCCTAGTCTCTTTGGCTTGCTATTTGCCTGTGCCGCCAGCCTGCGCAGATAGCTTACATTTGGCATAAAAAGGACTCGCAACGTATATATATTTATAAAAAAATAAAAATAAAAGAAAATAAGAGCCAACAACAACAACAACAACAGCAAACAGCATGTTAAAAACAGTTTTATGCAGTGCCAGTACCAAACTGAAATAAAATAAATGTGCTCGCTGTCCGTCTGTCCGTTCAGTTGTCTGTCCAACTGGTTGGTCGCTTGGTTTGTTTGGCTGAATGGCCCACGCCTCAATGCCTGGCCATGTCGCTGTTAGTCTGCCCAAAAAAATGAATGACAGAGAAAGAGAGAAGGAGAGAGAGTGAGAGAGAGAGAGAGAGTTGCTGCTTTAAAAAGTGATTTTAACACGCGCGTACACATCAAATAAACGGACAGCAAACCGTCGACACTTTTACAAGAGACAGAAGGAGAGAAAGTGAGCGAGAAATAGAGAGAGAGAGAGAGAGGGAGCGCTATTCGTAGTGAGATCGTAAACTACGCACAAAGCAAAGCAGACCAAAACAATTTTTATGCCTCGATAGAAAAGCGTTTGCTGTCAGCTTTTACCTTTCAGTTCGATAGATGTATGGACAGCTATTCAATTTGGCAATACACTGCAAGAAGAGAGGCTTTAAAGTTTGTCATAAAACATGTGCATTAATTAAGTTTTTCGAATGTACAAATTGAAAATAAAAATTTATTTGCATCTATTTAATTGTATTCAATCTTCATTTTTCTTTACAGATTTCACTATATTTATTGCACTCTAAACGGGCGGACCTTATAAAAGGTAGGTGTTAATGCATTAAAATAATGTTGCAAGCAATATAAACTATATAATAATAGAAACTTGAAAAAGAAAGAATAATATTTATACACTGCGGATTATGGGATCAGAGCTTCTTTTTTTTTTTTTTTTGTTAATAAAGAAACATAAAGATAAATAATATTTTGTTGGGCTAAATCCTTTTCTATTGAACTAAACTTAAAATATAAGTATTATATATTTTATTTATTTTTTTGTTATTTATAAAATCAATTTTTTATTTATTTATTTATGTATTTTCTTTTTTAATTTAATCACTGATTGTTTGCGTTTATACATTTACTTGTTTTATTAAATTTAATTATGCTTTTCATTTTATATAAAAAAAAAATAAATAAAAAAAAAAAAAACCTAGTATACTCTTTTTCCCTTTGGGAACAGAGTATAAAACATTAATTTATTCCATTTTAACAAACTAACTGAAAATATTTATACCCCATAGAGTACTCAAAGACTGTTTCTGCTTGTATTTTATATAGTATGAGAAAATCAATATGCAATATGTTTTAGAAACATATTAAAAATCATTTTTATTTTTGTATACAGACAATATATTCCACGTAGCACACACAGCTCTTCCGTCTTTTGTTCATTTCATAAAACGATTTATATATTATTATCGTACTGTATAATATATTTCATAATGTAATCTTCATCATCCAATTCTTGCAGTGTAACGGTGCGATGGTCTTACAGGTTTTACAATTTGCAGCTGGGGCAAAACGTTTGAGTTAATGAATTGAAGCTGTTTGTCCTGGCTTAGCCATACCCTTTAGCACAGTTTTTTTTTTTGGCGCTCTCTTGAGTTTATCTTTATGTTAGCTAACTGCCAGCAATTGAAGTTGATTGAAATTTTTTTATTGATTAATTGATTGATGGAGTTCAAGTGTGCATAGGCATGTACTCTCTCTCTCTCTCTCTCTCTCTCACTCATTCCCTCTCTGTGTGTGTAGTTTCGGCAGTTGCTGCAGGCCAAAATGTTAAAAACTAATCAAAATGCAGCGCAACTTAATTGAAAGAGGCAGCAGAGGCAAATATTGCTGTGGTTAGGCCTAAAAAAATACTAAAAATGAAAGGGGGAAAAAAAAAACACACACACACACACACAAAACGAAAAGCAAACGCGTTGCCGATGCGCGTTACCTGAATTTGGCCTACCTGTGGGAATTTTAGCAATTACGCTAAAAGCAATTGAGAAAATAAAATAAAGTCGAGCAAACAGGCCACGAACCACAAAAAAAAAGGAGAGAAGCAAGCACTGAGTCAGACTGTCTTCGCTTTAACACAAAGAGCTCTCGGTATAGTCAGCCACACGCATACATTTACACTCACACTCACACTCACACACACGGATACTTAACCAAACAAAGGGTATTTTTTTCTCGCGTAAGTCCCCAAAGAAATATATATGCATTTAGTACAAGCCGTAAGAGCTTTGAGGTTAGTCATGAAATGCCATTTTGTGGCTTTCACTTTGTTACAATTTGGTGGATTATATTGCAAATAATATGCCTTGCTGTTTACAGGGTATTATAATACGCTAAATTGAATGGAAACTTAAATATAAAGCTCAAATCGCTGCAAAGCTTTGTGATTACTTAGCAATTTTTTCAGCAAGGAAATGCTTGATGGATAGATTGATTGTCCCAGCTGTAAGAGTGGATGCGGGGTATCTCTCAGTCTACACTTACATTACATTACAAATATGCCTTAAACACACGTCGTGCTTTGTAAAGGGTATATTGTAGTTGTTCAAACCCTTTGTTATTATTATGCCTTTTTTTTGCATTTAACACAAATTGCTTATCAAACTTAGCTTTACCTACAGGGTATCTCTGAATCACCTATATTGTGCAAGACAAAAACTATTTATATATAAATATATATATATATTTTTTTTAAATTTTATTAAGTCAGCATATCCAAAATAGATATTACTAAAGGGTATCTCATAGTCGTTTCGTTTCATTGAACCTCACAGATTTTTTATGTTTATATTTAATTTTTTTGCGGGCCTGACAGAGTGTTCTACAATCAACTTAAACTTAGATTACACGAGTGCCGACGCTAAGCTCTGGAAAAATGTGTGCCAGAGACACGCAAAGGTGCTAGCCACAGTCTCCATGCCACGCCCCTAACCGCACAGCATTCGAAAGGCTTTGGCTGGGCTGTGGGTGGTGTTGGTGTTGGTGTTGGGTGTGATGTGGTTCTCTTTGCTATTAGTATTTAAAATGGGATTTACCGTGGGGTTTTCACGCCTCGCACTCTCAGCACTTTGCACACTTTTAATTTGATTTAATGTGTCTACGCGTCGCGGATCACCATCTACTATTTACCATCTCGCTCGCACCCATCATGCAACGCATCTCCTTTGGCACATGTGTCTCTGTGTCTGGCTGGATTGTTGCGTAAATGTAACAAACGTGTTAGCCGGTCTTCTTCTTTTTTTCTCTCGCTCTCGCTCTCTATCTCTCTCTCTCTCTCGTTTTTGTTTCCATTTGTGTGAATTAAGTTCTGGCGAGCTCAAAAGTAGGCAACACTTTTCCCCAGCGACAACTTGTGGCTGAAACTGCAAAGTCGGTTTATTTTCTTTCATTTTGAAGTGTTGGCCAACTGTAATGTGTCTTCCTGCTTACTTGGCCAAGGAATTAAAAGAAACTACTTTGCGGAAATTGTTAAATTACGGGTGGGCGAACAGTTTTGTTAAAATTTTCAAGAAGCAGCAATCGATGTATGCATCTAGTGTGCATCAATCTCTGAGCTTATCATCTGATTATCTATAATTAAGGAGTATCAAAGAAACAAGAACGTCGTTATTGACAAAAAAACAAAGTTTAATTATATACAGGGTATTTGAAAGTCAAGGACATATGTGTTATGTAACCTTTGATAAACAAATTTGAGCACTTTTTATGACTATTGAACACAAATTTTATAAATGTGAGAATATTTAAAATATTTTATAGGGTATTTTCAATTTAAGCACATATGTGAATAAAATTTTATTAATATTAAAATTACTTAAACCATAAGGAAACATAGTATATGTATATTGAATATAGTGAAAATAATTATATTTAAAACAATTTACAGGCTATCAATTAGTCGTTCATTTGCATGCTAAACATGCAAACTTATTAGCTGTTGCTGTTGCCTTAGCTTGTGTTTAATGCTAATTTTATTCTGGCTCTATTTGGGATCTTCTTGGCTGCTTCTCTACCTCGCTGGGGCTTGCCTCGCTCCTACTTGCAGATGGGCCAGATCAAAGCTAAGGGAAAATTTGTGCCGTCGGCAACTGCTTTGAACTTGCGCCTTCTTGTCTGGGTCTTGTCTTTGCTCTTGGCTTAACCGCAATTAAAACAGATTTCTTGTTGATGTTGTTGATGTTGTCTTTCGTAAATTTGTGTAAATCAATTGTATGCGTAGTTTAAGCAATTAATTTATCCGCATTTAAATTGGATTCCCGCTTGCAACGCTCAGCCATTTGTGACTTTATACAGGTGAATAAGTCCTCAGAAATCTTCATTAAAGTTATTTTAAAGCTAAAGTAATGCCATTCTTAAATTTAGATAATAATTTGAACGCTTACCTAAGGGCAAAGCCATTAAATACATATTCAAGTCAATTGATAAACATCTTACATAAATAATCTCATAGAGATATTTCCCACTCTCTTCTAATGTAGATTTTATTTTATATAAGTAAAGGGAAAGGCAAAGAGCATAACTAATAATAGATTTCCTTCAGTGGGTATTAATTTAGCTTTGACTGATAGAAAATAGGCAAAAATATATAGCCATAGAAAAATACTGGTTCAATAAGCTAAAGAGTGATACCAAAAAAAATAGACAGATATTGAATATATCTCTCTTTCCTAACCAATATACCCTTTTCGCATGACAAACGCATATAAATACTGCCACAAATTTGCCTTTGATTTATATTACTCGCTTGACCTTTATGGGACATCTATATACATATAGATATAGATATGTACATATAGATATCCCATTATACATATTTAAAAAGGTTATTTAACGCGTTCTATTGAGAGAGAGAGAGAGAGAGAGAGAGAGAGAGAGAGAGAGAGAGAGAGAGAGAGAGAGAGAGAGAGAGTTAGAGAGAGAGTAAGTAGGCAATGCCAAATCAGTGTGTTCGTATGAACGTTGCCATAAAAGTTGATACGAAACGTAGTTTTGATAACTTATCGATAGAAATCGTTTATTTTATATTGTCTCTTAAGCTATAACAATTGATTAATCTCAAAATATTACGGCTTTTGTTTTTTTAACCCTTCTCCTCAATATAGTGAATCCAGCAAAAAACTTATTCAATAATCGTTAATGGAGCACTCCCAACCAAAACACTCTGCCTTGCTTTGACCTCCATCAATAATTCAGTGGTCAACGAAATTTCATTTTCATTTCATATCTGGACCTCATACAATTTTAATAATAATCATATATCATTTTGAACGACTTGATCATATAGTATTTAATCGATTCGGAGGCATATTGTGCTCATGAATTTCGGGTATTCGTAACTTGCTCAACTTCTCATTAGCTAGGGAGCACATGTTGTCGCTGCGCCAATAAGTAGGCAATTGTTCTACACACTCGTAAATGGTCTGCTGCATGATTAATATGCTTGCGCAGCAACTACTATAGAAATGTGTGTGCCAAGAGTGTGTGTGTGTGTGTGTGCACCCTATGCAGACATTGCGAGACTGTCTGCTAGTTAATTTATAGACTTATCAACACTTAATCACCGGAAAAATGGCCTGGCGCCTGTGTGTAAAATTGCAGAGAGAGAGATAGAGAGAGAGAGAGTATTACGAGCCATATAGCAAAGGCCAGTGCCACGCATGTTGATTACAGTGATAGAGATGGCGAGAGATGGTGAGAGAGGGAGAGAGAGAGAGAGAGAGAGGTATGATGTATGTGTGTGTGTGTTTGCCAGAGGCTTAATAGTTGTTAGTTAGTTGTGCGTGCGGCTTTGCAACTTCTTTTGCTGCTTGTGTCTTTTCTCAGTGGCGCTGCGACGTAACATATTTGCCGTAATTTATACTTTATAGCCTACCAAGATATGAAAAGTCACACAGTAAATATACACACGCACACCCATACACCCACACACACACACTCACATACATTCATTCACATTATAGCTGAGGCTATATTTTTTCCAGCGAACGTTCAACATGTTGACTTTTATGCCATTTGCTGCGGTTACGAAGCTAACTGTGGTCAGACATGTTGCTGCTGCCTTTGCTGTCATTGTTGTTGTTGTTGTTGTTGTTGATATTTATGCGTGCGTATAAATAACATGGGCTTCTGCATGCGGGTTTATATTATTAGATTTACGTTGATGTTGCCCTATAAACATGCAGCCAGCCACATGTCGAAATATTTAAATAACCAGCCACAAAGAGTTGACTGCATAATTGAAGTCATCGCTTGGACGCATCGTCAGCGACCTTCAATCATGATTGCCATCAAGCAACAAAACGCAAAAAAAAAAAGAGGAAGAAGAAGACAAGCAACAAAAATGTTCATATCACGCATCCGTCATAAAGTGGGCAACTGTGGCCCTAGTTCTAACAATTGGCCGGGACAATTGTTGGCGATTTGCTAGCCGCATCAATTTCGTTTTGCCTTTGCCCTCTATCTGGCTCTATCTATGTGTACACATACGTATATAGACAAACACACAGATATATTTAGACACCACAGTCCATGCCTGCCAATTGCACGCGCGTTCAATCTGTGGCAGATGTACGAGCATCAGAATTGTATTTGATGATTCCAAACACACACACATACACACACATACACACACATACACACATACACGCACATTCGCACACATCAAGACTTTCGCTATGCCTATCTGTTTGCCTGTCTTTCTTTGCCTAATGATTGCAACAACGTGACGCATGAGCATTTGTATACCCTGTACATATATATGTGAACGCAGAAGGTTGTCGCTTAGTTGAGGGAGAGTCAAAGATCGTATATACATGTTTATAACAGTTGATCTGTTGAAGATTAAGAGTTCCTTATAATTAAGAACATTAAGTGGTGGAAATATTGAAATCGTTCTCATATTTGAAATTTATGTCACATAAGGAATTTACGCAGTTATCTAACGGCTTTAAGTATACATTGATCATTAGTCAGTTACTCAATCAGCAAATTGATCTACCTGTTAATCAATCAGACCTAGATTAATCAAGCTCAAATTCTCAGTAACTCACTTATTCTTTCCTTCAGCGTATCTCTCTGGTCTATGGATTGCTCAAGCTTGTTAATCAATCAAATTTGTGGCTATATTCAAACAATCAGGCAATCAATCATTCAATCATAACAACTTTTTGTCCAGTATCATTCAATCAGTCATTTAATCAGACTTAATAAGCAAATCAATCAGTTTGTTTATCAGTCAGTCAACCAATTAGTCGGTCAGCCAGTCAATCTCTTAGTTAATCAGTCAGTCAACAAGGTAGTCAATCAATCGCTCGTTTGATCAATCAATCAACCTATCATTTAATCAGTTAACCAGTCCATAAGCCAATCAGTCAATTAGTCAATTAGCCAGTCAAGTCAGTTAACAATTCAATCAACAAGTCAGTCAACCAATTACTAATTTAATCAATCTTTTAAACTGTCAGTCAGTCAATCAGGCAATCATACCATCAGCTATAATCAAAAGTCACGCAGTTGTTCAGTCATTCCGTCACTCAATATCAGTCAATCCCAGTTTATAAGTTTTTTATTCAGTTCATCTGTCAGCTACTCAATCAATTAGTCAATTTGTCAGACAAACTCATCAGCTATATGAATTGAAAATTATCGTTGTCTTTAAATCAACTCAATCGAGAGTTACAGATAGTTCACCCACTTTAGATACTTCATAAATATTTAAATATGAATATAAAATATGAATATTTTTTACACGGTATGCCAAGTCTAGTCAACTCTTAAATCTACGCTTCTTTTTTTCTTTTTGTTCTCCTTTCATTTTTTCTCTGGATAGACCCAAAACTGTTTTTGGGTATTGCATTTGTGCTGATCTTTATTGTTGGCCGTTTGGCAAACATGTGCCTTGCGCATGTATGTGTGAGTGAGTATCTATGTGTGAGTGAGTGTCTGTGAGTGTGTTTGCGTGGGTGTGCGCGTTTTTGTATGCTATGGCAGCTTGATGAAGTATTGTTTATGAATCATAAACTGATTTGCTTAGCCGTAAAGGCGCGTCTGGCACTTGCCAATTGTGTTGACGTGTTTTGCATGCAAGTCGATGATTTTCGTTATTGAATTTTGGTGCGACTCGTTGGTCGCCTTATTGAATTTTCGGTCCACCGACAACAACACGCAACATTTTGACGCCAACTAATTTGTGCGCTAATTGCTTTAAGCCACCCTTTCCACCAAAAAACAAAGCCAAATAACCGAGCGAGAATAAAAAAGAAATATATACATATATGTATATATACAAATGGCCCACGCATGAGGCATTTCTGTGGGCTTCGCGGCTCTCGCCAGCGCCATTAAAAATTGATTTATTTTTAATTATCTGTGACGTGCCGCAAAATAATAAATATACGTGGAAATTTATTGCAACGTCAACGAGCGACAACCAGCAATGGGCCCAAGCACTCGTGTCCAGGCGCTAAAATTCCTCTTGATTGCGTGCGTGGGCGCCCCTATATGCTGCTGCTGCTGGTTTAGTATATAGTGCGATACACGCAGAAAAATAATTGCATAGCAAATCACTATCATTATTATGTGTCGAACGTATAAATTTAAATAAAACTTCCAATTATAAAAGATATGTGAATAAAAAAGTGATAAAAATGCTTGAAGCCAAATTATCACACAATATATTTTGATTTGAAATTATAAATGAAAAAAAAAAATAAAAAAAATAAATAAAATATATATATATATATATATATATATATATATATATATATATATATATATATAGAACATTTATCAAATTATTTATTTTATCTTTTTTCCATGCGCTCAGCATTGATTTTTTGATTGGTTTTTATTATATTTTATTATTATAATTATTATTTTATTTATTTATTTTTATGTAAATTAATTTTAGCTTTAATTGAGAATGGAAAAATATTAAATATGCCATGCAAATTTCTTTTTGACTTCAAGCTTGCACAGCTTGATCTATATAACTCGTAAATTGCCGAAAGTAAATTTCGTTTCATCTCGCTCTGAGCAAGCGTCTTCGTTTCTTTTAGTTTTGATTTTCAGCTAAGCTATTCGTGTGATGCTCTTTGCCCGAAGATCGTTTAGTGAGCGAAACGATTGTCCCTCGTGCAATGAGGTTCAGTAAGTGAGCAGTTAATAACAAAGTCAAAGAGAAAGAAGAATCTTCAGTTTCTTCACAGATGTATTTAGTGTATACCAATACATACTAAAGAATTTTTGATCGATAAAACTCAACCTAACGTACGCAGAAAATCGAGAGAGAGAGAGAGAGAAAAAGAAAAAAACGTTTATATGATATCGCAATGGTGCATAAATATATTGGTTGAAGAGATTCACGAGATTGCTTGGAAGTTTCTTACACACACATAGACTTTTTTGTTCAGTGTATTACATACATATTGAAATACATATATCTATATATACAAATATATATTTATATACATATATATACAAATATATATTTATATATATGCTGCTGCATGCCTGCGCCTCATGCAAAATATTTAGAATGAAAACCATAACCATAAATGTATACTTAGACTCACACACATTCACACACACACCGAGAGAGACATGCACAAATATAAGCCTCGTGTACATTTTAGGCGGTATATTTAACAAATGCTTTTGGTAATTTTAATGGGTCTATAACATAATTTTGTTGTCAGTGCTGTTGGCTGTTGTTGTTCGGTTGTTTCAGCTGTCGCTAACAGCCGCCAAAAAGTGTGGAGAAATGCATTTGAAAATTATAATATTATAGTTGTTGTCACGTTGACTCTATGACGGCCCATCGGCACGTAATTTTACTAATTTATTAACTAATAAACCAAACACAATGCGAGCCGAGCACACATGAATGAGCACAAATATTTGATCAGCTCTAGTAAAGTATACAAATCAGCTCAAAGTGTGCCTAAAAAATTTATATCAAATGTGCTGCGGGTGGTTGGCGTGTGTTGGTGTTGCTGTTGGTGTGTGTGTGTGTGTTTTTTTGGTAAGAGTCTGTCTCTCGTTCTAATTATGTTGGAAAATTCATTGGCAAATATTAACTAAAATTTTGTGGAAATGTAATTTCTCACTTGACATGTTGCACACACAGACACACACACACACACACACACACACAGTTATACACCTGTTTTAAATTTTTTGTTTGGTGTGGCTGGACGCATTTAATGAATTTTGCATGTTCACGTCATTCGGTGGCGGAACTGTTTTTGGCTGCAGTTTTAAATAATTCAATTCTCAACTTTGCTTACCGCATTTTCATTCAAATCAATTTTTGATTTGCCCCATCACAAATATATATATATATATATAATACATATATGTATATATATATATATTTATTTTTTCATATAAACAATTTTTTTCGCCATTTGATGAATGCCATTGCTGAGAAAATTGTTGAAATGTTTGTATAGCATTTAATTTTTGCTTTTGATTTCGCCCGATATACATGTGGAATAATAATTTATTTACATGCTTTTTGCAACATGCGGCTAAATGGCGTCGTAATTGATACGCTAAACTGCATAACGCTGATTATTTCATTTATTTGGATGCATAAATGAATTTCAGAAAAACCATGATAGCTAAGGAAATATAAATGATGAACTACAAAATACGCTGTATGTTTAAAGTGAAATGTAGGAGTAAATAAATTGAGCTTCATTTTAATGGGAGTTATGAAGGCATGAATAAAGTGTGATCTAATACTTTAATTGCAAAATATATGAAAATATAAAAATAAGTTTTTCATCTATATTTATTTTCATTCATATACCCTATTTGAGCACATCGATTGCGTACAGGGTATTGCTATTTCTATGCTAAATAATTTGTGCATTCATAGCAGATTGCATTCTATAGGTATTTTGATATATACAAATATCCATTCATTCATAGTTATGAGCAATTCAATTAATTATTAACAATATGCTCTAATTTTTGATGGATTTATTCGATTTCAATATTAAATTTCAATTTATTACTTTTTTAAGGTGCGATTGACAAATTTAATGTGCCTGCCAATGGAATTTAAATTCTTGTATTTCTATTTGGATTTTTTTGTTTTGTGTTTTTTAAATTTATGAATTTATGTTCGCACACAAGAGGGGAAAAAATGGTAATTAGAATTCATGACACATACGCAGTGTGTTACTGGGCAAGCATAAGGCTGGCAAACTCACAGCTAGCTAAATGTGTGGCACGTTGATTTACGATTTCCAGATCGTATATATGTATATGCAATCGTATACATCGTATGCAGTTAGTAATTTATGACAATGCTGGCCGCAAAAACTTGGTTGCTGCAATCAAAGCTAAGGCCAAAGCCAAAGAAAATCCCATATAAATGTCAAGCATCTAACGATAGATGCCTTGAGCAACGGCAGTTGCATTAGTTCTGCAGAGGTTCTCAAGATGCCAGGAGCAGCACAAGTAGCAGCAGCAGCAGCAGCAGCAGCAGTTGCTGTTGCTGTTGCATTAGCAATTGTTGCTGCTAAACAAGCCGCAGCCAGCCCAGCAAAGAGTGTCGCAGTTGCTACTGTTGTTGTTCTTGTTGTTGTGTTGAAAATTTATGCAACTTTTTTTCATTCGCCCTCTTTCCCTCTCTCTCTCTCTCTCTCCACTCTCTGTGTGCTTTGGCTTTTAATGGCGTGAAGTCAACGGCGCGTAAAACAGTCATGAGGCATCTTAATAAATTACTTTGGGGATTTTGGTGCACAATTTTTAATATTGCTGCAAACGGAACACGGCAAAACGAGCCACGCCAATGTTTACAGCCCAGACGACGTCACGGCTACTGATGTAAAGCCACACACAAACACACAGTAAAAGAGAGAGAGAGAGAGAGAGAGAGAGAGAGAGAGAGAGAGGGAGCTGCCTAGCTAGCTAGATAGAGTGAAAATATGCATATAGTGCATCGGTTGCTGCTGCAGGTCGCGGGTGCGCGACAGTTGCTTGACATTTCGAATTTAATGAAATTTATGCAATTTTTCTTATTTGCCAAATGCACTTCAGTTGACGTCAACGTCGGCGTCGGCGTCGGCGTCGACGACGACGTCGGCAGCGATGCGGCAAAGTGCAAAGCAATGCATCAAACGGGTGGCATTCACACTATATGTGTGTGTGTGTGTGTGTGTTTGAGAGGAGAGCTATATATATCTGTAAATATATATAGCTCTATATATAGCTATATATATATATATGTACATATCTATATGACAACTGTAAAATGCCATAAAAGCAATGACAGCTAATCAGCAACAAAAACAGACAGCAACAAAGAGAAAGAGAGAGAGAGAGAGAGAGCGCGAGAGCGAGACAGAATGAGATTGACTTTCTATCCTAAGGCTAGAGAAGGTGTTATTTATTTTGTTAAATATCTATATAATCAAACAATGCAAATTTATAACATAATATTCAATATTCGCTCGATATGTGAAGAGAGTTTGAGAGGATTGAGTTTAATAGAGATTGTTAAACAGATATGTTTTAAAATGAAAGTGATGTATGAGAGAGATTGAGTGGCGCTACTAACTAGCTAGAGGCGTGATAGAAAAGCAATATGTATATATGACACTACATATCTGAGCTGATTTGGTTCTAGATGATTGGAGAGAGTTAACAAATACTTAAAACTTAAAATCTCAACTTTTTCGGTTTAAGCTTAAAAGCTTTTAATTAAATTACAATTTTATTATAGGCAAATATTCAGTCAGTTGCGTAAACGCAACTCGATTATTCTTTTGTATTAACCTCGAGCTTTGTTCTAGCAAAAATTGTGAAATAAATTGAGATAACAATGCTCGGATTTACTTTCTAGTTGGGCTTTACAAAACAATGCAAAATATTTGCAAATAAACAAACAAAAGAAGTGCAAGAAATATTAAAATTTTTCATTTTGTGATTGAATTTGCAGACAAATTTAATTGCAAACTTTTGCTTAAAATAATTGAGAATCCAATAGGCAAAAGAAGTAGGCAAATTTGTAGAGCTCGCAAATATCTGTTGACCATATAGAAACATAAAAAAATATGTTACCATTTCTCAATGTATGCAAATAATAAAGATTAAAGATATTAAAATATTGATTCTTGACATTTGGATGCTGAGTTTAGCGATATATTTTATATATATATTTTTATATATATTTCCTCTACATCTGTCAGTGAAAACAATTTCGCAAATGTGCAAAATAATAAAATGATTTGCATATGTTACAATTTCCTTGACATTTTATATTAAATAAGTTTGTTGGGTTTTCGTTGCCTTAACAAGAAAAAAAAAAGAAAACTTTTGCAACAATAGCAGCGAAAGAGCAGACTTTAGGCGGCTTGTATACAAAAAGTAGCAAAAATTAAATGAATATAATTGCTGACATGAAGCAAAAGAGAGAGAGAGAGAAAGAGGGGTAGAGTTTAGCTGTCTCGCGAATCCCATATTCTCTCTTACTGTCACTCTTCCACTCGCTCGCTTAACGCTCGTGCGCCTTGCCTAAGCCACTGGCCCGAGTTCAGAGCTAATGATGATTATTTCTAGTCTATTCCCATTAGAAGCAATTCCTTTGTTTTTGACCATGCCACGCCCTAAATCGCCCCACCGCTACAGCCCTACAGTCAACATTACATTTTCATTGTTGGGCAGCCAAGCGAAATGGCAACGACTCCGACTAGCTTTGACTCGCTAGCTGTGGCTCCGAGTCTGCCTCTGCCTCTGACTATGACTTTGGCTTTAACTTTGGCTTTGACTTTGGCTCTTAGCTGCTGTTTTTCAATGTTTCAGTCTATAAACTGTCGCCCCATTGTCATTTGGCAATCGACACATGGAAAAGAAATGCAGCAAATCCAAATGCTAGAGAGGAGCAATGACAACGGAGATTATTGTGCACGCCGCTAATGCAGGCTAAGCAACCAAATTAATTGCAGCCAATAAATTAATTTTAATGATTGTACACATGCACACACACACACTTCACTTTCACAGCATATACTCAGAGAAAATGTTGGCGACTTTTCGGTCAAGTTGCCTCAAACTTACTTAAGGCAAATCTAAAACTTGTTGGGAAATTCTTAAAAAATTCTTGCATTTTTACGCATTCTTCGCTTTACAAGTCTAGATGTTTAAGCATTTTCTTGCAGTGTATGACTAGGTAAGGCGTGCACTTTGCGCTGCGTCAGCGCTGTGTCCTTTTCTTTCTTTCACTGCTTGCTTCGGTTGTCAGTCCTTTCTTTTTTGGAGCAGAGGCGTGGCACTTGCCATAAGTAATTGACAAAAATCTTAATTAGTGCTTGGCATGTCCATTGAATGGCTTCCCGTTAGTTGTTGAGCTTAATTAGCTGGCGTCGTAGCAGCAGCTATTCGAGTTTAATCAAATTAAAAATGACCAAAAGCGTCTTCCCATGATGTCGTGCAGGAAAGGAATGAAACAAAAGGTGAATTGTACAAAAGTTCAAGGACATTATGCACTTGATTTAAATCAAACATTGATTAACAAAGATGCAGGACAAATTAAGTTGATTCGCTCTACCTCACACACGCACATACACTCTCACTCTCTCAGTGTATATGTATGTCTGCCTATGGATGAGTGTCAGTGTCAACTTAATCAATTGTGCTCAATGCAAGCAACTATGTTGTGTGTTATGCGTGTGAGTAGGTGTCTCTGTCTCTCTTTCTCTCCCTCTTTCTCGCTGTGTGTGCTTGCATAGAAAACAAACTGCTTGCTATGGAATTTTCCACTCGGCACTTGCCAACTGCCACTTAAAGCTATAAACTGTGAAGTGCTCTTCCGGCTGCAGGCAGCTACGTCTGAGGCAGCTGCCCCATTGAGTGTCTTTGAAATTGACTACAGCTGCTGCTAGTCCTGGCCTCTCCCTCACACACACATACACACGGACTGTGTGAACGTTTATCCACTCCAGCCAGCTCTGCCTGCCATTTCTTTTGCAGCTGGCATAGCGTGTGAATAATTCAACTCAAACCAAACTATGGACATTTATTGGTTTATCTGAAATTCAATGCAATATGCATAGATTTTAATTAGTCGCACTCAACGGACCCGAAACAGCAGCTCTTAATCATTAAATTAAGTTGAGCTTGCTTCTTTATGAATAGCCGAATATTAAATACACTCACGTATGCCAAAAATAATTTTCATTAAATTTGTCAAAGATTTTGAAATTAGATGTTTGCAAAGGAAAATCAAATTAAATGAAAATGAAATTTGTTGTTGATAATTTAAACTTGTATAAATTCATTTAAATGCATTGCTTCAGCTTATGTATGTATATGAAAAATATCTGTAGTATATTATATAATATTTTTTTTATCTTATGGCTATCATAAGTTTAATACATAAATATATAATAAATAAAATAAATATAAATTATCTAAAGTACTAAATACTTTGCGACCTCATTGCGTGCATTAAATGAATCTAGCTGAGCCATTTCCTTTCATATCCTTGCGGCCTTTAAGTTCACTGTTGTGTCAAAGTGTCAAAGTGTAAGCCTGCCGGGAGCAAAGGGCTTAAATTAAATTAATTGGTGAACACTTGTAAAGTAAATTAAAATTGCCCGACTGATTGACCGACTCACTGGCTGGACTGACTGACGAACGGAAGGTTGGACGAACGGACGAACGGATGGACAGACTGAGGAACTGATTGCGCCGCTGTTGGCGTCATTAAAGAGATTACAAAAGGTCAAAGGGTTAGCTGCGATTGCTCATAATAGCTGTGGTCCGACGCCTGCGGCCTGCCGCCCAAAAATATCTTCAATGCCCATCAATGTGGATATACTTGTTCACAAGTTGAAAGGGAGCATATTGGTTTCATGGAGTTTCGGTTTGTTAATATATATTTCGCTGTCTATAGGAACGCTAAAATCTTTGATTAGCAGTGAATGAGGGAAATATTTGAAAATTGGCTCTATTATTGGAGCTCTTAGATGGTTTTCAGAGATTTAGAAAATAACTTGAAAGTTAAACAAGTTCGAGTGAAAAATGTCCAAGTAGAAGATTCCTTATATGTATAGTAATACATATTATGATTATTATATTATGAATATGAGTTAGGGCCTATTAATGAAGGTAAATTTATAAATTTTATCATCAAGTTATTGTTTCTACTAATTTTTTATTGCACTGCCAATAACTTTTACGCCCATTTTGAAGTCTCAAAATTAGTCATCAAACTTTTTATGTGCTGTTTCTTCAGATTACTCAGATATTACAAATCCATGCCTAAATCTTTTAGGACTCTAAAATTTGTAGTCCTTCCATTCTTGAATATATTTAAATATTTTTGGACTATGAGCGAGTATAAAGCTGTCAGTCAAGCCGCACTGCACTCTTTTTTTTTTACGAGTGTGTGATTGTCTCTCACTCTCTCTCTCGCTCTCTCTCCTCACTCAGTCACTCACTCTGTGTGGTTGCGCTATACAAACAGCACACGCCCAGTTGACATTTGCTTGTCAAACTAATTAAATTTTTGCTGGCCAGCAGCAAAGAGCCAAATTGGCGCCTCAAATTGGTAATTACCAAGGGCCGAAGTGCAACTCAAACACGTAAAAGAAAACGAGCTACGCAGCAACTGCAACAGCCGCAACTGCTGCTGCTCCTCCTGCTGCTGCTGCTGCTCCTCCTCCTGCTGCTGCTGCTGCTGCTGCTGCAGCTGCAATTAGCTGAACATTCGCACTGACAATCAACCAAAAAGGCGAGCGAATGACGACGCGTGCATGTGTCCTTTGTGTCCTTTGGCTATAGACAGAGAGCAAAGGCAGCTGGAACGTGAAGAAGGATGTGGTGGCAGAAGGAGTGTTACCTAATTACTTGTAAGTTTGGCGAATTTGTGGCAAGGCGTTTGTGCTGCAGTCAAACCAAATTCAATTTGATCCCACACTATGGTCGGTCAGTTGCCATGGCACACCCACTTGCATGTCTGCCGGATGCTGACATCGCTCGCGCACATGCACATCCGTATCCGGTTTCCGGTAGCGACAACGATAACGACGCCTCCTTGATTGCCAGCGCGTAATTATTTTTTAAGCACTTTGTCTCCCAGCAAAATTAGACTTAACAAAGCCAATTCCATTTATTTACTTTTTTTTCGGGGCGGTCCATTTTAATTTTCATTTTTGTTTTTGCTGTCCATACCCTGGAATGGTGAAAAGAAAGTATAATCTTGTTGTATAGGATAAAATATAGGTTTTGAGTGTGTATATGTTATGTAGACAAAGTTATGTGATGTAGAAATGTATACAATAATTACGAATATATACTTTACTTTACTTTTCATTGTTTCTTATCTATTACATTGATAATATACATTTATGATATCTCCAATTCTTCACACTACTCTCATGTAACATGTGGAACAGACATCGAAAGACTTTCTCTGACTCTAACTGACATTATAATATTTATATACAATTTCCTATTTCTATGGCTATAGCCTGAGACTTTGCTACAGGGTATCTGCTAGTTCAGCAGTTCGAACTATGCTCGCCTCTAAATGCTTATGCTTTGTCTGGCATTTTGTGGACTCTTGTTGAAATTTGACTACAAGTCAGCCAATGCTTAGTCGTGGGTCACACTCAACACACACTCACACACATACACTCACCCACACACTCGCTGTTTCTCCTGCTGTTGTTGTTCCCGTTTCTCTTGGTGTTCACTTTTCTTCCCGCTTTTGTTTGGTTTTTCTTTCATTCGCTCTTTCTTTCGCTTTCTTTTTTTTTTTTTGACTGCTTTGTCCAATTAGTAACAGTTTGGGTTACGATTTCATTTCTTTTATTGTGGCTCGTTATCCTTTTTATTTTGGCCCGCTCTGCCTGTTGGCATTGCGCAAATTTGATATCCTTGTTATGGCAAATTGTTGTATGTACTCGTACAATTATTTTCGCTGCCTGACGACGCAACGTTCGCGCTGTGGCGTGTTGCGTGCAAGCACTCATCCTGTCTCTCTCTCTCTCTCTCTCTCTCTCTATCTCTCTCGCTTCCTCCTTATATATTCCTTTCTTTATCTGAAAATGTTTCGCTTTACTTCTCAGTTTCTCTCTCTCTCTCTCTCTCTCGCTATGTGTCTGTCTCTGTCGGCAATCGAATTGTATTTATGTTTATTTATGCTGTTGGGTAAAAGCCGTCAGTGCACTCGACGCTGCTTTGCCGTATGGATCTATATCCTTGGCATCCTTGTTCATTGTCCTGGGCCCGGCCCGGTTCAATATTGTCGCCCCTTCGATTATTTATGATGCTCGCTTGCAGCCGCCGCTCGCGCGCCCCATGTCCCAGCGGGCCTGTGGCCAAGTTTTAGTAGTCATCGTTTGCCCAGTAATAAATTTATGCTTTTTTATTTCCTCCTGTCATAATTTTACCCTCAAATACACACACACACACACACACACACGCACATTCATGCGCTTATATAAAGTGCTTGGGCATTTTTCTTCGCCTCGTGCAGCATTTTCTTCTCAGTTTGGGTTCTCGCCTCCTCCTAAGCTTCGAGTCCTGTCTAAAAATTTTTCCAATTGATAAATTATTTTATGGCAAATACACAAATTTTCTCATACGCATGGCCAACATGCATGCGCATGTGTGTGTGTGTGTGTGTGTGTGTAGTGTGTGGCTTTTTCTTGTTGTTGTGGTTTGGTTTTCGATTTTCCTTTTGGTTTAGCTTCCGCGCGCTGCCCGCGTCCCTTTACTCTTTGCTCTTTGCTTATTTCCCTGCATACATAAAAAACTCAGCATGGGTTTATGTGAGTTCCTCTATGCGTAAGTGTATGTGTGTGTGTATGTGTGTGTACATAAGTAATATTCCTGTTCATTCTTGCTTATTTCCGTCTATATCCTTTAGGCCTGGCTTGTCATTGGCACGGACGCTGTCGCCCACTTGCTCGCACAGCTCAAACACATAAAATCAATCATATTTGCTGGGCATATTTGCTACTCCCTGTCCCTTCCTCTCTCTCGCACCCTCTCTCTCACTCGCGCACTCTTTTCATTCACGCTTTGTCTTTTTATTTATTTTTTTTTGTTTACTTGTGCCCCAATTTGTTGCTTCGCTTGTCTTTGCTTTCAGTTTGCCTTGCGCTCGCAGAGATTTATGTTTATTTATTTGCAGGGTATCTAGGGAGTCGTATATGCCCGGCAGGTTAGGTAGCTAGCTGCTAACAAATTCGTTACAATTTGTTAAGCATTTAAGTTTCTTTCGGACTGCGTGCGCCCTTAAAAATATGCAACATTAATTTTAATAGAATTGTTTATGGCAAAAGTGGGCGTGGCGCCTGGGGCTATAGTAAATGATGCGCAGTTAGTTTATGTTTTCTATTCTCTCTCATTCTCCTTCTTCCTCTCACTCTCGCTCTGCTCGTGTTTTGTGTGTGTCATGCATGCCGAACTGCCATGTCATATTAAATGTAGATGCTGTGGCGGAAAAAAAGTTGAAAAAAAAAAAAATGTGGAAAAGAATGTGGAAAAAAAGCGAAGGAAAATGCAGAGCAAATACCGTTGGAAAAGCCGCGCCAAATCAAAGCCAACAATATTTTTCAGGATTATTTCAGTTGGCTTGCTGTTGAGTGCATAGAGCGCAAGAGAGATAGTATTATTGCGAGCGATAGAGAGAGAGAGAGAGAGAGAACCTTTGGTGACACAGACAGCAACAACAAGAATTTTTGCTGCCCAACAAAAATTTCTGTTAATTTGGCAGCGTGCGCTGTGTGTTTTTTTTTCGGCCAGCGTTTAGATTTTTTTTTTTGCACGCTTCAGTTGCCACAACAACAATGATAAACTGACATAAACTGTAGTGGCGCCCCTCGCAGCCATATATAGATATGCAAAATGCAGCGAATGCACATAAATTTTAGGGTTTTGCTCGACGCTTATTTGCATAGGAATTATGTATTTGGGCACAACGGCTTAGCAGCATTAAACAACACAAACACACGCACACACACACACACACACACACGGCTGTGGGCATATTGTGGTTATGTTGAAAAACTCTCTCTCTCTATATATATATATATAACATATATATAAATTGTGTTTTTGTTTCTATTTTGCAGCTATAAATTTTGTGAAACGGGCAACAGGAAAATGCATTGCTGCAGAACAAGCAATTAAAACAGTGAAACCCAAGCTTCAGACACAGCCTTAGACAGAGATAGCAACTGTGCTGAAGGTGCAGCAGAAGGAGACGCCGCTAGTGCAAGGAGACAGAGATAGATAGAAAGCCATATAAAGTGAGTGTGCACTGGGCAAGTGTCGACTACTTGGAACTGTCCCTGAACGTTGTGTGCTAAAAACCTATTTTGAATAATTAAAATTGTGTAAGTGTTGCTGCCGCTGTTGCAGCAGTTGCAACTTTGCCAACAACAACAGCAACAACAACAACAGCAACAATGATATAATTAATTCAATGCACCTGAATACGGCAGCTTACAAACGAAACTCTTTCAAATCCAATTGAGTGCAACAGCCGCAAGAGCAACAACCAACGAGCAGCAACCACAAACAAAAGCAACCAGCAAGCAGCAAACAGCATAAGAAGCAACACCAACAACAACAACAACAGCAACAACAACAACTTGAGACAGCTATAAAATGGCCGCAATTAGCCAATGCAAAGACAAGCGAAGACATATCCGCAACAGGACACATCTGGCTGATGTCCTGCGTCGCACTCTGCCCATTGGCATCATCGTCGCGCTGCTGCTAACCCAGCACTGGGAGAGCGGTAAGTAGTTGTTGTTATTATTGTGGCCCATAGTGCTTAAGTAGCCCCAGCTAGCCCCAGTTAGCAGTAATGCCATCTGCCCGCTGCTCCCGGGCCACAGCTGTCAACCAGCTTTGAAATATCTGCGCGCATAGATTGCAGCTGCGTGGGGGCGGGACGTTTGGGCCTCTGGGCGTGACAGGTTCGTGTTGGGACATTCAATTATTGTGCAAGGTGAAACTGAATACTAAAGCTGAGAGCTATGCATATTTAAATGAACTGATTGATGGACTAACTGATAAATTGATTGACTGACAGACAGATGATTGGAGCTTAAAATATATGCAAATTTGTTTAAGATGCGAAAAAGAGAATTCAGAGCAAAGCAAGGCGAAAGTGAAGTAATAATGAGGTGTTTGATTGATTGATTGACTGATTATCAAGGAATCAGGAAATGTAAAATATCTAGAAAAGTGGAAAAGTTGAAATAAAAGATTATGAATTCTGTGAGCAAAGTTTGTGAGAGGTAAAATAAAATATGAATTGCTGAATGAGAGAGTATAGAAAATTGAAAGTATGAAAGAAAGTTATAGAAAATATATAGCTGATGATACAAGGGATAGTTTGTAAACCGATTGACTGATACGGAAATAATGATTCAGCTGGCCGAATAAAACTAAAGCTAAATTTAAGTAAATTAATAAAATATTAATAAATAAAAATATTAATTAATTAATAAATTTAATAAAAAAAAAAAAAAAACATAAATAAATAAATAATAATAACAAAAATTATATAATAAATGAATAAGGCAAAATAGAAATTAAAAAAAAAATTATGCTAAATATAAATATAAATATAAATAGAACGTGTTTAAAATTTAATATAAGTATATAAGCGCTTTTAATATGCTTGACATACTTTTCATTCGAATTATACTCGGAACACATTTATAATGGGAACTCGTAGTATAAGAGTTCTATCAGTTCGATAAGCCCCGTCCGTATCTATGTAAGGCCGTAAGTTCATCTATTTATCAACAATTGTATAAAAGAATATGTATAGAATATATCTGTCTAAAAGAATAACTTTTCATCTTCTTTATTATTTAGACTTCTCATTCGAATCGAAAAGTTCGAGACTAGAAAATTCTTACTTGTTTTTCTTAAAAAAAGTTTTTAGTAACAGTTTCGAAACGTAAAGAATCTTCGAAGAGCTTTAAGCCAAACATAAAGCCGATAATAATTGTTATTCAGACTACCAACAATATTAAGCTTGATATACTTTAAATAAGAAAACAAGTTAGCACAAAGCTTAAATAAAAGTAAACTTTATAAGCAAAAAATGTTCGTTCCAAATCTTTTGAAAGCCATGTTTATATTACTTCGTCAAATTTAAGGATGGCAAAAATACGGATTTTGTTTGTGATAATTTTCAAATAGAAATTGAAGAAAATGAAAAACTGAAAACAGAGAAACAAAATGCAATGAATTTAAATAACAAATTCGATAATGCATTAAATTGAAAAAGAAAAAAAAAAAATCATAAATACCTTTATCTCTACAGCTTAAGCAACTGATTTCGAGTCAATCAAACAAAGAGTTTTGCATTGAAATGGGCAGCTGTTAAGCCTCGGCGATTCGATTGGCAGAGCTCAAGCAATTGTGGTTGGGCAATATCCTTGTTGAATTAATGTCAGTCGAGCAGATAAATATTTCAAAGGGCGAAACTTAAGCAATTAATTTCGCTAATTGCTTTTCTTCGCAACGTTTTTGTTTCGAGCTGCGGATGGGCGATTGGAGTCGTCCGTCGGCGTGGCAAGGCGAGGCGAGGCGAGTTGACTGGCTGCGTTGAGTTTTGCATTCAAATGCATTTCAAGGACTCAACTTTGGCGCCGCACAAAACTCAATCTGACATTTATGCGAATGTCCACGGTATCAAATAAGAGTAATGACATTGCTGGTGGAACACTCAACGAGCTGCCCAGCCTTGTCCTGCCCTGCGAACGACCCCAAGTCGAAGCAAAGGACAAGAATCAGGAAAGGAAGCAGCAGCAGCAGCAACGTCTTGGGACGTTCACACAGAGACAGTGCAATGTCCTTTGGCTACTCAAACATTCCAGTGGCTATTAGTATTCATATCTTGACTGAACTTAACTGAAAGCTTAAACTGCTGCCAGTCGAGCAGGAGTGGAGGTGGTTGGGATTGCCAACCTCTCTCGCTCTGTGGAGCGTTTTGCATGCATTTTCATTTCGTGCTGGAATTGCTGAAAAAGATGCAATTAAATTTTAGGACAAGGGGTGTCAAGCTGCGCATAGAATATTCGAGTGCAGCAACTATCTCACTCACGATGAGCCTCTCCCTCTCTCTCTCTCTCTCTCTCTTTCTCTCTGTCTCTCACTGTCTCACTGTCTGTTTCGCATTGTGGTTGCAGCTGCTGTCAGTGGCAAGAACGCATTATTAATTTATTTTTCCAACTTGCAAGATGAATAAGCAAAGAGCAAAAATGTACCACGACTGACTACGCTTTCCTTCTCCTGCTCTTACTTCTGCTCCTGCTCCTGCTCCTGCTCCTACTCCTACTACTCGGCTGCAGTCGACCAAAAATTTTCTATTTAAATGTCGCTGCGCTTGCCCTAAAAGTGCCGCTCCCACTGCCACAACCACGCCCACCCCCTTCCACCCTTGGCAGTCAAATCATTTTGCATGCAATTGCGATTTTGGCCAAGTTAACAAACGTTGACGTGCTTCGACATCAGCTCACAACGCTCGCTGCCTCAATCTGCTGTCCATCAGGTTTGGCTTCGATCGTGTTGCTGCCAGCAAAGGAAATAAAATCCAAAAGTGAATAATGAACCGCAAATAACTTTACTTTGTGCAGCCAAGTTTGCACAGCACCACCCGACGCCATCCCGCACCACCCAGCAACACTCATCAGCCAGCAGCCAGTAGCCGTCATTCGCCATTTGAATTGCATCCGTTTCTAACCAAATCCAACATGCCGCCATTCACGCTGTTGTTTCAATTGCTGCGGGACGTTTGTCTGCGCTATCAGCCGGCAGCAACAGCAACTCGCAACTCGCAACAGCAACTCGCAGCAGCAACTGCTGCTGCTGCTGCTGCAGCAGAAGTTGTGTCAGTGTCGGTAACAATTATTTCGGTTTGTAGTTAGTTGAGCTGAGTTAAATTTGGTTTGGTTTTGGTTAGGTTTCGTTTCACTTTTTATTTTTCGCATTCTCGTATACTCTAGCAGGAGTTGTCAAATTTTCTTACACAGTTTGTAACAAGTTGTGGCAGAGCTTTGGGTATATACTTATTTACATGTGATTTCTCAATATCATGCAATTGAATTTCTCATTTTAATGTTGTTTAGCTCTTGAGATCTAATCTCTACTCTTATTATTTACGGTGCTCTATTGAGTTTTTTTAATGAACTGTAGGGACAAACTATTTGAAATATCAATTTCTATTATGATCTCCCCTACCAATAGCCAGGAATACATTCAGCAACAGCTATCTGTCTCTCTCGCTCTCTTTCTCAAGTCATGAGCGCATGAGTATGCAACAGTAACAGACTCTACTGTTAGGCTCTGCTAGCAGGGCTCTTACACACAATCTGCTGTTAGACTCTGCTGTTAGACTCTGCTGTTAGGCTCTGTTCACGATTGAGCACTGATTGAGTAACAGAGTCTTTTAACAGTGACGGTTGAGAGTCTTTTAACAGTGGGCTCTGCTGCTAGTCTCTGTTCTTAAGCTCTGCCCATACAAAGACTCTGCTGTTAGGCTCTGCGCTTAAACTCTGCTATTAGACTCTGCTGTTAGGCTCTACTCTTAGACTTTGCTGTTATGTTCATGTATATATATATGTATACTAATAATATATTCTTTTAAGATGTGCCTTCAAGCAAAATTTTGTCTTAAACATTGTTGGGATTCATAAAACCTAAGAAAACTCCTTCTTAGATCAAAGACTTCTGAACACTAAAAACTGTATGCAAAAAGTTTGATATCTGCTGCAAAGCAAAGTTTGCTTAGATGTGTTTAGACTTAGGCCTCCATGGGGTAACCTAAAAAGTTTTTAAACATATCTACGTCAGTATTTAATAACTCTATCAGTGAGTTTTCATATCAGCTTCTAGAGAGTGAAGTTGCGTATAGAAAAATGTTTTTTTTATTTTTGAAAATTCATAGCATGAAGAGTCGGAATTTAATTATTTTAGGCTATCCTCTTGCCTACTAATAGGGCTTTTTCATTATGTAAAGTAATATATGGAATGTTTCAAGTACACTTATTTAAATTTCACAAAGAGGGAATAACCTCTCAAATTATTCAACTAAAGTGTATTTAAGTTTTCGCATTTATAAATTTCAACTATTTTAGCGCAACTTATTACTCTTTTCCTTTTTTGCTTTCTGATTTAAATATTTGCATTTGCGGCTGCAGTAGTCAAATCCAACCCGCCAACCTCCTACACAGAGCCAACAACTCAAGCTTATCATTTTGGCCTGCTGATGAAGTGCAAATCGTTTTATGAATGCCAACTGATAGTGGAGGCTGGCTGCTAAGCGAATGTATTTCATTTCATTTAAAATATTTGTCTCGAAAAATCACACGCTGAGGATTATCTATAGTCCACATGAAATGGGATAGGGAATTGGTATTGAGTAGGGGTTGGAATTGGGGTTGGGATTCGAGTTTGGGTTCAGGTTCGGTTTTGGGTTTAGTTGTTTCAAACCTCTAACTAATCAAATTGACATAGGTTTACCTGTGAGCCAACTTGCTAAAACTTTGCAGCAAACTTTCGATTTTGGTAAACTTTGCTCTGCTGTCCCAGATAAGAGTTCAATGTAACTGAAATTTATTAACTGCTTTGCAAGCGCACATGCAAATAAATCAGCAAGAAAACAAAAAATCTATATGGTATACACATATAGAAATAAAAATAAGAAATAAGAAATAAATGATAAACTCGAAACTTTGCAGGGATGGGGCGTGCCTGTGCTGGGACTGCGATAAGCCAAGTCAAGCGTTAAAGTTACGCCCACAATAAACCTCAAAGAGGATATTGACATATGACTAAAATGCCAACAAATGTAAATGCAAAAAGCTTTCGAACACATGAGGTGTGAGCGTGGGCGGGATGAGGTAACTTACGCACTCTAGTCACACACTTTCATTTACAGGGTATTGCGTGTGTATATGTTGCAATTGATCAATCGTTTAAGAAAATTGCAGGGTAATTGTTAATATTTCAAAATTCTCAGCAAATAGAGTTAAATTTTTCATTGGATTAGCACAGCTTATAGACTTGACTCCCTATACTATATAGGGAGTATCTTGTGGCCTGGTACATGTGAATTTTTATGCAATAAATACTTACAAGTCATGCAATTCAGTTTCTATTGGTGTTTCATTTGAATAAAACAATTGTAAGTAGTTTTCAATATTTTTAGAAATATTTACAGGGCATATTTTAGTCTAGTATCGTTCAGCAAGTGTATGTAAAAGAAGAAAGCTGCACTCAGAGTGAATGCTAGTCAAATTTCGCACAGTTAAGTGCGCATTAATACTTATTGGTTCATTTAACATTACTTATAGGGTATCTTCAAGTCTAGACTTAAAATTAGCATTAAGAAAGCTTACGAGTTGTAAGTTCGTGATATTTATAATTGAAAATGCAAAAAGTTATAAAAGATTTAGCATATAGGGTATTTTTGAGTCTATCAACTATATTTTTTAAGTCTGTTACGCCATACACAAATAATTTCTGACATTATCGACAATTTTAATTGCCATTTCGTGATGTTTTTAATTGCAAATGCATAAAAGCCAAAAAACGAGTTAAGTATAGGGTATTTTTGAGTCTATCAACTATATTTGTGTAAGCGTGTTCAACCAAAGTCTCTAATTTTTCATACTTTATCGAAAAATGTAATTATCAGAGCTAATGCAAAGCTTAGCTTAATGGGCTACACATTTTCTTTGTTTCTATTTTTTTCCCAGGGTATTTTTAAGCTGTTCATTGGCTTAACTAATGCCGTCACTTGTTGTAGGTGCGGCTGTGTCAAGTATTTGCACTTGCGCTAAGCAAAATTTACGCGCATTTGTTTGTACGACTCCAGAGAATTGCTTGACGGCGTTTCGCGTTCAAGTGAAAATCGATGAGGTGTGTGTGCGATTGTGTGTGGGTGTGCGCACATGTGCATGTGTGTGTTGTGTGTGAGTGTGTGTGAAGTGTGCGTTACGCTGTTGGCATTGTTGTTTGGCCACAATGTTTTCTTTTTTTTCCGCTTCGCATGGCTTTTTATTGCTTTTCTCTGGCACTTTTTTTTACTCTTGCTGCTGCTGTTGCTGCTGCCGGTTGCTGGTGTCATGAGCAAACGAGCAGCATTTGAGCAAATAAACTAGACCTGCCAACACACACACTCACACACACAGTCGCATACACACACACGGTTGCACAACAATGGGTGTAGGAAAATCTTAAGCCCTTGGCATCCTGCGGTTTGCCTTCAACGTTGCCATCAAAACTCTCAACATCGTCGACAGTGCCATGCTCAGCGTCAACAACTCAACGACAGCAACTCCTGATGCTCTGCGTCCACAACTACCTAATACCTACTAGATGATGCTGCTGCTGCTGTTGATGCTGATGCTGGTGGAGGGACTATGCTAGGCGACTTCTAGGACTTCAATCATTATGGGCTGCCGTCTGCCACTTCACAGAGAAAAACTCTGCACACAAAAATCTTCAACTTTATCTCGTCAATAACTTGAAGAGCGGCCCTTCAGGCCCAGAGGCAGCAGCTCTGCCAGCTCAACGGCTTGTGAGCTGTTGTTGTTGCTGCTGCTGCTGCTGGTGCTGCTGGTGCTGCTGTCACGCCTTCAGCTTTCAGAACTCCGCCTTTGCTTATTGATAAAAAATTTGCTATGGTATTTTGTATTTTGGCACGTGCTGCGGTTGCATGTGATGATTATTTTATTGACAATTAAAAGATGAGCATAAAATAAAGCCACACGCAAATCTATGAGAAGACGCTGCTGAATGGGTTTTGTGAGGTGGAGGCAATTCGACACGCTGTAGGAAGTAAAATTTTTATTACCATGAATGTAAAGACTTGACATTAACTTGGCTGCCTCTGATTGTCTAACTCGATGCCTGCTGCTGCTGCTGCCTGAATTCTGTCAGCAATTCAAGTTTATAGCCGCACTTGGCAGCAGACAATGCTGTGGCTCAAGCTTCCCTCTCCCTCTCTGTCTGTCTCTCCTTGTCTTTCTCTCTTGCTTTTTGCTTATTGGCCCTGCACTGGCACTGAAAAATAGGGGAAAGAAGTAAACTCATGCGTTATTTGCAACTTGATGAAAGCTGCTTTGCGGCTGCCTGGCAACGCTAGACGCCAGACGGAGAGACGGTAGACGGTAGATGGTAGACGACAGAGGCCAGACTCATGCTAAGTAGTCCTTTTTGGTCCTTGGTGCTGACCACAGCTTTGATGTGTCCACTCTAGTTGTGCCCCTCCCCCACCTTCTGCAACTACTCTGCAAGCCCTTTCTTCCATGTCAGTGGCAAATCCTTTCAGCCTTAATGACGAGCCATGTCCATCAAGTTCGTTGATTAGATTGATGGACACTTCAATTCACCGAGCATCGTTTAGTTTCATTTCATTTCATTTCATTTCTTTGTTTGGCCCCAAGTCATTACATAGATCATTTGATGAGTATTAAAAACTTCATTTTGATCGATAACAATCGTTGCTAGATTTATCGACCATTTTAGTACTCACATTTGAGGTAATGCTTTGCGATGCTTTCGACTAAGAGCTTTTGCTAGTTCCTTTACTTGGTTTATAGCTGCACTAGAAGCTGTCAAATGTAATCCTATACGATCTTGATATCATTTTGTAAGATTTTTATGAAGGTATTCACATTACATTTTATCATGTTTTTAATAATTCATATCATATTTTGGTAAGCTAACGAAAGCAAGCTGTTTTCTTTTAAAAAATTTACTTTTTTCTTTGGAAGACTTTGTTATGCAAACTGACAAGCATTAAGCTTATTAAGCTCCACCTAACTATATGCTATGGCTCCCAATGGAACAATCGGCACAAAACAGAAAGTTTTGTGTATGTAAAAGTTTTTTTATTTGTATTTTTTTTTTTAGCAACAATCGGGACAAACTTTGAGTTTGTGCATGAAAATGTTGCACATAAAAAAGTATTAGATACCCTAAAGCAAACTTCACGCTGTTCATACAAATGTTCTGTTTCATTCATCGATAAACTGTCAAACAGGCGGATTGACAGTTCGACAGAGAACATGACATGCATCTCGGTTCAGCTGTTGATGCTTTAAAGGAATATTCATGTAGTATATTCTGTAAGGAGTTCGCAGTTGAAAAATCCTTTCCTTTTGTATAGCTTATAAATATACTTTGTATAGTTGTAAATACTTTGATTTGAATAATTCTTTGCTGCGTAATTTTTATTATATTTTTTTCGAACTCGAAGATACTAGAGTGATTTCTTGTATATTTTCTAAGTCAGCTTGTGGGTACTAGATTTTTAGTATTAATTGTCTTATATTTTCTCTATGAAGCACTAGGAGATATCTGGAATCCGTAACTTTCATGATTGTGAAAGAAAATATTTATCATAGTTGAGGTATTATGTACTATTGCATACCATGAGATCGTCTTTATATCATAATGATGGCTCTTGCACTCTTAGTAAATGTGTATGTAAGCCAAACCTGAACCTAAAATAACCTAACCTAACCTAACCTAACCTGCCTAACCTGCAGAAGAAAGCCAAGCATAAGAGACCCCGTCAAATCGCAGAAGATGTAACAGTTGATGTAACAGTATTCCTTCTTCTATCGCAATTCAAGCATAATTAATAGATCTTGTCATGCCTAAGCAGATTTTAGAATGCATTTATTATATAAAATAATTGCATATATATTATTTACTATTTATTAATTTTATAGTTACTTTACATTAAGCACTTCTAAATGGAAATATCTCTATATAAGACAACAGTTATCTATATGTATATTATCTCCATATAAAAGACGATTGTGTAACAAATCCATCCTTGCTTATTCATTTCTTAGCTTTAGCTATCTTTTGTCTTCCATTCCATATGCTTAAAAACTAAGCTTAGCTTCTTATACAAATCATTGAGCATAGAGAACTCCCACACACACCCACACACATGCATAGCTCTTGTTATCTCCATGTTTTACCTATGTTCAGCTCCTCTTATTCTAGGAGCTCACTCTGGCAAAAATCCATGTAAAACGCTTACTAAGCTTAACGTTTCTTTGCCGTTTTTGCTTACACAAATTATAGATAGAGTAAATAGAATTGGGCTTAGTTCAATGCGCTGTTGATTGCATAATTTGGGGCCACAAAACGGGCAAATTGTGTTAGGCCGATTAACGTGTGCGCTACGAGCTATGTGCAAAAGGCTAAGGCAATGCTCTGGCTGTTAACTGGGCTAATTGAATTTGCAGTCATCAGTCAGTCAGCAGCTGCAGCCAAATGCTAACAAGGGAAGCCACCATATTTAGTTTTTAGTTTGGTAATAAAATAAAGTGACTCTCAGACCCATTTATATATCTGGTAGACAGAGAGAGAGGGAGAGAGGGAGAGGGAGAGAGACAGACTGCACTTCATTAGAATTTTTGTGCGTCGAGGCACTTTCATGTTGAAAAAGCCATTTCATTAGGAGCCGTTGCTTTTGGCTCGGCTTTCGAGTTTCGGCTTCAATGCGGCCCTAACTAAGTAACTCAAATGACTCTTAATGCCAGGCCAAAGGCAGCGTAATTTTCATTTGCAGCGTATTAGCATTTGGATTTGTCAGCTCTTCAACAGCCTCAAGTGCGTCCGTCCACAAGCCCCAACAACAACAGCAACACCAACACGACCGACGGAAGACAACAAACTGAAAACAACAACTGCAGCAATTTTGCGGCTAATTTTTCTGCTTTTGCATTCATTGACAATTTATTTCAATTTGGGGTAGATTAGCGCAGGTAATAGGCAGGGCAAAGAGAGGCAAAGAAATTCAGTAATTGTAGCAGAAAAGAATAAATTTTAATATTCAAATGGAAAATCTTTATAAAAGTTTGAGTATGAAACTCAGAAAGTGTGGCTAGACTTTAGACGCTGGAAACGAAATGTAATATATATCAATATATATAAAAACTTTAGTTAATAAATATATAGTGATCTATGCTGTAGTCAGATGAGAGAGCTACAGTTCAAAAGAATTTTCGAAAAATTAAAAAAATAAATGCTTGGTTCGTACAGCTTAAAATCGCCAATGGGCTTTGAGTTTCGGGGCAAACAATTACAGAGTTCTCGGAAGGGCGAAAACAATAAAAGTTTAATAATATCCCATGACTAGCTTAACTAGCAGCATACTCTCTCTCTCTCTCTCTTTCTCTCTCGCTCACTGTCGCTCACTGTCGCTCTCACTCATTTTCTCTAACTAATTCTCAGTCTTGTTTAAGACTTTATCAAATACTTTATTCAGCTTAACCCATAAAACTTTCGTTCAGTTTTCATGAGCATATTTTCACATGCTTGAGATTTAAGTGCAGATACATAAAAAGACAAAGATAAGAATAAAGATAAATATATAAAGAAAAAAAAAGTTTATTATATTGAGAATTTTATATGGCATTTGATTGTTATCTTAAAATATTCAGCAAAAAAATAAAGTAAGAATATATATATAACAAGAGTAGAACTAGAATAATATAAATTCTACAAATTAGATATATATCTAGGGTATCTGGTCATCACTCACTGCCATTGCGACTATTTGCCTGTAGTTTGCTTGTTGTCTTTATACCTTTTTTGCTTGCATTTTGCAGTCAGCTCTCCGTTACGTACATAAAATATGAAAATTTCTCACACAAAAGACTTTGTTTAGTGCAGGTCGAGCTGCGGCTGGCAGACCCACTTACCGATGGGACGCAGTGCATCTGTGCTGGGATTGAATGTGGGTTGTTGATGTGGGCGATGTGCCGGCATGTTGCTAAAGGATGTTAAAATATTTTTGCAGCTTTATCTTTGGACAAGGTGAGATGAGTCCGTTGGCCGTTGCTGTGGGAGAGCGCAGGGCGAACGGATTGGGGTTTTTGTCGTAAAGCAGCCTCGGGATTTAACTGACATTGAGAGCTGGCTGGCCAGCTTGGGTGGGTTGGCTTTGGGCCCACTGGGCAGCCAAATAGATTACCTTCATTTTTGCAAGCTGGACTCGAGAGTGCAGCCCCTGGGATGTGGCCATTTTGCGGGCAACCCCAAAGTTTGCAGTTGAAAGGCAGACAAAGGGAGACACTGCATGCCCAGCTATGATACCCAGCTACTTGATCAGCCAGAGCTCAGTTTATGCCCCCCAGGCATCAGGCAGCACACAAAATGCTGCAAATTAATTTTTACCGCATGTGGCATTGTTTTCCTTTTTATTTTGTCGAGTGCCAGCAGCAGCAACAGCAGCAGCAGCAGCACAGCAAACAGAACGTAAATCAGGGCACAAATTGTTCGGCTGCTTATCGGCGTTTAATCTCTTTATGATAAAATGTTTATTCGGGCCGCCTGTTTGTGGCTGCAATATAAATTGCCAATAGCCAGGCATTGCGTGCCCACTAACACTTGCCACATGCCACATGCCACAAGCTCCGCCCGCCACTTGCCACTTGCCACTCAGAGGTTGTCGCTTTGCCATATGAAAGATAAATTCTCGCCGATAAGAACTTTTCTGTTTTTTTTTTTTTCTGCTTTTTGGCGCGGGCCTGAAAAGCGGATTGAGTGTACAGGCTAATTTAAGTTCAACGCCAGCTGTCGCACAATGGGCGCACAAGGGGCGTGGCCAGCAGCCAATGAAGTTGCTGGCTCACAGCTGCTGCCGTTAAGGCGCGGCGACTTTATTATTATTATCCTCGGCGCAAAAGTGCCAATGGACCAAGGACCATGGAATACGCACAAACTGTGGGAGAACGAGTGAGAGTGAAACAGAGACAGCGAGAGCGAGAGCGAGAGAGATAGTTAGAGTAGCAGAGAAGCATCCATGAGGGGAACTTCAACATTTGTCCAGCTGCTTCATTTCATATTCAGCAGTTGTTGCTGTTGTCTTTTTTTTTTTTTCCTGGAGTCTATGGAAAAAGCAAGAAATCATTTAAGTATTCTTTTCATATTTATGGATAGATTTGTTTGCAGATTTGTAAACTGTTGGGCAGTTCCTGAGAAAGAAGGAAGTCTGAAAGCACATGAAATAATAAGGATTTATTTACATCAAGCACTTAATGCGCTCGCTGGCTTAGGGCTAAACGGGATTTGAACCATGAATTTCGTTTTTGGCTAGAAGTAATATTGACTGAAGCTCAATGTGTATAAAGTGTTTTACACTAAACAGCAAAGTTTGGGAATTGCTATTTCAAAATGTTTCCCCATACCCTGTAAATGTTGGTTAGTGTAAGTGTGGTATAATTGAGACTAGCAGTTAATTTGACATCTCAAGTACTCAAATATCATTTCTTAAACAAATTTGACGAGTATCTAAAGTACCCTGTATTTTTGGGGTTTTTGATATATGACTGTGACCATCACAGGGTATCTACTAGTTGATCAGTTATCATGTTAACTCATGTCTACACAATATTTTATTTTTTGCTACTCTGCAGGATATTTCATACTCGATGAGTTTACATTAAAACCTGCAAAACTGTTAAATTACATTTGCTTAACATGTTTCTTCTATCTATTTCGGCGTATGGGTTATTTCTTATAAAATACCGGATATCTACTAGTCGTTCAGTTAAAAAAATTTTTGTTTTCGATCTAATTTTCGTTGCTTTTTT
Source organism: Drosophila koepferae (assembly GCA_030914345.1). Lineage (NCBI taxonomy): Eukaryota > Metazoa > Arthropoda > Insecta > Diptera > Drosophilidae > Drosophila > Drosophila koepferae. The sequence goes on from JAUESR010000208.1 coordinate 4,204,381, forward strand.
TCCTCGAATTCTTTCAAAACAAAAGTCAAGTGCAAAGTTTTGTATTCACTTTTGCATGTCTGCTCCTCGTACCTCCTGCCACGCCCTAATCGCCTGCTGTCGCCCAACTGACATCAGCTCATCAGTGGCTCATCAACGCGAGCGTCTAAAATTACTGCCTTTTTCATTCTGCTGTCTCATATTTTTGTTGGTCGTTTTTTGTTTTTATTATATTTTTTGTGCGTGAGTTTTGTCACCATAAATGACTTTAAAAAATGCCTAACAAAGTTTTTAAATTACTTCTTGAGTGGGCAAAAGCGTCGAAAATGAAATTACTTACAAAAGGGATTTTGCAGCAACTTCCAACCCCAAGTTCAGCTCAACTCGACTCGACTCGACTCGAGTCGCCTCTACTGCAGCTGTTGTCAGCGCCTCGAAGTTTTACCCTCGGCTTATTAACATTGAAAGCTCATTATTAATTTTTTCCGGGCGCCTGGCGCCTGGCGTTTGGCGCGCTGTCTTCCAGCTAACTTGTCTTTAACTCGTTCATAAAAGTTTCGCTCACAAATGTTCCATTGCATTAAGACGATGCGCAGGTGTCCATTTTCCGAGCTGTCCTAATGAAGTGAGGAGTGTGTCGCCTGTTGCAAGTTTAATGAGACATCTTGGGGCAGTTCGCGGTCAGATTGTGGACCAAGGGCCAATTCGGGTTCACCAAATCCCTCTGACTGGGGCTTGAAGCTGGGAGTCATTGTATGAATTGAAAAAAACTAGTTACAACTGAGCAGATCTATAACTGAGCAGATCTATTTACATATTAACTAACTCAATATGGTTTCAGCTCTACCCGTAGCAGACTTTGAATTTATGATATTTAAAAGATAAATATTTGTGTCCGCAATTCAACCTATTAAGAGCTTGTTAAATATGCATTCATTCATTCAGAGTATATCCATCTTTATGAATCATTAAACAATTATTCTCATATTACACCTATGCCCCTGATATTGCTATGAAATCTAAGCTAACTAAATGCTCATTGAGGCATCTATTGAACATATTCCAAGCAAATTTATTAATTATTTTATGTTCTCTGAATTCCCTGCTCTGCCAATTGAATGATAATGTAAATGTTAACTGCAAACATTTAATGCATGTGTGAGTGTGCGTGTGCGTGTACGTGTGTGTTTATAAATTAACAAAGCAAAGGTGCAAATGGAAGTGTTAAATCTAATTGAATCTTGATTGAACATATTCAAAAACATATTATTTAATTGGTAAGTCTGCGTCTCATTTAACAAGCATATTTTCCCCATTCAAATCTCTCAACTTACAAAAAAAATATTATTAAATTAATTATAATGATTTAATGATGAATAAATTCATAAATGAATTAAATTAAAGGAAATTATATATTTTGAAGAATTTTTTAAGCTTCTGATTAAATTAAATTAAATGCAAAATATTTTCAATGATAAATAAAATAATAAAAAATAAATAAATAAATAAATAAAAATAAAAAATTTAATATTTAAATTTAAAATTAAATAGAAGTCTCTTTTTCAATTCAAATAAATAAATAACTGGCTTTAGAAGTAAATGAATAAATAAAAAATAAATAAATTAATAGATATATATGTAAATAAATATATAAAATAATAAATAAATAAAATTAAATAAATTATTAAATAAAATAAATGAATATAATATGGAATATGTAATATATAAATATTAAAGAAAACAAGTCTTTCATTTAATAAAGCAATATTTTAGCCTCATTCAGTTAAATCTGACAGCATAAATCGTTAAGTAAACTTTTCTTCAATCAAATCCAAAGTTCTCAGCGATTTGCAGCCGCTGTCCGATTTAGGCTTTGCCTGAAGGCGGCTGTCACAGCGACAGATATCGTGAGTTATTTATTTATATACATATGTGCTCATGGCCTCACTCTCGCGAGCTAAGCCCAACCCTCGAGTACCGTCTAAAGTCCTGCTTGGCTTAACAATTTGTTGTAGCAAATATTGGCCAAGTGTCACAGCGTGCAGTATTGGGTGACAATTGCAGTTGGTTCGAGTGGTTGTGGTGGTGGTTGGTGTTGGGATGGGTCAGTCAGCTGCCATATGGGTACACACTTAATGATATTGACATTAAGTGCTCTGCCCGCTGTTCCCGCTGCTGCTGCAGCAGCAACCCCTAAGCCAGAATCTACCCTCCGACTGAGAGAGTGTGTGTAGGTGAACCATGAGCCGTGAGCCATGAGCCATGATATGCTACGCATTGATTGTAAACTCGGCTAAATGTTGTTGTGTTGTTGTTGTAGGTATGGCTGTTATGTAAGCAGCCTCGCACTCGTTGCGCCTAATGAACCATAACGCTTTATCGCCGTTTTGTCGTTACCCAAGTACCCTAGCCTATGTCTGTCTAAGTGTGCGATTGGGATTTAATTTGATTGCTTCAATGCCTGCCAATCCGCGCGTGTATGTGTGTGAGAGAGAGAGAGAGAGGGAGTGTGTGGCATTAGCTTGTGATTTACTGTATTATTTAGTCTTACTTTGTTTTACCGCTTATTACTTTACGTCGCGTTCTGTCTCACTCACTGTCTCTCTCTCTCTCTATCTCTCTCTTTGTATGTGCTTTGTCATCGCCGACCTGTCTCCCTTTAACCCTGCCCTCCGCACTTACTCGGGCGTTGACATAAAGGCAAACTCATGCGAAATCCTTTCTGCATTGATTGATAAAGTGCCTTATGCGAGGATTAAGGCGACATTGATTTACTATGCTTTGAGGATTTACTTTTACTTTGCTGCTTTTCTAATTTTTTGTACAATTTTTTTTATGCTTTTTTTTTTTTTTGTATGTTTTGTGCGTGGCTTGTGCAGCTGCAGTTGATGTTGCTGTCGTGCCAAACTAATTGCTGTTGAAAACTTCAGAGCAACTTAGCTGGAATAGCTGCTCAAATTGGATCAACTCTTGGCGAGTGGCTATTGGAGCTACATGCAGTAGAGGTTAGCTAAGGTCATAGCATAGCATGCGTTGCAGTTGCAGATAAAGAGTTGGCGATTTGAGAAATTAGTTTGATGAAGTTTCTGGAATTTTGCAATGCAACTTTTAACTTACCTGAAATACCTGTAAATGGCATTGGAACTAAAAGAAAATAATGAAATGAGAAGAAAAGATTTTAATTATTTAAAGTAATATTATGAAGGATCATATTATGTTTTTGAGTTGTATGTATGTATGTATGTATTCATATATTTATTGCAAGCTAAAGATTAAGAGTGTAATCAGTTCATTTAAGTCTGATTTTCTGATACTCATCAGATTTCTCAAACTATGTCTAGCAAGTAACTCTCATACTTATCCATCAGTTGCCTTCAAACTGTATATAAATCTTTTAGATTAGAAAGTAGAAGGAAATGATTCTAAGACATTATTCCTGTTGAGATTCATCAGCTACTCTGAAGCTGTATTCAGTTGTATTTGACTAGCTTTGATTGACCGATCAAACGCCATGATGTTTGATTAATATATGTGATTGATGTTTGATATGACAAATAATTTAAGCATTGACTTAACATTCCCTTTAATCTCAACAAACAGTTTCTTTATCCAATTGATATGTCAATGCTATGTAACTTGTTTTAAGCCAGCTTTACACTTTAAGCCAAATGCTGTTTCCATCGATTGCTGCAGGGCTCGCATTCAGCTCTAATTGTCAGCTCGATGTTCAAAGTTCATTGTGTTTCGTGGCTTATGAGAAGTATTTAAAAAGTCAGTGAAAAGGCAACCTTCAGGGTCGAAAGGTGTTGAATAACATTCGAAAACTTTGTTATTGAGGTTGAGAATAAAACAAAAACCAAAAAAAAAAAATAATAAAATAAAAGAAGAAAAAAAGTAAAAAGATGAAAAACTGTTGGCAGCATTTTGTGTAGCCAATTGTGTAACCAACTTTGGTTTGGTTTCGTTTCGTTTGGTTTGTTGTTGACCTTGTTGTGCTTGGCTGGGTTGCTACTGCTACTGCTACTGTTGCTGCTGTTGGTGTGGCTCTGGTTTATGTCAATTAACGCCCAAGTTGTAAACAAATTTTGCCGAGTTGCCGCCGCGCTGCGCACTGCACTCATAAATTGCACTTAGTCAAAGTTTCCTTTCGCTAGGCAAACTGAAAATGCTATTAGCTGGAGTTGCCACTAAACAGGCAGCTGCTGCTGTTTACTTAACGCACTGTGATTAATTGGCCAAGGGGAAACGTTCAAGAGTTCATAATAAAGAGATCTATGCATGTCCCTTGCTTTTGCCAATATCCTGTGCCAATGAGAAAACGAACAAGAAAACAAACTTTGACACGATTTCAACTTTTTGCAGCGGATTTTAAAATCGTTCAGTGATGAAGGGAGAGATACTAGAGTCAGCATTGGTGGCATGGCTGGGCAGCTAGATTATGTTGCAAATAATACTTATGAACTTATTATCTTGTTTGTGTGGCCTGCTAAACCATCGCCATCACCCCCACAGCTCCACCACTTTGACCTCTGCACAGCTGCTGCTTAGCATGCACAGCACGCGGCATGTGGCACGAGGCAACTTTCCATGCACTGGGAATAGAAATTTAGTAGCACAACTTGGCGCAATGTTTTGGCTCGATATTGGTCTTGGCTTTGGCTCTCAATTTGTTATTGCCCCTGCTGTTGTTGCTTGTTGCCACACGCCACTTGCCGCTTGCCGCTTGCCGCTTGCCGCTTGCCGGTTGCCGGTTGCCAACTTCAATGTTGATTCTGTGTGGCATAAACTCTGTAAATAAATTTCAACAAAATTGTGTAACAATACGCCAAAACAGGCCTCAGGGGTAAATGCGACCGTTTTATATTCCTTTCTCCATACTTTCATATTCTTCTTGCCTCCTCTTTTTTTTTTCGCCAATGGACCCAAGCAGCTGAAAAACAAATAGTACTCGCAACTTGACATGGTCATAACAATACCAGAACGTAGGGGAATATTTATGTGCAGAGAGAGAGAGTAGCGCAGCGTGAAATACCCTAGCGAACAGCGAGCAGAGTAGTTGACTTTTATGTGAGCTGATACTGAAATATTTGAAAAATAAATATTTGGAAAATGTGAAAGAAAATAAAATCTATACATGAGAAATCTATATAAAATATAATTATTTTTAAATGTGTTCATAGATAGATAAATAAAATATAAATATAGAAATATTATCAAATAAACAAAATAAAATATTTAGAAATAAAAAAAATGAAATATAAATAAAATAAAATTATTTTTAAATGAGTTCATAGATATATACAAAAATAAAATAAAATAAATATATATATAAATAATAAATTTAACAAAACAAAATAATATAAAATAAAATAAAATAAGACGAAATAAATTTAAATATAATAAAATATTATTATAAAAATATGAAGCGAAAATATTTTCAAAATCTATTTCGATTATAGAAATAAAAAATAACTTATATATTACAATTATTAATAATAATTAAAATAAGACAAAAATCAAATCTAGCAATATAACATAAAAATATTTAAATTTTTCATAGTTTCTTCTCATATTTTCATATATTTCATATATATATATATATATGAATATTCATATATTTTCAATTGTCCGCTTGAATGTTTTTTACTCTCAAACTGACTAAACTCTAGGCTCTACAGCATACCTTTGATGACATATTTGAAATGCCTTTTGCTAGTGTATGTGAAACCACCAATTGCAAAGGGAAATGGGGAAACTGGAAAGTTGAGCTGGGCAAATATTTGAGCAGAAAAAAAAAAAAAAGAGAGAAAAAAGCGAAAAAGTTGAAGCGGTTTTCAGCTTTAAAGACATTTGCTGATGGTTTGCTGAGGCCCCGCAGGCCGCTTGCTAAAGAAATTATAAAAGAGCCGCTGGTAATTGTGCGTTGAAAGATCTAAAACGCAGCAGCACCGCTGCCCCTCCAGCTCCCTCTCTCTCCCTCTCTCTTTGTAGCCTTTACCTAATCCAATAAGCCAACAACAGTTTTCTTAAGTAATTTGCTACCCCTTTTTGAAGCCAAGCTCGTTGCCTGCTGTTGCTCAGCTTTGTTATGGCGTTTTGTCTGGCAAATGGCAAACAATGTTACCCGCCTCCACTCCACACCTCCATTGCCAGCACGAACAGTAGGGGTGATGGCTACTAAATGGGCGTGGCTCGCAGCAAAATGCTCGGGATAGTTGCGTCAAGTATTTCGTAGCTTTTGTTTGGCTTTCAGCCTGCCGGCAGCTGCTGTGTGCCATGGCCATTGTCTCTGTCTCTCTCTCTGTGAGTGTGCCATGCCAAGCCCCTTACTTAACCGCAACTCGTACGCCCACTCTGGGCGCTTGTGCGTTTAATTTGGAAGTGAATCAATCAAACGTCTACTGCAATATCAAAAAATTTCTTAATTAAACCAACGAAGAGGAACAGCAGCAACAGCACCAGCAGCAGCAGCAGCAACTACACGAAGTTCTTACGCCATTAGCAAAATAATTTTCTTAATTTTCATTTATTTATTCTTTGTTTTATTTTTTCCTATCTTGCTGTTTTCAATTTTCAAATAGGAGAAACACATAAAAGTTGAGTGTTTCAGCCCGGACTACAAATTGTTTTCAGTTATCTCAAGGGCTACAGGGCGTCCTAGAGGGGCAGGAGTGGCAGGGCGTTCGGTCTGGCTCGACTTTGGCTTTTATTATTGCTTTTTTATTGCGTATTAATTTTGCGTGCTTAATTTGCCGTCTCTCCATGCTCACTCTCTCTTTCTTTCTGTCTGTGTGTGTGGCGAAGGGCGGTGGGTGGGGCGTGGCCATGCCCCATTTGCTGCATGGCATGGCAAGTTGCTGGTTTCCGGTGCGAAGGGTTTTTGCGCTTGTAATTGACGCTGTTGTTGCCGCCGTCGCTGCTGCTGCTGCTGCTGCTCATTTTAATGGCAAGAAATTGAATTTTAATTAGTAACGAGGAATCTGTTACGCATCAGTTTGTATTTAATTTAATTTCTTAATTAAAATGCGCGGGCATGTCGGCATAAAATCCAACGACTGGCCAAACCCAGCCCCAGTCCCAGCCTAGCCCAGTCAGGCAAAGCCAAGCCAACCAAACGGCGGGCTTCTTTAACATCATCAAAGGCGCAAAAAGGCGGCAAAAAAAAAAAAAAAAAAAAAAAAAAAAAACATGAAAAATATGAAAAATATGAAATGAAAATTAACAGGAAAAATAACACAAGTTAACAGAGTCAAATGCATGGTAGAATGCCCCAAGATGTAGGCCATATTCGTAAATTATATATATTTATATACACATAATATTTGATATAATCAATAAGATAGATATGCATCTGCCAGCTGAGTTATATAGAGATAATAGAATTGGTTGAGGTATTAATAAGTAAGAGCATTCATTTAAGCCAATCCAATTATCATTAGCCCATGATCTTAAGCTTTTATATACAATTTAAAACACATTTAAGAAAATATATTATTATTAATCATTTAAAATCGCTAAAATATATCAGAGTTCTGAAATAATTGTTCGTCTGTTTAACTATCTGCCATCATAAGTTTATAGCCTTGTGATGCTGTCCATTGACAGCTAGAGCTTCTGCATGCATGCTAGAGCTGGGATAAGCTCAGGCAAATTCAAACTAACTCAGATAATATCTCCATAAGAACTTTATGCAGATTCTGTTAAACTCCGCTGTAAGAATTTTCTGTTGAGCTCCGCTGTTAGACTCTGCTGTTAGACTTCGCTCTTAGAATCTGCTGTTGACCTCACAGCATCTAAGCTGTTAAGCTATGCGACAAGCTCATATGACAAATAGTTTTTAAAGTACTCAAAGCATCATTTAAATATTTCCTCTCTCTATCTGCGTAAGAACGCATGCGTTATATCATAGTCTCTCCTTGTTTGTCAGCTATAAGCTTAAAGCAGCTGTTCCATGGCTTTTAACTTTTGGCTTTTTGACTATTCGACAACTTTTGTTGTTGTTGCTGATTGAATTGTCACAACAACAAAAATAAAAAAATAAAATTAAATAAATGAGAATAGGCAGCGCACGTGTGGACACTCGACTGAGAACGACAACACCATCAGCATCATCAGGTAAAGTTGGCTAAAATTTTATTCAAACTTGTCGCTTGGCAACAATTTTTGGACTTTAAGTTCTGTTGTGGGGAGGCAGAGATTTCGTTTATGGCAGAGAGCAAAAGTGCAGCCAGCGTTGCCATATCGCAGTCAAACTCAAGTATGTGTGCCAAGCGAGTCCTTGGCGCAGCCTGTGCTCAGCATCTGGGGCGATGGGTAGAAAAAGCGACATGCATAATACAAGTGCCTTAGTGTCTGGCTACAGCACATTTCTTTATGCGCTGCACATAAATTGCATTATTTATACAACGTTTATGTGGCAACCCTCAACCCTTAGTCCTTAGCCCCTCTATTCCCCTCCGTACTGCACGCCAACTGTTTGTGACAGCTGAACACACACACAGATTTTTGGCCAATTCAGCGGTTGAATTTTTCGGAAAAACTTAGCGCAAGTTGTCTACGCAAATGCAGTTTAATTAAGTCGGCTAGTCGAAATCGGGCTTACTTTACTTTACCAACGTGCCTGCGTCTGCATGTGTGTGTATGTATGTGTGACGGCTATTGCACTGTGGGCATCAAGCTAAAGCAGCAATGTTAAAATGTTGAGCTGCTATGGAGTTAGGGTATTATTTTAAGCTGCAGCTGTAGAGTTTACAGTTATGTTCGAAAAATGCTTTTAAATGCAGATGTTAATGCTAGATGTAGATCTAAAGCTAACAGTTTTAACCAAACCTACTTCGTCTGCCAAATAGTGCATCTGTTAGCACTAACAGGTGTCTTCAGCTGTTAACTCTACTTATCTGTAGTTATAACTGATAACATGAGCTGTTAAGCTTTAGCTGTAAAATATTTGTATTACTTCAGCTATTGACTTAAGCTGCTAGCCATATAGTAGGTGAGCTTGTTTCATAACAGCGTACGTTAATAGGTGAAGCTTACATTATATGTAAAATATATATGTTAATTTATGCTGTTATCGTAAGCTGTTATAAAACTACCTTAAGAGTTAAGAGTTTTTAAGCTTTCATAAACTAATTGTTGTACGATTTAATAAAACTAAATGCTTAATTAATTAATCTAGCAAAGTTGTTGTTACATATGTTAACTTATGTTATGCTGGCAGATGTTGTGGCTCACGTGAAAGTTTAAAAATCTATAGCTTCACTTATAAAAGAAAGTTTTTCTCTGAATTTTAACGTACTCCAAGGGAGACTTCAGTTTACCATTTTGGCTACAAATAAGTGTTGCTTAAAGTGTTGAAAGCATTCCACAGTGCTCGGCTGGCGAGTAGTAGGCCAGACTAATTTTTTGGGTCGAGCCTGTGATGCCGCAGCGTGCTGCAGTTACAGTTTTGTGACGCCAACTTTGTTTGCCAAACTTTTTATTGGCACATATCCTGCAGCCCTGCTGCTGCTGCTGCTGCTGCTGCTGGTGCTGTTGCCTGTTTGTGTTGCCTGTTGTTGGCTGGTGCCGTGTTTAGAGGCAACAAACTAGGCTAAAATTAAAATGTGCATTGTTTTGCGCCCAGAGTTTGGAAAACAGCATTTGCATATTTTGAGCGAGTGTGCGAGTGTGTGTTTGCTTAAAGCCTTTTGAGCACTTTATGCAACCACTTGCTGTCAACGAGCCAGGCTCTAGCTAGTTGCCGCTGGCAGCCTCTCTGCACGCATCAAAGGTCAGTGAGTGTGTCTGTGTGTGCGAGAGAGAGAGAGAGAGGGAGTGAGACGGATCGATATGGCAGTGACGCGTCGCTGCCTGCCTGCCCAGCTTTTGTGGCAATTTGTGCGCACATTAGTCGCGTTCTGTGTGCTGTGCCCGAAATTATACTCTTGAGCATCATTTAACAGAGAAAACAATAAATTAAATTATCCGGACCTACAACAAATTTGGCCTTTCCTTTGGCCACGATGCGTCGACGTCGACTTTGGCTACGGCTTTGGATTTAGCCTTCTTGCCTTCCGGCTTCTTGGCCTGGCCGTTAAACTCATAAGTAAGATCTACACACTTGATAAGCGTTTGAACTTCACATCCGAGTCGAATTTCTAAAACACTAACTCACAAATAGACACGTACACGCACGCACCATGAGAGAGACAGAGAGGGAGACAGAGACAGAACGAAGCACACGTACACATATCCGGCAGCATATCCGCTTTATTTGGGCTGCCAACGTATTCCAATTCATTTGTTTTCAATGTGCCTTTTAGCCCACACTCGCACACACACACACACATACATACATACAAGCGCACACACACTCACTTGGCCAGCCACTTGGCATATACTCTCGTATAGCCTCGTATAGCCTTGCTGCTTTTGGTATCAAAAATTTATAACATCGATTATTTCCTTTGCCACACTAAATACTAATAAATTAAATTGTTTTTTATTTCTCAATAAATTTTTATTATTCTGCTACTTTTATACATCATTTGGCATTTGCTATCGCACTAGGTGTCGATTTAATGGAGGTCTGTGTCTACAGTTACAGCTGCCAACTCTCTCTCTCTCTCTCTTTCTTTCAGTCTCTTACTATTGCGTATATTCATAGCTCAAGCTCTTTCAGCTTTGGGTCAATTTTTGATTTCCGTTTTCGAATCGCTCAACGCACACGCATCCGTTTCCGCTAGCTCTTCTACCTCATGCTGTCTCTGTCTGTGTGTGTGTGTCTGTGTGTTCGCTGTTGATTTGTTTTTCGTGCTTCATTTGATGCGAGTTGTAGCTTTGCTGTAGTTTGAGTTAGTCGTTTAATGAGTTGACGCTTTGAATATGAAAAGTTTTGCGCTTTTGGCTCGATTTATAGCAGGCGATCGTCCCTCACGCACACACACACACACACACATACACGAATACACCCTACCTTCTGGCAGCTGTGTGCCCCGCAGTTTTAGTGTGATTGCTAATTTGTAATTTACGCAGTCGACCCACGGGCGCTTTTTCCGGTTTTACTACTCCAAACGCATTGCCCGGACTTTTTCAGTCAGCTGCCCCTGTTGTTGTTGCTGGCAAATGGCCGTAAGTGATTCATTTTGCTGCTTGGCCACTATTTAGACGCTCGTTGAGCGTTGTTGCTCCTACTTCTACTTCGACTTTCTCTTTCTTTTTTTTTTCCTTTGCTTTTGCTTTGGGTGGCCCTTTTGCACGTAGGTCATCAGCAAATAATAAACATAAACAGTTTATTGTCGGGCGCTGCTAATAAAAGCGAAAAGCGCCTCATAAAATTACGCACTCAAGTGCAGAGCATAAAATACACATTCTTTTAGCTGACATGCCCCCTCTCCCCTCCCGTGCGCCATGAATTCTGTATTATAGTTTGACCGTAGCTCAACTTTGAATTGCTGACCAATTGACACCAGTGTCGCTGCAATTACAGGGTATATATACACATACATATATACATATATACCTGTTCGACTGTCTCATAAGATTAGCATAAATTGTTGTGCAAGCGCGAGTCGCTGTGCCTTTTATATGCATTTGGTGACAACATTTTACGCTATTTACACAGCGAAGTGTGCATAAAATTGACGCTTATGCACAAGTTGTCAGACGGCCGCTCGCAGGACCTCTAGCTGCCACGCCTCTGGCAGCGACGGACCTGGCTTAAAAAGTCGTAAACATGCACAACTAACAGATTTATTTATATGCCGCATAAAAATGCACAACAGCAGCAGTAGCAGCAGCAGCATCAACTACAGCAACAATAATAACAACAAAAGGCAACGAAATGCGCGCGTATAATAAAATTGGCTGTGAAAGTGTTTCCAGGACACAAGGATAAAAACGTAATCCGCGCTCTGCTACCCAAATGACTAAGAGAAACGAACGAGCAGTTGTCGAGCAGCAGTAGCAGTGCCAGGAGATGGAGCAGGAGCAGGAGCAGGACCAGTAGCAGCAGAATTAGCAGGAACAGCAGAAGCAGAAGCAGAAGCAGCAACAGTGGCAGTGGCAGGAGGTGAAGCTGGAGCAGGAGCAGAAGGAGCAGGAGGAGGAGCAGTAACAGGAGCAGGAGGGCTGCCATTTGAGGGTTTGGTAGTACATGTGCAGCCAATACAATGAGGAACATGAATAAAAATTTTCAAAATGCTTGCTAAGCCGAATTCAAAATACGCTAAAAGAAAGTGCTGGGAAAATGATCCAAGGCTAAGGCAATTGAAGCTGCAAGCAACAAATAAAAGTATATAGAAAGAATATTAACGGATATTTAATGCTATAGCAGTCATATATATTCGGACTAATAAAGCTCTCAATAGGGGTATTCAAGACAATGAGCAACAATATTTATCATCTCAGCTACAGCCTCCTTCAGCCTATGAACAGCTACAAAATTTGTAAAAAAGTAAACTATTCTCTGTTAATTCGCCAAGATCAACTGATATTATACCTGATTCTGCCTTGGTTACATAATGCATCACATATTTATACGGGCTCAACGTGAAGTGTATAGAGTTTTCGTTCTTTGTCGTTTGCTGTCAAAATCTTAAACTGACTTAAAAAGCATAAAAGCCAGCGATAACGAACGATGTGAAACCGCTTGGCAGCAGTTTAAAGCCGGCTAAAAATTGCCAGCAATACACACACACATACACACACACACACACACACATGCACACACACATACATACAGCTTACACCCCTAGCTGCTTAGCTTAATGGTGACAAGTGTCAAAACAGCGTTCCCCACTCCAAAATTTACATCCCCTTCCCATACACCCGCTCTCTCTCTCTCTCTCTCTGGTAGCAGCAACCCTTGTTTTCAATTCTCATGCGACAACAACAACAACAGCAGCAGCAGAGGCAGAAGCCCCGGCTTCCCCCTAGTTGGCAGCCTTGTTGGCACATTGGGTAAATCGCTTCAAATCGCACATTTCAATCTTTTTAACGAACTTTATCGATATTCCCAAATAGGCGTCCGCCACGCAATATGCTAATGAGACAATGTCCCGAGCGCCCGCCTCTCTATCGCATTCCGAGTCCTGCACTCCGTATCGTGTTATTGTTAATGGCTTTTTGCATGTGCTGAAATACAAGTGCCACAAATATATATGTATATATATATATGTAAATATATATCTACTATTTATAGTAGCTGTGCTATATATATACTCTCTATATATAAATATATGTATGTAGGATAGATCATCTCGGCGCACGCATAAACTATGAAATATCATGAAATCTATATGTCGCATGTTGATTTTCCATGTTGCTCCTGTAAACACGCACACATGTCCTTGCGCAACTAAAATTTTTTACTAGCACAAATTTACGGCCCTGCCCGCCAAACAATTCGCTAAATGAAATTTCCAAAAAAAAAAGAACAAAGAAAAAATAAAAATATCAGCTGAAAAAAGTGAAGAAAATAATACGTAAACCACATGCTGCATGCATACACAAGTAAACAAAAGAAATTCTTGTCATGCGTTGAGTGTGCAAGCATTTGTGATACCCTGCAAAAAGTGTGAAGAAAGCAATAGCAATTTATGTATAGAGCTGCTGCCTGTCTGAGAATACTTCTTTTACTCACCTCGATATTCATTTATGTAAATGAAGCCTTCTCTTTATGATATTTTATTGAGCTATGCTTTCCATATGTGCTGGAGCACGCAAATATCTGTTGAACGTATCTCTCTTTCAAGTATCTCTTTCACTCGCACTTTGAGTAATAAAATCAGCGAGCAATCGATTGCGTCGTTTCTTCAACGAGTTCGTGTGCGATCGGACAAAGCGAGGGCTGTATAAATGATGTCGTTTAATTATCAGCCGAGCCGACCAACCGAAAACCAAATCGAAAAGAAACAAAGTCTCTTGCTTACAGTGAGAACGATTGAGTAAAAATTATTTTCAGTTGATCTCATGAACTGCTTAACAGTTATTTGCGAGCTATGATATCTGCTGTCTCTCCAAAATCACTCTCTACTGCTTCATCTACGTTTACGAATATTTTTCTCAAATTTTAGTATAGATAATACCTTATACTCTTTTTATCTGATATTGAGCATTTTAGCTTTTCTTCAATGTATATGTAGTAATAATGATGTAATTTAATGTAATCATCATGTATCAGCATTTTCTTTCACACAAACATACATGTCTTTCAACAAAAGCACTTTTTACCTCACATTTCTTTTTTCTTATTCTCCCTTATTCCTTATTCCCTTTATTAGGAGCATAGGATTTCCTTCCCTTTTGAATCCAATTTCATCTACATATATTTTTATTTTTAGCTGATGAACTAATAACGAAATATAATTATATTGGGACATAAATACTTTTGTTTATGAATATAAAAGAGAGAATTCTCTTCTTTTTATTTTATTTTATTTTTTTATATAAATCTACATTGTACATTCTTCATTTTATATATTTTCATTCTTAATACCACATAGATATTGTCTTTATTTATTTTTTTCATCTACATTACTTTAATATAGGCACATTAAACTCCCAAAGATACAAAATTTAAATGTTGATGCAAATTATTTGATATTATAAAAAATATATATATAATTTAAAAACAAATTTTAAATTATATTGTTATTTTTTTATTATATATATATATATACATATATATATATATATATATATATATATATATATATATATATATATATATATATATATATATATATTTTATATATTTATTTTTATTTATATTTTTTAATATTTTCTCTACTTCTAATTGATATCTCTCCTTAAATACTCTACTTCCAACTGACATCTCTGCTTAATCAAAATTATCGAACCAATGCAAATTTAGCCTCGTTTGTAACGAAATAACAACTTTTGTGCTATTTTGCAACATTTTCTAACATTTATATTTGCATATAGCTCAACTCATCACAATTTTTACTTTTTCTTTCCCACATCATACATAGGCATATGATAGCTCATACCCAATCGCTGCTAATTTGTTGCCTGCAGGGTATACATATTCTGCCAGCTGTTGTTGTAATTTATGCATATTCCTTTCTCTTATTTTTTTTTTTAATTATTCTTTGGGGCTCGCTAGAAATTGAGGCGAAATGATTTTTGGGTAGAATGACAGCGCCAACAAATAAAAAAAAAAGCAAAAGAAAATACGTTATAGATAGATATATACAATACATGTGTGCATATGTATATGATATATAATATTTGCTTTTAAAACGATTCTGTTGCGGCAAATGAAAATATTGAAACTACATGGCAAAAATAGCACATGCCACAAATTGATTGAGCAGAAGTTGGGACAGACTGACTTTCTCTCCCTCTCTCACTCTCTGTCTGTGTGTGGCAGCTTCTGTTGCAGCATTCCATTAGTTGCAGCTGCAAGGTAGAGCTTCTCAGCACAGCCTGCCATCCATTAAACTGCTGCTAGTGGTGGCCATCATCTTGGCCATAATACTAAGCGTCATTACCATTGACGGCGAGCCAAGCTTTAGCCCCATATCCATGTACGATTCAGCAACAGCCCCAAGGGGACTGCCTCTGGTTCTGCGCTCTCATCATTCGTTTTGGCGAAGCAACTAATGAGACTTTGCTGTTACGGCGCGTGCACACACAGAGACGCTGTTGGGTCATGGGGCTTGGGGCTGAAGGCGTGGCGTGGCGTAAGTTTCGTTGTAATTGCCACATGTGGTAATGGCCGTAATTGGTTTTCCTTTTTGAGATTTAGTGACTTTCGTATTGGTATGTTGCACATGCTATCGGCTACCGGCCACCGACGCTTGCTCAGAATCTTGGACAACGACTCAAATGCCATTTTTCAGCAAACAGCAAATACGTTTTAGGCATTAGCTAACAGGCAAAGAGGCGCTAACAAGCGCCAAAGTCGCAAATTCTAACACGTGACTTCGTGTCATTTACAGCATTTAACATGGCAGCAGACAGTGTTGTACAATGCCAGCAGCCATTGAACCTCTGACAAAAAAATAATATATATATATAGACAGAGTGAACGAGAGAAACAGAGACGGCTAAATGTAATATGAAGCAGCTTAACAGCTTAAAAGCTTAAACAGCTTTAATTAGATGCAGTCTGAAAAAAAGGAAAACGAGAGAGAGTGAAAAAGTTTGAGCAGTGCAAACAATAATTTTAATTAATTAAATTATGTAATATAATGATTTTTATTCATTGCGCATCGGGCATGTTCTAAATGATTAAGCGGATTAGCTAACATTTAAAATGCCAACAGTTTATGCAATATTTTTCAATAGTCAACTAAATGCACACACACATACACGCACACACACACACACAGACACATATAGCTGCTAATTCGCTCGTGACGCCTTCAAGCGGAAGCGGAAGTGGAAGTGGAAGTATTTGCATGCGCGCTAAAAAGTATGCAATAAAAAATCATACAAACCGAAAAAGAAGGAAAACAAGTGAAAACCACAAACGTTAACCGCTTTTTGCCCAATTTTGTTGCATTGTTTTGTCACTTTCGTAATAATTTCAATTTGAAAATTTGAAAATTTTGCATATTGAGCGTCTGGATTATATTAATTGGCCAGCAACAGCGATACATATATATATAAATATATATATACATACGCATGCACATATCCCAGCTGCATAACAAAAGGCGCAACTTTTTAGTTGGCAAATTAGATTATTATCAAAGCGCAGAGCTGGCTAAAAGTTTAGTGCCTGAAAATATGTTGGAATTTGCGCAAAATTGTGCGCCCTTGTCATCGTTGCTCAGGCAAAAAAAAAAAAAAAAAACCTAATAAAATCCTTGAGCATTAATTTCATTTTCAATTTTTTTCTTCTTTTTTTTTTTTGGGCAGCCAAAGTCAAGTGCACGACTACGTGCTTTTAGACAAGTATTTTTGTATCTTGACTCTTAAAGCAATACAGAGCCACACGACGAGTGGGCAGATACATATACAGGCATTCTAAAAGGAATTTGTATGAATTCATCAAGTCGCCATTGTGAATACTTTGAGAATGTAATGCAAATTAATGTGAAATCAAATATAATATTAAACAAGTTCTTATGAAATAAGCAACATAATAAGCATTTAATATTATTTTCGAAATGAGCAAAGTAAATATATTAAAATTCATTGAGCTAGCGAGAAATATTTGGAAAGATATATAAAATATATATAACACATTTTTTTTTTATTTAAATAATTATTACATAATTTAAAAACTTTTAAAAACAATTAAATAAAATTAACTTATTTTATAATAAACAAAAATGTTTATTTATGTTCAAGTGTTGGCTTCTAAATATCAAATTTTATATTTTATTTAAGAAAATAAATAAAAATAAAATATAAAGTATTTTTATATCAAATATATTTATAAATTGAATGTTATATGTTAATTAATTTTTTTTTTAATATTTTTTTTACTTAAATAAAGTTAATTTTTAATATTAATTTAAAAAATTTTAATATTAATTTTTATATATAATTATGAAAAAAAAAATTAAATTATTAATAAAATAAATTAAATTTGAAATTTTAATTCGATTTTATATAATTTTATTAATAATTAAAATTTTTTATAAATTGTAATTAAAAAATATATTTTTATATAATTTTCAATTAACAAAAAATATACAAAAATAAATTAATTCTTTTCAAAATTTCTTCTTCTCAATTTTGCCATTCATAACTGCTTCAAATTGTGGCCCATTCAAGCCCGGTTTGATTTTTTCAGCCAAGATTCAAATGATTTGCCTGTCTTTCACTGCAGTTTGGCAAACTATCTGTAAAAGTGTTGAAAACTTTCAGAATTAAGCATGTAGTTCTAATTGGTGCGCAGCTACAACTACAACTAAAGGCCGAACAAACTTTCTATAGAAGTTATGAGGCTTTTGCTGGCTAGAGAGAGTATTGCCGCAACTTGGTGAATAATTTGCTGTGGCACACAGAAAGCTTCAGGCGTTTGGCGAAACAGAGGCATGCATAGATAATACATACATATGTATGCAATCTACCCAACCATAGACACATGTGTGCCGGTATGCATGTATGCATGTGTGTGTGTGTGTGTGGGTGTAGATAAAAGCTTCGTTGTTGTCGTATGCTTTGGTCTATGCTAGCTGCTCGTCTGGTTGAGTTTTTGGTCATGGGGTTCGCTGTGTGTCTGTGCGGGGCGAAGCATGAAAGCAAATTGAAAATTTAACCTCAGGTTAAAAGCGTTAGCGACAGTTGAGTTAAACAGCATTAAGGCCGTGTTAAGCTGTCTGTGACACACACACACACACACACACACATACATGCACAGACAGCGTTGCACAGACGTTCAGCCACGCCCACATGTGATTCGGATTTTGTCGCTCGCCTCACAGCAATGTTTTTGTTTAGCTTTTTGCTAGGCTCACGCTGCCATCAGCTTAAATGTTAAAATCGTGTAGTTCATTACAAAAAAGTAAAAACAAAAATATATATATGTGAGGTATACACAAAAAGACAATGGGACAGACAGAGAGCGAAAGTGGGTGCTGCTGCGAGGACATGAGACAAAATGCGCTATAAATTTTGAACAGCCATCAAGATGATTACTTCCTGCCATGTAGCGCAAACATAAAAATAAGTTGCAGCTACAAAAAGACGCACGCAAAATAAACAGCAACAAAAGTAACAACAACAACAACAACAACAACAGCAATCACTACGAAGTATGGCTGTAAAAGTGGCTCATATCCTGCACGCATCCGGCAGCCCAGAACGCATATGAGTCGAAGAGACTCCAACTGAAATTATCACATAAATCAGGCAACAACAACAAGAAGAGCAACAAAAGCAAAAGGAAAAGCAACATCGAGCAGCAACAGGCAACAGCTAAAGAAAAACAATGAGCTGTCAGGCCCAGAGTCATGGACAGAGCGTGGAGCGTGCCTCTCAGTGTGAGTGTCGGTGTGTGTGTGTGGGCGGCAAGGCCAAGAACTTACAAAAGAACAGCATTAAAAGTTTTACAATCGCGTAATGAGAATCTGCTTTAAAAACTTGCGACAGCGACAGACGCCAGCAACAGCAGCAACAGCAGCAACAACAACAACAACTTCAGTAAAACTAAAACAACAAGAAGTTAGAGTTGGGAATGAACTACGAAGAGATACTCTGAGCTGCTTGGTATATGTACATACACTCACACAAATGCGAATCAATCATTCACATGCATACATAATGAACTGAAGAGGGTGGGCGAGTAGAGTATATAGGTTATATAGGAAGTAAAATATGAGCGCATCATGTAGAACTAATTATTGTGAAAGATGTGAGTAGAGTTGAGTTCTAAGAAAACAAAACTAATTGAAGACTGTCTAATGTGAGTGTGTCTATAAATCAAATAGTGAAATATTCGCATGCTGTGTGTGTATTTTCCTCCAATGCATTAGAGCGTAGAGTTTCGAAATTTCCAAAAATATGAAATAGCTGACATTGTTTTGGGATATTCTATATACATATATTCATAAAGTTTGCAAATGGGTTAAGAAAATATCTATATGAAATATAGAATATAGATAAATAATATGAAATAATATTTAATTTATAATTTCTGTAAATATATTTTTCATTGCTTTAATTTATTAATATGTAGATGTAGCCTTAAATCTTAATATATAAATTTATATAAATATTTATTGCTATATGTTATTTGTATACAGAGGCAGCAGAAGAAGAGACAGGAAAATGAATAAGCAGGAGAATGAATCAACTGTTTAAATAGACTTTGGCTATAGTAATATTCAATCTCGTAAATAATTCAGGAATGAAATCCTTTAGCTTACTTCTTTTGCACAATCTAGCCTTTTTACCTTTTCTCAATAAATACAGAGTATTAAAATTTTGCACAACTTCATTATCTGCAAGCTGCAACTAAATGGACGCTAAATATATATAGTATATATATATAATACTTATATAGGTTTTACGTTGCAATTAAGTTTGTCGTGCCTGCAGCTGCAGGCTGCGACGCTTAGCCACGTTGCAGGTAGCCTCAGGCGGGCCAGTTCGCGCTGGCACCTGCCACACGGCTGCCACGCCCAGTGGGCTGGTTTGGGCTGGGCCTGCTTAGATGCGATAATTGAATGCAAAATATTTGATATTATTTTGCAGGCTTATGCAAATAGAGACTGCTTAAGCCCTGTCCCAGTTTGCGCCAGCTAAAAGATAATGAAAAGTGCAGACGCTTTGCCTAATGTATTTGCATACATTTGCCGTGTGGCACGAGCACAACAAAGTTGCAGAACAGTTAAACAGTTGCTAAAAAGTGTTTGTAAGTAGCTAAAGTTGGACGGTATTCAGTCTCCGGTCTCAGGCCGTCAGCAGTCCTAAAAACAAAACTGAAGCATCAATAAAAATCACACGCTTCTCGTGCGACTCGGCCAGCTATAAATTCAAAGTGCCAATTCAATGCTGCTCTAATCCCAGGAACATACTCGTAATGTCTGCCTGATGACGACGTGATTTCATGCAAAGCATGTACCCAACGTCCTATCAAGCACAAGAGCTGTAAACAATTGCCTGGGTCATCTACATTCGCACAGAGAGAGAGGGAGAGACAGAGAGAGGGGGAGAGAGAGATAGAGCTAGGCAGAAAAGGGCCAACAACAGTCAAATATTGGGTCAAACTGTTTATAGTTGAGCTATCTAGCTATACGTATAGATACCTCGTTAAGGCCGTATAGCTGACTAAGCTGTTTCTGTAAAGTTTGATAGCTTTTATAGAACTTTGATTTAAGTAACTAAAATTTACTCAGAGGCATATGACAATTGTAAATATATGTATAAATGAATAGTTATGTTAGTTGCTGAAATGATATATTTGATTGATATGATTTACTCAATATTTGTATAATATAAATAAATAGAATAAATATACAAAATATACTTGCAATGATAACAACAATAATAACAACTTTATTTATTTTAGTTATTCGATCTTGCTCAGAAACTTTTGGAATATGTTACTATGCCAAGCTTCAACTCAATATACCACTCGCAACTCTTTTAGGCATTCGCTTCACACATTCATTCACCCTTTGTAAACGCTCTAAAATACCCCATGCTCAGTCATAAAACAGGGCATTAAAAAAAAGAAAAAAGAAAAGAAGTTGAAGAAATCGTAGCTAGGCCTAAAGCTGAAACAAAAAATGTGGCTCAATAAAATCAAACAGCAAACGTGATGCGAACATTGCTGAGTGTTGCCTTTGCTGGGGGCGTGGACTCCAGCCACCCCTCCGTCACATAAACTCAAGATATGGCTCACAAGTGGGCGGAATCAATTGTGTGTTGACATTTTTATCAGTTCTTTTTACTAGGGTCTGTAGGTGGAGATGGGGTTACGTTACACGCTTAGGCATGTCGTAAGCTAAAATTTTAATAGAAAGAAATCAGTGCCAAGGCGGTCATCAGAGCAAGTTGACCCTTTTTTTTTTTATTGTGAATCTGGGTTCAAGGTGTGTTGTCCCAAAAATTAAATATGTAAACAGAGAATGTTGCAGTCCTTGTTGTTGTTCTTGTTGCTTTGGCTGCGCGTCGTCATGTTAATGTGCGGCACACGCGGCGTATGCTTACTATTTCCGTTTCTTTGTTTGTTTCGCGCAACTTAAAGCTCACTTTTACAGATTGCATTTAATTAAGCCGTCAACGAGCCTGCTGACATTAATTACAGCCAAGCAGCCAGCCAGGGACTGTCTGCCGCCAAGCTGCTGGGTTGGCGTTTACTTATGGCATGCACTGTGAACACTATCAATTAAAATCGACCAATAAACCGAGGCAAAGTCAAATACCTGAACAAGCGTATTGCCATGACAACTATAATGAGATGCGAGTCAGTATATGTATGTGTGAGCTTGTGTGTGTGTGTGTGTGTGTATGGGTTAAGGGTATTAGTGTCAAAGGCAAAGGCAGTGAAAGGTCTTTCGCAAGCATTTTCAGCGAGCTGCTGCTGCTGCTGCTGCGGCTGTGGCTGAGTTAAGCATCGTCGATTGTTGCCGCGGCTGCGGCTGCCGTTAACTTAATAGTAAACAATTACGCACATACAGGCAAACACACACACACAAGCACATACACACACACAAACACACACACACACACTCATGCAGGTACACCCGCACACAGAGGCAGAGCTAGTGACAGAGAGTGGAAAATGCGACAGCCACAGGGTTTTGTGGCTTCCGTCGCAGACATTACCATTTCCACTATGCTATATACGCGGGTGTTATTGTATCTGTGCATGTATGTGTGTCTCTGTGTATTTGTTGTCCTTGTAACACTTAAAATTTAACACCAAGGCTGTTTGTTTGCTTATCTCATTTTGCATCTCATCTCATCGCCCACAGCTGAGCGGAGCAAAACACAAAAACATTTCTAGTTTCACACACACACACACACACACAACTCACATACACATGCACTGTCTCTTTCTCTTATACCCACCAATCTCTCACTCTTTCGTTAGTTCTTTCGCCTTTCTATGCGCTGTCGCATTACAAGGTTAATTTCAGCTTAATGTCAGCAGGTGCCTCAGTTATGTGGGCACTTGTATCGTCGTCTACGTATTACAGTTGCGAAATGTGTTTTTTTTTCTTTCCCTCCCTCTCTCTTTCTCTCTTTCTTTATTTCTATATTTCCCTGTCTTTGCATTTGTTATGCCTTTGTCTTCTCCATAGTTAAGCATTCGCTTAAGCATTTAATTTAATTGCTTGCAGTGCATGCAAAATGCGTCCTTCAAGGACTCGGATATCGATTCGAATTTTGTTTTCGCTGTTTACCCATATCCTTGATTTCTTGAAAATGTATTAAAAGGAATTTTTAATACTTAAGCTAAAAAAAAACCAATTACATTAAGGAATCCAACATAATATTAATAATAATGATTTGCCTGATTTCATGTAGAATTTAAATAATAAATTAAATTAAATTATTAAATGCATAAAATTTAATTTAAATTTAAAAAGGAGTATTAGTGTATTTAATAAATCATAAAAAATTTATTTTAAAAATTTTAACAAATATTTAATTAATTATAATTTTATTCAAGTGGTTTTTTTTTTAAACTTAGCTAAAAATGTATACGATAAAATTTTTATAATTGAAAAACACAAAAACTTATTTTTCTTATATAATTTCTTTTTAAATAAAATTCAAAATAATTTTAATAGTTTTTTTTTTTTAAATTTAAAAATAAAAAAACGTTGAAATTGTAAATAATGAAGAGAGAAATACTTTATATAAATATATAATATATCTAAAAAATATATAAAAATGTTATATAAAGTGCATTAAGAGTCAAATTAAATTCAAAATAATAATAAAAAGAAATTTTATAAAAATATAATATATATATAAAAATGCATTCAAAATATTATAATAAATGCATAAGGAGTCCGAATTAAATATATATATAAAAAAAAACACATGAAATATATATAAATAAGTATATTAAGAATCAAATAAAATTAAAAATTTTAAAGTATTATATAAAATTAATAAAAATAATATTTAAAAACAAAATTAATGAAATTAGTTCTCAAAGTCTTTTACAATCTTTGCCTATCAAAATCAGTTTTCACTATGAAATAATCAAATGAATTTTAATTGCTGAAAGTAATTGAAGTTGGCAAAACTTATCAAAGCGAGTCAAGTTTTTAGTCATTGATTTAATTATTTAATTGACATTCATTTAGATTTTTGGCCTGAGCTGCTGATGCTGATGAATAACTAAAAGGGATTTTGCGACAAAGGGCTGAAGGATCTTTGCCATCGCTGCAATTCATAATTGAATTGTGTGTTTTCGGCCAAAGCCAATGCAAATCAGACAAATTTCATATAAATTTTGTGTGTATTGTGCTGCAAATGATATCAGTGCAATTTGTGATTATAATAAACAACTAATTGACAACACAAGACAGCAATGTCAGCTATTCAATTATGCATGTGTGTGTGTGTGTGTGTGTGTGTGTGTGGAATGCTGTGTGTGTGTTGTGCAACATGTAAAACATTTTGTGTGCAATTTCGTTTTTGTTAATCGGATTTATATGCCTTTTGTGCTCGATTCACACTTGATGCATGCAACTTTTAGAGACGTTTGAGAGAGGGAGAGTGAGGAAGAGAGAGAAAGAGAGAGAGAGAGAGAGAGAGAGAGAGAGAGAGAGAGAGGCAGACTGAGAGTTGTGCGTGCGTGGCAGCAGATGTAGGTTAGACGCAGCCGCAAGAGGCATTCAACTACACACACAAAGCCGTCTAATTAACATGCCACATAACGCACTGCTGCTGGCATTGCCTTTATCTGCACTCCATTTCACTGGGCTGCCTTTCCGCTGATTCCCGCCCCCCTCTTCGAAAACGACACTTGCGTGTATGTATCTGTCCTTCGAAAGGCTTTGGTTGGCCCCCAGTCAAACATGTTTTGGACACTGCAGACATTCCGCTCGCAAACTGGGCCAACCGGCCGTCGCGCCCTGCCCTTCGCTTTATTTAACAATTTTTTTGTTGTATGTATGTGTGTTCAACTACCTTAGGATTGCTTGGAAATTTGCATGCACGCATTTTCCGGCTCGCAGTGGGAACTGCGCCGGAAAATTGTGTGCCAGGGAGTACGAGCTGCAGCATTTATGCAGCGGCTGCCAAAGAGTTTTTTCCAACATTTTTTCTACAACATTTATTTTGCAATGCCCCAGACGAAAGCACGAGAGCAGAGCGAGAGCGAGAGTGAGAGCGAAAGAGAGAGTGAGCTACAGTGCGAGAGTGAGTGGAAAATGCAAGGAAATTCTGCTTGGCCTCGCAAATTAGTTTGTAGCAGAATTTTTTAACCTGATTTTCCGTTTGACACTCGGAGCTGGCGCAAATAACATTTGACGCTAGCATATAAAAAAAGAAAAGGAAAAAGAAATTCATTTCAAACGCACAAATATTTTATACACAAACACAGAGAAAGAGAGTGTGAGAGAGAGAGAGAGAGCGAGCTATAGAGAGATACAGTGTTGTAAAGAGCAGAATTTTATTTCTATATATTTATTTTAATTTTTTATTTTATTTTTTTCTCGCTGTCTGTGCTGCGTCGTCTGCCTTTGCATAAATTATCAATGAGATTTTTATCATTTTGTTAGACGAATTCAATTTCACTTTTTTTTGATCGCATGCAATTTACATGCTGCTGTCCATTCTGACAACATGATTGATGCCGCATGCTGGCGACACTCAATTATCGTCAATCACTGGACGGCATTTTGCCAATTCCGCTCTCTCTCTCTCTCTCACTCTCTCTCTGTTTCTTGACTGACTTGCATAAATTGCTGTCACAAAGATAGAACGTGCGCGCATTACTCATACGCACCGTCGCACCAAGCCAAAAAGTTGAGCCCTCAATAATGCAACAAAACTAAACTAAATAAATCCAAAGCTCTCCAAAACATATTTTGTTCACTTTTTATGACTCAATTGCTCAAAAACATTATAAATAAAAGATGACACTTGGCGTGGAGTGTATAACGACTGCAAAATACTCTGCTTGAGCAGCGTTAAGCAACAGAGAAAGATAGAAAGAAACTGAGAATGAGAATGAGTATGAAAAGTGGAATAAAAGTGAGAGTGAATGAGAGATTGAGAAAGTCAAAGAGTTAGAGGGAGAGAATGAAAGTGAGACTGAGACTGAGACTGAGACTGAGACTGAGACTGAGACTGAGACTGAGACTGAGACTGAGACTGAGACTGAGACTGAGACTGAGACTGAGACTGAGACTGAGACTGAGACTGAGACTGAGACTGAGACTGAGACTGAGACTGAGACTGAGACTGAGACACACAGTTTCCCTTTTTGAGTTGGAATGTAAAGAAAACTTAAGATCTCAATATATTTTTGAGCTTAGCTGCCTATATTCAGCTTTTTTTTTTTATAATCTACTCAACACTATCTAAAGTTGCCTCAAAGTTTCTATAAATTTCCCCTCTCACTGTCTAAGCAAGGCTTTCAAACAGTTAACAGCTAGCTTACACTCAACTCCATCATCCATTAACCTTCCAATATACATTACTTTATGCTTACGGTATAGAGATACGAATAGAGTATGAACGTGAAAGGTTAAAATGCGCCACAGTGAATTTGAAGGCTCGCCTTTTGTTCAGCCTGTGCCCAGACTTAACTTGTTTCTTTGTGCGCTGTTTGTTTTGCTTTTATCGCCAAATTGAAATCATTGCCGTCATTTGGTAACCATTATATATGATATATGCGCTAATCTGATATGCAGACACACACACACATACAAGCTACCATGTATGACCGAGTGTATAAAAATGTCACCAAAAAGCAGCAACAACAATCAAATACAAAAATACAAAAAAAAAGTACAATTTATACACAAGACGCTGCACAAAAGGCTGGCAAAAAGGAAACTAAAAACGCTGCCTAAAAGCACTTGAGGCACACACACACATACAGTTGGAAAAAAAGGGCACACTCGAGCGATTGCCGCGCCATGTTGTATGCAACACATACGCTAAGTAGCTGGCGGGTGGTTTGGCGGCTGGCTTTGGCTTGGATGGCGGGCGCTGTGGCGCGTGATCCCGTGCAAAAAGGTTGCCAGGCAATTGAGTGTGAAAAATGTTGGTAGGCGTGCGCTGGTGAGGCAGGAAGTCGCGTTCGCGTTCATAAGTATCGCGCGGCTAAAGTCAGCCGGCATAACCTTTGGCTAATGCACGAGCAGGCAGTCAAACGGTGTGGCCACACGGCCCAACTGGCTGGCTGGCTGCCTGCCTGACTGGGTGGTTGCCTGGTGGGTGGTTGCCTGGTGGGTGGTTTGAGTGGGTTTAGCTGCGGCATATGAGTTGGGTCAAAGGGCAGAGCAAAAGGCGACGACAAGTCAATAAATATGCTACTATAACATATTCATGCGCTCTGGCAGCTCTCTCAATGGACAGGGGCGGTGGGCATGGCCTTGGGACAGTTGTCAAAAAAAAAAAAAAAACAATAAAAAATGGCAGAAAAAAAACTGAAATTCACATGGCGACAGTTAAGGGCCACTCCAGTCAGCGGCACATTGTCATTGATTTGTTTGGCACGTTTCTAGCCGAAAATAAAACAACAACAAAGCGAATTGAGAAAGAAATCTTGCGTCTCACTTATTGGGGGCTGACTGTATGTAATACGCTTTTGATTTGCACCAAATTCCATTTTTCACAATTTAATGCGAATCTCGCTACGTGTTGTCGTCGCTTGGCGTCCACACTGTAGCTGAAACGTGCTTGTTGCCCAGGCACAGGCTGCCGCACAGGACATACACACACACACACATGCATACAAACACACACAGTCACATTCGTACATCTATCATTACATTTGTCACGTGAGGGACAACGTGATTTCATTTTCCTGTCGCCATAAAGGTGACACATTGCATACGAGTATGTATGTGTGTGTGTGTGTGTGTGTGTGTCTGCTTGGACATTTACTCGTTTCACATACATATGTGTGTGTGTGTGTGTGTGTGTGTGTGTGTGTAACGCTTGTTTGGCTTGCTCATCAGTGCGTATGCGTAACATGTTAAACGCTAGTCACGCAACAAACAAAAGAAATGAACAAAATAAATTCCCATTTTCAATGGGTTCAAGCTTATAAATAAACTTACACATGCTTGAATATTAAATTATAAATATGTGAATTTGTTATTTCGTAATTCATGTGTAAATATAGAAATATTTTGATTAATTATGCAAGAAAATTTATAAATAAAAAAAATTACACAAAGTTCAATAAACTGATGTAACCAAGGCTACATAATCTACAATAAAAGTGAAGTACTTCGTATTATTGAGATATTTTAGGCATGCTATTAATAGGGATGTTTATGTATAGAAGAAGGCTTTGAATCATTTGTATAGCAGCTCTAAGCAGGGCTCAGCATATACTCAAGCACTCGTGCCTTGAATAGATTTAATGGTCTTTCGGAGAAATGAATTGTTATTTCAAATTATTGTATAATTGTCTACTATGAAAAGTGTGAAAAATGAAATTTATGTATATATATTATTATATTACATATATTATGTACATTCTGAAAACGTATTTAATTTATCTTTCATATATGAGATTCATCAAGCTGAATTGCTGTGAAAAGTAAATACAAAATAAATTTAATAATAAGAAACTTATTTTTGACTTTAGAAGGAATTCATGTAAATGAAAATGTAATGTAAATGAGAATGTAAACTTTGCAGGGAGGAGGACAATAATTCTCATTTACATGCATCGTAATCTCCTCTTTTATATACTTATATAGTAAATATACTGTGAGTGAGTTACTGACAAATTTTCCTATGATTCTTTACTACTTAAGTCTAGACTACGTTTATTTTAGGTTCATACGCATTTTAAATACCTAAAATGATGTATATTATAGAGTGCGGGATATCACATTTAATTATTTAATTTAAATAATCATTTTTTAATTAATAATTTACAATTGACAAGTGCTCAAGCTTAAGCAACTCGTTACAATCTCATGCTTGAATATCCAATTCTGTTTTTGTGAAATTTTTATAAACCCAATAGTAATAAAAGACATCAATTTTAACTCCAACACATGGGCTTTGAAAATATTAGCAAAAAAAAAAATAAAATATATATATATATATATACTTTTTCCACTTGCAGTTTTACTCAGTTTTCCCACTTGCTGCAGCTGCATTTACTTGCAAGATAACAAAAGCTAGCTAACTGTTAATAATAAATGCATGCCCTCAGTTGCTTTGGCTTTGGCTGTGCATTTATCAAGCGTCAATCTGTCAGTTACAGAGTCAATCAAACTGCGTATCAATTAGTCAGTTAGTCGACCCGAACATGAACTTTGGACTCCTTTCACTTGGCTGGCAAAAAACCTAAAACTGTACGCTTCTGTTTTTTGGATATTCACTTGTGCTGAATTTTCGCCATTTTCCACATTTTCCAAAGCATGGGCAGCAGCGGAAAAGCCGCAGCCAAAAACGCAGCTTGCAAACAAATTTCCGACAGCTGCTGGGCAACAATTTTCGACATAACTTTAGATTTTATGGGCCACATGTGGGCGGGTTGAGGGGTTTGTTATGCTTGGGCGTCCTGCTACACAATTCAGTTTACTATCAATTTAGATTTGTTGTTGTTGTTGCTGGTCGAGCGTTAAAATTAGCGATTCGCTGGTTTGTAAGTGGAAGAAGAAGGAGCAGCAGCAGCAGCAGCAGCAGGAGCAGCAGCAGCAACAACTCCTGCTGACTTTGGCTTGGGCTCTGGCCCATTGTTAGCTACGTTTCAGCTGACTTTAGTTAGCAGCCGAAAACACCTTTGAGTTGGCCATTATTGTTCTTGGTGTTGTTCTTGTTGTTGTTGTTGCTACATTGGCATTGTCTACGGCTTGGCAAGTTGCAAGTTGCTCGCTGCTCGCTGCGCGTTGCGCGTTGCAAGTCTAAAGTACTACTACACCTCATGAATATTTCACTAGCAATCACATTGTTTTTCCCGCTAACTTTTAAGATTGTTTTAGCATGTGGCGGAAATGGGCGTGTGGGCGTGGCAAAGTTGCCGGTTTTTGCGGTGAGTGCTGCAGCTGCCACACGTAAACTTGCAGCCGGCAACTTTTGGCTTTCACTCAATTTCGCTAGCCGGAAAAAGCAGTTTGAAAGTGCAATGCGAGAGTGAGACAGGCAGATTGTCTGTGTGTGTGTGTGTTGTGTGTGTGTGTGTGTGTGTGTGTAAGCTATAGGTAATCCTTGATTCCGCTACATTTGGTGGCTCATTTTGCTGTCGTTCAGCGCGCAGGCATTGCCTGCTTTAGTTTCGACTGCCCAAGTTATGGGAGATTTATGCAGCCAACTAGTCAAGAATGTGCCAGAGTAAAAGAGAGTAAGAGAGAGTGAGAGCGAGAGCGAGATAAGTGGCCACTCAAAGGAAATTACGTGTTGGTTTTGCAAGTGGCATGAGATAAACTTACAGCTGCATTTTTACTCGCTCAGTCTCTCTCTCTCTCTCTCTCTCCTCTCTCTCTCTCTTACACTTCCAACGCTGCCTGTCGCTCAATTTCTTTATTTGCCTTTTTCGTAGCATACTTTTTCGGGCCGTTACTTTGGGTCGCCTCGAGCGCGCCTTTTTGCAAATGTGCGTGCATTAAAGTTTGCCATGCATTTAGTTAACTCCACAGCTTCGAGTAGCAACATTTTCTTAATATTTTTTTTTACTCAACTCTGTGCAGTGTTTAATGAAATTTTTCCGCTGCCTTGCAGCGTCTCAAAGTAAAAACCGAAAAAAATATGAAAAGAGCTTCACTTGCATGGCGCTGTGAGGCAAATGTTCAGCCAGCTGAGCTTCACTGTAGTTGTTTTCATTATATCCCTCCCTCGTTTGCTCGTTGCTCGTTTTATGGCCCTGGCAGGTGGCAACGAAGAGTCGAAGTTGCAGCTGCAACTGCAATTGCAACCATTTTCATATTTTATGTACTTTGCGTGCTTAAAAATGTTTCAATTTTCCGACAATTCACTCGTGGCCAAAAGATAAATAAAAAAAAGCCCCGCTGCATTTCAGTAGTAATAAATGAAATATAAAAATAAAACTTGTTTGATAATTTTCTACTCAAATTGAATATTTGCAAATGTGTGTATTAGTATTCCTATGTCATTCCCTCTCGCTCTCTCTCTCTCTCACTCACTCTGTGCTTGTGTGTGTGTGTAAGTGAGCCAAACTTTTCTTATTCTCTGCGAATAACTTTAATGGAAAAACTTTGAGTATCAAACCGCAAAAAAAAAAAACCTTGCCCAGGTCCAGTCCGAGTTGCTGCCAGGCACTCGAATTGAAAATTAAAATTGAATAGTTGTTCCACACAGTGACACGCACACACACACACACATACGCATTTATACAATTGTGGCTGCTCTACAAAGTACAAAACAATTTTGAATTATAAAATCAACTTAATCTGTGAATAGTTTTTGTGTATATTTACATAGATATACATAAATATGCATATAGATATATATATTTTTTATGTATTCTAATTCCTAATTGAAAAACTCCTGAAAGCAGTTTTCAATTGATAAGAGTCTAATGTGTGTTTAGAGTCTGCCTTTGGGCATAAATTCTATATGCATGTTGAATGAATTCTGAATGCTGTTTAATTAAGATTATAAAGATTTTATTAAGATCATAATAGTTGCTGGGCAGTTCGATTTGTGTGCCTTTTTATCTGAAAAAAAATCTTTAAAAATATTCAAAAAATAAATTTAAAAAAAAAAAAATAAATAAAAAAAAAGTATATAAAAAAATGTATATAAAATTCATGAAAAAACGATTTTTGTATAATTTAATATTTAAATAAAATATAAAAATAAATATATAAATTATTACTGACATTACATAAGCTTCTATCAATTGAGCATAAAAATACATACAAGAAATTATTTATATATAATTTAAATATTTAAATGAAATATATAAAATTAACATATATAACAAAATAAATATAGGAAATTATTTCTGACATAAGCTTCAATCAATTGAGCATGAAAATACATACAAGAAATTATTTATATATAATTTAAATATTTAAATAAAATATATAAAATTAACATATAAAAATAAATTCAATCAATTGAGCATGAAAATACGCTTCATTTGATCGAAATTACTTCACTTACTTTAAATAGAATTTTCTGAGAAGGCAAGACAATTCAGCTTAATAACTGCTTTAGGTACTTTGAATAGATCAATATATACATATATATATATATATGCCAGTTAGGGTGAAGCCCTCCGTTTGCCTAACTGAGTCTATTATGCGAAAAGAATAGAATGGGCTAAAGAGAAGTCCTTGTGCGGCTGTGTCCAATTAGCGAGTGTCTGTTGTCGTTGGACACGTTGTCCTGATGCTGCTGAGATCCGTGGCGTGTATCAGTGCCCAAGTGACAGAAAGTCATTTGGGTTATTAGCAGGCGAGTGTGTTGGGGGAGTCGGGTACCGGCTGTCCGGAAACCCTTCTAAGACGAACTTCAAAAGGAAAACGCCATAAGAAATAAGTTTCTACTGCTGACATTATTTCGTTATTATCCGCATCAAGGATTCGATTGACAGACAGACAGTCGAGCAGTCGAGCAGCCGAGCAGCAGGAAAGCAGGAAAGCAGGCTCAGGCACGTGCTGCCAACGCCTTTATCCTTGCGAAAATATTGCCGGAATATACAGCAGAGACAGGACAACAACTGACAACAGCCGCACCGAGCCGCTGCAGATACAAAAGAAATTATATTTACTTCTGGGGGGACGACTGGTGGGGGTCAAAGCGAACGAAAACAAAACACACACAAAAATAGGCAAGAGTGAGACAGAGAGAAGAGAAAAAAAAAGCGAAATCAAGGTGGGGCGAGTGCGGCAAGTGTGGCCAAGTGGGGCACGACTGGGCGAAATCAAATAAAATGCCGGAAACATGGCATCGAGAGCCCAAGTGCTGCCAAGTCATGTCAGGGGCCCAATACCATTGAGCCTTGGCGACTTCTTTTGCTTACCTATTTGTTCACTCTCTCTCTCTCTCTGTCTCTCCCCTCTGCCATCTCTCGCTTGCTTCTTCAGCTCATTCTCATTCTTATTTTCTTTTTTTTTTTTTCTTGTTTTCTGTGGACACGCACTCGGTCACTGTGTATAGAGAGAGAGCGAGAAAGTGTGTTCACAGTATTCACGAATGTTTTCGCAGCAGATAAATACAGCATTTGACACTTCATTATTGTGCCCGCAGCGTAATCGAATCAATTCCAGCGCCAGCGCCAGCGACAGCGCCAGCTCCACGTTCCACGCCCCCGCATGCTGATGTCAAAAGTGCTTGGCCATTCGTCGTCCTTGATGCTTGAGTTCGTGGCCCAAGGCTCAAGCCAGCTTGGCCTGTTGACACATTCGCTTAAACGTATTAAATTGTTTGCCAGCGCTTTTGTTGCTACTGTTGCTGGCCCTGCTGCTCCTGGCCTGGGCCAAGCAAAGTCCGGCATTTTGTTTATACGCATTATTGTTGTCCTGTCCTGGCTACTGCTGTCTCCTGCTCGAGAACCTGATGCCGCCTGATGGTTGATGGCTTTTTTTCCTCCTTTTTTTTTTGTGCATTTGTTTGCGTGCGGAAGTGCGACCAGTTCGCTTTTTTGTACATTCTTTTTGTTTATTTATTTTGTGCTTTTTTATTCAGTTTATTTTTTATATATTTTTTTGCACTGTCACAGTTAAAGTAATCGATTACGGCATGGGGCCTGTAACCGGATATGTCCACTTCCGTTTGACATTTGACGCCGCAAATGTTGCAAGCGCCACATAATTGTCACGCCAGCGGCTGAGCTTGGCTCTTCTTTTTGTTAGTAATTGTGGCCTAATTACAAAACGAAATGACGGCGCGCAGGTGAGCGCAGACGGCCAAAGATAATTCTCCTGAGGCGGCTGCTTGAGGTACTCAACAGCTGTTTATTTATTAAACTGATTGGCTTGATTTTTGTATTCTATAATAAGCTTGTATGTTGAACTATTTGCAAAGCAGAAGAATAAGAAAATGGATAAGATTTAATTTGGCTTGCAGAAAATGTTGTTATTTTGTTTAAGATATTTCGAAAATTCAACTAATATATGCTCTATAGTTCTTTGAAGTCTTAGCTAAAGAAGATATTCTACATTCGTTTTGTTCTATAATACATGAATATACTCCAGAAAAGACACAGCTTCCACCTAAAATAAAGACGAGAATTTACAACCCACGACTATTGCACTTAATATCGAGCTTCCACTTCAACACTCAGTATATCTCACTCTTGAGAAAAAATCGGCACTTCAACAAGTTCGTGCACGATCGCTACGCTTTCGTTTCTTCCCGATTGTTTGGTTGAGTTTTGTGAAGTAAAAAGTATTGTGTACGAGGCTCTCCTTCGCTAACACATCAATAGGTTAAGTGATTGCAAGAGTTTGCATGTGTGAAGAATGTTTGCATAGACTCTTTAAGTTATTCGCTCACTTACAGAAGCTCATTGTGCGAGCGTTAATCGTATCGCTCCCTGAGCAATCTTCGGCAAAAGCGCAACACACGAATAGCTTAACCGAAATGAAAAGAAAACGAAGGCTGTGCGAAAGCGAGTGAGTGTGATTGCTTTCGCTTGATCTCGTGAATAGAGTGTGAAGCTATGATAAACATAAATTTAATATGTGGCATATAAGTTCACTGGGAAACTAGCTCTCAAAAGAATGTGTTGACAATAATAACTTTATATATTTTGTAATTAATTCACTTTTCCACTCTAAATTTTAATGTAATCGAAGTTCTTCGTCTATAGCAATATTTTATTTGAATTACTTTCGGTTTTCCCATTATCTTTACTTTCCTTTGTTTTTACAAATATTGTTTTTTACAATTTTAACTTTTCAACTTATTAACGCATTTGAAACCTTCAAATTTAATTTGATTACCTGAGCATATATTGATGGAGATTTCGCTACTGTATACATATATATATATACACATATTTTACATACATATGTATATACATATATATTATGTGCTCGCACAAATAATAAGAAGCGTCTCAGAGTTTTGCATATTTTATGAATCATGAGCATGAACAAGTAGCCAAAACTTTAAATATATCTGTGTGTATGTGCGTGTGTGTGTGTGTGTGTGTATATTTAATCCCATCAAACTAAGCAATTGAATTAATGCAAATCCCGATGGAGAGCACGATGACAAAGTTTTAATATTTAAGTGCATTTTAACACTTTGCAAAGCTCAAGTATTTCAGGCACACATGCCACAAACACACATGCACACACATGCGCATGCACATGCATATTGACATTTAAAATTGATTGGCAAATCAACAGCAAAAGCACTAAATTATTTCTTAAGCTGTGTGAGTGTGTGTCAGGACGTGCATAAGGATATGCGAGCCATCTTTGCAGCTGCTCGTCCGTCAGCTGTCTGAAAGCAATTTGACAACTTTCATTAGCCTGGGCATAATAAAATGCACTTTATGAACTTTGCGACATTTGACAAATTTTCTACAAAATGGCCTAAACCAATTAGCCACACGCACACACACAGACGCACATATATATGCATATGATGATGGGCTATGCTGCGTGACGTGCGTTCGTTAGGCTAATAATATTTACTGTATCTTAGTTGATATCTTGGACCAAAATATGCACATATATAAACATACATACATATGTATATATACATGCGTACATATGTATATGATATTTAATATTTGAATTGTTTTCACCCCTTTTTGCAGCCAGCGCCCAGGGTCTGATGGCCAAGCATGAGCCGATGTTCATATCACGTTCCGAGACATTCAAATTCATAGCCGGAGATATAATAGTTTTGCCCTGCGAGGTGGCCAATACGGGTGAGTATATACAGCAGTGAGTGTGAGTGTGTGTGAGTATTTGCGTGTTTGAGTATTCTTAACTCAGTTGTCATTCAAATGTTGCGGTCTGCATATGCAGGACATATGTGCATAATTAACCCTACACCATGTGATGCCTGCCAGTTGACCGCAACTATGCATTAATTCAAGGCACCAGGGCCACAAAGGATGAGCACTTGATGAGCATCTGTCCCAAGATTCGGTCATTGGGTGTGGCCAAACACGTTTTTGTTTTCGGTTAACGGTTTCAGTTTCGGTTTTAGTTTCAGTTTCAGTTTCGGTTTCAGCTTCGGTTTCGGCTTCGGACCCATTCAAATGTGATGACGATGGTCGCACCGCTGGCATGTGCCATGTACGTTTTTCAATTTAAATGCGGTCGTGTGTGCGAGATTATTTGTACATAACAAGGATTTAGCGTAAGCAGCAGCGGTCACTCTGAGTGTGAGCAGACAACTGCCACACATATCTAGCCATTCATACATACATGCTAGCATGCATTCAGTATGGCCAAGTCCAGGAGCTGTTCGACCTCGTCCTTAACGTCGCATCGTTCTCGTCTGGGCGGTCATTCCGACCAAGTTTGTATACAAAATGCTATATAAAAAAAAAAAAAAAGCTTGGACCCAAACACTTGGCATACATTATACGTATATGTGGACTTATGTAGGCAACTGTCATGGCCTCCACATATACATATATATCTGCACTGAAAGAAATTGAGAATGTCGTCTCTAGAGAGGTATGGGAAGGTGATATGACGCAGAACATTTTAAAAGGAGATCATTGTTCATTGCCATTATTATCATTATTATTGTTATGCAATTTTTATATTTTATCATTAGATAATCATTCAATATTCATTAGTCATTATTCATCATTCATTGTTCATTGCTCATTGTTAATTGTTTATTGCTCATTGGTCATTGTTCATTGTTCTTTGTTTATTGTTCATTGCTCATTGTTCATTGTTCATTGTTCATTGTTCATTGTTCATTGTTCATTGTTCTCTGTTCTCTGTTCTCTGTTCTCTGTTCTCTGTTCTCTGTTCATTGTTCATTCATTCTTCATTCATGCATTAGTCTTTTCATTAGTGATGAATAATGACACAATCTAAATAATTTTTAAAATCTTTTTACCTCTTTACCTATAACTAAGCTCGGTTTCAGAGTTGAGTCTTAGTTTCTTCAAGTGTATATCTTATATATAAATAAACACGAATGTGGTGTAGGTGGGTGTGTGTGACTGAGTGAGTGGTTGTGGTCATATCAACCGTTTATTAGAGCCAGCATACAGAACAAAGGCACATAGCATTTTCCTTTGGCATATCTCATGCACTTCATTGCCCCAACAAACCAAAATGAAGAAGTAGTGGAAAAACGAGAAAAACTAAAAGAAGCGGAAGCAAGACAATCACAATATCAACAAAACCAGCAATATGAGCCAAGACATGGACGATACATAGAAAATTCCTGCCGAGCAGAGTATTATAGCCACAAGCATTTGGGGAAATAATAAAAAGGAAGCTAAAAGAAAGCTTAAATAAAAAAAAAAAAGCAATGGGGAAACAGCTCAAGCAAAATAAAGGAAAATTATAGATCCGATGCTTTCGGAGTTTTTCTCCCTCCTTCCTCCATCTTTCCTGTACACGAACTCTATGCTAATAAAGTGACTCCCTCCATACGACAGTTTAATTAGAGACATTTCTCAGCCGTGGCAGGCTTTAGCGTGGCTCAGGCTTCAGGATCCCAAATGCAATAATTAAAATCAAAGCTCGTGACGTCTTTGGGCTGTGTTCATAATGCGCACTTTATGGATCTTTGGAAAAAAAAAATATGTTAAGACCGGCAGTTGGCAGCTGGCAGCTGGCTGGTTCGTTTCTTTCGCTTTTTATGCGTTGGCCATAAAGCTAAAAATGTAATTGATAGAATTTTTAAAACGCCACACTTAACAAAAGGCAATGAATGAATCCGCCGTGAAGCCCTTTGCCGCTTGCAGAAATACCAAATTTATGCACATTTTCATTTTATTTTATGACGAACGCCCATAAAATTCGAAAGAAAATCACATGAAAATGAGCCCAAATGATGAGCTTGTCGAGCGCGAGTTCTCTCTATCTCTCTCTCTCTCTCTCTCTCTCTCTTTCTGTCATTGTTTGTGGCATTGCTCATTTGCATATTATATGAAAATTCCTTTAAATACTTATTGCGGTGCTTCGCACTTTTACAAAAGTAATCTTATGTCTTGGCAAATATAAGAAATATAAGCACATCTTAACACACTCAAAACCCATACGAACACACACACACATACACACTCACCCACTCACACTCTTGCACGTACACATTGGCATATGTAAAACTCTCGAGTGCGCGCCAGAGTTTGTCTAAATAAACATTGAAGCATTTCATCATTATCATTTTATCATGTTATTTGAATTTTTTTTTTGTGCCCCTTTTCGCATATGTGCAAGGCTACGGCTAGGCTCTAGGCCGTCAGCTCCAGTAACCTCAGTGCTCTCTTCCGCCACTCGCAGCCCTTGCAAGCGCCCACGCCACTCTGTCTACCGCTGCCGCCTTTGTTTATATACTAGTCGGCACTCGCGCCTGCGGCTATGCAACGTAAAAGTAATTCCGGCAAGACAAACACCAGCAATGACGTTAGATTTGAGTGCGCTCATAGAACAGTACTTCAGATACCCTGTAATGTAGAAAAAAGGAGAATACATTCTTCATATGTATAACTAGCCTTGGGGTGACTTTTACAGACCAAAATTGTTTGCGTATGTCAGTTATAAAGAATTTTAGATATATTAATGGAAGAGCTCAGCATTAAAAATTGAATAAAATCATCAAAGTGTTTGTATTGGAATTTTCTTAAATTTTATTTTTTACTTAATTTATTTCATTTCTATTATTATTATTATTATTAATATGATTTATTATTATTATTTGCTTTTTTATATTTATTTTTATTTTAAATAATTCTAATTACAATAGTCACACTTTTTATTTTTCATTCAAATATTTCCACATTAATTTATTCTTAAAATTATTTTACAAAAGTAAAATCTGTTGCTCAGAACTCAATAGAAATTACTTCACACGCGCAACATCCCTGCTTACTTAATGGTCTTTAATATATTTATAAAGCTTCGTGTATTGAAGTTGCTTAAACAAGTCTTTCCTAATTGCTTCATCAAATTGTGTTTTCAAGAGTTTCACTCAGAAATGATAAAAGTCAGCTGTGGCTTTGACATTTGCTTAGGCAAATTTCTTCTTCATGTTGTTGTTTTCTTTAATTATTATTTTTGTAATGAATTTATGGAATACTCTTACGTTTACTCAAAGACTTTTAATCAACTTGTACTGCATTTGATTCCATTCACAAACACACGCACTCACACACGCACACACACGCACACACACGCGCAGACACACATCCGCAATTCCTAAGGCATATTTGAATATTTGCGCACTCATCAAATTTTATCAAATATAAATGGAAAGTGCTGCTCTTGAAAGACTTGACAAGTGCTTGATGTGTAATATATTATGAATACCTTAGAATTTTTGTGTATTTAAGCGGGGTATATTAGAAAGCAGTTTACAAATTACTTTTTCATATCATGAAGTTAGAAAAGCTGAAGAGAGTTCTTTATAAAATATTGTGTGTTCTTATGCTAATCATATCAAAGATTTAATATTAGATTATTAATATAAGAAATAATATGAGATGATAATATGAGAAAAAATATATTTTTCTTTCTTAAAAGTTTCTCCCCAAATAAGATATTAATATAGAAAACATTTACATATGTACATTATTAGAACATTATTTTTACTTACATTTTGTATAAAAAATATAATAAATAAGTTTTTTAATTTTATCTTATTATTTATTTATTTGTTGTTTTGTTATTTTATACACTTATATGTATATCTGTAAAATATATTAATTAAAATGATTTAAAAAAATAAAATAATTTTTACGACAATATTTACAATTTTAAAAAATATTTTATTTAAGTCCCGTATCTGATATAATATTCATAAAATTGATTTTCTAAAACTGTATCTATGTATATGTTTTTTTTTTCATATATTTATTTTTTGCATAAGCAATTGAAATTTGAATATATCTAAATTAACAATTTAGCAAATTATTTTTATTTAAGATATTCAGATACGGACTTATATACCTATATAGAAATATATCTATATGTGTAAGATGTTATATAGTAAAGTGTAAGCTCAGAGCTTGAACCATAATAAAATATAAATAAGTAACAATTTTTTGATATATTTTTTTTATATAGGTCAACATTTTGGCATATAATAAATCTTTTGATGCTTTTTTCATAATTTTCTTGTTTAAGCCTAACCCTTAACAAATGTCAAAATAAAAAACTATGGTGCTGGTGCTCAAAAAGTAATTCTCAATTATTAATGAATATTTCTAAAACATGTAAAGAAACACATGAAATCTTTTCACTGTGCGTAATGCATTGAATTGGTTTTGGTTTAATTTTCAATTTGTTTTGTTTCTTGGCCAAAATGGATTCAAATAATTAATTATTGCTGTTGCTGTTTGCTGTTTGCCGTTTTCTATTGCGTCAGCTGAGGCCGGTGCTTAACTTGTCAGCACGCATAAGACCTTTTCCTGTTGATGGTTTTTAGCCGCAGCACAATGGCAAAACAAAACAAAGTGTGGCTGCAACAAAAACTGCCAACTGGCAAACTCCAAAATGCAATAAAATGCAAAAAGGCGTAACAACAACAACAACAACAAACAACAAAGAACCTCAGCTACGGCGGCCACAGAGAAAACGCTCATTACGCTTTGATGGAGCGCCATAGTCGGAGTTGGAGTTGGGGTTGGGGTTGGGGCAATAGCCGCTTGAAACTATTACAGAGTAACGGAAATGGAATCGTGTTGCAAAAGTTGAAGTTGTGCAAACAGCAGGACAGCTAAGCACAGCGTGAGGCCAGATCCTGTGGCAAGGACGCGGCTTGCGGCAGCGGCAACAAAGTTTCAATATTAATGCCATTTACAGTTCTAATTTCGCTTTTTACGTACGCGCACAACACTTAACACACTCACACACACACATACAGAGAGAGAAAAGTTGTGCAAGAAGTTGCAGAATAATGCCATATGGAGGCAGCTGCCTAGCCACGCCCAACGCCCACTTGCCAGTGTGTGTGTGTGTGTGTGTGTTTGGGCTTAGCCGCAACATCGTTTATCTTCGGGGGTCATCATCTTATAATATTGGCCTTTCCGACATGCAATAAATTGCGCTCTGGCAAACAACATGTCGGTCGCTCTAACGGTCCAATGGTCTAACGGCCAGCAGCTCCTTGTTGCAAGTGGCATGGCATGGCCTGGCCTGGCTTGGCTTGGCTTGGTTTGGCTTAACGGCAAATTGCGCATACGCACCGTGTGGCCAGTGCAAACAAACAGAGCTCGACAACAAAAGCGAATGTCGGCCATATTTGAATAGCCTCTGTGTGTGAGTCTCTGTCTCTCTGTCTATCTGTCTGCCTTGGTCTGAAGTGTAGAAAACTAAAATTTAGTTCGGGCTCTAAATAAGGCACACACACACACACACACACACTTACACATACATACAGACAGACACAGGCACAACATGTGGCTGGCCATGGCCAACAATTTGTCCAGTTCCAGCAGGAGGCTAAACGCAAGGCAATGTTCATGTGAAGCTGACATACAAATGCCGAAATGCTTTTACTCTGTTTCCGCCCTAACAGATAGCTTCACTGCTCGTGTGTATGTGGGTGTGTATGTGTGTGAGCGTGTTTCTATTTAGTTTAGAACTAAACCGGAAATTGAGGCGTTTTGTGTTTTGCTTGTTTTTGTTAGATTGTTGTTATTTTAGTTAACAATTTATTTAGTTACAGCGCAATCACACACAGACACACACACACACACACACTCACTAACACACACAAAATTTATTTGATCTTGTGAAATATTTGTGTTGCATGTTGCATTGCTCAAGTGGGGAAGGCCACACTTTAAGCGCAACTGCAGCCAACTACAGACAGGGAATACCTTTAGCAACGCCAACCTAACCTCAGACGCTGCTGCTGCTGCTGCCTCGCTCGCCTCCTGCTCTAAGTCTTATTAATTTCCTGCTCCGAGTCAGAAATCTTTTAGCCAAGCGCATCATTTTCATGTGGTTTCATGTGGTTAGCTATTATAATATAAATACTTTCTAAACGTTGCCACGCCTCAAAACTCTCGTTCTGTGGCTTTTATGTTGTATCATCAATTGAGGTCTTCACTGGAACCAAATAAATATGTGGCTTGATGGGATAATATGGTTAAAAGAGCTTTACTTTTGATAGATAAATATCGATTAGTTATGAGCATATGTTGGCTTAGCTAATAGCTGTGCTCTGCAGATTGAGGGAAATTAATTCCAATTGCTTGGTAAAACTTTGTTTTTTCTATTTTTTATTTTTTATGAAACGAAATAAATATTATGAATGAAAAATAATTTATTTTATGTTTTAAAATCTATTAGTTATATAATTTAAATTAAATAAAAAATTGTTTAAAATAAATGAAACTAATTAAAAATAAATTTAAAAAAATACTTCAATCATAAAGGGTTAAATAAAAGTTAAATAAAGGGTTAAATAAAAGTATTATAAAAATATTTTTATAAACTAATTTCCAACTTTTTCTTGAAAAATATAAAGTATATAATTTCTTTCAAAATATACATATTTATTATTTTTATTTTTTAATATTAAATAATTGAATTGAGCTTTTATAGATGCTTAATAATTTTAATTTACACCATTTTACTGCATATTAAATTAAAATGAAATATTGCAGGGAGTATAATGTATTTTAATAAATTAGTATAAATATTTACTTAATATAGTCAATATAGTGAGTGCTGCAGCTGCAGAGCAAAATGCAGGCTGCCTTTAAGTAACTGGCAGACCAAAAGAAGCCAAACTACACATAACTCGTACACACACACACACACACACACACACACACACACACACTACACACACACACACACATACATTCAGTCATACACACTCATACATAGACCACGAATTATG
This sequence comes from Drosophila koepferae, assembly GCA_030914345.1. Classification (NCBI taxonomy): domain Eukaryota; kingdom Metazoa; phylum Arthropoda; class Insecta; order Diptera; family Drosophilidae; genus Drosophila; species Drosophila koepferae. Next base: position 4,246,912 of record JAUESR010000208.1, read on the forward strand.
TTTTCCGTTTCTTTGGTTCTCGGCTACGCTTCGCAGTGCACGCTAAGGCCAGCAGGTGGCGCTAGTTTATTTATATGCCTTGGTGAATGTGAATGTGTTTCTGATTGTATGTGTGTCTGTAAGTGAATGTGTCCCTGTGTGTGTGTGTGTGTGTGTGTGTGTGTGTGTGTGTGTGGTGCATAGCACACTCTGCTTTGCCTGCTGCGTCGTCTGCCACTGCCTTTCACTGCTGCTTGGCGTGTTGATGTTGTTGAACTCATTGCAAATAAATACGCTTTTTGAATGCGCATGTAAATGACTTCATAAGCATTTTATTACCACTAAGTTTCAGCGAGTGTCTGAACAGCCACACACACACAAGCAGGAGTGAAAAAGAGTGAGATAGAAGCTGGTTTGTGTATTGAAATCAATTTCTCTTAACATCTTTTTCACTCTCTCACTATCTGCCTCTCACTCGCACCATCTTTGCCCTGGCATAGGCCATCAATAATGAGGGCTGTTTCGCCTTCATTTTCAGCACGCTTTTTGCTCTTGACTAAAATACTCGATACCCGCATATCGAAATTGTTGTTTTAATTTTTAATGAGCACCATTCGCGGAAGTCATACATCATTAGTAGCAAATCCGGACAACTTCAATTTCAATTTCAATATGCGAGCCTCCCAGCCCACACACGCACACACAGAGGCAGAGGGAAACCATGTTGCAGCGGCACGTGATGCTTGACGTGGCGCGCACAGACACAACACAACACACAAAATACATAAATTTGCTCCGGGTGAACTTGATCGACTAACAGTTATGCTGTAAATATCAGAGAAATGTAGCGATTCTGTAGCTGAAGTGAAGCAATAAAATTCTAAAAAATTCTTTTTACATAGTTTTTTATAAATATTTTCTTCAATTTTTTTAAAAGAATTGAAGTACCAAGTGCTTAAAATGAAATAAATAAAAGGAAATAAATTAATTAAATAAAAAAAATAAATCAAATAAATAAACAAAATAAATATAATAAAAAAATATATTAAATATATTAAATAAACAAAATAGATCAATAATAGTAAAATAAATATTAAGAAAAAAATATTAAAAAACTAAATAAAATAACTAAAGCAAATACAATATATGATGAAGCAAAAATTCGACGAAGCTGCGCTATGGCCATAAGCAACATAAACTAGATATAGATAGATGTAATACGATGCTGAGTTCGTATGTATAATGCCTTAATTGCATTCTCAATCAAAAAAATGGGTCTTACAAATTACAATTGATTTTCTTTTAAATTTATTATTACATTTTGGCTAGGACTAAATCGATTAACATTAAATATGCATAAATATTATACAAAAATAAATATTCAATATTTGCTTACTGCTCACATTTTAGTAAATCTTCAATATAGCAGCATCAACATGCTTTCATTTAATCACATTCAATGGGCACAGGGTATAAAAAGGAATCACAATTAATGAGTTCGATGAATGCGCTCGGATGTCTGTCTGTCTGGCTGTCTCTCTGTCTGTCTCTCAGTTCTTCCGTACTGTCTCTTCCTGCCAGCCAACTCTCCAGACCGCCAACCCGCCCGTCTCGCAGACTGTTGAAAGCCGATTTTCATGCCCTTTGCGCTCTTCTCTTTTTCCGTTTTGGCATATCGAGTGCCTGGCATATGATTGCAAATGCCGCACATTAGCGGATATCAAGTGGGTGTTACCGAGTGTATATGTCGCCGCACAACACACACACACACACTCACACATGCAGTCTGTGTGTATGGGTGGGTGGTTGTTGTTGTTGTTGTTGCGTCTGATGTGCGCGCTGTGCGCGAGTCCATGCCAAATTGAATTTCTAGCCTTTTAGATCTTTTCAAATGCCTTGTAATTGAGTCATTTGAATTCTGACTTTTCAATTTATACAGCAAAGTTGTGCTTCTGTGTGCGTGTGTGTGTGTGTGTGTGTGTGTGTGTGTGTGTGTGTGTATGTTCGTGATTCAATCTTTTCAACTTAATTTAAGTGATTGCCCCGCCGCATTTACCAATTAAGTCGTCAGATGCGATTATTATGCACAATCGAAACTGATTTCTTCTTTTGTATTGCAGAGCCGTATGTGGTTGCCTGGAAGCGTGGCATTGCCATCTTGACAGCTGGATCTGTTAAAGTGACGCCCGATCCACGTGTTCGTCTCGTCAGCGGTTTCAATCTGCAGATACGCGACGCAGTGCCGCAGGATGCTGGCGATTATATTTGCCAAATTGCAACGATGGAACCACGCGAAATTACGCACACCGTCGAGATATTGGGTAAGTGATGAGAGGGCCAAAAGAAAGCCAATCAACTCATATTTTGCACAGCTCATATTTGAAAGCTCTCCTCTTGTTATTGTTATGCAAAGCAGCTGAACTGGCGTGGGAATGAAATAGACAGTGAAAGGGAGTGGAAGAGGGGTAGAGGAAGAGAGGGGGCGGCATTGGGGCAGGGTTTTTGAATTTTGGGATAGTTTTTATATTTTTATGGTCAAATTTATGCGGCTCACAAATCACTTGGGTCCATTGTGCACATCATTTGAACACCTCTGCTCAGTGTGTGTGTGTGTGTGTGTGTGTGTGGCTCAAATTAACATATCCTTAGATCCTGTGCCTGGCCCACTCAAATATGCTAAGTAGCTGAGCTGCAATTTGGCGGCTTTATGGCCACAGATTCAATAGGCCCAGAGTCTCAGGGCCAATGGATGAATACAAAGAAAGAAGAAGAAAAAATCAAAACTAATCTGCCATTTGCTCCCATTCCGCTGCAGTTTCAACAGATTCCCTTTTTATTTTCGGCAAGCGGATGCAAATTTCCCTCAAGCTGGCTCGCTCCCTAAGGCTCTTAACTACTTCCTGCTGGCCCAACTACGCATTCTGCCTAACAAGTTCAGTCTCTCTCTCTCTTACTCTCGCTCTCCCTCACTCTCTCTCTCTCTGTCTGTCTGTTGGCTTTGTCTACTTCCTGGTCCTGGCTACGCCTGCTCTTTGCTGCTGCTGCTGCTGCTATGTCTTCTAATCAGCAATGATGAATAATTTGCATATATTTGGGCTTCATACAATTACAATGCTGCCTTTTTATTTGCATACGCTTGGCCACGCCCACACACAGACAGGCAGCTGGCACAGTGTTAACACTTTTGGCAGCTTTTGGGGCGGCGCATGCAAATTGCGATACAATTCCCAAAATCTCCAAAGTGTGAAGCCACGATTCGGCATGCGCGTAGTTTATAGTTGCCTGGCTGCAGTTGTCCTTTAAGATGTCCTTTAAAATAAAATAAAGAACATTATACTCCACTTTTGCTGGCCTATAAAAAATGCGTATTTATTTGAACCAAAAAAAAAAAATAAAAATAAAAAAAAATGGAAAAAAATCGCCGCAACCAACTTTTTTCATTTGTCATTGAAACTTGGTCCTGGCGCTGATCCTGGCGCTGTCTGCCGCTTGCCTGGCATCACCACAAACAAACATTAAACAAGCACCACGAGCCAGCGGCTGGGGCTAGCTGGTTGCCCGACGAGCAAAGCAAAAAAGAAAAAAAAAAGTCGATTATTGAAAAGTTTTGTTTATTTTATGTGTTTATTATGCGCTCCGTTTGCCAAATAATGATCATGGCCAGAAATATTTCGTTTATTGAACTTTGGCAGCGCACGTAAATTGTGATCCCCAACCAGCCCCTGCCACCTAGTTCTGCACGCTTTCAAAAGGAAGTTCCCCCCAATACCAATTGCCGCATTGTTGTCAAAGGAGAAACAAGCAAAAATAATGCCCTGCCGAAGTTTTTATAGGCTCAGCAGCAGACACCCCTAAAAACCAGGAGCAGCAACCAGTCACCACACTCTCGTAGCGCCCCTCGCCCCGCCCTCAATATGTGCGCGAATATAAATTTCATAAAGTTTGCCTCGCTTTGGCATTTTGGCTCGCCAGCTTTTACGAGCGTAAATTACTTTCGGCTTGGCCTCCGCACTAAAGATGAAAAAATAATGTGCGCCTGCCAAACTTTTGCACTTGTCCTGACTGCCCGACAGCGAAGCCAGCAGCGACAGCAGCAGCGGCGTCAACATCAGCGCACTTACAAAGACATTAGCCAAAGAGAATGGCCCATAGGCTGGCCATAGGGTGGAACTGGACTGGACTGCCCCAAGACTGCAAACTTTGCCAGTTGACAAATCTTTTAATACAGCCGAAAACAGCAAAACGAGCAGAAAAACACACACAAACACCAAAAAAAACATATCTTGAATATATTTTTGCTCACTCACAGACACACACAATTATTTACAGTGTGCCACATGCTGCTGTTGCATGTGCATGTAATTTGTGAGCCTAGTCCAAGTTGATGTGTCAAGCAAGATGAAAAAGTTGATGATGCTATTTAAATTACTTATTCATTGTATTATCTATGTTGTAATATAGTGAAACAGTAAATAGTGAAATAGTAAAGAATGAAGTCGCTAGCTCTTACATATATCTTCTGAAACAGGTTTAAACATACGGACAGCTCGTCGCATTACTACATATATTTAACAAAATCATTATACTCTTATTTTGCATTTTCATATTCAAATATTTCCTATTGATGCATATTGATGCATATGCTTGCGGCTTCTTCTCCCCGGGAGTACAATGCTTTCTTTTTTCAATTTTCAAGTCTTATAATTCTGTAAATTCTGTAAATTTTACACATAGTTGCAGTGCATAGTGGGAGTAGAGAGTCCGCTCTAACTTATACTTACTTCACTCAAATACAAAAATGTCGCTCTAATAATTCTTATAGAGAATTAACCTCAAAGACCTCTCACATTCGTTCACTTGAGTTATGTTTGCTTCGAGCCTTATACTTCATGAACAACTCATGCTTTATGGGCACTAGCTCTTGTCAACGCTAGTTCTCGACTATTAACACTATTTGCTGTAACAGTCAATTGCAATCGAGCAATTAACGGCATTTATCCGAATGTGTTGGAAATTTGCTTTAGAAATCAGTTGCATTTTGTGGCTTTAAGCTGTCGACTTTTTGAGTTTAATGTGCGTTTGCTGTTGATATTATTTCAATTACGGATTGCGTGTAATAAAACCAATTTGACATCTGTCAGCCGTATGTCCATTAGCTCAACTATGCCACGCCCTCAATTGCCGTCCCACATCGAATTGAACCGCAAACGTGCCGCAGAACATTAAGTTATGTGGTTGGCATGTGGGCAGCTATTGCGGTCATTCATACAGCTCGTCATCTACTCTTTACTTTATTATTGTCATCGATGTAAAATATATTGATGTAGTTGGCCAGTTACGTCATCCGCATGCGAATGCTATGCTACCTAAATTTATATAGCTGACAGCGATGGACGTAAGCAGCTTAAAGCCATTGACATGCGTTTAATTAGCAGCTCGAGCGGCGGCCCAATCGATTGGAAAGCCTAATTACTATTAGCAAGCTGGCTAGAAAATAAAATCATACAATTGTGAATTATAAGGCCAATCTACCAAAAACAATTGTTTATACACACACGAAAGGGTAGCGGAAGTAGATGGTGGGGAGGGTGAAGGGAGGATGAGTAGCTGCAGGCAGAAGAGCAGGATTTAATGATGTGCAGCAGCAGCAGCAGCAGCATAAATAACAACAGCAACAGAAATATAATAATAATAATAATTGTGCAATACAATAACAATGGAGTCAAAGACAAAGGGAATCTGAGAGAGAGAGAGAGAGAGAGGGCGTGTGGGCGAAGGAGATAGCTGCCACACAATATGCACAATAAACAAGAGACGTAGGTAGTTGGCCCAAGTTGCCTTGGTTACTTGAGACAAATTACCAACACAATAGGCAAGCAAATTGCAAGGATATGCCAAAAGAGATATGCCAGGATGTGCCAGGATGCGCTGCTATACCAACAATTAAACGACCAAGCAAAATACACTTCACAAGCACTTGGGATGCCGTTTAAGTTTTAGCACTCAACTTTTGCCAGCCAACTATGGATTTAAATTACTTAGCAGCTGGCTAAGCAAACTCGGCACAACACAAAAAAAAAAAATAAAATAAAGTTGGCTTGTTGCATGCGCCCAGTCCCTAATCGAACTATGCAAGTTTGCCAAGCCGCAAAAACCTAAAAGCTGAAGTTGCAGCAGCTCGGCGAAATAAGGCATAAAATCAATACAAAATACACTATGAGAAATACTTGCTTGCACGTAATTGAGATTAATTTGAAAATAATTTCTAATAAAACTAATTACGCTGCATGAATTTCGCTTGAGTTTTGAGATTTGATCTTAATGAGCTTTCGTTGATTCCTTTTGCTGCTTATTGCGTTATAATCATTCAGTGAAATTTGATATTTTACGGTCTGGTTTATATATATTTATATTATATATATATATGTATATTTCTGAGAAATACTTTTGTACCCATTAAATTGCTAAAGTATTTGAATTTATTGCTTTTCTTATATAAGATTTTAAATTATTAAAATTCAATTACATTAAAATTATTTGTAAAATTATTTAAAATCAATTTTCGTATACTTTAAATTGGTTTCTTCAAGCAATATGTGCATTATATAGCAAACATGATTTTATTCTATAGGCATCCTCAACTGACCCTCATTATCAATATCTCGAATTTATTGTAATGAATAGAAGTAAATATAATACTATTTCTACAAATTTCATTCACAACAATGCATGAAAAGACTTTTTTTAATTCTTTTTTATTTAATTCTTAATTAAAATCTATGCAAACAAGAAAATTCCTGTTATAAATTTTTGAGTGCTGAGCATGTTCGTCTATGATTTAAATTATAAAATCATTCAGATGAAATATAAAATTTTTTCAACAAACACTTCAAACATTTAATTGAAAGCAGAAACAAATCTATAGCAATACGTCCAAATTTAAACTCAATATATCTAGTCTACTCAATATATCAAGTATATTTTTTATTTCGTCTTGCTCACAAACAAAAACAAAATTTCTCTACTGTATCCAGCATAAATTCTAATACAATCGTAGCTCTTACTGATTCTGTTGCAATTTATGTTGAAATGGGCTGAAGAGACAGCTTCAACATAAAGCAAATCTAATGAAAAATAAAAAAAAATACTCGATATTATTGCTACAATAATGAATAACTCTAACGAACAAATATGCAACAAGCTTAACAGACCTAAATTCCATGGCTCTACGTAAGAAAATTAAAGCTTTATTTGTAGTAGATTAAGAACTTATATGTGTAGAAAACTCTTAAAGTCTTTATCTCACTTAATATACAGCTTAAAATGGACACTATGTCTTAATAAGTCTAAGTCTTATCATGAAGCCAGACTAAGAAGTTACATAGATTATATTTGTATTAACTAAGGAACTATTAATAATTGTATATATGTCATGCAATCTTAGCATGGCTCAATTTTAGATTCCGTTATGCAAATTGCATATATTAAATATATTTCTTATTTGTATTTATTTTGTTTCTGTTCTTTATTAATAAAATTTATATTGACAAACTTTTGTCATCCTTAAAACATAAAAGTTAAATTTCAATTGGTACCCAATGGAACATTTATAAGAACCTGCAGTCAGGCAAATATATATTTATATAAAATTAAATACATTAAAATTATGTAAATTATTAAATATTTTATTACTTTAAGTTATATGAGTTAGTTATGCAAAAATAAAAAAATTTTTCGTTAGACTTCTTCGAATATTTGAAACTCTTTAAAATTTTAAATTTAATAAAATTCAAGTCACTCTTTGAAATTTTCGCCGTGTGTATAGCAAACAAATCTATACATATATATATATATGCGTGTATGTATACATATACACATATATATACATATATTTGATATATAAGTGTGTGAGCATGTATCGGTGAGCTTGTAAATGGCCGCAAGTTCCTTCAAAAGCTGCCGCCGCCTCCATTGCTGCTGCTGCTGCTGCTGCGGATATTGTGGCTACTGCGGCGTCGTTTGCCATGAAAGAGCTCGCTTATTAAAATTGTCTACTACTAGCCCCAGCCTCTATTCCAATCCCAATCCCAATCCCAATCCCCATCCCGCTGCCATAACCAGTTCGAGTTCCAGTGGCAGGCTAGCCGCAAGACTCGGCAACTGGCATGGGGTGAGACAGCGATTGGCATCGCATTAGTCGTCATCTGCATGACATTACATGCCGCAATCCACGTATTACATGCCACACACACACACACACACACACACACATACACACACATACACACACTCACACACACACACACGCACACATGCACATGAAAATGAACTGCTCTATAAGTCGTCAACTGCCTTACAGTTATGACCATGGTAGCCGGGTACTGAAGCGAGTGCTCGTATTTATTGAATTCAATATGCGCTGACGGCTGTCGGGCATAAAGTCTCACCAAAGCGTGAAATTATTGAAAATATGTAATATCTAGACAGAGAGAGAGAGAGTGAGAGAGAGCGAAAGAGAGAGAGGCAGCAGCCATGGGCCACATACATATACATAGTCATAGATACAGATACAGATACGCATCCAGATAGAGATATAGATAGCGGCAAGAGCTAGAGTTAGACAGCCCGTCCTTTGCTGAGCAAACAGGCAACGACTTCATTGTGAGCTCTCAGTCCCTGGGCATGTCCTTTTCTACATTTTTGCATTTCCTTCTTGCTATTTTTCTTTTCGCTTCTTCTTTTTTTTTTGTGGTTTAGTTTTGGCTGTGCGCCACAGTGCCATGATTTATTAGAGTCGCATGCAGATTTGCCAGCACATCATATATATATATATATATATCTACATATACATCTAAATATATCTCGATATATACATATATTCTCTTTGTGATCATTTGTAATTTTCTTTCAAATGCAAATAGTCTGCTTTGTCTCCTGCATATTTCTATTTGTTGTTTTCTTTTTGGCCAACAATAAATCGCATCGCATCGCTCGCTGCTATATTTTGGAAATTCGATACTATTTCAGCCACAAATTGCATCAATCAAATGCATTTTGTCACAGAATTCTGTTGGAGTTTCATCTAGCCATTTTTAATTCAGACATGTGTAATATAATTCCCAGGCAAAATGGATTTTCCAAATATATTATGCATGCGTGTGGGTGTGTGACTAAATAATACCCTGTAATTACTTGAAATTGTTTAGCAAACATATTTGTTGCATAAGCGGATTGCCTGGAATTTGGAGTATATCAACTGAGTAGCTTTGACTAAGAGATACCCTGTATAATAAAGCATTTAAGTTCATAATACAAAAATAAATAGAAATTTTTTCCATTCCGAAATTTTTAAATCGCTTTTATTCCATTTTTTATTCAATTTTTTTTTTTTTGCTAATATTAATATATGCATTTATTTTATATATATATATTTTTTTTTTTAATTTAAAAAAAGTTGCAGTTGAAAAAATTTTAAATTTAATTGCAAAATTATATTAATATTGTCATAATTATTAAATTTTTATATAAATATTTTGAGTGAAAAAAAAATATAAAAATAAAAATAATATAATATAAATTTAGTAAAAGTCGTATAGAATAATTCCGCAAAAAAAAAAAAAAATTTAATAAATTATAAATAAAATAAAATTCGGTCATAGCCCATTTGCTCCTCGCACATTACTACAGGGTATTGCATTGAAACACACCAAAAACTGAAAATCAAATAAAATCCATGCATAAACCAGGCTTAACTGTGACCCCCAGTTGTCTAGTATATATAAATCTATTTGTATGCCTATAGCCCTAGGGGGAAGGGGGGCGTGGTAGTTGTCGAATGTCCTTGAATGCGACAGCAGACCAAAGCAGACATTGTCGTAATTTTTTGTTATATACATTCTTTTTTTTTCCTTTCTGTTTTGTCTTTTTTTCTGTGAAAACAGCTGTAAAATAATTTGGCCACAAAAATATAAATAAATGCGAGTCTCAAATTAAATAAAATGGCCCCAAAGCTGTGCAGGCCAACAAAGCCAACAATTGGCAGCTGGCTATAGCTCCATCTTATTCTCATGCTCATTGACATTGCTGTGTGGGCGAGAGTGGGTGGCGCGGTGGGTGAGGTGGGTTAGGTGTGGTGGGTGCTCCGCATGCGTAACCGCCATTTTGCACTCATTCAATTTGCATTTGTGCGCATATTTATTCAAATTGTTGGGCGTCCGTTTTTGGTCCTTGATCCTTGGCCAGGGCAGCTGGGCTTTGCATACATTTACAGCCATACAGCTGGACGCTGGGCAGTCATTGTTTTCTAGCCCCACAGAATAAGAAACAACAACAACAACCAGCCAGATAGTACTGCCCATTTCTAATGTGTTTTACTCTGCTTTCCACTTGCCACTTTCAACTTTTCTGTTTCTGTTTATTTTGGTCTGTGTGCAGTGCCACCGAGGATTCATCACATTAGCACCGGCGGACATTTGCAAGTCAAAAAAGGTTCATCAGTGCGCATTGAGTGCTCGGCCTCTGGTAATCCAACGCCAAATGTGACTTGGAGCCGCAAAAATAATATTTTGCCCAATGGTAAGATTTTTGCATAAGTAGGCCAAAAGGATCCCGGCCGACCAGCCAACCAGCCAGGACAACGTCGCAAATTAATAGCATCAAGTTTAACAGAGAATGAAAAAACACAAAAAAAAACAAAAAGATACAAAAGTAAATGAATATAAAGAACTTGAAACAATTTCCATAAAAATGAAAAGTCAAAAGACAGCAAAAGTGTCGCTCGATGTGTCGCCTGGTTGTCCTTTGGTTGTTTGGTTCTCTGGTGCCTGGACTCCTGTAATTGCCTCGTGTCATTTCATATCGATGTGCGCATTTCTTTATCGACATTTCTTTTTTTTTTCTTGCTGTGTGTATTTGCAGGCGAGGAGAAGCTACACTCGCACGTCCTGTCCATCGAGAATGTGGATCGTCATAAGGGCGGCGTCTACATATGCACCGCCAACAATGGCGTTGGTCAGCCCGCATCCAGCCAGGTCGTCCTGCACGTCCTCTGTAAGTAACGATGGCTCCGATGCCTCCGCTGCACAACAAATTAATTTCAGCTAGCAATCGCTAGACACTTCAATTTATTTCTGAACTGATTTCAAATGGCCAATAGCCAGGCCAGAGACGTGGCCAAACTACGACTTCGACTTGCCAATTATGGAAGTGCCTCGCGTTCGACTGACACTTACTTAAAAATTTATATGCAATTTGTGCTGAAAGGCGAAACGCAAAGGTCATTCGTACAATTGGCCCAGCAGCTAATTATATGAAGCCGCGCCCCGAGCGTTCTCATTGCGTTTTCTATTTTTATTTCCATGTTGTTTACCAATTTTCTTATAATAAATAAACATGCAAATATATTTTCATATATATATATATATATATATATTTACAGATCCGCCTGAAATCTCCGTGGAGCGTCCCGTTGTCTTCTCGGGCGAGGGGCACGAGGCGATGCTGGTCTGCATCGTGCATGGCGAAACACAGCCTGAGGTATGTTTTAATTAAATTTGCCGCATAAATTTTCATTTACGCGCTGGCGCTCACTTGGACATAAAACAGCACAATTTACCACAAAACCCATTAATATATATGTATATATATATTATATATATATATATATACTATATGTATACACGCCCACACTCACGCATACATATACTAATTTGCAGCACTGTGTGTTGCCAGCCGTACAATCGAAGCAGCGCCACAAAATTGAAAAAATATTCTAGAGCGTAGCATACTTTTTGGGGCAGCTGTCTTATAACTTTAATCTTTAAGCGCCGCAGCAATTGTATCTCAATTTTGTTTTTGTTCGGGCGACTGTCGAAATGGAAAACTGACAACAACAATAACTACAACAACAAGAGCAACAACAACAACGGCTGGCAGCACATTAATTAAAAGTCTGCAAAAGGCAAATTGAAGTGCCGCACAAAGCATAATTTTAATCAAACATGCAACGCATGCACCTCTTCACACACACAATAGCCACAAAAAATGACAGTGTCGGAAAAGAAAAGAGACAGAGAGAGAGAGTGAGAGTGAGAGTGAATGCGAAAAAAATATAACAATTCTCAAATTGTGTTGAAATGTTAAAGTGGAAATACTCTTTTGGTGTGAAATATATGTATTTCATTTTATGAATTGTTTGTACAAGATTTAAAAGAAACTATTTTGGAATGTTTCTTGAAGAGAAATGGACAACAGAGTTTAGAGATGAAAGCAAGGACATTAGAGAACTACGAAATAATGGTGGCCATATAACTAATGATTATTTTGTCTATTATAAAATAGCAAAAGTCGAACTATAAGCTAACAACTGAAAAATTCAAATTATCGGCTATATATTAATAACTTGATAACTAGGTATTATTTCCTTATACTTTGGTGATTTATTGGATCACTTGAAAAAAAATAAAGTTGTAATGGAACTAAATACCCGAATAACGGCAAAATTTCGCATAGTGCAATGATATGAATTCATTTTCATTTTGCTGTCTAACGTTTGACAGTCTGTCTGTGCTTCTGATATGTTGTCTGTCATCTTTGTATCTGTTTATTCATCTGTCAGTCAAACTCCTATATGACTCTCAGTCGTCTATTATTGAACTTATATGGTTTATAGTCTATCAGTGGCAGTCGTCTATATGCAGTTTGTCTTTCTGCCTATTTTCCTATTTGTCTGCCTATAATCTATAATCTGTTTAACCATTTATCCGTCTTTCTGTTATTTCTGCTTCCTCTTTGTCTGTGTCTTCTATTTTAGATATCTCTCATCCAAGTTCCATTATCTGTCTTCTATTCTGTATTCTATCATATATCTTCTGCAATCTTCAATACATCTTTGAGGGACGATAGAAAATAAGAGACATATTATATAAGTCATTAGGATATATGATAGAAGATGTCATCTTTCTTCTACTGCCTATCGTCCCAGATGATATCATATTTCTCCTATTTGCAATCGTCGCGACGCGTCGCTCGTCTATCGTGTGTATATTATATATTATCTATCAGCTCTTGTCTTTCATTTTTCGTTTATCACATACCGTAAATTGTCTGTCCCTATGCTATCTATCCTCTATCTAGCTGTCTGTCTGCCATTTTTATGTCTTTTTATGTGTCATCTGTCTGTCTCTCTCTCTCTCTATATATATGAAACCCTCGATTTCGTCACCTTCCCATATCGTGTCTTGTCTCTAACCTCTACCTCTCTGTTTGTCTGTTCACATCTCCCTATCTCCCTATCTTCTTACATGTCTTATCTGTCTCTCTATCTGTCTGTCTGTCTGTATAACTGTCTGTCCTTCGTTCTCTATATATAAAAGTCAAATGCTATCTCTTCTCAAGAAGAGCAAGAGTTTTTTCATATCAGTTGAATCCTCAGCCAAGTCAAAGTAGAGCTCAACAGAACTTATCATTAGCAGACAGATTCAGAGATACTTTGAACACATTTAAGAACTTTTTTGTAAATTTCTTCACATTTTTCAGTATACGCACAAAAAAAAATCCACTGCAATTTATGAAATGAAAAAATACTTAATTTAAAATGTTCTTTAGCAGAAAAAATCCCCTGCATACGGCAAATGCATATGATAGTCCGTGTAAAAAACTTCCATAATAACTCAAAGACATTTGAAGCATTTCACACATTTGCACTCTATGCTATGCCTGAAATGCCCCCTTTATTATTATTATTTTTTTTTAATCTGTGGCACATTTTGTCAAAGGGAATTATAATGCCCTCTAAAAGGGTATTATATAGCAACAGAAATATGTTAGCCTGGATATGTTCGCACACACACATAAGACCATATATGCATATGTATATATAAACACATGTATATATAGAATATTTTCGCTGTTGGCCAATTCTTTCTTTATTCTATTTATTTTTTTTTATAGAGAAGTATTTATATTTTTTGTGCTGTTCGCCTTTGCCGACATTTAAATTAATGCGCTTGGCTATAATTCAAAGTAAAATTGCGGAAGTTGCCAAAGCGGAAGTGTGAAGGGAGAGAATGCCAACCAGAAGAAGACGACGCAAAAAAAAAAAATAAATGCCAAGCTGAGCATGTAAAAAAATGCTATCAGAGCAAGAGCAAGAGAGAGAGATGAGAGGAGGAGGGAGGGCGAGGCAGTGGGCTATATAATGACTGGAGACCGCAAATGTCAATGCTTAAAATTATACAGCTTCTGTTCGCCTCACTTTACTGAGTGAATGACTGACCAAGCACTATGAATTGCCCACTCCATGGGGCCAGCGCCAGCGCCTGCTTCATCCGGTCGTTGTTCTAGGAATTTTGGGGGCGTTGTATTACGTTTTTATGCTATTTAATTTTTCACAATTTTTTTCTGTGTATTTTTTTGTATATTTATTTTTTTTTTTTGTGTTATTTTTGTAGCCACAAAAGAGTTGACTTCGCGCTTTCCCAGTAAAAGCGCCAACTACTTATTTACTCTGCCCTCTCTGTCTTTCTTTTTTCTCCACTCTCTCTCTCTCTCTCTCTTTCTCTCTCTGGCATTTGGTATTGCCGTCCTTTGTTTGTGCTGCTGGACACATTTCATTATACGACAAGTTGCCCGCCGTCCGGCTCGATTTGCAGATGGACATGGCATTTGTAGTCTTTGAGAATGCCATTTCCGCATGCAATTTTTACTAGCTGCCACGCCTCACTCTCCTCTCTCCACTCGACTCTTCTCTCTCTCTTTGTTTGGCTGTTTTATGACTCTAGTTGAATGTATAGAATTTAACGCTTCGCTCACGCTGCCGGCGCCTGTTCATGCCACACGCTAACGAGCCCTATTCCAACGAGCAGCGAGCAACGAGCAACTAGCAACTTGCAACTTGCAACTACAACTTGCAACAGAACTCACAGCATGTGTCTGCATTTCAAAATTGTAGACCGAAATGCCTGCTGCCCTGTTGCCCTGCTGACTCAGTCTGTTGCTTAACTCGACTACAAGCCTGCCTCGCAGCTATACAGGGCGCATTCAAAAAGTTCTTAAATTAGCAGTCAGATGCGGGCTTATCTATGCATTTATATGAGAGTGAATAAGAATGAATTAATTTTTCATTTGTAGGTATTTAATTGTGGCCATTTTTTAAGGCATTTGAAGTGGGAAAGGTCTCTATGTAAAAGAATATCAAAAAAGCTGTCCAATTTTTTCAAGAACATAAAAACTTTGCTTAGTTTTTCAATTATTTATTGATTGTCAACACGAGAGCATAGAATTGAGCTTGGACCACATTAAAGGTCAGAATTTGTTGGTCTATGCACTGGCTTCAAAGCTAACTGAATTCCATCTCAACTCAAATGCTGAAGCTAAACAAATAAATAATTATTAAATTGCACAAGAAATTATCTGTTTACAATGTATATAGACTAATAAGCTTATTTGAAGTACATTAAATGTTAGTTTGAACATTTGCATAGCTTTGTCTTCATGTATTGCGTAATTTGTGAAAATAATGAGATCTGACAGCGAGACAGTCGCTTCCATTGAGTGTGATGTAAGTGTAGCTTTGAGAGAAATCGAATGTGGCGTTAGCTGGAAGACAATATAAGAGAAAAGAAATTCAGTTGACATGCAGGGAGAGAGAGAGAGAAGATCAAGAATAATAGAATAGAATGATAGAATATAAAAAAAACCCTGAAGTACATCTTGAATACTTTCATCTATATATATTTAATATATTTATATATTAATATTTATAAATATATATGCGAATATAGAAAATAATTTATATTAAACAAGAGATAGATCTATATATATTTATTATATTTTAAAAATATACATTTATATATGATCTAGCGTCTTTGTATCAAAAGATATTTCAATTAAATTCTTATAACAATTGAAAATACAAGTTAGAATATGATTTTATAAAAAAAATGTATGCGAAATAATTATTTATTATTTTTATCATATAAATTCATTTTGATAATACAAAAAAAAATTTGTTGAATAACTTAAAAAAATAATAAAAATTTTATTTGTTTTTTTTTTATAATTGTTATTATATTATCGAGTTATTCATTTATTATTATTATTAATTCTAATATTAATAATAATATTATAAAAAAAATAGAATAGGAAAATAATCATATTTCTGATTATCTAATTACTGCAAAATTTTGTTGATTTATCCAAGCAATAGGCATACAGTAGAGACGATTAATAGCATAAGTCAGTGCGGCAATAATATCATAAATAATCTATGTTACACTTAACTACACAGAAAAGGAGCTTAAATTATGCTGCCTATATATGTATATATGTGTCTGTGTGTGTGCGTGTGTTAATGTAATTGTGTCTGCATATGTATGTATTTATATAGCTCAAAGAGAATGCAAAACTTGAAATTGATTTAGATATATGTACAGAGTATATTCAGCTGTCTAGCATTTAACATCTATATAGAGTTACTTAATTTAGATGCAAATTGTGCAATACACAAAGTAATATCAAGTTTATATTTCATTCAATGCAAAATGTGTTCAGCATTTGTCTTGCATTTCATTTTTAATTAATGCGTAATGCTTTTGCAACAATGATTGAATCAAATATTAATTACAAAGAGTGCAGAAATGCATGATGCTGTAATAAATTTGCTGCATTGTCCGGCGAACGAATATGCTTCTGATTGATATTGATTGATGCTGCCTGCCCGACGCATTTTTAATTATTATGCTTTTGACAATGGCCCGCCGCAAAGTTGCCGAGATGCTGCATGCATGAATGCTAATGCCGCTGCCATTGAGGGCTATAAATAATTAAGCTTTAAAGGACAAACACACCTGTAATATGAGTGTTTCTCTCGTCTCTCTGTCTCTCTCTCTCTATGTGTGTGTGGCACTTACATGTGTGCATATCTGCATATTAATTAGGAATTGCGGCACAGGCTGTGGCAGATTCATAATCCATTGATATATATATATATTGTTGATTTGTTGCATAATGAATACCATAAATAGGCACATGGAACGCACCGTCGCCCCCTGCTGAGTGGCAGCTGGCGAGGCAACATTGTCATTAGAGCAATTGTCATTAACATGATGAGCGACAGCAATGAGACAACATCATTATCATAGCGAGAGGCAGGCGCATTGCCGTTGTCATCGATGTCATTGATGTCGTTGGCAGGCGCATTAAACATGCAGCCGCATTTGACACAGCTATCAACAGCTAACAACCATTAATGGGTGTTGCCTGTACAGGCCGAACTGCGACCTGCGACGTGCGACCCTGCACCCTATCGCAGCTATAGCAGCTCCGCTTTCCAGCTTTAGGGCGCCATGCAGCTTAATGCGCTCTGTCATCGCTCTGGATCCCGGGCCATGGTCGTTGTCATTGCTTTTAATTATTTTCCAAATTAATTTTCAAATTGGTAATTTTCTTCACATTTGCACACAGTCACATAAACACACACACAAGTTGATAGAGTTTTTCCCATCCTCTCTCTCTCTCTCTCTCTCTGTCTCTCTGCCCCTTTTCAGGCCTAATGAGTTTTTATGCTGTGTGTGTGTGTGTCTGACACAGTAATTGACTGCAAGTTTTGCGTAGTTGCAAAACGTTGACGCCCTCGGCGCCTGCTCACTCACATATTGTCATTGGAAATTGGGCGTATTTAGAGTGCCGATGTCGAGCACTTAATTATCCTGATTTTATTAGGTTTAACTATGCATTCGATTGCGCTCAATTTGAAATCAATTTCAAATTTGAATTAACCCAAACTAACAATGATTGAGAAGTATTTGCATAGCTTGTGTTTGGCCAAAGTGCAATCATAAATAGTATTGAGCATAATCGTGATTTGATGCAATAACTTACATTGCTGGGCATTAATTTATATTGAATCTGTTTAAAGTATTAAGAGGTACTTTAACTAGCTAAAGAAAATATGTTTCCAAGTGGGGAAATGTTGTTTAGTCTGTATTGCAATCAAATTAATTAAACGATCCCGTAAGAACCATTTTGTACAGTCATTGAGATCATCAACTGTTTAATCAGTCAGTTACTCAAAGAGTTGGTGAAATATCCAAAGGCTTATCATTATTCAATAAATCAATTAATCAATCAATTAAATCTATGAACTTAGCCACAATCAATCAGTAGATCATTTTAACTATAACAATCAGCTATTCAATCCCTCAGTTATTAGTTGGTTTTTGAAACAATCAATCAGTATCAATCAATCTATCAGCTAATAAATCAATCACCCAGTTTCATTCAATCAGTCAATCATTTTAGAACTCAGTCATTAAAACAGTCAATCAGGCTTTGAATCAATGAATCAGAAGATGATTCAAGCACTGAGTGTCAATCAGTCAATCATTTTAGCTACAATAATACGCCATGAATCAATCAAAACATTCAATTATTTTAGCTATAACAATCAGTCATTGAATCAGTCAATGATAGAGTCAATAAGTATTTGAATCATTCATATGATGAGTCAAGTCAATCACCAATCAACAATCATCAACAGTCAGTCAGTCATCAAATTAGTCAATTAGTATTTGAATCAATCAATCATAAGATCAATGAATTACGTAATATCAATCAATCACATATTATCAATCAATCAGTCAATCAGTCTTTCATATAGCACTCAGACAATCACTCAATCCCTTAGTGTGCCAGTTGCCAGTTACTTGCTAAATTAATCAATCAGGGAGTCCATCACTCAATAAGATATTCGCTCAGCCTGTTAGTCAATCAGTTCGTTGATCAATTATGCAATCAAACAATCAATACAATCACTCATTCAATCAGTATGACATTGTTTTGATAACCATTCAATTGATTAATTCAACTGCTAATGTGTCTAGCTTATTGGCGAATCACAGACTTCCAATCCAAAACTTTTTACCATAATCGTTCCAGCAGTAAACAATAAACTCATTATTGAATTGTCTAAAAATCATTTCATAATTAAATCAAACTTAAAATCAACTTTGGCCCAAATGGCTGTTGACATAAATATTGAATTTGATTCAACTTCATCAGCGCATTTAATGATTCGAATTTTATTTTATTGACTATGCAGTGAAAATATGTCGATTAATACAGCATTATTAATGCTTTATTATCGTACAGCGCTCGCATAATGATGTTGACGCGACGCATTAATCCGTATCTGAAGAGTCGCTTTTGAAGTTAAATGAAGCGAATGCTTCACTCGCTGCGCTCATTTGATTTTTAATTAGAGCCTTGACTCTTTGGACTGTTTGCCTGTGCAATGCGGAAATTAACAGGCATTGCGAAATGATTCGAGTACAATTGTAAATTGCTGACGTGTAATTAATTGCGACAAATTATTTATTAACCACTTTCTATGAGAGTTTGCTAACTGAATGAGACAGAGATAGAGAAAGAGTGTGTGTGTGTGTGAGAGAGAGAGCTAGAGTATGGTATGTTTGGGTGGCAATCAAGCAGCTAGCTGGCAGCTTAAGTCAATTGTTTGCGACACTAGGAAAATGAAGTAAGAAAAAAAGCAAAAGAGAGAGAGAGAGAGAGAGAGACAGGGAGAGAGAGAGGGAGATATATACTGTTCTGTGCGTGTTTGGCGTTCTACGTTGCGTATGCGTAATTATTTGCTTTATGCCTGACGGACAGGCTGAGACTCTAACAGAAACAGCACTCGACACGCAGCTGCTAAACACACAAACACACACCAAGCACACACAAACACACTCATACACACACACACCTAACAACACTTTTCCGTTAACAATTTCCGCTTTGGCACCCAAGTGGGAATTGCAGCATTGAGCGCCAAGTCGAAGGCAATAGCATAGTCGCAGCTGAAGCGAAGCTTCCATTTCGTGTAGCTGATTAGTGTTGATTGGCATTTCTCGCTTTGCTGCTCATCAATGCTAATTTTTTTTTTTTCCTCCACTGCTTCTTCTACTTTGCTTTCTTTTTTTCATTTCCTTACTGTTTTGGCTGTGGCAGGAATTTGATGCTGTTTGTGTCGTTGTTGCTGCAACAAAAGCAGTTTGCAAATGTAGCACAGGATGCCAAAGATTGATTGACGCAACATTTTGCGCTGGCATTGATACTGATGAAGTGCCCAATCAATTGGCTGTACAAAAGACTTTCACACACACACTACAATCAATGTGCAGAATTTAATAAAGCAAAAGTAATTAATGCATTTAGCCACACAAACACACACATAGAGAGCAAGAGAGTGGGAGTAGGAGAAAAATATGAAATTTGGAACTGCTTAGTGCCGTGTCAACACTTACGGCTCGTTACGCACGGCTGAGCGACAGGGCTGCTGCTGTTGCTGATGATGTTGGCCGTGGCTGATGAACGTGGCTTAAATAAAGGCAAAAGCGTAAAATCAACAACAGGCAACGGCAATAGCAATAGCAGCAGCAGCAACAGCTACAATGATGCCAACAAAAGGCATGGAAAACGCAAACATCAACATTTTCCACAAATAATAACAAACATTTATGGCATGATGGCATAACTGTAACTACACACACGTACGGCAATATCTAGATGTCTCTGTGTGTGTGTGTGTGTGTATGTGCCTGATATATATGACAACACATGTGCAACGTTGACAGCCATTTTAATGGAATATGCGCCAAAATAGCGCCGAAACTCGGCATGGTCAAAGAGACAAGCAGCAAATGTGTTTGCCACATGGTTGGACAGCAAATATATAATGCCCGAGTGACAACAGCAAAAAAAAAAAAAAAAAAACAAAAACCTTATATAGACAACAGTTATGGCTATTTATAGCATACAAAAATGTGCCTAAAGTACAATTGCAAATATTTTATATAATATTATTGTCAAGAGTGTTATTATCATTTGAAGCGTTGCTTAGGCTGCGAATGGAATTTAGTTTGGGCTTAACTAAATAAACTTTATATAAAAAAATATATATATATGATGTATGATTTCTTTATAAACTGAGAATTTTAAGGGAAAGGCTTTAAACAAAATTTTAATTTATTGTAAATCAATTTTAATTTTAGAAATTCTACAAAGAATCTAAAATAAGAAAATAAATATTTTATATTGCTTGAGATATTTAAAATTTTGCAAATTGTATCTAAAGACTTAGTCTTAAGAGTATTATTGAAATATTATATGCATAAGAAATTGGGGAATTGTGAAGGTAACAATTTAGCAGTCCGCTTTGACAGAGAAATTATTCAAAAGTAACTAAACAAATATGAGAATTTTAAAAAATTTTATTTATTCACTTATAAAAAGTTAAAGAAATTTCAACAAGTGGAATGATATTCATATACAACATATATGTATATGCTTTTATGACGCACACAAACTTATCTAACCCACTGTGCAACGTGCACGTTCACACACGCCAATTTCTGCTCAGTATTTGCTTTACTTTCATTTGTTTTCTATGCGTATAAGTTTCTATACATAAATAGATATATATTTTTATTCAGTTAGGAATGAACTTTTTGCTGAAGGTTTTCATTTTTGGGTCTTCTTTTGCTATGTATTTATACTTTTTTTTTTTTCTTGGCGTGGACCTTCTTGTTGGCATGTGAGTCATGTGTGGAGCACCTGCTGCTGCCTACCCGGTTTTCGTGTTAATTCGTGCGTTGTGCCCCAAAACGCGGCATCTACTCGGCGCTGGCCTGTCTGAGCCCTGTCAAAGCGGCCATGTATATCGCACACATGTGAACAAACAGCAACCAGCAGCGTCGGCAAATTTCCAGGGCCTAAAGCACGATTCGTTGCCAAAACACGCACAAGACGGATCCCCCCGTTGCGGTGCCTATACGCTATATGCCACGCTATCTGCTATCTGTCTGCTGCCTGTACTAGTTAGTCCTGGGCTGTGGCTCCTCTGTGTTTGCTCAGGATATGAGCGCATTTGACATACGAAACAGGTTCTTGAAATATATATATATATATATATACAAATATACGTGTATATATGTATGAACTTCAGTTGTCAAAATTTTCACAAAAATTAAGAAGCTAGCGGAAAGGAAGGAGTAGAGGTTTGGAAGTTTACATATCATTTCAGGTCGACAGCCTCTGGTTCAGATTTATGGGAATTTATTACAAAAAATAAAATTAAAATAAAAAATAAAAAATTGATATGCGAAATAATTAACTCTTTCACATGCAGGTGACGAATGAGCTGAGATAATTAAGTTTACATCAGATAAGGAGACTGATGAAATGGGAAGAAAATTTATGATGAGCAAAGATAAAGAGTTGGAAAGGAAAAGTTTTACTTTATTAACATAATTAATAACAGGCTTAAATCTAGCATAAATATAATTGAATTAAGTGAAAGGTAGACTGAACTGCTATATATATAGTTGAATTAGGTGACGCGTGATATAAAGGATAAGGAAAAGGATAAAGGATGAATAGGAAGGCAAATTAGAATAAATCGAGCTTTCAATTTGATACCTATAGATTTTTAGCATATTAGTAAGTTCATAAAACTCATTTATTTATTTATTCAAAGCAAATAAATATTTGCCATACATTCGGCTTTTTTATTTAATATGTGAAGAATTCAAAGAAGAAAAATTAAATATTATAAACAACTCGGCTAAATTTCAATTACAAATCATAATACTCTTCAGTCTGACTCAACTGCTAGCAGCTCAGTCACATAATTTAAATAAAAAAAAACCCCATCAGGCACTGGCATGTGATCTATGGGCACTTGAAATTAATGATATCGACTGCATAATCAAGCTATTCGCTATTTAAGCGAATCTAATTCAATGCTTGACTGTTTGAATGGCAGCGAAGCCTTTGCAATTGGCTGTAACGCGATAGACGTGAAAGCATTTGCAGCAAATCACTTGAACTTTCTCACACCTTGTCGTGCACAGCTCATCGCACACACACACACACACACACACACACACAGAGAGATCATTTACTCATTGAGCTTCCATTTCAATGTGGAGAGTTAACGCTCCTTGAATTTGGTTTCGTGTTCAAGTTACGTTACGATTGACCAAGTTTTCAATTATTTACAGGTAATTTGGTTCAAAGACACCATGCAATTGGACACCACCGAGCGGCACATCATGGAGAATCGCGGCTCACGTCACACGCTGATTATACGCAAAGTGCATCCACAGGACTTTGGCAACTATTCCTGCGTGGCCGAGAATCAGCTTGGCAAGTCACGCAAAACTCTGCAGCTGAGCGGAAAACCGAATGTTGCCGTTTTTAATTCACCGGCAATCAGTCAGTACAAGGACAGGTAAGAATTCACCGTGTTAGACAGACAGACAGACAGACAGCGAGAGACGCCCAGACACGTGCGCGTTCACGTGGCTACGTGCCACACACACACACACACACCACACACACACGTATACACTGTTGGATAAGTGCTTGACTTCAGTTGAGCCAAGTTAACTTTCTGTTGAATTGAGATGGCCTAATTAGCGCGGCTCAGATTTATTTGCCAGCATATACGTTACACGACTTGACGTTAACGCACATTCGACAACAACAAAATAATAGTAATAATAAGAATGAAGGCACAAAAAATGATTTAAGAAATGTCAGTTTTTTTGCACAGTGTATATTGAAACGGCGGCTTTATTAGTTTCATTCTGCTGAATGATACAACATGGACTGTAGGGACAGTCGGCCAACAGTTCGTATACGTAACAAATAAAACTTTTAATTGGATTAGCTGTCATCAGACGGACACACACACACACACACACACACAGAGAGAGACAATCAGACAGACACAGAGGAGACCCAAACATGGCTGAAAGAACAAGCAGCCAAGCGACAAACAAGCTCACATCTCACTGTCAGACACACACAGAGTGTGAGCGAGAGAGAGAGAGAGAGAGAGAGTGAGGCGGGGAGTTAGAGGAGAAGGGGAGGTAGACAGACAACGACATAGCTATAGACCTAACAAGCTGCCAGCGTGTGGCATTGGCACCTTTCAATAATTCAACTTGAATTAAGTTCAATAAACTAGAAAAAAAAACTGAAGAGCGAAACATATAGAAATTGCGATTGGAAATGGGCAAAATTGAAAATGCGTAGTCAAAACAAAAAGAAAATAAAAAAGGTCGAACGTATCGAATAACTCAGCTATTAAATGGAATTTCAAAATCAATTTACTCAACTATATTTAGTGCTGCTTGACATATGAGCTCAGGTATTTTCCTTAAAAGAGAACAAATGATTTTTACGAATTTACGTGTGTTATTAGAAATATACAAAAATATATTATATTATGTATTGTTTTATTAGCTATTAAAATTGATGCATAATTTTATTATATATACATTTTACAAAGTATTTTTAGTAAGAAAAAACATGTATATATATTTGTATATTTACTTATTTCATTATTAATATATTTTTAATATTATTATTATCATCATTATATTTGACATTAAAAACCACAATTTTCTGAATTTAAAAAAATTTATTTTATTTACTTTTATTTTCAACCCCAAACACTTTTCATTAGCAATTATTACAAATTTATTGAAATATTTTTCTTATATTTATTTATCGCTTATTTATTGATGTAAAATTGATTTTAAATTTAATTGAGGTGAGACATATTAATTAATAATGAATTCATAATTAAAATACAGTATTATTTATGTCAGTTAACGAGCGACTACTGTTAGCACGTTGCGTATACGCCACGCATAACAAAGTTTCTCTAGACAAACACCAACATTGGGCAGGCAATGGGCAATGGGCAATGAGTGTCGCTTTCTCTCTCTCTCTCTCTCTCTCTATTATCTCTCTCCCACACTGTGTGGTAACAGAACTGTAATTTTTTTCTGGTTGATGTTGAACGAGATTCGGGTTTTGTCAACGCAACGCTGATTTCATTTGCTGCTTCGGCCGGTCCGGCCCGGCGCGGCCC
This sequence comes from Drosophila koepferae, assembly GCA_030914345.1. Lineage (NCBI taxonomy): Eukaryota > Metazoa > Arthropoda > Insecta > Diptera > Drosophilidae > Drosophila > Drosophila koepferae. The sequence continues at coordinate 4,271,834 of JAUESR010000208.1, forward strand.
GGAAACTGCTGCCGGCAATTAAGGCTGGCAAATTGGTGGCCCATGGAGCCAGATATATGTACATATAGCAGGAGGGGAGCGTGGCCACAGGCTGGCGCCAGTCGTTGAGTCTTCAATTGTTCATAATCATTTTTATTGCCAGCCTTACTTTGATGCTATATGCGAAAAGTTGGCCCTGATTGGCGTTTTATGTTTTTATTGTGCGCAGGACTTCAGGTTATTAGTTCATATGGCTCAATAAGCATGCAAAACAAAAACAACAAGATATATACAAAAAAGAGTGGATTGGAATGGAATGGAATGGAACGGAACGAAATGAAATTACGCACATTGAAACCTAAATAAATGCCAAGCACAAGCAGCTATGGCACAGATCCTTTGGCATTTGTATAAGTTGGCTTGTTTATGGCCTTTGGACCTCGCGACTCCGCGCTCGCTCTCTCAGCTGATTAGCATTCAAATTGTGTGCCGAGTTTATCGCAAAGCAATGAACTAGCGCCTTTGTAATGCGAATGCGAACTCTGAGTGAGCAAATGGGAGTGGAAATGGATATAGAGAGAGTGGGAGTCGAAGGACAACAAGGACATACAAGCGCTTTGCTTGTAATTAGTTGTTTACTTGAACGCAGCTTGAATAGTTTCGACTCTCTCTCTCTCTCTCTCACGATTAGCACCATAAATACTGCCAAATCTGTTGGCAATTGTCGGTGCGCAGTTGCTTAAAGCGAGTCTTTAAGACTGAGGCCAATGGCCAAAACTGCAGCTGGGCGGGCGTGGACTGCTGTTAGCCTTTCGGTTGAATGAACGAAACGCATTGTGCGCACGACGAAGGACAAACAAAGGGCCAATAACAATGGCAGGGAGTAGCAAAGCAGCAGCAGCAGCAGCAGCACTAGCAGGAGGGACAACAACAGCAATTGCTTTATGTGCGATATCTTAACCCCAGCCATTGTCAGCATTGATTATGTTGCTGTTGACGCAGCAACAAGAATTGCTGCTGTTGCGTGCTGACTGCAGCTACATGGCTTTATATCAAATTTAACAATTACATATTGATTGAGTCGAGTCTTAAAAATAAATCTGGCGCCAACTGTTGCACGCAACCAACTAACACTGTCTCCATCTCTCTCTTTTTCTCTCTTTCTATCTCTCTCTTTGTGTAGATACAACATCTCGTGGGCAGTCGACTCACACACACCCATCGAGGAGTACAAGTTGTCCTTCCGCAAGCTGCCACAAGGACATGAGGTCGTTGACAATGCCATTGACTCGCAATCCTCATCGTCATCGTCTTCGTCTCGTCCTCCTCCTCATCGATGTCATCGTCCTCGTCTTACGGCAGCAGCAGCCACAATCATCGCATCGGCAACAACTTGGCCAACTACGGCGGTTATGGCAATCTGATGCGCTGGGGCCACAACGATTGGCGTGATGTGGTGCTGCCTGCGTTCCCTCTATCGCATCATTACTCCCAGGGCATGAGCTACATGATACGCGGCCTGGATCCCGATCAGCAATACGAGGCCACAGTGCAGTCCCGGTAAGTCAAAGCTAAGCTCAACCAAACGCTGCTGGCCAAGTGTTAGGCAACAAATTGCAATATGCTAAATAAGTAGAGAATTGCCTTAGGACAATTATGAAGGAAATGTGGAGATTTTTATTTCAATTGTGTATAGAGATTTGTTGGAGACAAAAGAAAATTAAAATCGAATTAAATATATAATAAAAAAAATTAACTAAAATGATAAAAAAAAGTTAAATAACAAATTTTATAAAATCAAATAATACAACAAAAATATTAAACTTAGAAAATATTAAATAAAATAAAAAATAATACAATAATAAAAAAAAATAAAACAAAAAATTAAATGACTAAATGAAATTAAATAAATACAATAATTTACAATGAAATGAAATAAAATAAAATACAATAAAGTAAATTTAATTTAATTTAATTTTCTTTAATTTAATGAAATTTTGAAAATATATATATAAAACAAAACAGTAATAATAATTAAATTCAAAAGAAAAAAAATATTTAATTAAATACAAAAAGAAGTATATGAAAAAATAAATAAATAAAATTGTATAAAATAAAAAAAACTAAATTAAACTAAAAAGAGAAATATATAAATAAAAATGGAATATAGCTTAGAAAGAATTGTAGAACACCAAATGAATTTTTATAGGGAAATGCAGCACAAAAATAATAAATGAAAAAATGCAAATTTATCTGACAGTTTTCTCCATTATAATGTCATTTAAATGGAACTACATAATTTTCTAAATATTTTCTTAATAATCTTAATAGATCTTACTCATGCTGGTGACATATAGTTAAAAGATTAGTTTAGAAAGAATGATTTCTTTCAATAATTATTTACTTTGAATTGATTTGGAACTAATTTAGACAGTTCCGAATTCAAGTTTTATATGTGATAATTGGAATAATTTAATATTATACTATATAATATGTCTTATATTGTATAAGATATCTATAATATCTGCATCTATGAATTCAAGCATAAATTGCTTACTTAAATGGCAACAATGCTATACAGAATGCATTCTGTAAAGCTATAAAGCTTAAAGTAAAATACTTTTCAGAGATTCTATTCAATAATGTCGATTGTATGCAGCTTAGATATTTGTGGCCAAGACTTATTTTTCAATAAGTTAACAGGCTTTAGCAAGAATTTAAAGCTTTCTGCTATCAGCTCAGCTCAATTGCAGCTAGTGCAACAATCAGACAATGTGACAGACAGTTAATAAGGATAAGCTCTCTCTCTCTCACTTTCTGTAAGAATAATATATATTTGCAACATATTTCCATATCGGTTGCACAATATTAATTATTGCAACAAATGTATTAATCTGTGCCACAAAATCCTTCTTGCAAAATCATTTACAGGAATCGCTACGGCTGGAGTGACTTGACCAATAGCTTCTTCTTCTCCACATCATCAAATGGTAAGTTCATGAAGCGTAGGATAATATATATATATATACCACTCTCTCCCACACACGCCAACATTGGCTCTATCTATCTCTATCTATCCACATATATATTTACATAGCATATAAATATCGCATAAATGTGTATAAATAGCATATCATAATTTAAGCCAGGCGTATGACATGCGCTCAAATCTGTATCTCTGTGTGCGTATGTGTGTGTGTGTGTGTGTGTGTGTGTGTGGAGCAGCTTATGGCACACACACACACATCAGATAGCAAGATAGAGAGAGAGAGAGAGAGAACATGCTGTTGCATGCGCCTGTCGCTTATGCAACACTTTATTTTTTATTAAATTTTCAAGCTTTAGTTATATTTGTATTCTTTTCTTTTTTCTTTCTTTCCTCTTTTTTTTTATTTTATTAATTTTTATTGTTATTTTATTGCTGTCTGCATGCATAATAATTTGGTATTAAGCGCTACTTGCGCTGATAATCCTGATAAATCACAGTGCATCACAGCATCATGAAAATCGCTTTACATGCCACATGCCGCAGTGCAAATACTGTGCAAATTGCTGCAGTTTAATGCATTTCGTTGCACACAAAATAAATATTTCCCAAAATGCAGTGAGTATAAGTGAAATTACGCATACGCCGTGGCAGCCCTTCGATGCAGCCCAACTAATTGCTGTTAGCTAAAGCTTAGCCATAATGAGCGTGAAAAATCAAACAAGCATACATACAGTGCACTAATTGCATACACACACACACACACACACACACACACACACACACACACACAGACTGTGGCACTTGCACATTTTTCTTAAGAGTTGTCGCTGCGGTTATAAATAAACAAAGATGCGGGACGTCGATTGGGTTTCTGCGTTTGGGTCTGCAGGTGGATCGCATTTAAATGCGCAAACGAAAACCATTTATATGCAAAACTATTGTTGCATTGCATACTGAATGAGTGCCGCAGTGGCAAGGCACTGTGACTACAGGCCAGACCCAGACCAGGTGCTGCTCGGGCAGGTACACAGGTAGGCAACGCGCTGTATGTGGCAGCCGCATAAAATGTAGCGAGCGCGCGCTTGGCTAACCGTTTTAACCCATGCAAATGACGCATATTTGCCACAGCTACCCGCAAGCCTCAGCTCAACTCCCTCTCTCTCTCTTCTTCTTTCTCTCTTTCACTTACACTTACACTGCTGCCATCTCGCTCAAGATCTTTTGACTGCGAAATGCATGCAAATGCGAACGCAGCGAACGGCATTGAATGCCGACGACTCGACAAACAAACGAATAAATATGCAGACAGGCCAAGAGAAATGCGCAATAAACACGCACAGACACACACACATGCACAGAGAGAGAGAGTGAGGAAGGGAGAGGTAGTTGGCGTAACAGAGATGGCTATAGACTGTGCACAAAGCGATACGACGAAATTAAATCAAGTAAAACGTGCATGCCACACACACACACACACACACACACGCACAGCTGCAGTATCGATGTCACTTGTGCAAAGCGTCTTTCAGTTTTGACAGGTGCGCGCACACACACACACACACACACACACATACATGGCAGATACACACCGTTGGCAAAACGACTTCATTAAGCGTCATTGTAAGGCGCATAGTTCTTGCAACTGCTGCATTGCAACGTTTGCAGCGTTTTGTGGCACAGTCATTGGCGTGCATTGTGCTAATGGAAATGACTTCATTATATTTTCGAAACATAAACAATTTACGCAATTAGCGGCAGGACATGCAACAGCAATGGCAGCAGCAGTTGTAGCAGCAGCAGCAGCAGCCATAGCTAGAGCAATGCCTGCCAACATCGTGGCAATCGTGGCAAGCGCCAGCTAATGAGCCTAGAGTGTCATAACTACAGCAACAAGCGTAACAAGAACTGCCAGCCAGAACGGTTATAACCACAATGTCAACAACAATGCCAGCCATTGCTGACAGCAACAACAACAACGGCAGCAGCAGCAGCAACAGCGACAACACCTAAGCACAACAAGCACACTCGAGCCAAACTGTAGCAAGGACTTGCACGCGCGCACAACCAACACACACACACACACACACACACACACACACACACTCACTCACTTACACTAACACACTCACACACACTCGAACAGATATTAGCAGTTCATTTACCTGGACGACGTGCTCTGCAAGTCGACGAAGCTTGGACAACAGCAGCAATTGCTAGCTGCTGCTATGTCCATGGCCATGGCTAGGGCTGCCCCCAGCTCTTGCCACTTGAGCTGGCCATGCCACTAAAAGAAAACGCCAATTGAGTGTCGTGGCGCACAGCACACACAAAAAAAAAAACAACAACAGCAAGCAGCTCACATATGTGCTCGAACGAAGTCAAACACACTTATTTACATAGTAACTAAGTGAGAGACAGGTGTGTTTGTGTGTGTGTGTGTGTATATGTGTGTGTGAGTGTGTATGTGTGTGACTACCTTTTGGGCATGTAGCAATTACGAATTACATTTTTCGCAATCCCAAATTGAGTTGCGGTGCATTACAGCTCAACATTTTGGCCAAAGCAAATTAGCTGCGCAAAAAAAAAAAACAAACGAGAACTTATAGCCAAATGGTCGAGCATTTTGTGTGGCAATAAAAAATGTCTTTGGTATAAAAAATATTTATATAAGCATAAGGAAAGGCAGGCAGCAGTCAGTTCTAGTTTGGAACACTCTGATTATATAGAAGTTATGGATGAATCATAGGCTGTGTTCTCCTTCCCTTAAGTGATGGGAGAACTAAGCAGACTTTAAAAAACATTGTTAGATATTAAGATTACAAATTATTAAAATAGTTAGTCCTTCTGTATAAAACAAAAGGTTAGGTCATTGATCTTTAGTTGTTGTTTTTTTTTTTTTGTGTTAAGTACTACAATCAATGTATGGGTTCAAACTTAAAAAATAAAATTAAAAAAAAAAAAATGAAATAAATAAATATATATGCGGATGTTGCATTTGCAATTTGTTTGCTCTAAAAAATTTATTTAAAATTATTTTAACAAATTATATTAAAATGTTTCAAATGTTGATCAATTTAATTTGTGATTAGCATAAATAATCAGAGCTTAGCCAGCCAATCATATCTGAGGTTCAGTCATATGAATGCCAAACGATCAATTTGCCATGGTTAAAAGCTCATAAGCCGCAGACTCAGGCTCAGCTGCTATGAAAAGTGAGCAGTAAAAATGTGTGTGTGTGTGTGGTGTGTGTGGTTTATATGCATTGTCTGTTGCGCATCTATGCATTATTTAACCGTAGAATGATTGGAATATGAGCTCTGTGAACGCTCTGTTCGGAGTGTTCGGAGTGCAGTCTAGCTGGATACTCTTAGAATGTAAACAGAGATTTACAATTGAGCAAATTAAATTAAATGAAATCGAGGAAGTAATAATAATATTATTACTAAATTTATAAATTCTAATGGAAGTGCCATGTAAAATCCCATAATAAATCCATTTAATATATTCATCTTTTCTAAACACAATAAACTAAATTTTGTTAAGTAAATTTCCCTCATTTCTCTCATCAAAATATTGATATGCCCATATAGATAGAATTAGGCTTGTTTATGTACGTATGTATATAGCATAACAGACATACATGTATACATATATATATACATATATTTATATACATACGCTATGAAAGATATGGCTTACTTGCTCTTAAGTCGTTTCACCTCAAGCTCACTTTGACTCACATTGAGTCAGCTCGAATTAGTCTGCTCGATTCTCTTGAGCTTTTGTTATTATACACACGCACACACTTAATGGATAGAACGTTCGTTTATTTTATAGTTCAAATATCTGGCTATATATATACTTATTTATCTTACAGTTATAGTTTACTATATGGATGCACAAGCAATACTTAATATCCTCTTCAAGCCAGTCGACTATTGAAATAATTGTAGACAGCAGCGGAAATTTATATCTCTGTGTGTGTGTATAGTAGATAGTAGATGTATGTGTGTGTGTCATTCTCTCTCTCTCTCTCTCTCTCTCTCTCTCTCTCTCTCTCCCTCTCTCTCTCTCTCTGTGTGTGTGTGTGTGTTTGTGTTTGTCCTATAATACAAGCTCCCACAGGGCATATTCACTTCGATTTGCCGCAGACACCGTTGGCACGCCCTTTAAGGGCATTTAATTTTTATGACACTTTTTTAATGTACGCGCAGAGAACTGAACTATTTTCATGGCAATAGCTGTACATTGTTGTTATTGTTGTTGTTGTTGTCATTTGGCTGCGTATAAAAGAGACAACAATTGAGTCAACTGAGGTATGCAACTATTTACATCATCCACACGCACACACAGAGACAGAGAGAGAGAGAGAGAGGGAGAGGTATAGAGAGGCAAGTAGTTAACGTTAGACACTCACGCTTAGTGTGGCTTAGCTCTAGCTCTCTCTCTATATATATACATATATATGTGTGTGTGTGTGTGTGTGTGTGTGTTGGGGTCAGAGTGTTGGGCTATGTGGGGTCAACACTCTGCACAGCACATGGAGACATAAAAAATAATGCATTTTGTGCACGCGAAAAAATACTCGACATAAAGCAAAAAAAAAATAATAAAATAAAAAAATAAGATGAAGCAAAAAAGAAAAGTTGAAGCAGTAAAAGAAAAAGCGAAGTTAAATAAAATTACAACATAAAGTAGTAGTAGACAGAGAGCGAATGTTGTGTGTGTGTTGTTGTTGTTATTGTTGTGTGGCAAGCAGCTAGCGAATGCTAGAAGAAATATCCAAAAATGAAAGACTCGTTGAAAGTTGCGTAAAAAACTTGCTGAAACTGCCAACTGAGGACCAGTCAGCGATGGCAATAGCAATGGCAATAGCAATACCCAAAACAACAACAGCAACAACAAATAAGATGAAGATGAAGAAGAAGCAGAAGCAGAAGCAGAAGAAGTAGACGTAGAAGTAGTAGTAGAAGTAGTAGTAGAAGCAGGCGACGCATTCAAAAGGATGACAAAGTGGACCCTTACACTGGCAGCAGGACGCGACTGTCGTCTGTTCAGCGCAGCTCAAATTTTCAATTTACTTGTCCAATGTCTGGCTATCTCTGTCACACACAAACAGTAGTACCCCCACTCTCTCTCACTCTCACTTGCTCTGTCTCTCTCTCTCTCTCTCTCTCTTTCTGCTGCTTTTGTGTTGCCGCGGGGAATACTATAGCAAAGGCTACAAACAAACTGCAGCAACAGCAACAACTTTTATTCCTTTTTCTTTGGCTGTTGCATGTAAGTTGCAAAAAGTTTGCCACACACACAAATACTATATATAAAAATATATATATATGCATTACTATATACAATATATTTATATATGTATGTATATATGCTCTGGCTAGATGTGTAATGCGAATTCTCGACGTGAATGTTATGTTTATGTAAAGTGCTGCGCTGCTGGCTCGAGGGGGTCGAGAAGCTGTTGCTGAAGTTTGCCGCAAGTGCTGCTCGCATAACACAAAAGAGATCAGACTGCATTATAATAAGTACAACACACACACACACACACACACACACACACACACGCATACGCAGCTGTGTCTGCTTTAAGCTCAACTTTAACTCTGGTCAGCTCGGTCATTGCCTTGGGCTAGCCAAGTTAACTACAATTTGGCTATAAGTGAAAACAAAACAAAAATTTGCAGCAAAAGGCCAACAATTCAGTGCAAATCCGCAATTTAGCAGCGCTGCCAGAAAACGCGCCAAATCCCGAACCACAGCAATGGCGTCGACCCACCACACCGTGCACCGCCGCACCACAGAAATTTCAACAACTTTTTCAAACCCAATCGGAATACGCTCACTGTGTTCCAACTCTGCCTGTGCTCATGTGAGTATGAGTACTCAGTATTTATGGCTCAAAATCCAGCCAAAAATCTAACCGATATACACTGTGAAAAAAAAAAAAAAACAGAAGAAAATGCAAAAAAAAGAAAAAAATAATAATAAATAAATAAATATACTTAATAAAACGTAAACTTTATGCAGAATGATGCTCTGGAACTTTTTACAAATATATATTTATAAAAAATAAAAATAAAATAAATAAATATGTCGGAGTGGGCTATAATAAATATCTGATAATTCTTGATCAATAAATATGTATTTTTATAATACTTTCTTCAAGATCTCTGCTTATATGCAACAGAAATGAATAAGAAGCAAGTAAGGGTGTGTATGGGCGTACTCGACTTGCACATACCCTGCAGAGCTCTTGCAGCAATTAGTCTAAATATCTTTTAGGCATGCGAGACAAATACATGATTAAATAAATGAAATTTTTTGATTTAATTAAAAATACATATAAATAAATAGAATAACTTAAATTAATTTAATGAAATATTTACTTTATTTAATATATACTTTCAATCTCAATTAATTTTCAGATATCACTTAGTTATATATAAATTACTTTATATATTATTATATACATATTTATGAATTTTATTTTGCACATATTTATTATTTATCATCATCATTCAATTAAATATATAGAAAATAAGATTTAAATATTTAAAATATCATTTAATAATAATTAATTAACAGTTTAAAGAAACTTATTTCCTTACTATTATACCCCCGATATATAAATATATATTCACATAATAAACAAAGCAAAACTTTTTATTAAAATTCAATTTTGTATTTTAAATTTTAAAATTTTTAATATACATTTTTTTGTATTTAAAAATTTAAAATATTTTTTCTTATTTATTTCACAAACTTAACATTTTTTTAAACTCTCATTTGTTCAGATACTTTAAATCATATTGTTTTAAATATAAAGAAAAATATCTATCGTGTGCAGTTATTCAGCATCTGGCACCACATTTCTCTCAGTGTAACCGGATATCCTACCTGGCGAGTGACTGATGTGCATGAGCCTTGGGCCAGCGCTTGGCCAATGCTGCACACCAACTGTATGCAGACAGTGCGTGTGTGCAGCTACTTGTTGTTGCTGTTGTTTTTTCTATTGTTGCACATGCAAATGCGTCGCACCTCTGTCACACTCAACTGCCATAGGCCACTCGATCCACTCCAAAAAAAAAAAAGAAAAGCAGAAACAAATCGCGAAAAAATATTTGTGCCCCCAAAATGTAGCGCTTAGAAATCGGATTTAGCTGATGCACCTATCAGCGCACAACTGTAAACTGAATGTGTGTGTGTGAGTGTGTGTGCGTGTGTGAATGTGTCTATCTGTTCATGTATTTGTCGCTAGACCGCAATGCTATTACGTGAATAGCGCGCTCGTTCGCTCGGACACAAAAACCTATTTTGAGGACCCCTAGCCCCAGTCGTAGCTCGCATGCTGTGAGGCAGGTGCTGAAAGGCGGTCGTTGTGGTAAATGCAACGTGGATTGGTTGCTTGTTTAGCGCAACGCGAAACCTGCAACGTGCAACATGCAACGTGCAACGTGCAACGCGCAACGTGCAACACACCAAATCACAAGTGACGTTATGGTTTGTGCCACCAAACCGCAGGCAATAAAAGACGCAATGACAGTCGATGCCAATGACATCCAGTGACAGAGCGACAGCTTCAACATTAGCCCCACTGAATGCCACACACACACACACACACACACACACATACGCAGCGTTACCTGTGTCTGTTTTCGTTAGAAAATTTGTTGGCATTTGGCTGGCGCCACAATTGACAATTTGGCTGTAGTTTATGCGTGGAGCACGCAAATTTATATGGTAATTCGATGCGTTTGACGGGGTTTGTTCCCCACCAGCTATTTTTCTGTTGAAGCTGTGGCGACGTCAAGTAGGCTGAATTTATAGTTGGTTTCTATTGCAACAGCATTTCTAAATTGAACGTGTCATGTTCTGAGGCGCCGGCAGCTCGCCGAGGCACAGATGCCTCAATAGATTAGCTGTCCTGTTAGCAAGCAACATGCAACAGCATGCAACACACACACACACACACACACACACACACACAGACATCCGGCTGTCCGTCCATGTTGTTGTCTGTCTATTAAAAGTGTCAGCAAATGACTTGAACATGTGCGCCACAGCAAATGAGAACACGTCAAGGATGTCAGTGGCTGCCGGTGCCAAGGGCTGCCAGCTGCCTGCTAGCTGAATGCAGGGCTGCTGGGATGCTGCTGGCCAGCTGGCTGACTGCTTGGCTGCCTGACAGCTTCACATTCAATGAGATTTGTATGTTTTAGATAATGTCGAACCAGTCATTCCTACTCAACTCAGCTCGAGGCTCATTGAAAAGCGAGCCACATCAAATATGAATAAGTTTTGAACGCTCATCGCACACTATCTCTCATTGACAGCTTTCGTGTAAGCCCACACACACACACACACACACAGAGATGGTGCACTGTGGGACAAATTTGTATATTATTGTCATTTATTAATTTGTAAGCAATTGAAATGGGTATTTACCAAATGTGTTCTGGAAGCTAAACTGTAGAGAGGCTAGCTAAAGACTTTAACTAAAAGAAAATATGATATGATAGCTAAAACTTACTTTGATGTTTCTTAAAGTTATCCAGGGACTAAAGCTGAACTAATTTGAAATGAATAAAGTTGAAAAGAATAATAAAAGTCTTTTACAGACTAGTTAAAATAGACTATAACAAATATGTCTTAGCTCCTTCTTATAAAGAATAAGATTTGATTCATATTGTATTTGAAATATAAGAGAACTCAAGCTGAAGCCAAGTGGTATCCATAGAGGAATAACCTTGCTTTTCTAAAGCATTAGCAGCTATCAGAGCATATTCTTGTCAAGCTTAAGTTTAAAGCTCAGCTCGAAGATATACACAGCTAACGAATTCTACAAGCTCTTCAGTGATCGGATCTTCGCTGTGCTCTGCCCCAAGCTACCAGACAGCTATGCGAAGTGTTTGTTATCCGAGGTGTTTATTCAATTTAACTTTACTTCATAACTGCGAGTTCAACTCGAATCATTTGCTACATAATTTTTGTCACAAATAGCTTAGAAATGTCCCACAGTACTGATTGTTGTTATTGCTGTTGCTGCCAATTGGAGCTGAACCGGCTTGAAGTTTCATTAAAAGCCAGCTGGCTGGATCAGGACCAGCTGCTGTTGTGGGGCAACGTTGCCTTGGCTATTGAGCGCTTGCATTTAACCTGGCCAGGCTGAGCGCAGCCAGCCAGCCAACCAACTGTGCTCCATACGCGCCGTCGCCCGCTCGGCTTTAGCGCTTGGTTTCTTTTACTTCTGCCTGGCTGAGCAGCCAATTGCAATTGGCAACGATGTCGACAGTGCCTCAGCACAGCGCTGCACGTTCTTCGAGGCCTTAATGGCAAAATGTTCATTTGTCATTATTGACAGATGTCGCACGTTTGCCATTTTAATTGGCGGCTTACACAAAATGAGCTGCAACCCAGCCGGACAGCTGACCAGTCAGCTCAGCTCAGCTGCCAGCCAGTCAGTCCGCATATCTTCATTTGGCCAAATTGTGCAGTGCAGCGTGAGCGCGTTAATGATTTATACTGCGGTCAAATATTTGATTTGAAAGTCAACTTTGCCATTTACGTTAACTCTACCATTTTCGTTGTTTTTGTGTTTCTTTTATTGCACTTTGACTATCGCGTACTATCGCAACTATCGCTACTACTTATACTTTCCCAAATGACTGATCCAACTACTACACACACATATCAATTACAGATGTGCTTGTCGATTTGTCCACATTCTTAAATAACGGTCAGTCAGGTCAGTCTCTCTAACTCTCTCACTCTGACTCTCTCTCTCTCTCTCTCTTGCTCTCTCTCTCTCTCTATTTTTATTTGCTTGTTTATATTTGCATGGCGTATAGTTTTTTTGGTATTAGTATTTTTCATATGCATGCGCTCCATAAAAAAAACTCAATATTTGCGATAAGCTTCGAGAGCTGCTCTAAAAAAAATTCTAAATAAATAAATAAAAATCTCAATAAAAAGCAAACATGCATATATATGCATATGTGTGTGTCTTTCCATCAATGTGTGTGTGTGTGAATTTGCAGTTTACCAAGCATTTTGTGGCTACAAATTTATTTCATTTTTCTGTTCAATTTGCATTGCTTTCACACAAAAAAAAAATAAAATAAAATAAAATAAATAAAAATAAAAAATAAAATAGAAAAAAAAGCTAAAAACATTTTAAATGGTTAACAAGAATTGGTATATATGTATATATGCTTGTATGTGCGTATGTATATATTCTTTTTTAAAAACCCATTGGCAACATTTGAAACGTTGCAACCTGCATGAGTCATGCCATTTCTCCTATGGCTGCAATATTGAAAAAATTCACAAACGAGCGCACACACACACACACACACACACATAAGCATAAAATGCAATAGAGATAACAGCATATATGAACTAATGATTGAATTTGCTCTCGCATATACTATTTATCTATGTATATATTTTTTAATTCCATATTCCATATCTCTCTCAGTGGTGCAGCAATTAAATATTTTCATTCTCTATTTTTTCCCTCACACATTTTGCAGATAACGAGATGCGAGATCTGAGCGTAACATTCTATGGCAGCGGTGCGGTGAATCGGCAAAAATTGAGTGTGGTCACACTGAGCGGCGTTACGCTAATGCTGAAACTGATTCTGGCCTAGATCGCTGAGCAATTGCGTTGAACATTATTTTTGGATTTAAGTAACGAATTTCACCGCCAATAGCATTACTGAAATGGAACGGGTTCTCTTCATTTGGTTCATGTGCATGCAAAAGGCAGTGTCCACTCACAAAATAAGTAAAGGAAGTAAAAGAAGTAAACAGAAACAGATTAGAGAATAGCAGCTCTAGCTATAACTTAGCCTAAGTCAAAGTAAAGCATTAAAAACGAAAACGAAAAACAAACAAAAAAAAAAAAAAAAAAAAACATTTTTCTCAAAACTCCAAACTCTCAAATTTTTGCAATTTCTCAGAACATTTCAAAACATTAAGCGAAAAAGCAAATGAAAAACCAAAGAAACAAAATGGAACCATATATAAATATATATATATACATGCATATATATATATATATACGATACAATCAATGTCATAGCATAAGCAACTGTTCATACTAATACACACACACACACGCACACATTCACTCATACATATATCTTAATAGAAATTGCAGCACTCGAGATTCCAGTGTAAATAGATTTTATTGCATACTCTTAGGCGTAGGTAAAAACTGACAAACTGCACCAAAAAAAGTTGAAAAAGAAGTTGAAAACGCATTATAAACTTGATGAATTATGAATATAGACACACACACACACACAGAGAGAAACAGCCATACATATACCTTTGCTTGAGTGTGTGCGTAACTAGCATTTAGAGTTATATCTATCTAGCGTCTAGGCTTAACTAAATAGTATCTTGTATGTGTTAATGAAATTAACATGCGAGTGCATAGCCAATTATTCGTAATCGACAGCAAATTTGTGTATTTATTTGCGCATACATATATATACAAATAAATATGTTTAGTTGGAATACCCACAATGCTAAATGCGTATCGCAGTTTTTTCTAGCTTTTTGCTATTTTGGATGTCTGTAGTAGTAAGTAGCCTAAATCAAATAAAATAAAACCAAAAATACCAAGCGACATAGATCCATAAGCTCTTTGATTTCTACATGTAAATTACATAAATACACACACACACACACGCACACGAGCACACACATATACATACATATATGATAAGCTTTGTATGAGTTAAGTGTAAATAAATTAGTAAACGAAATTTGGAAGCTCGAGCCATCAAGTTCTAAAAGCAAATCCCAAATAAATACATTCACTTTAATATAAAATAAATATATATATATATATAAATATATTAGCAAATTTATGACGTCACAAGAGTGTTTAACTTGTCATGCAAACAGGGTGCGTGCCAGTTTGATTTCTATTGAAACTCTTCCAGCATTACTTCTTTTGTTTTGTACATAAAAATGCACCAAAGTTAAATACAATTCTCTAGATATACATACATATATATATATAATATATATATATATATATATATATATATATATATATATATATATATATATATATATATATATATATATATATATATATATAACGTAAAGCAAATAAAACATGTTGCATAGGCACCCGTTTCGGTTATTTCATTTGAGTCACAGGCACCCTGTATTTTGATTTTTAGCAAATTTCTCAAAGCTAGGCAAAATATTTAATATAGTCAAAAAGAATACCAAGAAAAAAAAACAAAAGAAAATAAAAATTATGATAAATTAAAGCAAATGTTGCTTAAAATAAATATTAAAATAAAAAACAAACAAAAAACCGAAATGGGACGGCTCGACTACGAGATCCCCTGAACCAGCAAAAAAATGATACTCTTCTTCTTTACGCACTTATGAGCGCGCGCTCTGCTAACCGCGCAGTTTGCTTGTCGTGGCTTGGGGGAGGGGTTGGGCTGAACTTTGGACGCTCATAACTCCATTTCTAGATGGACTATCTTTATGAAATTTTCAAAGTAGATTAAGAGTATCTGAATCTATCTATATGCCAATTGCAAGTTTCTAGTATTTGAAATGCGTTTTTTTTAAATTGGGGGCGAAGGGGGCGTGGCATCCAAAATCTGTAAATTACATAATCTGCGTATCCATAATATCTATCTAAGTAGACCAATTTGAAGTCTCTAGCTGAAACGATGTAGAAGTTATGCTCAAAAAACCTAAAAAATGTAAACGAATTTTCGATTTTTATCGATAATTTGGGAAATGGGATGAGTTATCGAAAAAACAAAATAAACTCGTACTGCGTAACTAACATACGAGTGTTCATGTGAAATTTCAGCTCTCTAGCTTTTGTAGTTTCCGAATCTCGACGTTCATACGGACGGACAGACGGACAGACGGACGGACGGACAGACGGACAGACGGACAGACGGACAGACGGACGGACAGACCGGACAGGGCTAGATCAACTTTCTCGTCACCCTGATCAAGAATATATATCTTTATGGGGTCTGCCACGCCTCCTTCTGCCTGTTACATACTTTTAACAAAACCATTATACCCTGATTTCCCATTTTCAATGGGTTCAGGGTATAAAAAGTCATTCGCCTGGACGAAGCCAACAAAAAAAAAAAAAAAAACATGAAATTAAAAAAAAATAAAAATAAAAGTGTATGTTTAATTCAAACTCATGGCCAAAATGCAGCAAAAAGGGCAAGGCAAACGTATTTATAATTATATTAAAATAACGCAACACACCAACATTTATATATATGTCTGAATATATATATATATATATATTTGCAAATTTATGTTCGAGTATAAAACTGTCCCATATCCCGCCCCGATTCCCACCCAAAACTCCGTTTTTGCTTAGTGCCCACAATGAGTATATAAATATATATATACATATGTTTATATATATGTATGCTATAATGATGTTCTATGTATATGTATATGTGCGTTTGTATGTGTAATTTAATATATATAATATATATATATATATTTAGTTATATAATTGTATTTTTAGTTAATGCTAAAAGAGAAAAAACAAAAAAACAAAGTTAATGTGTACAATTCGAAAGATAATTTTCCGATCAACAGATTCTCAGATCCGCAGATCCAATTATAATCCACAGCAACAACAACAACAACAACAAATTGAAACATTTTCTGCATTCAATGTATATGTGACTAGATACGTACTCCTATGTATATGTAATATGTATATTTGATTATTTTGTAAACATTTTTCAAACAACAACTACATATAAATAAAGTCTATATTAACATATAAATGTATACAAAATAAATCTTTTAATGACGTTAATGACGTTCGTTCATGCATGTGGGATGAGTGTATTCAATATAAGAATATGATATGATTGATCAATATATGTTTATATTCATTTTCTTCATTCATATTAGATATGATATAAATCAGAGTTAAGTCTTAAGTATTATGGAAACAAAATTTTATTGCAAGATTTAAAAAAATTAGCAAACTTTTTTCCAAGTTTCCTAGCGCAGTTGATACCTTTATAAACTCATAATACACTGTATTATAGTATAATATTTTTTTTTACCATATTATGTATTACATTCTTAAGCTCTTTTTACACCCAGTCTTCTCGGCCAGACACGGATTTGATTGAAAGGTTTGCAGCAAATGTAAATAAACTAGGTTTTTTCTTACGCTTATTTTCATAGTGGCACTCGCTTGCAGCAGCATCTCAACCCACGCTGAACTACCTATGAAGTGGTTCATCTTAAAAATTTCAGTTTTTTTTCTACACCCCCTCTATATCTTATTTGATGCAGCTCAGCTGAGCTGAGAGCTTCACTGATTCATACATCTCGCTGCGATTTCTATGGCATTCGTGTTGAGGAGCTGAGATGAAAACTTACTTTTCTTTATTTACACAAACTCTTTAGTAGCTGGTTCACCTGTATGTGTGTGTGAGGCAACAGACGTGTAGCCATGCACGAGCAGAAGGACGGATCCTTCATGGAAATGGGAAATGGAAAAGTTTTGCATGCTGAAAACAGCGAGAATGTGTTGGAGCGTTGGGCGTGGGGCGTGGCAAAACTTTAAATGGAAAATTTGACAGGCGAATATAACGTTTATTTAAATACGAGCACATAACTGTATGGGCAAGCATAACTGTAAGTTAGCACAGAGCGGGGCATAGCAGGTAGAATCGTAGCTGCTTGTACAAGCTGTTGACAATGGCCAGGCCATGCCAGGCTAGACAGCCAGGCAGGTGTAATGTATGCATAACACACACACACACACGCATACTCATTCACTCACTAAATACAGCTGGTGGTTGAAATTGAAAAGTTGCTCGAACAAGTTGCAAACATCAAAATAAAACCCACACGGCATAAAACCAACAAAATGGCCTCAGCAAATTCTGTTGGCATAATATTATTGCCGAGCTAATTTGAGTCGCAAAACCGTGACGGGTTGCCAACGATTTTGCCTCGTTTCGCTATGTTCTGCTGCCGTGCTCTGCCCCGCTTGGCAAGGTGCAAATGGCATAAAATAACTGCGCCAAAAAGTAGGCAACACAAAGCGGACAACAAGTTGCACCTGAACCCAAATATGCCTACGTGCCGCAGCGCGTATATTGAAAGCGAATGCGAATGCGAATGAGAATGTGAGGCGAGCATGGAATGCAAAAACATGCCAACATCATGCTGCACATGTGTGTGTGTATATGCAGGTGTGCGTGCGTGTGTGCAGCTCATTTCCGGCCATTGTTTTTCGCCAGCAACAGCAGCAGCAGCAGCAGCAGCTGTCGTTGGAGTTGTTGTTAGCTGCAGCTGTGCTGCTTTACGTTATGAGCTACTTGTTGTCCCCATGCACAGCCAAACACACACAAAGCGTGTGTGACACACACACACATCCACGCTTGTGTGTGAGGCATAGTGCATTATGGCAACACAAACAACACTCGCCAGCTGTGTGTGTGTGTGTGTATGTGTGAGCCAGTTATATTGCACACACTCACCCAACAACCACTACATAAATATTTGCATATGAAATTTATTATGCTAAAAATAAGCCAAGATTTAAAAAACAGCGAGAGCGAAATAAGGCCAACTTCGCTGCGTCGCGTCGGGCCAATGGCTGGCTGCATAATGAAGCCAGACGCGTTGCGCGCTGCTGCGGCAGCAACAAATGTCATGACATCTTCAGCAGCAACCTCTCAACCTCTCAGCGAGTCATATCAGCCGCATTCACACCTCGTCAACTGAAGCCTATTTATGTGACATGGCAAGCGACTCGGTCGCCGTCTTCCTTGCAATTTGAGACCCTTTTGTGTGGCCGGAAGTGGGTCACATATGCAGGCAGTTGCAGCTGAACCGCAGGCCAAGACAAAGCACAAGCATGCCTGTAATTAAGACCGCGTCCATAACTTCCCCGTGCCTTTGCGCTTAACAAATGGGCACAGCATTTGTGCCAGTCGAGTGCCGCCGCACTCGCCTCGCCTTACAACGTGTATTTGCGCTCATATTTCTGTGGCCTCGGCGCAATTTGTGTATAAATTAACTTAAACTTTAAGCGGCTTTTGAGGCAGTCAGCGCGCTCTCCGGCCAGCTGCCAACTTGTTAAGTGTTTGGCTAAGACGCGCGTAATGCCTTTATCGAAGGCTCAAAGCATTTGCATGCTTTTAGGCGCGCAAATCTAAAAACGACTGCAAATCCCAGGGATAAGCTGGGAACCCCTGCGCAAAAGTAGCTTTATTATGTATGTTGTTACATATACTGATTCTGAATATTTCAAGAGCAAATAGAAATAGGAAATAGATTAGAAAATAGTTTGTCAATGTATCTAATGGAATGAGATGCAAAGTGCATGTATCTGATGAGCAACTAAACTTTAATTGTTGAGACCTAAAGCTATTTCATTGATAGCTAAAATCAATGTGATTTTGTAAATAATATTTAATAAAACTGATAAGTAAAAGTAAAGATAAAGCACATACATTTCTTATGGTTCATTTTCTTGTATTTTTAATCATTTATTTTTATTTCTTCAAATATTTACAAATTAATGTTCTGCTTGTAATTTTATGCTAAACAGCAATTATATTATAATTATATTTTTTGTATCTATGGAAGGGAAGAAAAGTAACGACAATGTTTAAAGGGATCTTTTAAAGAATATAAATCAAGCCTTGATCTAGTAGATTTTGAGAACTGTTGAGATATCTGCAGCTTCACTTGGGTCTAGTGCAGGAGTTAGCAGACCAAGCCTGTTTTCTAGCCAAGCTGTTTTGGCTAAGAATCTCGACTCTTGAGGTATTCTTGGTTGCCTTGGATTCATCAGCACCGAACTTCTCTACATAACGAAATTCCAAACTCTTTAAGTATATATAGAGATTTGAATCTTGTCATATAATATATAGGCTCTTGAATCTTGTCATATATATAGAGTCTGTATTGTAATAGGTTTCTTTAATATGTATAGAGAGAACCTTGTCATATACCCTGAAAGTCTTTTTTTTTTACTATTAGTAAGACTATGAAATATGAAAATATGTACAGAAATATATAGAAATGCCTGTAGAGTTGTAAAAATATTAATTCAACAGTTTTTAGAGTTTTAAAGTCTGTTGAGCTTTAAAACAAGTTGTTGCTGCACAATTGTTGAGCTCCTCTGCCAATACACATATTAATTATATGATACGCCCATTGGTATGTTGTCAGATATGGATATCGATTTTGTAATAAATTTCATTATACAGCCATAAAATAAATAATTGTCGAGATACTTAAGCTCGCCTGCAATGCAATTCTGCAATTGAGGGAATTATTATAAACTGACAACTTCATTACTATCTTGGCCACTAGACGTTGAGCAGCTGCTAAAAATGTTGTATATATTATTATATATTTATACATTATTATATCTGCCCAAGTGAAGATTTATTTTATTTTATTTTATTTTTGAATTTCTACAACAATAAGCTTCTTTCAGCAAGCTTAATTGAGTAAATAAGAATAATCTGAAAAATTCCTAAAAATTGTTTTTCAAGCCAAAATCCTAAGCTGTTGCTTGAGAATTTCTCAAGTTAAGATTTTCGCCTCTTGCGAATTAAGCCAACAATCGACTCAAGCTCTGAGCACATAAAAGCTGCATAGCTTTGCCACTGTTGGAGTCACTGGAAGTAGCTGCTGGAAATAGCTGCTTTCTTTTCAGCATGCGCGTCATCTTAATCCGTTTCACAAGAGAGCAACAGCAGAAAACAGAAAATCGCTCAACGGGTGGGCGCTGAGCCTCACGAGTGACTGGCACATCCGCCTGCCACGCCCCCGTCTAGCAGTGTTGCTTGTGCAACAAGCAAATGCGCGTAACAAGTGCCACTCAAGCTGTGCCTCAGGACGAGAAAGCCATTTAATGGGCTGCCACAGCGTCGGCCATTTATACTCATATGTCGCAAATGTCCTTTGTCCTTCGTGTCCCTTGTCGCGTGTCCTGACGTCGCTAAGCAGCTATTTTAATTCATAATGCATGGCCCGGCTGCAGTGAGCAGCCAGCAAAACTCAAACGTCAACGGCTGCCGGCTGCTGGCTGCTGGGAAACTGATAAAGCTTCAGCTAGCCCCATCATCCATCAATATGTGGGCTCTATTATGGGTTTTTCCACTTCATATACTTAAATATTTCATTAGTGCAGTCGCTGCATCGGGCGCCTTTGTCTTTAAAGCACAGTTGCATGCCAGAATGTTAATTAAGATAGCTAATTAAGCTGATTAACCAAGGCACAAAGTGAATGGCGCAGGGACATCAAAAGCATACTCTATTCCCAGTGGACCTCGTCGGGGTGTTTATGCTCCGACAGTTGCCACGCACGCAACTATTAAAGCCTCTGCACCTGCACAATCTCCCGAGGCACAAGTGTGAAACGTTGAAAGGCCACGCCCACCAAACTACACTCGTAGGACATTAAAAAGTCTAAGGCTGGGTTCATGCATATTGTAATTGGCTTGCCTTACTTACATTGCACTCTCTATTACTTTGCATTATTCTGGGCAGGGTATTCAACAGTCGAGCATATTTGATGAACGAGCTTTTGTAACTAATGAACATTTTAGGGCAGCTTTTTATTGCAAATATTTCACAGACTTGTGCAGCACATTAGTGAGTAAAGGTATAGCAGATGCAAAGAATAATATGTATATATCTATATGTATATATATAGGCAAGAAGTAATAGAAGAAAGCTGAACAAAATATAAAAATATTTGTGAACTATTTAATTTATATTCTATTACAAATTATAAAATACTTTAGAATCAATCACAATTCTATTTTACAGTGTATCTCAGCATTCGTATTGCTTTTTCATTCTATTGAGAACAACTGCAAAGTGAGCAGCAACTGACGTTGCCAATTATTTATAATACTGCATTCGTTGTTGCTCTGGCTTAGGTAAGTGGCATATGGGGTCGTTTCATCTATTGTTTGCCTTTAAAATTGGAACAACGTTACGTATACGTAATAACATTTATAAATACGCCTAACAACCTGCACCCACACACACACATACACTCAGACAGGCACATCTACTGCTATTGATGTGCAGCTAATGCGACCCCTGAGAATGACCAGGCAGCAGTCAATGCAGCAACATCACTAGCAACAGCAACAGCAGGAGCAGCAGCAGCAGGATGCCAGCCAGCAGCCGGCAGGCAACAGCCAGCGGCGCTAACGAGCGATGCCTTGGAGAGGCCGTCGCTTGGCTGCAATTGTTGGCAAAGCTGAATGCCAAAGCAAATAGCAGCACAGGGAAATGGCTGCAGGGGCAGAGAGTGTGGCAAGGATCTGGCCAGCTGAAACTAAATGGAAATGCACCAAAAAAAAAAGTTGCAACAGCAACAATAACAAACAGCAGCCAAATCAGAAAATCCGATTTGCATGGATTTGTTGGTTTTCTTTTGTTGTCGCTGGATCCTTGCGCGCTGCTGCCGCCAATGTTGTTGCTATTATCCTGCAAACTATTCAAATTGTTGTTGCCATTGTTATTGTTGTTATTGTTGCTGTTGTTGTTGTTGTAGTTGTAGTTGCTGTTGACTTTGTTATTTTTTCTTAATGTCAGCTCAATAAAAAAAGTGTTGCCATCGTTTTCTATTCTGCGCTTTGGCTTGTTTCTTGTTGCATGCCCCCTCGCCATATTTAAATACCCTATGAGCTGTAACTACATGGGGTATAAACAGCAAGCATGTATAGTAAGTACATAAGGCAACATATAATATCAATCAGTTTAATAATGGCATATTATTAGAGACAACTCAGCCATAGTTTTAGCAGAGACTGAAAGCTGTTGAAGATTATCTTTTAGTCAAGTCAATATATAAGCTATCGATAAGTGCAGTAAAGTAAAATAAACTCATAAAAATATACAAATATATTTATACTTTCAATCGAGCCCTTACAAATATTGCTATTTATCGCAGCAATATCTGAAATCTAGTAAGGTTAGCCATAGTCGAAGTCGATAACTGCAGAAATTTAGTTATTGATTATTAAACATCGATTTCAAATTTTAAAATATATATTCATTTGTATCGATCAGAATAGAAATCTATTAAATCTGATCTAATATATCAGCAAATCGGAAGTCTGATTAGGAACTTCACATATGGAAATTGAAATATGAATCGTTAAGTGCAGTCAATTAACAATTAGTAATTAATTGTTATATAACAATTTGGAAATTTCAAATATTTATTCATGTATATTTGATCACGATAAAAAGCTCCCAAATATCTCGCTCTGTTTCTCAACAATAGCTAAGATCTAGTAAGGATAATCGCATATCGAAATCAATGGCTTACTGCACTATTTAAGAAATTGATCGATTATTATCGATATTTAAATTAAAGTTATTTTGACAAGTTTATGCTTATTTATGCTTTTCTTCTTTGTTTTATTATGCAATTTTCTTTCATCTACTTAATAGAGAAAATCCCAGCATATCCTTTAGTTCCAGTCAATGTTCATTGCTTGTGCCTTGCATCCTGTTTCGGTTTTGTATTTTGTATTATTTTTCTTTTGCATTTGTTGGTGAGTATTGTTGTTTCTGGTAAATTGTGTTTTCCCTGTTCATTCATTCGTTGGTTAGATTTTGCACCTCACACTCGGCGCTGCCTAAACTTCCGTGCACCAGCACCAGCACCACGCCCACTTGCACGCCCACGCTCATTGGCAATGGCCCCGCCGGGCGCTGCATTTGCTAGCTATAGAATTTTTCAGTGATTTTACATGTAAGCATCCTTCTGAGCTGTGGCATGTCCGCAATTGAGGCAGCTCCCGCTGCCAGGCAGCTCTCATGTCCTCTGATGTTGGTCCTTCATGACTGTTGTTTTTGCCGTCGTTGTTCGCTTTTTCTTCTGCTCCTTTTTATTTTACTTTTTATGTATGTTTTTCCCTCTTTGATTTTTTTTTTTTTTTATATCGCTCTGTCTGACCCCGAGCTGGCTGTTGCCAGCGTCAACGAAGTTGTCATTTTCGAATGCTACATGCCACATGCCGCATGCTACATGCCACATGCCACATGCCACACGGCAAAAATCGCCCACTCTGCACTTCAGTTGCCAATTGTTCGATTTCATTGCACATTGTTGCGCATTTTTCGCTAAACTCTCTAGTGTTTTACAATTCTCTCTGTCTCTCTCTCTCTCTCTCTCTGTGTTCCTTATAGTAGTTTCCCTTGTACAATTACGTAATCTACATAATTCTTCTTCTTTTCTCAATTTGATTTTGTCTCATGTCGCTCATGTCAACATTTCCCACAACGCTTTTGCTGCCCGATCCTTGCGGCCAGCTCTTGAATTGATACTCCTCGTCCTTTCATCTGAAACCAAACCCAACCCAAGCCCAGCCCCGCCCCGCCCCGCCCCGTCCACATTCGGACTACCCCTTTCCGGGCATTTGTTATTGTGCTTTGTGCTCGTTGCTTGTGTTCTGCCCGGCAGTTGCTTACTTCACTTGTTGCTTGTTATCATTGCCGCCAAGTGCTGGCAGCCGCAGCATAACCACAGCTTGTGCCACTCCCATAGACACCCCACGAACACCAACACACACTCTCGCACACACGCACTTACAGCCACATCCAAAAACATTTAAGCATTTTAAGAGTGTTTCAGTTAAGAGCAGCCGAAAAGAGCATACCCTGTAACAAACCATATGCTCAGCGACTGTCTCTGCACCATGAAACGTGTATATCTTGAACCTGAATGCTGGCTTTGTAAGTCTTAATAAATAAATCGACTTTTATGGATGTTTCATAAGTTGAAATTCAAATAGAGTTTTCTATTATTCGCTTAAGGAGAAAAGTGAACAAAGCATTCGGAGAGACAGAGAGAAACATTCGAAGAGCAAAGCAAACAAGAAGATACAGGAGCTGAAGAATCATGTATAATACTATATATGTAGAAATCGATAAATATTCAAATGAAAAAATCGATAATCAACATTTGAAGTGAACATTGAAATCAAATTTAAATTAAATGATTTGATTTTCCATCGATCTTTCATAACCTGAAATCAATAAAATCAACCAAAAAAGAGATTGAAGCAAAAGCAGAAAGCAATAAATATTAGCTTTAAGAAAACGATAAATATCAGTTGGAATAATTTTGAAAAATCGATAAATATACATTTTAATATATATGATTTGAATAGCCGACAGATAAAATTTGATTCGTTCTACTCTGAATAAATATGAATAGCTGACATTATACAAATTAATAGGAACTTGAATACGCAGAGTCGTCTTTAAGCTGACAAATAGTTGGGAGACCCAACGAATCCGTCTAGACACGCACAAATATGCAAACTGACGAAAAACTTCTCCATAATTATAGAGCGAAATAACCCGACATGCATGCATATTCATAATGTATGAATGCTGCCTTTATTATGCTCATTCTTTAATGCATTCCTCGATACACAATTACGTACAGGGTATGCATGTGAGAGCAAAGAGTCCGGCATACACGCCCCATCTCAACATGTGTTTGCCTTCCGGCTGCTGGCAGCTCGAGCTCGGCTCACTGCTGGACTTTGCACATTTTCAATGAGTTAATGCGTGTGTTTTGATTGCGGCAGCTGCTTTGTGCCACGTTCTGGTCATGATCCCAGAGAGCAAGCAGAGTCAGTCTTCACTTCATGCTGTGCATGCATTGTCAGCTGGCAATCGCATTATTATGCGCATTGCTCGCATTATGGCCAGCGAGGGCTAACAATGCAGCAGCAGCAGCAGCACCAGCAGCAGGGCCAACACGATAACGTTACCATAATCCATCATAAGTTCAACAAGCTCTCCCCCCTCTCTCTCTCGCTCTCGCTCTCCCTTTCTTTTGCTCATTTGCGCCTTGTGCCTGCTACGACTGCACTTTTGTTTCCAGCTCAATCTGTGTGTGTGTCTGTGTGTTTGTAAGCCAATTGTTGAATGAAAATCCATTTCATTTCAACATGCTGCCCACAATTAGTGCACATCCAGCAGCGCTAGCTTAATCCCCTCACCCACACAGGTCGTGCGCCGGACAGGACATGCATGCAAGGACTTGGCCGGTTCTGCTGTCGTGGCCGTATCTGAGCGCTGTCAGGCAGCTGCCAGCTGAAGTAGCATTAAGATCGTTTGGCCTCGCTGCCGGATTTGGCTTCGTCTACTTCATTTGTGTGCTTCCCATTTTTATGCAGGATTTGTTCATCGTTAAGCGCACTTGGCTTTAATTTGCCTGAGGCGAGCCAGCAGCTTTGCCCGCAAAATGGCTCAATTTAGCGGCTTTCAAAAAATTGCAGTCTTATGCCAAATAAATATAAACAAAGTGCAACAATTTTCTAATTACAAAGTCTGAGAGTCAATGTGTGTGTGTGTGTGTGTGTGCGTGTTACTCGGCACGCAAGCAGGCAAACTGCTGCGACGCTCGTTGGCCCTCTGGCGCATTAAATTAATTAAAAAATAAATAAAGAAAATCCGAAGAGTTTATAAAATTGTTAAGAAAATTTCAAGCGGGTATAAGCGACTCACATATGCACTACAAATTTAAAAGATGAAAAATGTAATAAAGTGCAAGAGATTTAGAATTATTTCAGCTGTTTTTATACTATATTTACCCTGCACATTCTCACAAATCGGGTATACATTTCTATCTATCTAGAAAGCAACTGTATATTCTCTGCCTTTATGCCCGTTCAGATGTACAACTTGACAGCTTGACAGCCCGCCCCGTTGCTACTCCCTTTGCCCTCTCCAAAGTACTTGCTTGGGGGCGTTTTGGGGCCAGCAGGGGCAGCAGGGGCGTGGCCTGGCCAAAAACTGCAAATTAAGAAAATGCAGCACACGACAAAATCAAATAAACAGTAAACCCCAACGAGAAGGGGCACTGTGAGAGTGAGTGAGTGAGAGAGGGGGAGAGTGGGGCGAGGTAGGCAACTGCAAGTGCATGCAACTGCAAATTGAAACGATGTCAGAGCGTGCCACGCCAAGCGGCAAGACCCTGCCTCATAGCCAGAGCCAGAGCCAGCGACAGCGGCAGCGGCAGCGGCAGCGGCACTCCAAGCCGCGTCAGGCACGTGAGGTCAGGTCGCTCGTTCATTAATCAAAACAATTAACGAGGCCGCATTTGGGCGACGTTTCCGTTTTTTGTGAAGTGCTCGCACGTAAAAGCCGACGAGAAAAAAAAAAGCAATAATAATATCAGAAATAATGAGGCGACTTATTAAGCCTTGCCACGCCCCTAAGGCGCTAGGGCAAAAGGCTGCAGCTGGAGCAGAGAGGGCAACTGGGCAGCTCTGCCCTTGGGCAATGCTAGCTGACTGAGCAGTGATATATCAGTCGAGTGCCATAACAATAAGCAATTTGTCAAGCACATTGACCGCAGCCACTGGAGTCTGGGAGCGGATGCGAAGCAATGCCTCGCCCTCGACGCGCTGCCACTTATGGCAGGAAAACATAAATTTTATGCCAAGAAGCAGCGAGTGGGTCAACCGAAAGCGAGGGGCGTGGCAAGTGGAGCACATCGTCGCCTCCACCAAGGCCCGCTCCCCTCTTGGCGCCTGGCTGACTGCGCATGAGTAATGGCCAGCTGTCGGGCTTGCATTTATTCAGGATATTGCCGTCGCCTGAATTGTAAGCTCTCCAAAAGATGACGCCAACAATGAACTACTTTGATTTGACGCACAAAAGCCAAATGCCATTATATTAGCCTCTCAACTCTCCCATTCTCTCTCTCTCTCTCTCTCGCTCAGCAGTCGGCTGCTGCTGTTCATGCATGCAATGCATTGATCAAAGTGCATATTGAAAGCTGCCTAGGCAACTGGGCAACATATTGAAATTTACCCACAAAACACAATCAGCTCCATTTAATTTGGCTTCCCGCTGACTCCACACACACACACACACACACACACACGCAAAATCTATTTAAACTGTAAACTCAGGTATTGCATGCTTTATACAACTTTAGAGAGAGAGAGAGAGTTTGTCGAAACAATTACTTCTCATAAATTTACAAGTTTCAAATGGGTTTAGAGATACCAAAAGTAACAGAGAAATTTTCCCTAGAAGTCTAAAAACTTTATTCAATGATAAGATATTAAATACAAAAATGGAATTACTGCATTCTTTACATATTGAATTCTTTTCTTGTAATATAGTATATTATCTTCCAATAACTATATTTAGTTCTTGTATACAGTTACAGTTGGTTCATTATTAATAATCAACAAAAAATGTAATTAAATTTAAAAAGATTTCCATAGATTTGCCAAGAAATTTACATTTATTTTGTTGTATATATCAAATGTTATATATCGATTTTCATTTTATTTATTATATATATATTTATATTATATTTCACTTTATTTATTCATTGACTTTAAATATGTTTTATTTTATTTTTATTTGATTTATTTATTTTTTTTTTATAATATATTCTTTTAATATTATTCTTTTTGATTTATTTTATTTTTATTTTATTTTATTTATTTTAATTTTATTATTATTATTTTCCCTATTTTTTTAAATTAGTTTTTTTTTTATATATAATAATATATAATATATAAAATATTTGTAGTGTTAGCATCTTTACCTTATTTCCAATTGACGCATTTCCGAATCTGATGCCAGTGGCGCTTCCTCTGCTCAGTCCCTCGCGAGGCCTCGCTGATTTCCACTGATAATGAAAGGAAGCATACGTTGGCTCACGGTGCAGCTGCTGCATTGTTGTCTTTGGCCGTTATGCTCTGCGCGTTCTTCGTCCTTTCGATGTCCGCTTCGTTTATGCAACAATTAAAATTCGCAATGAGCGTGATTGTAAATTAAAAAGATTAAAAGAAATATACATATGAGAGATGTGAGTGCGGCTTATTTGTACGTTTCCCTTTAGACTGCAACGACCTCTCCAACGATGAGGAGTCGGGGTATGCTAGACTACCAAATACCCCGGCCAAAGTTTAAACAATGAAAAATGTTTTTATTTGAAATTGACTTTTTATTAACTTAAAAAAAAAAAATATGTAGTTTAGTTTTGTTTGCTTAAGAATTAGCTACATTATTAGAAATCTCTTATCTCTTGCATTGGTGTTTAAGTATTGAAAGGAGAACCAAATAAAAATGGAAAAAAGAAGGAGCTAAGGAATTGTTGATTTAATACTCATATCAAACTATAATAGGTGAAAAATATATTATCAGAAATAAACTTTGTATTCTTTAAATATCTTTTAAAATGGAGGAGAGAAAGGGAGAGGGGAGAAATGGGCGAGACTATGTTGTACTTGGATACCCCGTAGCTTGTTGCGTTGCTTATGGACTGACAGAGCTTTAAGGTATCAAATCGGATCGTATCTATGAAATATTACTGTAGCTTTGCTTTAGCATATATATGCACCTATGACATAGTCTGCATTGCATATATCACATCATTCAATTGCTGTCACATACAGACTACGCATGCAATATACCCCATCGAGTCGCCGTCGCTGGCAGCTCATAAAATATGCAGCGAATTTTATTTATGATTTCCGTTGATAAATGTGCACAGCCCCAACTCACAGCGCATTTATATATAAAAAAGCACAAAATAAAAAAAAACACATGTTAATACAGAAGCAAAACAATGCTCGCCTAGAACATACCCTGTAAAGTAATGGCGAGCAACAGCACATGCATGACTCAACCCAATTTACTTCCATTCGAGCTACAGCCTAACCTCGCTCTCTAGCCCTCGCTCATAGGGTATGGCGGAGGCGGAGTGAAAATATGCAACACGATGGCCGGCGCTTCCGCTGGGCCAATATGCATGGCCGAATTGGCCCCGCAGCAGCTGTTGCTGTTGTTGCAGCCTTGACACCTGCCGCTAAGAGCAAACTTTGCAATTAACTGCACCAATGCAGCTGGCAACTTTGTCCACAAAGGGCACTTAGACGCACGCCAGCCCTGCCATCGACTCCTGCTGCTGCTGCTGCAGGCTTCTTTAAGTTTAATTATTTTTCAAAAATGCGAAATACGAAAATTGCATTTGCCGTCTCCTATTTTATTTACAGAGCGCCATCCAATCTCAGCCAGCTGCCTTGTAAATCAGTCAGTCCAAAGTGAAGTGCCATGTGCAGCTCCAGAGGAGGGTAAGGACAGAGGGTAGGACATGGCAGCGGTAGCTCTGGGTCGCGTGGCTGGCAAGGTAAGCTGTCCCGGCTATCCCTCTTGTCTACCCGCCTTCTGCTTGCATATTTGTTTTGTTGTAAATCACCAGCAAGAAACGTAAATGTTGCAGAGCACCGCTGCACCACTGCACCGCTGCACCACTACACATGCCACTTTACACCCGGCGCAAACACGATATTCATTTGTATGGCATAGCAAAGGGGGGGGCTGAGGGGTCCGTCGATGGGCATGAGGTAGCAGGAGCCCGCTCGCGTTATTTATGCACGCCCAGGCATGCCCACATCGAGCGCCTTCTTCAGCTGCTGCTGCTGCTGCTGGGATTGCTTATGCTTTTCGATTCACTTTTCTATACTCTGTAAGCAAGGCAATGGGTATAATGGAAGATAGACTATAAGACAATTGACACAAATTAATATTAATCTAAGCCAATGCTCTCTAAAATCTCTGAAACAATAAGCGTTTAAGATGCAGAAATATAATTCTATATAGAGACAAACTACTTAAGAAATTTTTCAGCTCTTGGCTTAATTTTTAATATATTTTTGATAAATCAATAAATATCGTTAAGTAGCAATGGTTGTTAGAGTAGTTTATTTAAGAAAAATTTACACTTTGTTTTCTATCAAAAATACTCTTAGTGCGATCTTTTGGGACACCCTGTAGTTTATTTGAGTTATTGAAGAATAATCAAAGAAATCGATTATTATAGATTTCATTATTAATTTTAGTATTATTTTATAATATTTATTATTTAGTATTTTTATTATTAATATTACTTATAGATAAATATCTTTTTCTTATTATTATTATTATTTTATTTTATTTTTTATTTAATTACATTTTTAATCTGTAAGCAGTCATGCAGTCCGACACACCGGCCAGAGCATCGACTTGACTGACGGTGTATAAAGCAAATAAAAAAAAAAATAATTAAATAAATAACAACAAAAAAGAATTATTCTTATTATTAATTTTAGTGTTATTAGTTATTATTACTATTTTATTTATTATTTTATTATTTATTTTATTTTATTTTACATATTCTATCTTTCTTCTCCTCTATCATTTATATTCTGAACATTAGTTGATGTAGCTCTAACTTATCATTTCTATATGCTATCTTTCAGATATCACTTTGCTAAAATTAATTCTTTTTTCATGTATCAGATATATAGTATGAAAGATATTGCGTTGAGCTTAGCCATATTTCTCCTTATGAATACCATTTATAGAATCACAAAAATTAAGAAATTATTCAAAATTCACGACGATCTCTACTGAGTGCAGCAGCTAACTCACAAAAGTATGCTAACTTTTTGGCTTTCATTCTCTTTTACAGCGCAGCTTCGAGTCGTGTCAGCTCGTGCTGCATGCTGCCTTCCCAGTTTCTGTTTTCTTCTGTTGTTGCCATATTTTTTGCTGTGTATTTTCCTTTTTGGCTGCTGTTGCTGTTTAACAAAGCGCATAAATTCGCTTGCAACTGGGTCCTCGGGGGCTGCACACTGACCTGTCCCCTGCCCCCTGCCCCCTGGCAGCAAGGCCCCATCCCTCCCTCACTCTTTGCACCCCTATCAAAGTGTTCGTTTCGGCTTGCTGCGCGGCTCTCATCTGCCTTTCGACTGTTCCCTTTTCGTTACGCTCCCTGCCGCTCCTCGCCGCGTTTTTCCAACATTTTCTTTGCATTTATGTTTTCCTTTTTTTTTGTTTGTTTGCTTTGCCTTGCGCGCTGGTCAAAACGGTTTTTCCTTGCCACCCCCCGTAGCACCCCCGCTGTTATGCCCTGCTGTAAGCATATGCAAAATGTTATATTTTGCGCCCTTATCTGGGCAGCTAGCGACAAGGCAACCACGCCCCTTACGCCCCCACGCCCCCCTCCACCAATTCGCCTCTCGTTCCGCGGTAAATATAATAAAAAGTAACGCTTGCAACTTAATCTCTGACAGCTCGTTACCCGTTTGCATGAGCACAATATTCATGAGCTGCTAAGCTCAAGTTACACTCACTTGGCTATGGACCCCACACTGACCCCCCCTCCGGACACCTTTGACCCTTGACCCTTGTGCCCTGCTCAGTCACAGTTTGCCATTGCAATTGTTTCACCTGACGCTTTAAAAAATGTATTTTTATTTATTTATGCATTGCCACAATTTTGCAGCTTTTGTTCGATTGAATTACGAGCTGCCACAAAACGTCAATCTGTGTGTGTGTGTGTGTGTGTGTGCGAGTTTCATATTATATAATTACGAATGCTGACCGCGCCAGGGGCTCAAATGTGGCCGATAAGCGAACTTTCAGTTAAGTCGTGACGCGGCGCACACACAGCGCTGATAAGCAGTTGCCACACACGCACACACACACACACACACACACACACACAATTAGCAGCAGCTAATGCCCATAGCAGTCTCTCCCTCTCGCTCTCACACACTCTGTGGCACACATTAAGCATTCATTGGTCAGCTGGGACCAGAGTCGCATTGTTGTTATGCGGCCTGGCAGCTGCGTGCTGCCAAAACCAAATGAGCAATTGACTTGACTGCCACGCCCAACGCCCAACGCCCAACGCCCAATGACCAATGCCCAGCCACACCCACACACATGCGCGCACACTTTACATTATCTTTGCGTTTTAATGTGTCGGTTTATAAATAAATTGCGCTTGCCCATAAATTATGCATTTTAATTTACATTTATTTACACACAACTTTCAAGTCGATACGCAGCGCGCAGCTCATTTTCCATTTTCCATTTGCCATTTGCCATTTGGCTTCCAATTGATTTATTGCCGGGCCTTCTCGCCGCCTCTTCGCCTCTCTCTCCGCCTGGCCGCCTCTCACTCCTGGCCAGCCATTAAATAATTGTCCATTTATATGATTTAATTTGTGGCCAAGGGCAGCCAGGCGGCAAAACTGTGCCACGAGCATTGACTAATTGCAAAATACTTGGCCGACAGGACAACGCATCCTGCCACGCAGCTCCGAGCAGCTGCTGCCATACCCAGATCATATTGAGGTTAGTAGGCTACCAGCGGCTCCAGCCGGAAATCAGCCAAAGCCAGGAACACACACACACAGGCACGCAGTCACAGTCACAGCTCTCGTTGGGGTCAACCAATGTGCAACAAGGACGAACAAAGTGTGTGGGAGAGCGAGAGCGAGAGAGAGAGAGAGAGGGGGGAGGGGGGCATTTGTCATATGGCTATATAAATAGATGATGAATGTGTGAGACCGCACTGGCATATCCGTAGCTCTTACTGTTTGTATATTTATACAGCTCGCCCGACACGTCCGTTGGTGTATGTGTGAGACTGTGTGTGTGTGTGTGTGTGTCTGCATGCTGGTTAAACGCTATAAATTATGTCAAATTTAATTTTGAAATCTTGTTGAAATTGTCACATATTTTGGTTTCAATTTAACCTATGCAGACACAGCGCACACTTGATCTAGCCTAGACTCCAAGTGTTTGCCAATAAATTTATCTTCAACTTATCTGCTCTCAACTTGTGCCATTCGCTACGAATTGCTACTTCAAAGCGATAAGCAGTTAACACGTGTCTAGTAATAGTTGCTGTTCAACAAGTTCAAAAAGCACATTGATATTGGTATCACTTAGTTAATCTCTTACACTCCATCTCTCTCTCTCTCTCTCTTTCTCTGTCTGAGTGATGTGACTGAAAGGTTGTTGAGGTGATTCAGTAATGGATATTTTTCATTCACTACTAAAACTACTTCTTCTACTTCTGCTACTACGACTACTGCAACTTCTGCTAGTACTACAATTAATACTACTTCCAATACTTTGACAAAGACTACTACTTTCTACTACTAATAGTGCTACTACTACTTACTACGACTAATAGTAGTACTACCACTTACGACTACTAAGTACTATTACTCTTACTACTTACTACTAATACTAATAATTCAAGTTGCGAGAGCGAGAAATAGAGACTGAGAGGAATTAACTGGAAGTATTAGCATTATGAATTATATTTTTAATTAATTTGTATTCCTAATTCGTATGATAAAACTTTGCAAGCATTCAACTTTTGAAAGAGTATCGCAGAGTCATGCACGCTCTGCAATCTGCATTCGTGCAGCCCATGTAATTGCTTGTCAAACGTGGTTCTGGTTGCAGGCAAAGCATTTAAGAAGCGTTTAGCGCTGGATCTTGGATGAGAGTGCAATTTATCCAGGCTTTCAATGGAGCATCAATGTGACTGAGACTGAGCAAGCAGAGACTTCAGGCAGGCTCCAGAAATTGATGCTGAAATGAAGCGAACTCAAGTGCGTCGCCGACTGGCGAAAGGCGATCCAAGTTGATGTCCAGTGAAGACTGCAAAATTACTTGCGAGCACAAGTCGAAAGTTGTACAAGTTTTTGCTCTTTCATGCCCCCTCTCTCTCTCTCTCTCTCTCTCTCTTCCTCTTACTTTCTATATTATTTTGTTTGAGATTTTTTTATTCAGTTTTCTTTTTTTTTCCTATTTTGCTGCGGCTGCTGAACATGTTAGACATTTTGAGCTATGACAGTAGAGGCAAAAGTCGTTAAAACTTTATGAAAGTCAAACAGAAGAGCGTGCAAGGACGAAAAATAAAAAAATAAAAAATAAATGAAACTTATATATGTATGTGTGTATATATAAAGAAAAATATTAAACAAAAAAAAATGATGATGAAAATAACTCTGGGCAACGAAACGTGGCGGCTGAACTGCCGGATGCGCTGGTCAACTGCCATAACTAGCATCCACTTGCAACTTCTCCAACTATCCACCCTGATTATGTTTCTATACCCTAACAGACAGCGAGAGATGGACGGAGAGTATGATCATAATGCCTTGGCATACATAAGATATTGATAATTGATTGATTACTAATGTGACTAATCAAGCAAATCGATGATCAATCAAACTGACTCACTGATTGATAAATCAACTCATTAGCCAATCAATCAGCTAACATTTGCTTTCTGAGGTTTTTGGCTGATTGATTGTTATACAATCAGACTGACTAACTTACTGTCCATCAATCAGATTGACAATCACTCAGAGACATTCACTGATTGATCAATCATTAACTTTATTAATTGATTCATTGATATACTATCTGACTGGCTAACCAATTTGTGACTAGGAATTAATCGGATGTATGAAACAATTAGATTGACTATCAATCAGACAGATTCACTGATTGATCAACCAATCAATCGATTGATACATGAAACTAGCTTGCGAATCAATCAGCCTGACTGCTCAATGAACTTCAGAATGAGTTTCCATGCTTTCCAGCCAGTTGAGAGTCTTCTCTACTACACTTCTCTACAATTTCAATTTCTCTGTCAGCTTAGGGTAATGAGCATTCGGCTAGACTTCAGCAATTACTTTTTCTAGTAGTTTTTTTAAATTTAGTTTTTGCTTTTAGCCCGCACTTTTTGTTGTTGTTGCACAGTGTGTCTTTGGTTGCTTTTGTTTGTTGTGCATTATTTGGTTTTTGCTTTTGCATTCTGCAATCTTTTTTTACATAGCGCCATAAATGCTGCCAATGGCGGGCAACCGACCCGGAGCACCACCCGGACCCAAGCACCACCGGCACCACCGGCCACAGCCCGCATCCACATCCACATCCACATCCACATGCAACGTCTTGGAGCTGGGCATGCCTGTCGAGCGCTTTTTCCGCTTGCAAAATGATTTGATGGCAGCGCATCCGTTTCTAGCAGCAGGAGGCGGGGGAGGAGGCGCAGGCAGCTGGTTCCGCGCTGTTTGCGCTGTTTCTTGACGCCCAGCCCTGCATAGCATAATCTTTCATATTGTGCGCCCGATGCCATGTCATTTTTTGCATTATGCGACAGTTGTGAAGCCAAGGATAAAACGAGGCAGCTCCAACGGCCGGCTACCAAGTCCCGAGTCCCACTTCTCCCCAAGCACAGGCGCTGGCAAAAATGTTATCAATTTGCGCTGTGAAGTTTGTATTTAAGTTGGGCATCATCCACTTTCCACTTTCCACCTTCCACTTTCCACTTTTCTTTTCTTTTCCTACCTTTTTTTTTTTTCTTTTCCTGCGGCAGCAACAGCTCTGGTCACCTGCAGCAGGCCCCGCCCCATTTTTTAATTTTAACTGTCAAAGCCGAGCGTTGAAATCATAAATTTTATTAAGCGCAACCAGGCGGCCATTTTGGAAATTGACCCAACTTCGAGACCTCTCCGCACTCGGTTCTATTAGCGCAGTTTAATAAAAAAGTTTCAGACGTCGCTTAAGTGCGTCCTGCGCTCAAGTGGACGAGCAGGAGAGACTGACTGACTGCGAGGGAGAGAGATGGGGGGCGGGGGAGCGAGTGATTGAGGCAAAGCTAAGCACTGAGTGACTGCGGTTAAGCATATAATATACATACATACAAATATATATATCGTTGCATACATACTTATATATGTATGTGCTTATTTAGGTGCGTATAAATATGCTTGCTAAACTTTTTAATGCTCTGCAAGGGCAGCAGCATTTTTATGATGTGCTTTCCGCACAATATATATATATATAAATATATACATATATATGTGTATATGTATATTTTTTCCTTTGTTTGAATCCCAATTTGAGTGTTTTATAATTTTGTCATGGCATTTGTAACGCAGTGCTAAAAAAAAAAAGTGCTTAAACTCGAGTAAGTATCTCATGCAAAAGCAAATGATAAGAGTTCAAGTGGCGAGTCTAAAACTTCAAGTGTGTCTGCCAGTTAAGTTGTTAGAAACATTGCTAACAAATACGAAATTAAACAAAGACTTGTGGAATAGAAAATGATTTCTAAACTTAGCTTCATCATAATTTGAATGCTTACATGACACTTGGCCACGAATAAACTCGATGCTCTAGCAGCACTTTGTTCTTGCAATTGTATTTCTATTGAGAGAGGCAGCCTCTTCCCTCAGATCTCTTCTGATCTCCCAAATGCTAAGTAATAAGATTATATATGAAAAAATTATAAAATATGAAATCAAAGAGTCTGCTAAAACTTCATTTTATTTTCCTCTCTCTCTCTCTCTCTTCTCTTGAATGAATTGCAATAATTGCAATGCCTTTAC
Organism: Drosophila koepferae; assembly: GCA_030914345.1. Lineage (NCBI taxonomy): Eukaryota > Metazoa > Arthropoda > Insecta > Diptera > Drosophilidae > Drosophila > Drosophila koepferae. Next base: position 4,309,090 of record JAUESR010000208.1, read on the forward strand.
AAGCTTTACTATTCTCATCAGATTTACAAAGATAAATCTAATATTATAAATACAAATTGTAGTATAGGATAGAATTTATAGAAGTACAGAACTTTGCTTAAAATTTATTTATTTATTTATTTATTTTATTGTTACTAAGAATTAATTCTAAATAACAATTTAATTTTTAAGCCAGAGCGACAGAGGCCTTCAGGAAGGTTACTTTGCTTAAAAATCATCTTGTTTTTATTGTTAACTGTTTTGTTTTAAATTTTTTTTACCAGCGGAAAAAAATCTCCTCTTTTTAAGGCTACCTCTCACGCCAGAAATGATCTCTACCGTCAAGTATGTGCTACTTTAATGAGACTTCGAAATACTCCAATATCGAATAGCTATAAAACGAATCCTCGTCAGTTAAAGCTTCCATCAAATTGCAGTCCCTTGAACTCCTCTAGAGTATTAAAATTTCGGCATGCAAAAGAGCAAAAATTCACTTCCTGATTTGCCACGTTTTCTTTTTTATTGTTTTTATTCTTTTTTTGGCTTTGGTTTTTGGGGTTTTTTGCTGAAGCCCTCTTGGAGCTGGAGCTGGAGCTGGAGCTGCTACTTCTGCTGGCCCTAATAAAGTCATCATAATAACTTCATCATTATTGGCGCATAAAACAAAATTTATTTATGTTTGGCTCTTATGCATTAGGCACAAGGCAAAGTACAAAGTAAAAGACAAAATAAATGCTTTTATGTGCTGCCGCAGCCAGAGCAGCTACACTACCTTGTCCAAGAGCGACAGAGAGAGAGAGAGAGAGAGAGAGAGAGAGGGACGGCGAATGCGAGTGGGTGGTTAGCTCTGGGCATTTTTTATGCGTTTACGCATTTAATGAACTATGATGAGGGTTCGAGCATCAGAAATCGAACGTTCCCCTGATGCCGCCAATCAGCACCCTTTTTTTTTTCCTTCACTCTCTCTCTCGATTTTTATTGAACTTTTTTGCTTTTTATTAACTTGCGCAATTTATTATCATTTGATTTTGGGTGAGGGCGAGGTTGGGTTTGGGGTTTGGCTGCCGCTCATAATTCTTAAATATGTTTCTAAATATTTCAACAGAATTTGTTGATTCCTTTTGCCATTTTTATTTATGCATATTTTGTGAGGCAAGCACATGTGGCACAGTTGGGTAGACAGGTGTGTATCTCTCTCTCTCTCTCTCTCTCCTCTCTCTCTCTCTCTCTCTCTTTTTCTGCTGTCAACTAAATTGCGAAACGAGATTCCAACAACAACAACAACAACAACAACAACAGCAGCAGCAGCAGCAGCAGAGTAAAAATCTTGCTACGCCCCAGCCCGCAACAAGGCAAACTTAACTAACTGTAAAATTTCTTATTGTGATTGCGTTTGTCATTGCATTAGTTTACAACACTGCACACAGGTACACACACACACACACACACACTGACACGCCCACACACCCTCGCACACACACACACACATATGTCAGCAGAACTTTTGGTCGCATTGTTCAGAGCGCGCGAACATCTGAAAATCTGTAAATCTAAGTTATGAAAATCTGTGCGAAAATGCTTGCAGTTTTTCCTCTGCATTGCTCTCTCCTCCTCTCCCTCTCCTGCTCTCCCGCTCTCCCGCTCTCTCGCTCTCGCGCTGCACCGCTAAAGCGCATTGAACTGTGCAAATTGCGAGCAATTTAATTTTTACTCCCCTTTCTATAGTTATTTTGCTTTTTCTATTCCTTTTCTCTCGCTCTCGTATTTCATTTAAGGCAGCTGCCACGCCCCCACACCCACACGCCCATTTGGCTGGTGCGCGCGTGAAACTTTGCGTAATACCTAAAAGTGCTCACAGCACATTTCCGAGCGCAAACTTTATATTAGAGCTGAAGTGCCACAAGCACACACACCCAACACACACACACACTTATTCAGATAGTAAGTAGAAAAGTGTAAGTACGTGGCTTGGCGCCCCTCTCTGCAGCTCGGCAGCTCAGTTGCATTGGCCTCACTCGCGTTATTTATGAGTTGCTTATGTTATAAGGAACTGCAGCAGTCGCAGTCGCAGTCGCAGCAAAGCATTGACAATGCTTAAAACTACGCAAAGTCCTGCTCGATTCGTTGCGAAGCCAGCGTGTCGTCGTCCTTTGGGCAAAGTTCGTGCAACTCTCAACTCGCCAGCGTGCGTGCACCTCGCTCTCCTCTCTCCTCTCCTCTCCCCCTCTCTCTCCCACCTCATCTGCCCCCCCTTTCAACTATCTCCCTTAGCTGCGATTTTTGCGTATTTTCATGTTATTTGAGAAATATCTCGTAAGCAGTTGCAGCTCCCAGGCGCACGCAACGCATTACAAAAATAACTGCGACAATTGGTTGCTTGGCTCCAACCTCCAGCCTGATATCCTCTATTACTATTATTTGCTCCAACACTCCCGCGCACGCACACAAGTACACAAATACACATGTATTCTAGCTGTAGCCACTTTTAGCTAGGAAACTTTCAGCAAGCAACAGTGTTTCCTCTTCGACATTGCTCATTGTGTCTGTATGCCAAGCATCTAATCAAAAGGTATTAGTAGAGAGAGTATTTATAGGATATAAGGGTCACAGGCAGAAGCACAAACTTCTGAATGGGTAGAAAGAAGTGCGAAGTTAGGTGGGTAATATGTATATTTGACTGTAATCAATATTTAACAGTTTTTGCTTTGGGGTCTTTCACTAAGAATGTTATAATTTAAGAAGTGCAATTTTGAACACGATAATCCAATAACTTTTGCTAGCTGTTTGGTAGGAGACTGATTCCTTGTTCATAAAATGTTTGATACTTGCTGTCAATTAAAATAATTATGATTTCTTTTAGTCTCCAAAATTGTAATAATAGTAAAATTCATATATTTGATCTAAATTTTGATTTTACTTAAATCGATATATATCGATTTTAGGTTTATGGCTGTTAAACATTTTGTAAACTGCAAAAGAAATAGATATTTGTTAATGTATAAGGCAATGTAGGCAAAATCGATAAATATCGATACAAGTATGCTCATCATTATCAGGTTTATCGTTGCTTAAAAGAAATCTGTGACAATTGACATTGTTCTGTACATTTGATCAATAAATATCGATAGCTAAGCTTAAGATATCCGAGTCAAGATTGTCGCATAAAATGTCTACTTATCAATTATTATTTATAATTGTGCATTTCATAGACAACTTCTGCATTTGCCTAACTCAGATGGACATCTTTTAGCTCTCACGTGAGGCAAGGACTGCAGCAGCAGAGCATCTTGCAATCGGGTGCAGTCGACTCACGCACTTCAAGTTATTTATGCTGCAGCTGAGCTCACACGCATCTTTGCGTTCTGCGTTCAAATTAATACACATGCCACATGCCAGTTGCCACTTGCCACTTGCCACGAAATAGATGCCAACTTTTTTGCAACTGTGCCCCAAACGCTTTGCTGTAGTTGCAACTTCTTTAATTTTGTGTGCGCTTGCCCGCAGGATGCGCCAATTTAATTGCATAATTTCAGATTTATTATTAATGCAACTGGTATATCCAGCTGTTGTTGCATGCCCCATTAATGGGGTTGAGCGCAAATCTCTCTTTGGCCCAAACTGCGCGACGGCGAACAAGTCAATAAAAATAATCATAAAAAATAATTTTGCAAATTGCGCGCACTTAATGAGTTTCATATGTGTGCGTCGATATTTTTTTTTAATTAATGCCAAAGCAAACTTTTTTACACACACACACACACACACACACATGCATGCATGCATACACACCTGTCGTTAGCGCTCAAATTAAAAATGATAATTCTCTATTTTCATAAAACTGAATTTAAGAAAAGTTCATTTATTTAAGTGATGGTAGAAAGGAAAGGAGAAATGGAAGGAGAAAGGGAGAGAGCGAAAGAGGGGGAAAGCGAAATTAAAATTGAAATTGAGATTGAGAATGAGAAGGAGAAGGAGAAGGAGAAGGAGAAGGAGAAGGAGAAGGAGAAGGAGAAGGAGAAGGAGAAGGAGAAGGAGAAGGAGAAGGAGAAGAAGAAGAAGAAGAATGAGAATGAGAATGAGAATGAGAATGAGAATGAGAATGAGAATGAGAATGAGAATGAGAATGAGAATGAGAATGAGAAGGAGAAGGAGAATGAGAATGAGAATGAGAATGAGAATGAAGAATGAGAATGAGAATGAGAATGAGAATGAGAATGAGAATGAGAATGAGAATGAGAAGGAGAAGGAGAAGGAGAAGACAGATTCCGATATCTAAAGAATCTCTAATCACTGAGACAGCTTTACACCAACAGCTGCTGCCTATTCCATTTGCCAGGACACGTTATGTGGCAAAGGTTGCAAAATCAAAACTAATTTAATCATGTTAATATAATTACAAAAATTAAGCCGTAATCTTCACACACACATACAGAAGGAGACTGGGAGTGAGGGATGAAGACAGAGGCTAACACCTGGCTGCTGGAAAGCTGAGCAAAACGACCCAAATTATTTTTAATTCCCCGCAGGATAAGCACACACGAAATGAGCAGGAGATCCGAGGATACAACAGCCTCAGCAGCGCTCACTGTTGACTATACGGCAGCCACTCCCATTTCCGCCTCGGCCCGGCACGCCTCTCACACTCTCTGCTACTGCAATTTATGCCAGACGCCAGGCGATGCCTCGCGTGCTGCGCATATTAACAAAATGATTATGAAATTCATAATTACAGCGCCAAGTTAACGTGTGTGTGTGTGTATGTGAGTGTGAGTGTGAGTGTGTGTGTGCCGGGGCCCATTGTGTATTGTAAAATGCGTCAACACATTTGCCAGCAGACGCCAAAGGCACACAGAGCCAGAGCCAGAGCCAGAGCCAGAGCCTGAGCCAGCCGCCCTCGGGCGAATTCCGTACGGTTTGGCAGCTCTGTTGAGTTGGACTTGGGCCACATGGCGTATACGCAATTTTCAATGCTGCTCAAATATTTGACGCTTACGGCACGTGATTAAATTAAATGCGCAGTGCCTAAGCAATGCGACACAACTAATTAAAAACGCCCAACAATGCGATACATTGACACGCCCACAGCGCCCACAAAATCGATGGGAGATTTTTCGTGGCAAATCCTAATCAAATTTCTGGCCAATGACCAATTGAACTAAGCGTCTGCTCCACTGTGTGTGTGTGTGTGTGTGTGGCATCAACTCCCCTCGGATTAAGCCACATAATGCGGTTATTGTCTCTGTCATTTGGAACACACTCGCACACACACACGCACACATGGTCACTCTATACCCCCGTTATATGCTCGTTAGGGGCTTTGATATTTTATCCAATAAATTGCAATCGAATCGATGCGCATTACGCGCTGTTAACCTGTGTCGAGGGTCTACTTTTTGTGCCAAAATCAAATGCACTTAACTAAATGCTGCCTGCGCTCAAATGTCGGAATCCAACTCACCGAACAGAATGTGCTCGATGTAGAAAAATTGAGCTCAACGCAAATCGTTCTAAAGAAAGAAAATAAACGAAAAAAAAAAAAAAAAGAAATATAATAAAATAAAGGGGCGTCGCGCCCTTTGCGCCGCTCCCAAAAATCTTGTGTATATATTTTAAGTTAATTGAAAAGCAGCCAAAAGTTAAGAAGAGAAAAATAAGTTTCAGAATCGAATAGAAGAAGCATAAATACTCTTTCAAAAAAATTAAATATGATTGCATTCAGTTTTATTTATTTAGTTAAATATAATATTTTATTATAAATTTTTATTTTAATATTTATTAAATATTTAATTTTTTATATATTTATATGTATTTATTTTATATTTTAAATATATCTGTAAAAAATTCTGTAAATTTTGTAAATATTAAATGATAAAATAGCAAATATATTTTTAATTCAAAATATTTCAGATTGTTTATTAACCCAAGTAGAAATTGCTATAAAATTGAATGCAATCAACTTTAAAATGAGCTTCGTATAGCTTTCCAGTTGTAGTATTTGAGTTCTTCCAGTTCTTGAAGCTTCTAATATACAACTAATATATGAAGATATATTATAAAAGACATGAAAGAGCTAATATACTCGTTGGAAGTGTATGCAAAATGAAAAAGGTTTCATTTTGGGTTTCGGTTTCGGTTTTCAGTTGCGGCTTAGGACGCAGTCCTTGCGGTTGGGTTGCTCTTTTCTTGGATGATATTTATGATTGTGCGTAGACGTTTCAAGTGGGCGGGCAGACGAACTTGTTGAATGACATGTGTGTGGGTGTGTGTGTGTGTATGTGTGTGTATCAGTTGGGTGTGTTTGAGATTGCAGGCGCTGGCTATGCAATGCGCTTAAGCCTCATTTATTTTTCATGACTTGGCCGGCAAAAATTGTAATTTCATTACAAGCAAACAGGCAGCTGGACAGGCGAGCAGACACAGAGTTGGACAGAAAGTTGGACAAATAGGCAGACAGCCTGTCTGTAGGCAGTTGAGCAGATCAGGTGAGGCAGGCAGGTAACAAAATTGAAACACACACTTGAAAAATGAAGTAGCCAAGCGTAGCAAACATATCCTGACTGCTGGCCAAGTCTCAGGGTCTGACCACAGTCCGAGTGCCGAGGCCAACAACAATTTTATGAATTTTTAAAATTGTTGCTGCTTTAGCGGCTGTGGCGCTGATTTCGCAGTCATGGGCTGGAGCGTGGACGTGTGGGCCAGGCAGACCCAAATGCTTGCTCGGCCACTTGTTACCTATTTTACGTGGCCACAAAACGATGGCGAACCCCTCTTCCACACAGAGCAAGAGAGACAGAGAGAGAGACAGAGATAGAGAGAGAGGGAGTGGGGAAATGGAGTTTGCGGCCAGGGTACTTAAGTTAAATGGCATATACTTGACTCTAGTCTTACCTGGTTTACCGCTGGAGTTGCTGCTGCTGCTGCTACTGCTGCTGCTGGTCAGGCTCGGTCGACATCAATTTAAATTGAATTTTCACTTACCACATTTTTGGTATGCCGCGCAGCTGGCCGGCAATTTGTAGCTTGAATTAGCTTAATGTAAAATTTAAGTCCAGCCATGCGAATGTTGGAGAATCTTAATTGATTAGGCGCCGCATTTAATTAGCAGACGAATATGAAAACATGCCCAGAGCCAGCCAGCCAACCAGCCAGCCAACTGGACGAGGCATATAAGAGCGCATTCATCTACATCAATTTGAGAAGAAGGAAAATAGCTTTTATCCGTATCACCAATTATGCTAATTAAAAGGCAGCACCAACAACAGCGGCGAAAGGTAAAAAGTTCATCAATGCGCGCAAAATGCGAGCCTATTTTTAAGTCAACCAAATTGGCCAACAAAAGGCCAGCGCCACGAGCCGAAGGCGTAACCAAGGCTTAGCAAAGGCAGGACACAAATACAGCAACAAAAGAAAAGGACGATTGTGTGAACCATTGAGAAGCCGAGCGTAATTATCAGAATTTGACAGCCAGCGGAGCAGCGGATAGGGAACTCGACAATTTAATGCTCTTAGAGATGAAAGTATGCTACATAAAGCTGTGCTATGCTGAAATGGGTTGTACACAACAATGCTATAATATACTATACAATACTATATTATGCCATAAAGTACTATAAAATGTCGTACAGCATTATATGATATAGTATGCTAAAATGCTATACTAAGCTTATTCATTATTCGATTGTATGTGTTATATTATATTACAAGGTATAGTACATACATGCTATAAAATTCTATGATAATAAATTACTATGATATTTTATAATACTTTACTATACACACTGCTATACTAACGCATCTGCATTCTATCACATGCTATAATATAATAAAAATTATATAACTTAATTATGATATAATTATATAATGTGCCATAATGTCCTATAATATAGCATTCTATGCTATGATATACAATGCTATACGAATAGATTGTCTTGCATAATATGCCATAATATAATACTAAGCCCATGCTATAATATTATGCTATAGTATATTGTACCATAATTTGCGATAATATGCTATTTTACAATATAATATAATATGCCATAAGATACTATAATATATTAAACTATGCTGTATTGTATTATAATTTGCTATAAAATGCCATTCCGTGCTATTCCAGGCTATGCTATATGTTATGCTGTACTATAATATAAGATACTATGCTATAATATGCCATAGTGTTCTTTACCATAATATGACATGAAATACTAAAGTGCTATAATGTAATTACTACTGATATAAGATGATATAAATACTATGCTCTACTATGATATACCATAAAATATAATTTATAATGCCACTTAATAGTAAATTTCAATACAATATCTCGTGAGAATTGCAAAGAAAGGCTTTAGTTAAAAACCCATTCAATAACAAGTCAGCTGGAAATTTACTTGATGAACTTTTCGTAGAGGTCGCAGAATGAATTATTGCTGCTCACTTTTTATACATTTCTCTATATATAAATACATACATATAGAAAGCTATATAGACGGGCGATTATTGAGGTGATAAAGCCGCAGCTACGATTCGAAAAACAACGACACAAGCGTAACCCTACCCAATTAAGACTCAGGCAAATGTTTATCACTGATAGATGACTAAGCAGAGTGACAAACGGTCGTACCATGCACAAAGCACAGTCAACAATCAATATGGATCCATATAGCCGATTTATATAACTCTTTCGTAGGGTATATTGGGCACGGGCGGATGATTGACAAATTAACATGACAATTTGAAGCTTAAGGGTTGGATTGTCGTTGGGGTGGATGGGGTCGCGCGTCTTAACGAACCTGTTGATGAGTCGCATAACACTATATTCAAATTTTCGACAGACGATAGACGTGGTGGGCGTGGCCTTGCATTGTCTGCTTAACGCTAGCTGCACTAATTCAATTAAATATTTGTCTTTGTAGTTTGTGCCTCCACCCGCCACGCCCCGCCAAATAAAAAACGAGCAAGCAGATAGATAAAAACCAAACGAGCGTATGACAAGGACAAGGAGCACAGCACAAAGACAAAGCTTGCTGCCCGTCTAAGGATAAACAGAACGTCCTGGCTGGCAGCACGAAGGACAGCACGTCAGCCCGTCAGCGCGTCATCCCGTCATCCGTCAGCGTCTCAGACCGTCTGTAAGCTATAATGCAAATATTGTATAAGCACTATATAAGGCCGGAACGTACTGAACAGGAAAGTAAGGAAAAGAAAGGAAAAGTGAGAGCAGACAGGCGGCACATGGTTGTGGGCAGGACTCTCGTCCCTGGGCGTGATCGTGGACGTTTGTGCAGCAAGCAATAAATTTATTGCTTTTGGGAATTTTCCACTTGATGGCATTTAATGCGATTTAGTATTTAAATGAAGCAGCCCTCCCGGCTGCGATACACTGCCGGGCATCCGCATCCGCAGCAGCCACAGCCTCAGCCTCAGCCACAGACACAGCATGAGGACAACAAAGACGATAAACTCATTGGAGCGCATTAAAATAATCTTAGCCAAGGCCAGGCAAATTCATACACAAATACCTAGAGCAAAATATTTACTGGCCTAAGCCACATAATTTGTAATGAGCTGGAGAATATCATTTCGGATCAAACTATCAATCCGCATGCATATGGATTGGCATATCTATGCTCGCATCCTGCTTCCTTTTGACACATGTCACGAGCACTGGCACGGGCACGCCCACTGGCCAACGCCCATGCTGTGTATCGAAGCGTTGTTAGCGCAAATAGCATTGAAAATAGTTGATTGAAAATGCGCTGCCTGCATGAAAATCGTCTCTGCTAACGGTCACACACGAGTGCAATGCCCCGCACTGACTGACAAGGCAATCTAAAAAGCTTTTACAGCACATGAACTGTAAACGAGGGTGGCCAATAGAGTTATGGTGCTGAAGGGCAGGAAAACGGGGAATGCAGGAGAAATGAAAAGAAATGCAAAGCATTTTAAAGACTTTAAACCAAAATAGTTTCTTTGATATATTTAGCTGCATTCAGTTTTAAGTATTCCAAAAAAAAATATATATAAAAGCATTAAAGAGAGCCCTATTTAAAGCAATTCTAGTGGAGCCTTTAACATGCTCATATATATTACAGTTATTTACTCCAGTTAAATCTACAAATTTCATCGTTGACTACACATATATTCAAACATCTTAAGCTGCCCTCGCCTTGCAGTTAAATATGTTCCATTTCAAAAGGCATTTGAATTTAAAAATGCGCTTTGCAAGCGCTTTAAAGGATTTTTGTATTCATTAACAGTGCAAATCCTTATTATACGCCCTATACAAACAACAAGCAGCCAAATAAAAATGGGTTGCTCTACTAAGGCGAGCTTTAATTTGCTATGCAGGACTGAGAGGATTTCCAGGAAAAGCAAATGGAATTACAATTTAAAGTTTGGTAAACAATATAAATTTAATAGCTTCAATAGTCATAGTAGGTCGAGCTCCAGCTCTAAATCTTCCTCAAATTCAATAAATCTCACCCAGTTGTTTTTGTTTTTTTAATATTTATTTTACGGTAGATTTAGTATTTGAGCATGACAATATTGTTAGTTAAATAAATAAATAAATATATATGCGTAAAATAATAATAAAAATTTTAAAAATCTTAATCAATAAAACTTTGAACGCAAATCGTGTGCGCCAAAAAAAAAACAATATCATTATAATTGTGTCTATGGCTAAGTACTATATTTATCTATATCTATGCAAATTTGCATTTAAACTATGTGAATAAATTGAATGTGTTTATATGAATGCGATAAACATTACAAATACACAAAAAATTATTGAACAAAACAAATAAGCCAAGCCGCAAGCTATGCAAATTGCAATTGCAAATTGCGCCATACAAAACATAAATAATTAAAACGCATAACAATTGACTTTTGTTTAAATATTAACCGAAAATAAATAATAAAATTAACTGCCACACACAACACACAACACGCATACACAGACATTCACACAGTAATTGAACCAACACCGCTTAGACCAAAAATAAATTAAGATTAATTGCGGGAAAATGTGCCAAAAATTAGAGGAAATACGGTCGAAAATTTTTTCACTTTTCGTTTAGAGAAGAGAAAAAATTTTCAAGAATTTTACAACTACATAAAATGGAAAATAAGCTTAAAAACTTAGCTTATAAATATGATTATATATTCATCATTCAATATTCCTTATTCATTATTTACTGCAAGCTATTCACTATTTATTTTCTATTGTTCATTATTCGTTGAAGACTATTCGTTATTCATTTTTTTTTAATTATTTGTGATATTCATATTCATATTCATATTCATATTCATATTCATATTCATATTCATATTTAAATTCATATTCATATTCATATTCATATTCATATTCATATTCATATTCATATTCATAATCATAATCATAATCAGAATGCATGGCATATTAAGATGTCATATCAAGGGAAATTCATATTATTATTCATAGTCATATTAATGGTGCAGAGTCATATTCATAGTATAGTCGAGAGATTGATATTCATATTTCGATTCATATTCAGAGTCAGATTCATATTCATCTTCGATTCATATCATATTAGATTCAGATGCATATTCGATATTCAGATTCATATTATATTCATATTAATGTTCATATTCATATTCATATTCATATTCATATTCATATTCATATTCATATTCATATTCATATTCATATTCATATTCATATTAATGTTCATATTCTTCATATTCATATTCATACTCATATATTCATATTCATATCAATACTCATACTCATACTCCTATTTACATTTATATTTATATTCATATGCAATATGAATATGAACATATGAATACTAATATGAATAGTTTCCATATTCATAGTCACATGTAATCAATATTCATAGTCATATTTTATATATTTTATATATTATATTTAAAAATTACATTTATATTCATATCCCTTATTCACTAATTCATTACATATTCATATTCGTTATAAATTGTTCGTTTGTTTTGTTGTTCATAGAACTTACTTTTGATATATCATAGATATATGGTTCCTAAAATTACCGCAACACCTTCAGCTGCTGCTCCGCCCAGTGCTGGCCGCCCCCTAGTGTCACGCCCCTTATGCCTCGGCCTGAGGCTGTGCTGGTCTTATGTGTGCCCAGCCACCGAAGCGGGCTGGCACACGCCAACAAAACAAACCGTGAACAGAGCTCGAGGCGGGGGAAATTCGTGACGAGCGCAAACACTGGCAGAGTCAACATTTGAATAAAGATGTCGCCGGTAAGTCAAACATATGCAGTTAGCTGCCACGCCCACTTGCAATATATAAAAATTGATTGATTGATTGAGAGTTAACTTAAAGCCGCGACAGGGCGAACTTACCTTCGCCAGCTGCCTTTGGCTTGAGCCTAAATATCTAGAGACGAACTCGCGACGAGTCGAACTTAACTGCACGAACTTACCTTCGTGCCTAAACGGTGCTATAGAGACTTGTATATATATATATATAGATATAGATATACATATAGAGTGAGCTATAGATAGATATACATATATATATGTACAGGCACTAACACTCGCTAGACTCTGTGGCCTAGCCGAGCATAGTTGCGGGGCAAAGTTTGTGCTGGTTGGTGGGGTTACGGGGCTTACTTAAGACTATGAAAATAAATACACTTAGAACTAGTCAAAATGGAACTGGTTCCACTGGCTCACTGATGATACGGCTGACAGAACTGATAGACCAGACGCTGTGAACGCTCCGTCTTCTTCATGATGCCCTTCTTGTAGTACTGGCGTATGGAGCGCGACAGCTTGTCGTAGTTCATGGCTGGGCGATTCTTGCGCTTGCCCCACAGCTTGGCCACGCGCACCGAGTCCTCGATCTTGAAGATGCCCTTGCTGCGATCAATCCAGCGTATGGCTGAGCCATTCACCTGCGGCGCTGCAAGCAGCTCCTTGAGAAACTGCCATAGGTGAATGTGAGAGCTGCCGCCGTTGCGTGTGCCGCCCGAGCGCTTGGCCGGCGCTGGTGTGGGCGTGGCCATCAATGGTGCCGTCTCCATGTCCTCATCATCTGTCAAATGCAGTTGGATTCAGTTAGACTCATATCGCTTAATCTTCAGCTTTCTATGGCAACTCACCTTCGCTTTCGTCCTGTTCCACATTGGGCGCCTGATAGCCCCATAGCATATCGTTAGCGGCTGGTGCTGTGGCCTCCATTTCATTGCCCAGCTGATCTGCATAGGCCATCTTCCATATCTCCAGCTGTGCGTGCAATGTGCTGCCGCTCTAGAAGAAAGAAAGAAAGAAAGCGTACCACTTGGATAAATATCGATGGGGCCCAGCGTACATCTCACATAAATCTCAATCACTATCTATCTCTCTCTCTCTCTCTCTCTCTCTTTTTATCTCTCCCACCAAAGCTGACCAATCTAGACGGCGCATATCAATTCAAATTCTAACTGCTAACTGCTCGCATAAATTGTGCGCTGTCTGCAGTTGCAACAACAACAACAGCAACTACAACAACAGCATAGCAAGTGGCTAAACAACAGCAACAGCGCTGCGACTTACTTTCACCTTGCAATGTCGTTGCTGGTCGTTGGCTCAATTCAATTGCCGTTGCCGTTGCCGTCGCGACGTCGTCTCCACTGTCATCCGAGCTGTGGCTGTACTACCTATAGCTGACGCAGTGCACAGTGGAACAAAAAAAGCTATTCTCAAGTGCAATATTGAAACTAGCAAACTAATTTATCAAAAATAGGCTATTCCATAAATATATCTATACCAGAGGGGATAGTAAATCTGTATGAAATATTTTCAATCAAATTCTGATAATTAAGTAATTACTACAAATTAATAATATTTTAAAATTGCCCTATTTTAAAAATGTTTCTTCCCAGTTTAATTATTTCTATATTTTATATATCTTACATGCAACGCAAATAACTCAAACCAATTTAATATTCATAATTTTTTTTATATGACCAATATTTCAATTCATAATATCCATTGTGCACTGATGCTCTTTATAGAAATCAAATCGTCTCGTATGTCTCACTTTTCACATTTAAAGTAAAGCAAATTTAAAAAGGAAAAGAAAACAACAAAGTCTCTCCTAAGCTGCCTCTCTCTTTTTTTACATACATTTGATATTACTTAGCTTGTCGAATTCGTCCCACTGTGCACTGGGGACAGAGTCCGAGACGGTGGCTCGTAATCAAGCGAGTGCTTATGCAGTTTCACCAAACAACCTTCACACATTCTTTCACCTTTACAGCCATGACCACGGTTACTAATTTCATATGCTCTCCACCTCTCTCTCTCTCTCTCTTTCTCTCTCGCTCACTAACTATCTGACACACTCCCACTCACTCTAGCTCTCTCTCTCTCTCTCTGCCTCGTCTGTTTTGGTGTGCGTCGCGTTCGTTGCTTCAGTCTTTTGTTTTCATTTGGCTGCTGCACTCAAAACAAATTTTGATGCGTCGCAATCATTTAATATGCCAAATGTAATCATTTAGATATTTTTGGCAAAGTGCTGAGCTGAGCTAAGCTGATCACACGACGGCGGGGCTCGACTCTGCCGCTTGGGGTAGCGCATTTGGAGTAGTTTTTGGATGCCGCAAGCCACATTATTATTATTTATTTAGTTTTTAGTTTTTGTTGTGATTTATTTTTTTTTTTTGCCTTTTGCCTAATTGGTGGCAACAGGTTTGCTTTCCGATTTGGTCGAGCCTGGGCCATGACGTCAACGTCAAGTTACGAAACTTGTTTTTTTTTTTTTTTTTTTGTCTTTCATATCAAGTGTCTCTCTCCCACTCTCCCTCTCTCGCTCTCTTACACACTCTATGTTTTCTCAGCCAAAAGCCAAGTTCGTACGCGAAATTCAATTCAATCGCATTGATTGGTATTTTGTTTGGCTTCGTTTTGCTTTCTGGCTTTTGCCTTTGCTTTTGGCATTTGCATTGTCTGCTCTTCTTGTATTATGCTTATTGGCTACCCTCGATTTTGTAATACTTGGTCGTTGGGTAAGTCACCGTGAATTGAGAGTGAAGCGTGCTGCTTACCTCGGGCAAACGTCGCTGGAATTCCTCCTCGCTGAGTAATGCCAGCGCAGCGCCATCTTCGCTGAACTGCAGCTCCAAGTTGTCAACCGGCGGCAGCTTGAACTGTGCCAAGGTGGATCGTAGCCATGCGTGTACCTGGGCAGTCGTCCAGGCATTGGGATCTGTGTACCAAAACAAAGAAACCAGATAGTTAATCACAATCTCTCCCCTTCTCCAACTCTCTCGCTCTCTCTCTCTCTCTCTCTCTACATACCCTGCGATATCTGCAGCTGTGCGCATATGGCGTCTGCCTCACGTTTGGCATGCTCCAGCGCCAGGGAAATGACCGGCTCAAAGTCACCTCGCACCTCAGCTAGCCCACCGATGAAGGACTCCAGTGCCAGGGGCTTTAGATTGTGCTTGCGCTGGAATGTCGTGTCCTCGAGGCACTCGCGCAGCACCTGATGATTGGGCTTGATGTCCAGCAGCTGCTGCTGCAGTGTATTCAAATCGATGTAGCTCTCCAACTCGGCATCCAGTGGCTCTGCCTTGATGCTGCTGCTGCTGCTGACGCTGCTCTCGCTGCGTGGCGAGGGCGTCTCGCAGTTGGACTCGGGCGGCGAGGGCGGCAATATGTGCAGCTCCTGCTTGATGCTGTTCGCATCCAGCGAGGGGCAGGGGCTGCTCAAGCTATCGTACTTGAACGAGGCGAACTCCGACTGCTGCGGACTCGACTGCGGCGAGGGATAAGCGCTGTGCGGATAGGCGGGTGGTGGTATCAGCTGATGGCTGGAGCTGGAGCAGGCTGGATTGGCTGAAGCATATGGGGCACTCACTGGCTGCTCCTGTATCTCCCAGGCGCTTTCGACTTTGATCTGCGGCGCGTTGTACTGATAAACTGTGGTGGGTATGCCCGCGTCCTCCGGCAACAGCGACAGGTCAAAGTTATCGGCATAGGCGTAGGCCGCATAGGAGTCCGTCTGGAACTGTTCTGCGGCTAATTTGAACTGAGTGCTAAAGCTGTGCGGCATCTGCGAAAGGCAAGTGAACATTTTAACTTGGTTAGTTTTAGGGCGCAACATTCCAGACATCAAATGGCCTGCTAATTGGGCCTTAATCAAAAATTATATATTGCTCAAATTGAGCCACTGTTTAATTAGCACATTTACAGCCGGGCTTTAGAGTTGATTTTTTTTTCGTATTTTTTTTTCGGTATTTTTGGTTGCCTTTCTAATTTATAAACTGGCTGGCAGCGGCACCTACCTGCCCTAAAAATGTGGCTAAGTTTGTTTTATTTTCGATTTGTTTTCTTTGTGTTAACCTTAAGTTTCCAAAGCGTTTCGCGGCGCTCTTTCGACAACAGCAAGATCTGTACTAAGCTCAAAATCGCATCGATTTTCACATTTATCAATTCAAAAGCCTCAGCTTCGACCTCATGGACTGTGACTGTGACGTCACAAATGCAAAATATAATAATAATGAAAAAAAACCCAAAGCCCAACTGAGCCAACAACAGCTCTCAGCCTCAAGAGGGCTGACTGAGTGCCGACTAGCCAGACGTGGGGGGGGCCTAAACCAATAACAACAATGAGAATCGTGTGCTTTTTTTAATTCTCTCCTCACTTGTATGAGCAGCAAACAATGACGCGAGATCCAAATCAAACTATTTCTCAATTGTGCGACCCCTCGCATCGCATCGACTCGTCTCGCCTCGCAGCGTAAATTGCTTTTGTAGATTTTCAGATCGAGCAATGTATATTCCCTTCTTAGAGTTTTCATTTCTTAATTACTTTCGTTCGTAAGGGAAAATACGTTTAGCTTGAGTAACCTATTGATAAGGATCAGGAAAATCTATTTGATTGAAAGTACAGGTACCAACAGAGTTGGGTAACTTTATGTGCTGACAGAGTATTTATTGGGTTCTAATGTAGGTATATCTAGTATCCTTAAGATATGCAGAATTTAATCTGTAATTAACTAGAGAGTTGTCATTAGCTACATTCACATCCAATTATAGAGTTCTTGTAGACTACACACTAGATACAGGGTGTCCATGATATATTTTTTCCTATTTTAGACTATTGATATACAAATTAAATGGTAGTGCATGGAAGTCTTGGGTTTAGGCAATCTAGAGCTAGAATACAGGGTGCTTACTAGTACAGTACACTGTCGATTATATACTTTATAAACAGATTTTTTGGATTTGCATTCAAACGAAATCATTTCAGACTAAATAATTAATAGAGTCAATATTTTGAAGTTAATGTCATAATACCTGACTATATACAGGGTTACGTATTGTCAATACCATATTTCATTACTAACTACCTGCTAGAGAGACATGCCAATTCCAATATATTCTGTTTAACCATCCAGCTAGTTCCATATAATAGTCTATATCCAAACTCGGCTTAGGCACATACTATCATACAGAATCAGCTCAAGGAATTCTCTCAGTTATACGCTCTATAGTCTACAAACACATGCCATACCTACCTCAGCAACAAGTGTATTATACAGGGTGCCTATGCCAAAGCTAGTACCGTCTATAATTCATAAAAGTCAATTCAAAGTTATAAGTATCTAGATCAAAGTTAACTTATGCCAGGTATACTCCACAAAGCTTCAAGTATTATATGCAGGGTGCATCTATAATAACTCTATAATAAGTCAATTCCAATGTATGTATCTAGAACAGTGCTCGTTACATCTACTCTATTATTATACACATGCAAGCAACATGTAAGCTAGTGTACAGGGTGTCTCTACGGCATAGACAATGTATGAGCTCATGGCATTCTCTAGAGCATTCCAACTAGTTACACAGTCTAGTAAGACATACTCCATATATACACTCGATTTCTACCTGTTTTAATTGCTGTACTGCAATAAATATAAATTGTTCGTTTGCTTTGCAGCTGCGTTTGGTGCGGCTCTTAATTTAGTTTTTGTTTTTCTCTATTATTTTTTTATTTTTCATTCTTTTAGCATCTACGATTTTTTCTCTGAGTGAATGCTGAATGTTGGCAAACTGGTTTATCATTAAGCTCACAGCAGTGGCCCGTGCTCCAGGCGGGTGGCACAGGGGCGAATACATACATGAGCGAGTGTGTGTGAGTGTTTGTGTGTGCTGTGCGCTTATTATTAATTTAACAGCTCATTCTGGATTTTCCGATTTGCAGTTTCAACGCAGAGCCAAAGAGATCGACACGCTGAGGGTGTTTGTTAGCCCGTCTGCGACAGGGGAACGGTGGGGTCATGTGGAGGGGGCGTGACTAGTTCTAACCATTCAATGGCAATACGACGATATTGACGTCGTCGTTTTAGCTATTTATTCATTTTTTTTTTTTCTTAGTTTTTTCTCTTTCTTTCCAGCCAGTCACGATGTTAATACGATTTTTATGTTTTAATTGCTGGCGCACCGGTCGTATGAGTGATTTTCAGTGTTAGCTTTTCACTGCTAGCTGTTAATTGTTAGCGCTAAACTTTTAACTCAAACATTGTATAGTTAGGTGATTTCTTGCGCTCCTCCCTTCGGTGACCTCAATCTTAGAGGGCCTTAGAAGGGTGCTTCACCCGGCATTCCACAGCTGCTCTAACTGGACTACGAGACACGAAGTGATTCAACAGGCTCGCAGCTGTTCGCGGCCTTAAGCCGTAAGTGACTCAATAAAAAACCCATTAAATCTGTTAACAGTGCTAAACACAGTGCACTTCGATAGGGCGGGGGCAGGTCGTGTGGGGCGTTGTATATCAGCCAATCGCAGCTATTTATAGACCATAAAAACTCAGCCTGCTGTCAACATTAGTTCTCTTCTTTTTTTTTTTTAATGGCCCTCAGCAATATTTTATTCTGTTTTTTTTTTCTCCACTGATGTCATAAATTATATAAAATTAGATACATTTGAAAAGTCCTTAATTGGTTATTAGAGAAATGTGGCAGCAGCGCAACGAAATCGACTTCAATCAATTAAAAGTCATAAATTTACTGTTCTGATAAATGGCTCGAGAATCTATTAAATCAATTTTATTTTAGGACTCTAAGTGAAGTCAAAACATATTTAAAAGTATGGGATATAAATTTAGAATTGTTTATAGAGCTCGAGAATTTATTAAATCAACTTTATTTTAGGACTCTAAGTGAGGTCAAAACTTGTGTGAAGGCTGAAGATATGGGATAAATGGATAGAATTGATCTTAGAGCTTATTAAGTTACTTTTTGCATACGAATTCCTCATTAATTAAGGTTAATTGCAGCTAGCTGGCTTCTCATGCATTAAGCAAGCTTCTCTTAGCAGCAGTGGATTGAGGTTCATCAGATTCTAAGACTGCAAATAATGGTATATATATAAGTAGTTGGATAGATATTAATGTTAGGAAAAGAAAAAGCCTAGAGTTGAAAAAGGATGTTCAGAATGAAATGAGGATGGCAAATGGACATGAGAAGTTGTGAAATTAGAGGATTACCAAACAATAAAATATATATTTTATTTATATATGTTTTTTATTTTTTTTTTAATTAATTTAATTTTATTTTATTATCATTAAAAATTTAATTTTTTTTATAATCTTTTAAGAAAAATATAGTTTACATTAACAAAAATATTAATAAACATAGAGGTACAACAATTTATGCTGAACTGATCCTAACACCTTCTAAAAACTACGTCTATCTTCCATGGCTTCTCATACCTATAAAAATATTTGAATCATTGGGCACAAGTGTTATTCCTATGATCCGAAATTCGAGCGTTGACATTGAAGATGGTTTTAAATTCTGATTTTTCAAGGTAAAACATAATAATAAAATTAGTTGTACTATAAAATTATTTAACAAAATTTGAAAACAAAGAAATATTAAAAAAAAAAAATTGAAATGCACAAAATACAAAAATTGCATCTATAAAAACTTAATTTCGAAAACCCTCACCTACAGACCTCACCTACAAATCTAACTGAAATTAAATCAAATTAAATAAATACTCAAAGCTGTATTTAAGAAATAAATGTATCGATTTATTCAAGTTTTGTCCATTATCCATTAGCAGGCCCACAGTTGCCCGCAAGACAATGCCCACATCCTCCAGAGATTGAGCGAGAAAAAGAGAGAGAGAGAAGGACAGAGAGAGAGAGAGAGAGAGAGGGGGAGAGATTGTCTTAGTTAGCGGCAGCAGCAATTAGATCATTTGGGTTATTCCGTTTCACATTTCCTGCTGGCAACGTATTGCGCCAACAGACTTTGTACAATTTTTTAATTAAATCTATCTATGCAATGGCAGCAGTAACAACAATGTGAACAAGCTCTGAACAGAACTCTGACTGGAGTTTCCAATAGCCTACAAATACGAAATTTTATTACAATGTCTGTGGCGAACAAAAGGCTTTTTTGTGCCGCATTTAGCCAATTGCTCGGAACCATATTTCATTGGCAGCTCTGACATGAGACAGGGCTGTCAATAAAGCCATCGGCTCAGATTTAAATAAAGCCACACATATGTGTATATATAGAGAGGTGTGTGTGTGAGTGTGCGTGTGTGTGTGTGTGTGTATTATATCGTATATCACCCACAATAAACGTCACAAATTGGTGATTTGAAAAACAACATGATATGCTTGTTCTTGTTCCTGTTCTATACTGAAGAGAGACAGAGAGAGAGAGAGAGAGAGAGAGAGAGGGATAGTGAGAGAGAGCGAGAGCGACACACAAAGCGCCGACAAATTCTAAACAGCCAGCGGCTTGGGTGTCAAAGTTGGCACAACAATGGGCCAAAACAAAACAAAAAACAATTAAGAGCGCTGCAATCGACTATGCACGACTGCCCAATACCCGATCGCAAATTTAGCAATTATTCTAACAAAGTTTGAGCATATTTTTAGAGTGGAATATAAACTAAAAACAGACTTTAAAGGAAAACTTTCTGCTGTAAGATCAGTATGTTCTCTAGACTTTATGGAGAGATCCTATATATATAACCACTCTAGTATGAGCAGTAAATAAAAAATTTTAAAATTAAAAATAAAATTAATACAAAAGTCTACTCACTCAAAACCAATATTCCCACTTCTATTCTCACTGGGCGTGTATACAATATCAAAATGGAAACAACACAAAGCACAAACATTTTAACCACAACAGCAATTGAGCTGCGTATGCGAATTGAACTGACAAAATGGCAATCAGGTAGTTATTTCTGTTAACGCCCAGTGCGAGTATTTTTAGAAAAGACCACAAATTTTTTAATAGATCCATTTAAATGACAGATCTATTTTTATAGCCATCCACAAAGGAAACACTTCAAGATAAATACTACGAAATAAACGAATAAATAATAATAATAAAAATAAAAACAAAAAAAACACCTGTAAACCAATTGTGAGTTGTAATTAAATTCTGTTGCGATAGTTCGAATCGGCTTTAGGATTGAAAAAAAAGGCGAGGCTTGTGCATATTTAATGGGCTAAGTAATGATTTTTAAGGGGATTTCCGAATTAAGTGGAAATCGGTTTAATGTGCCCAATTATTGTATTTTGTGAGGATAAAGTTCTCTTTGAAATGGGTTAAGAATTTTGTGTATGTTGCTTTTATATTGCTTCTGAGAAGTGTCAATTTCTTATCTAGCTATAACTATAGCTATACCAATAGACAGTGATTTTTATCAATATATCATCTCATTTTCTTATAATAGATAAAATTGTTTAACGAAGTCTAACGTAACATATCTTAAAGTTAGACAATTTTGGTTAACTTATAATTTGTGGATGAAAAGAAAATAGCTAAAATATAGAATATAATAAATAAATAAAAAACTCTAATTAAAGAAATATCTAAAATCCATACATAGAAAGCAATTTTAGATATATATCTAAGTTCTATGCTTTCATTACATAGACATTTTCCCTTCATAAGACAAAGCATATTTAATTTGAATTAATAGTGCATTAGAGTTTTGTACATATTTCGATGCCAAGTTCAAGCCCTGAAAATATCATTAAAATCATTCAGCTGGAAGCAAAGTTATTTAAGAACTTATTCGCCATCATGGAGAGCTGTTGCTTCATAAAGTGCGTAGTAAGCGAGGCACGTGTGTATATACGTATTATATTATTAATGTAACCTAGAATAGCTTTCCACAGTGTGTATACACAAAGGATATATCAATATCAGACTAACAAGACAACAAGTTCTCTGTCGACAGAGCAGCTTCTGCCTATCATCCCAAATAGAATTTATGCGAATGTCTTTAAGTAAAATTTCTAAGAAAACCTCACCAAAATTACTTTTTAACTAAAAAAAAAGTTGTCAAAAACTAAGCTCTTAAAAAGCAAGAAAAATATATGTATATATATGACAAGCAAAAACTGTTTAAAGAACTTCAACTTTACTTTATTATATTTTGAATGCATATGACTTTATATTGCTGCTCACATATAACTGAGGAAGAGAATAAAATAAAGACGACTACGGCAATAATTCAAAACAATCACTTAGAGATAAGTCCACTTATGAAAGCACATGAAGACGATTCGTTTATATCAAAGGCAAATCATATTTGTAGAAGATTTTTATGGGCTGACGCTGAAATATTTATCTCAAAGTGTTTGCTTTAAATCTTCTGCAGTTAAATGCTTCAGTTCAGCTGATTAAAATCTTAAAGCAAAAATCTCACAAAAACAAAATGAAATCATAACTGACTCATGTCAAATACAAAAACACACACACATACACACACATGTATGTGTGTGAGCTTTAAGCAATAGAAAAACAATATCAAAATGTAAATATTGCAGAAGTGAGCGTAGGCCACAAATTCAGAGCATCACAAGAGCTGCCAAAGCAGAAAATTTCAATTTTAGTTGATTACATTTTTGTGCTACCTTTGGAATATTTTAGTGAAATATATATATATATGTATATATATTGCCTAAGAAATTAGCAACAATCACAATATTGAGCAATAATAATAGTCAAATATGCTGAGAAACAAGTTTGAACAATTTGTCTGAATCTTTTTGACGTAAAGCAACAAAAAAAAGCACACACAATCAAATAGCTAAAATTCATTAGAACAATTCCAAGACAAGAATGTGGTATATGTGAGCAAAAGTGTGTCTGCATGTGTGTGTGTGTGTGAATGTGTGTGTGAGTGTGTGTGTATATGCGTGTGCTAGCCTAATAATCAAATCAAGTTTGGCAGAACGACAAAAGCTTTAATAAAGCGACGATCAGATAACAACTTTTTAGCCCAAAGAACCCGCCAAAAGCCAAGAACTGCGAATAGACAACTGAGCCAACATTTATAGCTAGCTTGTGTTGCTATGTGTGAGTGTGTGTGTGTGTGAGTCTCTATGTATGTGTATTTTTTAAGCTATTTTTTAGCTTCTAATAATACTCTATAGTCATTGCAACGCTACTGAGAGCTCGCTTCGATTTGTTACAGATCTACTTTTAATAACCTCAGTAGACGAGTAATTGAAATAAAAATCGAGTTTACATAAACTGAAGCTTGGCTCTAAACTAGTTCAGCTATTTACTAATCAATATATTTCAAAGATCGATATACTTCGAAAATCGATAAAAATCGTTGTTGATTTTCTACAACAATAAACTGAGCATTAAGAATATATATGCAGCAAAAGTTTATACTTTTCTTTACTAACAAAAATTTCATTAATATGAATATACATATTTTTTTTATAAATTCTATTTCAATTTCTTAAAAATCGATATGTATCGATGTTCAGAATACGGTTAATTAGGCATAAGAATAAATCTGGCTATATATGATCTTGTATGCAAGTTCTTATATATTAGCTTATATGAACACAGATATAAAGATCTATATAGTATATCGATATTCAGAGTCTGTTAGAACTAGATAAATATGCCTTTCTTATGAACTTGATAGCTCTCCTTTAGCTTAATGATCTAACCTCTAGAACACGTTAACAAAATATTTACTATTTAAAATATTCAAGAACAAACCAAATCAACTTGGGATATCTGCTAGTCGATCAGCTCCTTTTTAATTTTATTTTTTATATATATTATATAATTTGTTGTTGCTGAAGTTAACAACAAATGAAATGAACAACGCCTAAGGCAAGCGCACGATCTATATAAATAAATTAAGCGCGACTTTACACAGGGCGCGCCCAGGCCGAGCACAAAGAAACCATTTTGCCAGCCTTGAGGCGACGCTCTGTGTGTGTGTGTGTGTGAGCATGTGAGACAAAAGGTTGCTCCCCCCCCAAAGTGCCACCCAGCTAAAGCAAAGTGAAGGGTAGCCAGTTGCAATTGCAGCAGCAGCAACAGCAGCGATAGCCTTGAGAGCTACTTAGCTGCCATGACCAAGTTGATGTTGAATTATGGCCAAGTGTTATTTAAATTAATTTATATTTTTCCATAAAGCTTGAACTAAATAAAACAAACTATGCAAATGCATGGCAGGCAGCACACGGTGCTCAGGTGTTCAAATCGACTAACTCACTAACTGGCTAGCTGACTGGCTGACTGGCTGACTGGCTGACTGACTGACAGAGTCGCGACAATTGTCTGTGTAATCTATTCTAATCGCATTATGGCTAGAGTGGAAGCCAACAAGACTCTAGAGCATAAGTGCACAAAATCCACATAGATACACGCTCAGATATGGCAACAGATACAGATACATATATAGCTACAGCTACAGCTACAGAACGTACTCGTTGATGTTTGTGTGCGTGGGCTAAGCTGTCACAGCGACAAGACTTATTTCTGCTTATTTTTACATCGCTCGTTAATTATTTTTTTTTTTTATTTGTTATATGATTTTTTTTTATTTAGTTGCGAATAGAGCGCAGTTCGTGACGGCGCAGTTTTGTGTTTATGTTCGTTTGCATTGCATTTAATTGTCGACATTTCATGCCACAATAAATTGCAAGGTGAAATATTTCTGACACCGCACTAAAACAGAACTAAGTTAACTGCTATGCCATAGACATAGATATCTATACATATATTTATATGTATTTGTATAGTTTCTATCTATAAATATGTTGCATTCTGTCTCTTCTCTGGCTGTCTATGCTAATTGCGAATGCAAATTATTGCAGAACTGTAGCAAACTGGCAAATATGTCAATTGTTCCGGGTTATTGCTAAAGGTTGCACACTCTTTTCAGTTGCATGTTTCCAATTAGAATGTGAGCTTGGAAATTTGAGCTTTTGCTAACTGGAATTGTCTAGCCATAGCTGCCTTTGCTTACAAGGCAACGCAGCCAGTCAGCTAGCTAGCGCTGATAAGGAATGTGAAACGGAATGGCGTTTGAAAGCAGAGTCTCAATAGATTCTCCGATTAGCTGTTACTTGGCATATTTATGAAAGGTCTTTACACTCTCAAGAATATTTTTAGCTAAAGATCTGATGAGAGACAATCATTATGTATATTAAACCACATATGACTCTGACTCTGACAATGACTATTGATTGATCAATTTTAGTTTATGAGCTAGATGCTATCGAGCTATTAACCCTAAATTCATCAATATGAATATTCAAGCTGAATTTTATCGAAAAAACATATCTAAGACAAAAATTTATTTCCTTATTTTTTACAAATTTTAATTTGTTTGAAATTTAGTGCAAATCAAATTGATTTGACTAGCAATAAACCCAAACTTATATTAGAATCATGTGACAAGCATGTGTTCAACTACTTATAGTAATATTAATTAAGCATGCTCAAATTGACACTAAAATTAATTTTTATCACTTGAAATAACTTTGACTAAAATGTAGTCGAATTCTAAGAAAATTAATTTAGTTTAGCTATTTATTAAAAATTTCTATAATTAATGTTTGCTTAACAGAAGCGAAACGAATTTGATTTTTATTTATTGAAGTTTTCTAATCAAAAATTAAGTTTAAAAGACAAATTCATTTGACAAATCTGAAAATTATGCTCTTAACTCTAGCTGAGTAAAGCCTTTGGTTATATTAGATCTAACACATATAGATTAACTGAACATAATAATGGAATAGAATTGTCAACAACTAAACAAAGTTACAATTTTCTAAAAGCCTTTGACTTGCTGCAACTAAAACTGAACTGTGAATTGAATAACTATTCTAAACTGACAGGCAAAAAGAAGTTTTCTTTCAACTAAGTAAAACTGAGTTGAAAAAATATTTGTTATTGTGAGCGACGACTAGAATAAGTATATAGAAAAGGAAATAATTTGATAAGTCTAAGAAATAAAATATGAAACAAATTTTGGTTATTGCACCTCAAAGACTATGAAAACTTTAAAGGAGCTAATAAGGAAAAGTGTTTTCATTTCTTGAAAAGAATTGAGTATTATTAAAGTGTGAGTCTTTTCAAGAATTGAATTCTAAATTCAAATGCATGCATAGCATGTAAAACAACTTCGCAAAGGCAAGCCTGACTCATACTTAATTCTCAGACATATTAAGCTTATAGTGTAGTTAAATGATTCATCAATTCTGTAATGATATAGCCATAACATAACATAAGTTACAGCTTGATTAAACTGTTAATCAGCTTTATTAGGAAAATGTAGTAAATTGAAGCAGGCCTTAAACATTCAGAAAGCTATTTAGACAGCTCACATAGCACTGCGCGCCCAACCAGAGAGCATTGTAACCACACGCACTTATACACACACACACCTACACACTCACACACACGCACACACACCTATACACACCCACAAGCTGGCATACTCATAGTTAAAGTGCCCAGCCCAATGTCTAGGCACTGAACTCTGTCAGACTCTTGGCCCGCTGTCTTGGCCTGTTGATGGCTGATGGGCTGATGGCCGGTGTCTTCTGTTTCTACTGCTGCTGCTGCTGCTGCTGCTCATTATGCAATGCACGCATTCACAATTATTCTGTGGAAAAGACATTGCGCCAGCTCAGCCAATTCAGTTGACTCAGGCAACTCATTTCAATTTGCATAAGAGCCAGGCGACATTTACGCGATTTGCGAATGCTTGCAACGCAAATCGAGCGGCAGCCACAATCAATGCACTCACAGAAAAAAATAAAAAACTACTTAAAGCTCGACTAAAAATATATTATTTGATAGCTTTGTTCTTGCTTCATTTTAATTGAAATTTAAAATATTTTTGAGCTCAATTTGAGTATAAATCAAATCTTGCAATCTAATGTAAGAGAAAAAATTCTAAATTAATATTTGTAAATATATTTAGTCTACAGAAACATATATTAATATATGAATAATATATTAATTAAAGATGATTATAATAAATGAAGTATAAGAGAAACATTTAAAAATAATAAAAAAATATTATAAACAAAAAGAAAATACAAATTAAAATGTAACTTAAATTTAATAAACACCCAGACAAAAATATTAACTTTATGTACACATAGCAAGTCAATACATCCACACAAATATTTCGCTCAGTGTATGGCCAGCAATTTCGCATGGTGGTTAGCAATTGCAATAGTCTTGTCGCTGGCAGCCACACCCCAAAATATGCCAAATGCCAAGCCAAAAGCTGATTACGTTGTGTAATGAGTTTGATTGATTTTCAAGTATTATTAGAAGCAGAAGAAAGAAACACCGCAACAGAAACGGCCAAAAGGGACAGGTCTTAGCAGTCCACTAAAAGCTGTCGAGGAGCTCTAGAAAATATGGCTCGATGCGATTCTGCAGATGTGAAAAGTTTTACAAGTGCGCGGCAAATATTTATGTCATGTCAGCTTTTCTTGCTTTTCCATTTCCTTTTTTTTTTTTTTTTTTGCGTTCACTGCGAAAGCGCTTGCATTTTTAATTGTTGCAGTATTTATTTTATTATGTCCATAAATATAATGAGGCATGTGGACGCCGAGTGTCGCGGCGCAACGAAAATGCGCAGCTTCTGTGTCAGTAAAACGCGCGAGAGACCAGCAGCAACAACAAGTTGGCCAAGCAGCAGCAACAGACACATTTCCATCAAATCAATCAAAAATGGTAAATACAAGTTTTTTTTTCCTATATATATATATATATATGTATATAGCTTATATAGAGCTTAAGTAGGTCCAACAAAACTAACTGCTGCGTCTCTTGATGTGCGTATGTCTGTCAAATGCTGCTGCTGCTGCTGTTGCATTGGAATGCACTTTCCGAGTGAAATGCCAGCTTGACATTGTTGCAGCTAGTTGGTGTTGCTGCTGCTGTTTTTGCTGTTGCTGCTGCTGCTGCTGCTGCTGCTACTGCCATGCCATAGTTGACAATCATTTAGAATCACTTCTTGCAAAATGAAAGCATCTTTTGAAAGTTGCTGCCAGCGTTTGATGCCTGCTGCTAGCTGCTGCGAGCTGCTGTTGTTGTAATTAAAACGAAATGCCATAAGACAAATGGAAAATGTAACTGGCAAGTGTAGCAGCAACAACAACAGCAACAACAACAACAACAACTATATGATAGACAATGCAAGGCAGTACAGACTCTCACCTAGTGACACTCATTTGTGTCTGCTGTCAGAGCCACAAGCACAGCGACATAACTTAGTATACCAAATGTGTGTGTGTGTGTGTGTGTGCGTGTATGTGTTTATGTATGTGTCTGCTACTTTTGCTAATTAAAAGTCAGATGATGGTTGAAATTTTGAGCCCCTCACACGGCAACAGGCAAATGCCTAACGCTAATAACAACTGCCAAAAATATTATCAGCCTATATGCTTTGGGGCAATTGCGCAAATTATTTTAACATACAAACAAATACACATAGCTACACTCAGGCAGACACACACTTGTCTATTTTCAGTGTTGATAAGCGCTAGGTGCATAGGTTATCACTGAAAGCAGCTCGCCCACTAGCCAGAGCACACGCTATAGCATCATTGAGATACTCTTGTATCTGAGAGCACTCAGAGATGCTTTTGTATATGCAGCTCGATACTTTTGTATCTGTAAAAAATGAGCTAATGGATACCATTCACTAGATACTTTTGTATCTAAAGCTAGAGCTTAATAGACTTAGAGCTTAATAGACTTAATCTAATATATACTTTTGTATCTAAGAGCGAATGTACTTAGAGATACTTTTGTATATAAAGCTCGAGCTTTTTAAAGACCATCTAATAGATACTTTTGTATCCGAGCTATTAGATACCATTCAATAGATACTTTTGTATCTAAAGCTAGAGCATAATAGAAATATTATAATAGATACTTTTGTATCTGAAAGAGCAACTTTTAGATACTTTTGTCTATGTAGCTTTACAGAGTTCATCTAATAGATACTTTCGTATCTGCAGCAAGCGCTCCAATAGATACTTTTGTATCTGTACCTAAAGATCTCTATGTTAGATAGTATTGTATCTACAGCGTGAGATCCATATCAACTATTTCTTTGTATCTCTAGATAGAGTTTGCTGTGAGATATTATTGTATATGTAGCTAAATCCTTATAAAGACTCTTCGATTTAGCCAGAGACGATCTCTCTATATAGAGTACTTTTGGCTCTTAACCATTTTATATAAACAGCATCTTAAGCTACTCACCTCGCTGGGATTTGTCTGGTATAACATTTTCTCATACTCCATATTTGCAGCTTTTGTTTTATTTGTTATTTGTGTAATGTCAATTAGAACTGTGAGAAAATACAACTTGTTGATTTAAATCTCTTTTGTTTTTGCTATTTATTTTCTTGTTTTTCTTTCTTTTTTCTCTGTTTTGTATCTTTGCGAAAGTCTTGCACTGTCTCGCTCTAGCACGCCACGACTAAACGCTCTCTGTCTCTATTTCTTTCACTGTTTTGATTTTTTTTATTTTCAAATTTTGTTGAAATAGTTTTGTTTTATTTCTTTGAGCCTGGCCTGCTGCATATTTAATTTTTTTTTCTTTTTGTTTTTAATTACTTATTTATTTAATTTATTTTATTTGTTTATTTTTTATGATTTTTTCGCTTTGCTTTTGCCTTGAGTTTGAGGCGAGTTTATTGTGTTTCACAGCATTTTATTGTTAAAATTTCCACTTGCAAACTTGTTGCTCTCTTTCACGCACGCACACACATGCTTTCGCGGGATCGCTCTCGCTCACTCTTTCGCTCTCTGTCTTTCACTCAGACTCTGCACTTGCTTTCTCTCTCTTTTTTTATGCTGTTGTCCGCTGCGAACCGTTCACAATGTCTTCACGCTCATTTCTGTACGCTAGCTTTGCGGCGATCGTGCTGCTTACCTCATGCGCCGCAGCTTTTGAGCCGCTAACCGGTTTCCAAAGCTTTCGTGCTATGCGCGAGCTTTGCCTTTGTTGCCAGCCACGCGCAAAAAGCTTTTCATGGCAAATCGATCAGCAAATCTCTTACGCTTGCAATTGATTCGAAATAATCAACAAGCTACAACAACATCATCAACAATGACAAAGCTTTATGCCTGCACACGCCCAATACACTGAGCGTAAATGTATGTACGAATTGATAGGCGAAGCTGTGGGCGATTTGGTGTTAATTGAGTTTAGTTTTCCTATATTTGAAGTTGTTTTTCGAAAACTATTAATTTCATCGAACAATTTTAAATTTAATTTGTGGTTTGATTTTATTTTTTAATTAAATATTTATAATTTAATAAAGCCAAAAAAAAAGCTTTATAAAACCTTTTTATGTGCAATTTCTTATTACTTTTTCAATATTTTTCATGTTTAAGAATTATTTATTTCTGTATGAAGTTTAGATCTCATGACAAATTTAAATAAAAATATTATTTGAGCAAATTAAAATTTTTTAAACTAGATAAGAAAACTCTAATGACTTATTAAAAATAATTAAAAGAAATTATTTAAATATTTTTTTTAAATATTATTATATTTTATTTATATTTTTTGTATTATTTCTTATCAAGAGTTTATAAATTGTACATTCTAAATATTTTATAATATTAAAGTACATTAATTTATTGAAAGTTTAGTTTCAACTGTAATTTGATTGAATTAAATACTTACATATTTTATTTATTTGTGATGTCAAAACTAAATAGAGACCAATCAAGAGAGATACTATGCTTGATACACATATTCAAGCATCTATTGAAGCTGTCAATATTATGTCATTTGTTACCTATTCTGTATGCTTTGTCATTTTACTCAGTAAAGCTTTTCCAACAACTTGCATTCTTTTCAATTTTACTTAGCTCCAATTCTATTCCATTAGACAGCTTTCATTACAAGTTATTCACAAGTTACGGATGCTCACTCCCTCTGATTGTTTATGCATATATTGAAATAGACAACTGTGGCTTGGTTTCGCTGAGTGTATAAGCATGTGAGATGCCAGTCATGCGGGCGTATTCGCCTCGCTTTCAGTTTGCGGCGACTCGCCGCGGGGTGCAGCCTGGCCGCAAGACTCTGTCAACGACTCAGTTGAAACTCCTGTGTGTATGTGTCATTGTGTTTGTGTGATTATGTATATATATATATATATGTGTGTGTGTGCGTGTGTATGCTCATGCTTGTTGTTGTTATTTTGTGGAACATTATCGTTTCCGCTTCCGCTGCATAAGACTCAATGCACAACGGCAGCTCGCTTTGGCGGAAACAGCAAAACACAATTTCGAAAATCTCTTGACATTTATATTTCATTGCACAATGACAATTCTGCAAAATTTTGACAAGTCATAAAAAGCACATGACAACGATGCAGCGTTGACAGCAACAATTGCAGTCACAGCTCTAGCTGCAGCTTCAGCTACAACTTTTGCTGCTGCTGCTGCTACTCCTGCTGCAGCTCCAAGTTCAGCTGCAACTCTCTCGGCAGGACATCGACATCGAAATGGAATTACGCGCTGCCCAAATTGTCGAACTCATTAAATTTTAAAACTCTTTTTTTTTTTCTTCGTTTCTCTTCTCAGCTTCAATTTTGCCAGCTAAATACTTGCGAAGCTTTCGCAATATTTGCCACAGCAGCAGCAGCAGCACGAACAGCAAACATAGCACATCCAGGGAATGGTAGCTGAAGAAACTGAATTGTTGCATTCAATTTCAACAATAGTTCAGTAAATCATGAAAAGAAAATACATTAATAATTCATAATTTTATATAAGCTATTCATATATCATAACTTATCAATGTTAAGAAAAAATAATAATAAAAAAAAAAGTTACTCAATTATTAACTTAGTCAGAAGCTGGAGCTCTTAAACTATAGAAGAAACATTTACAGTCGATAGCTCTTACCTCATATGCCTGCCCGGATGCTGTAGATGCTTGGCGCCCTTGTGCCGCATCACATACTCCGTCCAGTAGACGGCCTGCCGCAGGGGCGTGGCCAGCTGGTCGTGGATCAAAGCGCGCCGTTGTCTAAAATGTAAGTGGAGGCTGTTTGAACAAGGAAATGCGCTTGGATTAAAGTGGCAGCTGTAATACCTGACGGCGCGCCGATAGCCATCATTATGCAGTACATCGTAGATGGCACAATAGAGCGCCTCCTCGTCCAGGTGGGCGAGCTGCAGCTGCCTGGCATAGCCATCGCGCTGGGCCTGAGCAGCATTGGCGTCGTGGTCGCAGAAAACGGGCAGCACAAGCAGCGGCACACCGTGAAAGACGGCCTCGTGCTGGCTGAGCAGGCCGCCGTGTGTAATGAATAGACGGAGTCGGCGATGGCCCAGAATGTCCTGCTGGGGCAGCCAGGGGCGGACGAGGACGTTGGCCGGCAGCTGGGGCAGCTGCTCGGTGGCATTGCCCGCCCACGTCCACAGCACGTGCTGCTGCGGCAGACGCGCAAAGACCGCGACAAACAGTTCGCACAGCTTCGCCGGCAGCCGTGCCGAACGGACCGAGGAGCCCATCGAGAGGTAAATAACGCCGTCGGGTGCTGCCTCCATAAACTCGGACAGCTCCACATCCAGCTGGCTAAGATTGACAGCGGCGCGGCGGCAGTGCAGGCAAGCCACCTCCGCCACATTGGGCAAATGGGCGCTCGGATAGCGCACACTCGGGTGTGAATTCTGCAAAATGAACGAAACCTCACGGCCCATCACATAGGGATGCGGCACATCCTCGCCGAGATGATGGCGCAGCAGGCGATGCACACGCTGCATGCAGAGCTGAAAAGCAGAAATGGCTTAGTCCAAACCACACACACAGACAGATAGAGAGCGAGTGAGTGAGAGAGAGAGAGTGAGTGAGTGAGAGCTGGACAGACGCTGGCCACTAAGCATCATTTAATCAGGCTGATGCATGATAAATCAGGAGCCAATCATGGTCAGGTGAGCCCGAGCAACGCTCGTTGCCACTTGACGTGCTAACTACACAGAGAGAAAACAATTGTTGGCTGACAAATTAATCAAATTAATTTATACCTAAATCAAATAATTGATAACAAATATTTGTGTAATTAGTTTTTATTCAAAATGTTGAAATACCAAATAAAATATTTTTTAAATTGTAAAAAATGAATTTATTTAATATATTTATTTTTAAAAATTGCATTTTAAAAATAATTATGCAAAATCATTCATATTAAAAATTTGTTTAGCAATGCAAACTATTAAACAAATATATAAAATAAAAATGAAATAATTGATTTGAATCAATAAACGAATTTTTTATTTATTATTATTTATATTTAATTGTATTTAGCTTTACTTGATCTACAAAATGATTTACAAATTAAAAAATTACATTTTAAATAAAAATCATAGATTTATATTGACAGCTGGATTTGAACCTGGGTCATTGTGAACCAGACTCTTCCGCTCTACGGCTAAGCTAAGAGAGCTTTGAGAAGGAAGAAAGCTCAATTGATATTTACAAAAGAATGGAGCGAGAATAATAATAAGGATGAAGAAATAAAATTTAGAAAGCAATCTCAAATCAATAAATAATAATAAAATATAAATATAAATAAAAATAGTTCATAATATGTTATCAATTTTTAAATAAATTTAAATTTAAATTGAAATTTATGAAATAACAAATTTTCTAGCTGTGTACGCAGGCAGCATACAAAATTGGTCTTAAATCAAGGCAAGGATTAATGCGTTTGCTAGACGGCGTGCATGCCACTGGGGCATAGTTGAAAAGACAAGCAAAAGCATGAAAGATAGAGAGACAGCCAAAGGGAAAGGCAGATGGAGAGAGGAAGAGAGAGAGGGAGACGGAGTGTAGTAGGCCAATAGGCTGTCAGTAAACATGAAAAGACTGAACGGATACTCACCCAGTGCAGCAAATCGGCAATAACATGAGTTAAACAATTTGCCACACGCTGCAAGTAGTCCATCGGCAGTGTCCAAGTGCCAAAGACGTGAGGCGTGACAGCATACGCAACCGGATTGCCGGCCAACGAGACGCTTCCGGTGTAGAAGGCGACCGTATTGATGTAGATGAATGCCGTTACATTTAAACGATGCACAATGCCCAGCGCGCACTCCGGATATGCCCCATCCACAATCGCCAACTGGTACTGGGTGTGGCCGGGCAGCGTTCCATTCACCAGCAGACGTTGTGTGGCAGGATCGTTGAGCAAACTGTTGCACGCCTGTCGACCATTGAGTAATAAACGTCAGCCGCAAGCTTATCATACCCTGTATGGCAAGTATTGCAGTGGGTAGCGTGAGTGAGTGGAAGTGTATGTCTGCTAGAGAGAGAGGCTAAGCAAGTGGAATCGAATGGGAGCAGAGATGGAGATCTACATCAAAATTATCAAAATTATCTCTGCAGTGGAAGATGTAGTTGAACAATTTCATATCATTCCTTCCATCTATCTGTTATTCGAACTAGACTGTTAAATTGACCAAATTCTCTGATATATATTAAATAAGTTTTTAAGAGCTCTATACCTCCTCTTCCAGGTCCGTCCTCTCTCATATGAGAACAATACTTGTATGTAATCTTATCACCTTTCTCTCTCTCTCTTGAAACTCAGCTTTTCTAAAGCATAACTCAAAGACTATATAAAGTTGCGCTATAAGATTATGTATGCTGCTATGGTATATGCAAATAAAAATTATATTTTCGGATACCTTCTCTCAGAACAAAAAAAAAAAATCGCATGAGATGCAGCTGACATATGAGAAGACTTGAATAATAACTAATAAGAAGGAAAATGAATTGAGGCCACAGCTTCAAGTTGATAGTATCTGGCAGTCGAACATGCCCCACTCACTCGCTTATCCTTTAACTATAGCTGTGTCTCTCTGTCTGAGTTTCTGTGTGTGTGTGTGTGTGTGCGTGTCTTTTGCTGCAAGTCCACTTTGATGTGGCGCCACGGCAGTTACCTCAATTGGATAACGCATCGCATCGGCCATTGAGAGTGGGGCGTGGCCCGTATAGCGTGCGCCCACCAAATCCCAGTCCGTATAGTTTCGTATGTATTGAACGAGTCGCTGCGGCGTCACCTCCACCAGTCCATCCACATGGAAATCCGCTTGAAAGCCATTCACAAACGTAATCCGATGGCCACTGCAGGGATTAGCAATACTACACTATGCTACTGCTGCTACACAACTCAGCACAACAGATGCGAATCGAATGGAACAGAGAACATCGGCTCCAATCATTGCCCCAACGGCAGTGTAAGGAGAGACTCACCGCTTGATAAGCGCTCGTCCCAATGCCCAGAAGGGTATTTTGTGCGATTTCGTGCCGCCCATGGTAATCATCAGAATGTTTGAGCCGCTGCCGGCGGCATTGCAAAGCGTCAATACGGCCAACAGCCAACACCACAGCCAGGACATGCGGCAGGACACTTGCCAGGACATGTTCAATGCTCAATGCGCACGCAACAACTGCCCAATGCCCAATGCCCAATGCCCAATGAGCCGATGCCTAGCGTTATTTTTCAAATAAATAAAAATGTTAATTTTAAATTTACATTCCCAGCCCCTTGCACTGTCCCCCCCCCCCCCCCATCAACCTTGGTCGCATGTTGCCTGAATGAAAATTACAGTTATTCGCCGTACGTGTTTAATTATTTTTAAATCACACGCAAAGCGGATGGCATGGCCCGGCCATACCAGAACTGAGCCCAGGGATTATTTTGGTAGCCCAGTCACGTCCCAATTGCCAGCTATTTTAACGGACTCTATCCTCACCCCAGTGCATCCAAGAAACTGCCCACTTAAAGTGCTATTTCCGTGGCGGCCCGCTTAATTAAACATACCCCATTCCGACCCAACTCCACATTGATTTAATCAAAAATTATAAATAATCACTGGAAAAACTATAAATAGTTCCAGCAAGTCTGCACTACACTAATCTCAGTTATGAAATAATTATCATAATAAAGTTTAAAGTGGGAAACAAAACATAAAGTCTATAATTACAAAATATAAAAAAAATGATTGCTATAAATGTTTCTGAAGTTGAGTTAATAAGAAAGGCGGTCAGAAATGTCTAGAATGAGTAGGCTGAGTATAGAGAAGGAGTTCATCAAAACAGGGCAGAGGGAGAGGGATGGAGTGAGAGAGATAGACAGACACCGGAGTAAGAAAGCAAAAGACAAAGAAAAATTGAGCTAGAAGAGTGAGCGAAAGTGCAAGAAAGTGTGAGAGAAATATTGGGAAAGATAACATATTATATTATAATGAGAAAGAGAGGGATAGAGAATGAGAGAGGGAAACAGAAGAATGACTTGAAAGTGAGAGAGAGAGAGAGAGAGAGGCACAGTTAAAAAGAACAAGAGAGCGAGAGAATTATAGTATGAGAAAGGATGATAATTAGATAGTGATAGAGAGAGGAGAGAGTAAACGAGCATTAAAGCAAAATACAATGAAAGACTGCGTAAATGAATGAGATGGGTCAAAGAGTGCGAAAAGAAGGAAGTGAGAGAGCTATAAGAAGAGAAAGCAAAAATTACATAATTAGACGGATAGTAGTAATATAATATTACGGAGAGAGATAGAAATACAGAGAAAGAGAATGAGACAGAGAGAGAGAGAGAGAGAGAGAGAGAGAGAGAGAGAGAGAGAGAGAGAGAGAGATAGAGTATGAGAGAGAAAGCGAGAGGGACATACAAATAGAGGAACAGAATGAGAACTGAAACAAAAGATCTAATACGAAGTGTGGCAGATTTTTTTCTGTAAAATGAATTGGAAAATTCCAAATTAATGGGAAGATTTAGAGGACTGCCAAATACAGCAGAGTGTGAGAGAAAGAGAATAGAAATGTTTCAGCAAAAACAGATAGAGTAAAGGTAAAGCAAATAGAGAACAAACAAGTATAATATGATAATAAGGAGAGAATGATTCATAATATGCAATCTAGCATAGGGCAATAGTGAAAAAAACAAAAGGTAAACGAGGTGTGAGAAAACAAGTGTTTACATTTAATACGAGAGAAAATGAGAGAATGGAATAAAAGGAAATTCGAAATATAATATCAAAAGAAAAGAAGCAAAGATAAAGATAAAGGGTAAGAGAAATATGAATTAAAAAGAGATGAAGAGTAACTAGAGCAACAGCTGAAAAAAATCATAGAAATAAATAAATGTAAACACAGAGAAAAAAGCATAAGAAAGACTTAGCCTTAAGCTCCAAAATACTTTTAGCAAAATTAAATTTATTTCGGTTATTAAATGCTCAACTAAAAATATTCGTATGTAGCAATGGAAAAACTTTCAGTTTTCATTAAACTTGAACTGCGTTGTGTTGCTTAAGACCTTTAAAGCTGAGGAGGCAGAATCAAAAGTTTTTAGTTATAATAAAGGTTCTACACACACACACACAGAAAGAGAGAGAGAGAGAGAGAGAATATTACTCAATGAATAATAAATAAAGCAAATAATAATTTTTAGAAGTCTTCTACGCATTCATTTATGCTGTTTGCATAGTCAAACGTAAACAGAGTAAACCTCTTGCCACAAGCACACGTAACCAGAGCAGTCGATACTCAAAAAGGTCGCAGGACACACGCACACACGCACACACACACACGCACACACACACACACACACAGTTACATATACATTGTTGATTTATTAGAGCACAAGGCAAACGAACGTGCGTGGGCGTCGACTGCAATTGACTTTATGCAAATTATGAATTCCGATACCGAATGTCCACTCAACTGGCATACTGTTGTGCTCTGAGGTTGGTTCTGATTAACCCATTGCAATACTTTTGTAATTTGCCATTTTGTGTATTCGGGGCAGTTGGCAAACGAGCAACTCTTTGAAAAGTTTCAGCTTAGTTGCTGCTTCTGCTGTTGGCATTTATTAATTAAAATGTGCGCAAAAAGGTCAACGGCAAAAATGATTGTATTTATTTATTTGCTTTATTTATCGTTCACAGTATGTAAATTGACACGCCCACTTTTGGCAGCAATTGCAAATGAAGTTGAAACTTGAGAAAATCTTTTAGTTCAATTAAATTGTAGCCTCTGCAGTTGCAGACCGAGCTCGCTCTACTCGCAATATATTCCAAATATCCAATTGATATCCATATCTAAATAATTAAATTTAATTGAAAACAATTTGAATCATTATTGAATGGTATTTGAATCGAAAGCAAGGCAAAGCAAATACATCGAACTGTTTGCAAAGGTCGAATGCTAAGTACCGCAGACCAAGAAGCTGAAGAATGGAAAAGGTCAGTCTATACCCTGTATTAATATGCGTTGCATGAGGGTATATTGTTTATGATCTGTGATAGGTAATAACAAAACATTTTAATCATAATCAATGCAATAATACAGTAGATATGATCAATAGTGAAGGCTAGTTAGAGAAGTTATGTAAAGGCTAAAGACTTTCAATTTTATTGACTTTGAAGAGAGGCATTATATACCACATATATATATTTCATATACATATACATTTTTGCTTTCATTTACTATTGATTTAAGGAAATCTCATATCAAATTTTCTAAATATATTTTAGTTTCTTTTTTTTTTAACTTCTATGAAGTGATAAAATTTGAGTTTTAAATTTTTTAAAGTATAGACAATAATAAAATGAAGACAATGATAGAGTACTGATATTTCGGTTACAGATTTTTTCTTGTAAGCGCAAATCTAAAATAAAGAAATACTAAATCAATTTTATGAAATAAAATATTTATTAATTTTAAAATTAAAATAAACCCAAGACAGTCATGAAATGTACTTTTAGAATAAAAAAAAAAAAAGTTATATACAAATCTAAAATATTTTCTTTATCTTTTTTTTAACAATTATTTAACGAATATTTTACAGTAGTTAATAATAATATTATTATTTTTTATGATATATCTTGAGTAGAATATTGTTAGGAAAACATCACAAGGCGTATAATATTAGATGACCATAAAGTGAATGTTTTAAGATGAATATCATATGCCGAATATCATGAGGTGTATATCACAAGGCAAATTATATTAGATATATATGTAACAGCAAGATTCACTCAGCAAAGCTCTTACAATTACAATTCTGATTCAGAATTTTCCAATATGAATTGCTATTCAGCTTTAAGACTGCATCTGAAATGTTGTAAACTTTAAAGAGCACACATATTTTTGGCCTGCCTTCAGTCTAACTCCACACAATCAGCAACCGAAACACCCACATATCTCTAAGCCTTTATCAGTGTTTAATCAAAAGTATTTTCAGCTCTTAGATATTTTTCATTGGTATTCAACACACAAACAGAATATTTGCATGTAGAAAATCAATTATGGTTAGCTGCTTGTAAACAAATTAAGGTGGAAGCTTACAAAGTACAAAAATAAAGCCAATTAAATTGGAATCGGAACAAAAAACAAGTTGAGCGTATGGCGCAACGATAACGAGTGCAGTTCGAGGAATTTTAGGATTAAGCGAAGGTGCAATGACATAAAGAGCTTGAAGCTGGGAGCTGGATGGGAAAATGTGAGCGTTGAGCTGCGATGACGTCAATGATGGCAAGCACTTGACATAAAACGTAATAATGTAGAGCTCATTTGTCCCAAGGCTCAAGTGCAAGCCATTGAAAAAGGCTTACAGCAAAAGATATATAAAAGTATATACAGATGTATGTGCTGCTGCTGCTGCTGCTTCTGCTGCAGGTGGATGACTCTTGGAATAGATGGTTATTGCCAGCGATAAACATGATGAGCATTTTGTATATACATAATGTTGCCAAGAATCAATTGAATTATGGCACACAACGAGCTAGACTGAAGAGCCAACAGAGTTGTTAGAGCAGCAGGAGCAGCAGGAGAAGCAGCAGCAGCAGGAGCAGGCTCTGCTTCAAGGTAGTTGTTACCAAGACAATTGAGCAGCAAATTGTGTAGCTCGACAAATGCCCAAAACGGAATGGCAAATATGGCTGACTGCATCGACGACTTGCAAAAGTTGGTCCCAAAAAACAAAAAAAACAAAAAAAGTAACTCCATGCCAATGCAAGTGAGAAAAGCTTATTGAAGGATTTCTTTAAATGCTCTAACTCGGGGTATTCTAATATCTTGAGTGGACTAGAGAAGCCAAAGTTAGTTTAAGCTATTATGTTTTTACCTTTTAGCTTCAAGAAAACTTGAGAGCTTTGCATATACTATTTGAGATGCTTTTCAATTTCAAGGTAATATACAATTTTCTTATATGATTTGTATGATATGGAAAGTTCACAGCTTTTCAAGGCATCTAAAAAAAAGATGATTTGATATAATACATATTTCAAAATAATTTATCCATATAATATTTAATATGTCAAAGCTAAACTCTGTATGTAAGCTCTTTATCTTAGCCTTATTATTTTTATAATCTCTAAAGTAAGCTAACTAAACCTGACTGCTGCAAAATACATACCCAATAGAGTATTTAAATATCTGCTAGCCCTGGTAAACTGCTCTTTTTTTTGTGTGCCATTCCTCTGTCAAGTTCGACTTCAGCTAGTTCTGGCATTGCCTTTATCTATGCATAACGTACTCGCCCC
Organism: Drosophila koepferae; assembly: GCA_030914345.1. Lineage (NCBI taxonomy): Eukaryota > Metazoa > Arthropoda > Insecta > Diptera > Drosophilidae > Drosophila > Drosophila koepferae. The sequence goes on from JAUESR010000208.1 coordinate 4,349,937, forward strand.
TCTGCACTCTCCGCCCACTGTGCCGCTCTTCATTCTCTAACGCCGTCCACTCTGTCCGTCCGTCTACCCTATTTGAATTGTGACTCGGCAATGCGCTTCATTGGCTTGGCCCGAAATGGAAAGAGATGAAGAAGAAGGAGAAGAAGAAGAAGAAGCAAAACCTATGCACAATGCAAGCATTTTAAATCCTTTGTGCCGTTACTCAATTGTCCTTGTGCAATATTTGTTTGATGGCAGCTATCATCAAATGGCCCGATGCGATTATGAAAATAGGTTCATGCCTGATTGCAGCTCAAGGCGCTGGAGTCAAGGCCTGATTAACGACGGCAGCAGGAGTAACAGGAGCAGGATGCGCATATCCTTTAGCTAAAGTCAATTAAAGCAGCGCCCGCTGGCAAATAAAATGAAATCTAAATAAATAGCCAAACGCAACTAATACAAAAGAGAGCGTGTGGCACGCACCAAGGGGAATTGCAACAGCAATGGCAATAGCTACATTCACAGCAGCAGCAGCAGCAGCAGGAGGAGCGGCGGCAGGAGCAGGAGCAGCACTTCATGTCATTGCACGCGTTATCCTTCAAGCCAAGCAGCAAGGAGTCAGCTAAGAAGCTGCTGAGAAGCTGGCAACAGCTGAGAAGCTGGCAACAGCAGCTGCAAGCGTATAAGAAAATTAAATAAAACAAGTTAGTGTTGCAGCAGCGTGTGTGACTGACTTAGAGATACCCTATAAGTAAAATAATTTATAGAACAATGTATATATATTTTTATTTAATTATTTCTTTCTTTTTAATATAACAATTTATTGTTTATATGCTACATTAGAAAATTTAAGAGAAAAGAAAAAAATACTTTTGGAAATGTTATTTAAAAAAATAATATATAAATAAATAACTAAAAATAATATTAAATATAATTTTTAAAAATTGCTTCATTGCTATATTTCTCCTTGAATTTTATTTATTATTTTTTATTAATATTAAATTTATTAATAAATTTCAGAAAAAAGAAAACAAACATTTTTTTGTTGTGAAGTCTAATAAAAATATAAATAAAATAAAATAATAAAAATAATAATAATAAAAAATATAATAAAAATAATAAATAATACAAATAATATTTCCTCTCTCCAGCGACTAAGCTACCCCACTTTGTCACACTTTTTCTTGTTAGTGAGTATCAATATTATACCAGTCTTGTCAGCATTTGTGTAGGTGTCTGTGTGTGTGTGTGTGTCTGTGTGTGTGTGTGTGTGTGTGTGTGTGTGTGTGTGTGTGTGTGTGTCAATGTGTATTTGTGTGAGCTGCGCCAGCGAAGGTCCTTGCAAAGGCAAAGGGCCATTGCACTGCGCATTGAACTATGGCTAAGTAGTAGTTGCTCCACTCAAGGCGCTTGCCCGCAATGGCAAATGACAAATGCGCCGACGTTGTTGCCACTTATAATTAGAATATGCAAATGTTGTCTGTAGAGCCACCGAGCCACAGAGCCACAGAGCCACAGAGCCACAGCCACAGCCACAACCAAAGCCAGTCACATTTTTATAATGCTCAGCATATACACCCTATATAGTGTATATATATGCACATTTATATTTATGCAGACGCGACTCCATTTCGTCTTATTTTATTGCCACAGCTCGCATAATTTGCATGTAAACGCGCCATTTTTCTCTGCAACTGCAACAACTGCCACAGCAACTGTTGCTGTTGCTGCCGCATTTTAATTATTTTACTTTTTTTTTTTTTTTTTTATTTTGTTTTTTGCCTTCGCGCAGTGTTTATGCAAATGCTTTCACATCAATTTTCAAGTCTCATTACCAGAGCCAAGATTGTAATTGAGTTTGCCAAACTATTTTGACGCTCAATTGATTGTGCATACGCGCAGCGTTGCCTTGCCACAAATAATGTGAGATACCCAGTGAAATTGAGAACAGTGGGTCGAATAGGACAGACATACACATATATAGACTCTATATTATATTATATTACATTATATATTGTAGGGAAACATAGCGATAGAGAGATGAAGAGAAAATGATTGAGAGAACAGAAAGAGAGAAATAAAATGGAAAATAGAACAAATTTAGTTAAATATAGAGAGAGAGGAGGAAAAGGGAGATATTTGAGAGAGAGATAGAGAGAGAGAGAGGGATTAAGAGTTAGACGATAAACAGACAATGAAAGTAGGAGAGAAATAAAGAAAAAAAAGAGGGAATAAGAATACAGGTAGACAAATCATTAGAGAGAAAGACATAGGTAATGAAAGAGAGAAAGTGAGAGAGAGAGAGAGAGAGAGAGAGAGATCAGAGAGCAAAGGACATAAAGAATAAAACTTAAAGAATGAAAGTGAACGATAAGGAAAAGAGACAATTGAGTATGACAGAGGGCGTGAAAGATAGGGGAGAGTGAGAGTATCTTAAGTACATATTATAATACATAGATATTCGATGAGAATCAAGGTTAGGTAAGACTTCAAAAATGTTGCTTTTGTATGAATGTTTGATAAAGATAAAGAAATATATTTAATAATGAAAATGTTGAATTAAAATTTGCATATAGCTTGATTATATATAAGAAGAGATTTGGGAAACGACTCATCTTCTTATATAAATCTATGTATGTTTATCTATATATGTATATGTGTATGTGTCTATATATACAAGCTATTATTTATGTCCTCCTTCGTAATGTTCTTAATACATAAATAAAAGTAATCACATGTCCTTCCCGTAGAGTATATGTAGAATGTAGTAGAATAACAAATATATTAATAGAGTTAAACATATTTAATATGTCTTCAACTGTAGAAGAAAGTTTGTCAGACAAGCTTTGACCTTAATCTGTCCTTTAATTGTCAGTTTTCAGTAACTCAACAAAATATAACAAAATATAATCTTTTCTTAAGATTTTCGGCATGCATTAGAAAAATAATTAGAAAAAACTTTAATATGCAGACTGACTAGATGTAACTCCAAAGCAAAGAAGCTTCTAACTAACTCTAATTAATTAACTAGAAGCTTAGGCTTTAAGCTGTGTTGAAATTTACAAGGGCAGAGAACTAGTTATCAATATATATAAATCAGGCTTATATATATAGATATATGTATATATATAGCCAAATATAGTTATATATGTTTTCCCATTAAAGGCCAATTTAGTAGCTCTAACTAACTACTATCACAACTAACTAACCTTTTGCAATTTAGAACCCTCTACTAATATTTTCAGCTTACCAACTGCAAATTGAATTTTCCACTTTTTCACTTTTCCATTTTGTTGTTAGGCAAATATCATTTTTTTTCTGTTAGCCAACTGCCCCACTTGTGTTTACAGAGTATCTAATTGTTAAACACACTTTTAAAGCACTTTTTTTTGTGTTTTTCAGTTGTTTTTTAACAAATAATAACATGACACTTCACACGCAATTGAGCGCGGCTTTTTTCGCTATGGCAGTGAGAGGAAATAAATCAAATTACGAAGTGCACATGTAAATTAACTTTTCATATTAATTGCAATTTAATTAATTAACCAAAAAAAACAACAACATGAATGTTTTCAATGTGTTTCAAGCATTTAAAGTCGTTAAGGAAACGCAACGCGAAAAGAACGGGCAATAAACTGAAGAGAGAGAGAAAGAGAGAGTGAGGGAGAGAGACGGAAGAGGTGGGAGCGCGTGCAGAAGCTGGGCTCATCTTGAAAGATGGGACTATAAAGCCAACACCTTTGGCAGCGGTACGTGAACGTAAATTACAATTAATTACATTTTAATGACGCTTGTTTAATTCAGCGTTTACAATTACATGCACAATTATGGCAAGAGTGAGACAGGTAGAGACAGAGAGAGAGAGAGAGAAGCAGCTGTAACTGCTGCTCATTAAGAACGCGCTGCACTCTTGGCTTAAAAATATTTTCATGCACTTGGTCAAGCTTTAACAAATTGCAGCGCACTATAAACAGATGCACAGATATATATATATATATATATATATATTTATATATGTATATATATTTCGAGCAACTTTGGGCGCAATTAACTGACTGCAATTGGGAATCTTTCAGCAATGTTCAGCGACATTCAAGGGGCAGGGACAAAGGCGTAAAGCGAACATTTATGCTGATATATAAGCACATTAACAAAGAGAATGAGAGAGATGAGCAGTGAAGAGAGAGAGAGAGAGAGAGAGAGAGAGAGTGTGTGTGGAAAATCAGACAACAGGCAAATTGAGGTGCGAATCCATAAACACACAAGTGCGAGAAGCTATAAAATTGAAATGCTTGCGCTGAAAAGTATGCTACGGCCAGTGGCAGCCAATGAGGCGTATGCGCAATGCTGCAATGCACGCCGTGTGAATTGTGGCAACAGCAACAGCAACACCAACAGCAACAACAACAACATGGAGTACAACAGCAACAACAGCTGGCATTGGTAAAGTGCCGGGCAGCAATAAATATGCTTCAACTATTTGGCAGCCGGCGTATTTAAGAGGTCTGCAGCAAGCAGCAACAACAAATCAAAGAGCTACAGCTGCAGTGCTATGCATGACTATGAGGATACCCTAGAAATTTGAAATGGAGTCAATTACAGTGGGGAAAACTTAACTATAGACTGCGAGACTGAGAAATGTAGCCCAGCCATTAGAATTTACCAAACCCAATAATCGCAGAATGAAGCAGAGCTAAGATGAAACCGTTGAGAATGTTCTCAAAGTAAGCCTCATTCACGCTTTGTTCTTTGCTTTCGCTAAACACATTGATCAATAAGGAAAAATATTGAAATCTTTCTAAATAACATTGGGCTCTAATATGAACACAAGTTAGAAGTTAGAAAGAAAAAGAGAAAGACTGTATATAAGAAAAAGACTCAACCAGATAATAAGTATTTGAGAAAAAGAATCAATTAGAATATACATTTGGGCTTACGACATGGTCAATAGATCAATATATCAGATGTAGACTTTATGGCATCATAGAACAAAATCACAATAATAACAATAAGCTAGCATCATTGTAAGGTCTATTTAATCAATCCGCTCTCAAGTCATCAAAAATATGTTTATTCATATATTTATGCCTCTATAGTAACATCTACCCATTTCAGCTACTTTCAATTAATACAGGGTATAACAAGAAGCAGGCAGACAGGCAGGCAGGCAAGCGGCAGGCAGACATTAAATTGCAATTTATGCCAATGAGTTCTTAATGTACAAGCAACAACAATTGCTCAATGCCTTCTAATGGACCCTCTAACGGCGAAGGACGCAGCATGTAGGACAAAGAACGAATTTTGGGTTGGAGCAGCTCGCAGTGCGATGAGACGCGACGCGGCGTGGCGCGGCGTCTGCCACCAACTTGGCTGTAATTTATTTGCAAATTATTATTAAAAGTTTTGCCTGGGCCAGAGTCCAGGCAGTCAAGCTGGCGGACTTGGACAGGGCAGCGGGTGCTGCCTGTTCCGCTCCTAAATGATTCGCACTTAGTTTGCTGTCAGCCACAACAACAACAACAACAACAACAACAGCAAGTGAAAGAAGAGCAGAAACAAAGCATAGCCGTAAAGTCGCGCCTATAAATCAAGTCGCCTCTGGTTGCTGGGGGTCAGCTTCACCTCGTGCTAATATCCGAAAATGTGAATTTCCCTGCTAAAGCAGTTCATATATGCTCTAATATCAATTACTTCTTAATAACTCAACAGACTATCATGAGGTAAGTGGTCATAATGAGTCGATATTTGATTTTTATATAATATATATGTATTTTCTTTCCAATTATATATGTATTTTCTAGCCAATTCTCATAGGCTAGCCCTAATGGCTATTGGACTAACAAGTAGAAAGTTATATACTAAAGCCTTATTAATAGAGAGTACGGCCTAATGCCTAATGCCTAATGCCTTATATATTTAGTTATATACTAAAGCCTTATTAATAGAGAGTACGGCCTAATGCCTAATGCCTAATGCCTAATGCCTAATGCCTAATGCCTAATGCCTAATGCCTAATGCCTAATGCCTAATGCCTAATGCCTAATGCCTAACACCTAATGCCTAATGTCTAATGACTAATGTCTAATGCCTAATGCCTGATTCCTAATGCCTAATGCCTAATGCCTAATGACTAATTAAAAATGGCCAATAACCAACTACAAATGAACAATTACCAATGACCAATGACCAATGACCATTGACTAATGACCAATAATGATCAAAGACCAATGAACTATAAACTATGAGCAATGATCAATGATCAATGATCAATGATCACTGATCAATGATCAATGACCAATGACACATGACCAATTGCCCAATTGCCCAATAACAAATGACCTGAACGCAAACGATTACCGAATCATAATGAGAGAGGCCCAATGATTAATGAGTTTAATAGTCAATGCCCAATGACTAATGTCTATCGGCAAAGCTATTACCAACATACCTCGAAGTAGGTTCTCTATTATCATACTATTCCTCATGGTACCTTCTTCAGCACTGTACATTCAGCCGAATCAATTTCTCATCTCACTATCTCTCTCTCTCTCTCTCTCTCTCTATCTCTCTCTCTATCTCGCTCTCTCTATCTCTCTTTACACTAAAGGCAACTGCGTAACTGCTTCTCAATTAGTTGCCAATTATTCAGCACCGACGATATCTGTACATGTGCGATAGACACGATATATATATATATATGTGTGTAGTTGTATATGTATATATCTATGTATAATGCAGTGGGCGAGTGATATATGCGCATAGACGGCTTCGTGCTTATTCAATTAAATGCAATGCACCAACTCAATTTCGAAATCGCATTTATCAAGCCATTAGAGTCAAATAATCAGGCAGCAGCAGCAGCAGCAGCAGTGGCAGTGGCAGGAGTCGTGGCAGCAGCAACACAGAGATGCAGTGGAAGACACAATGGGAAGCGGGCGTGCGGCAAGGACGAGCCGTTCACATTAAATGCAGCCGCCGACGTTAGCTGATAACGGAATTTGCCTACCATTATAGAAGGACGACGAGTTGAGACGTGGGTGGTGCACGGTGCAAGTGGTTTGAAGTGTGTGCCATGCCCAAACCGAAGATGAGAGCACTTCTGTGGGTAGCTCTAGGTGGCATAAGACGTTGACAACGAGCAGCTCAACGAGCACAAAAAGAAAAAACCCCAAACCAATTGTTCAACCGGGGCCAGCAATCGCATTAGAAATAGTTGAGGAATCAAAATGATGATAGACCCAACCAGACCAACCACCCGCTCCCCTCAATGGAGAAAGCCTCACAAGAGGCAGCCAGGTCTACGACAATAGCAGTCAGCTTCAATGGGATAACAACAAAAAAATTTAAAAAAGAAATCTTTAGAATTTACATTGTACTTGGAGAGCAGAGCCGAGTAGCGCAGAGATAGAAATGAATCTCTGGCATAATGGATAGTAAGGACATCCTTAGATTACGAGCTGTATATGTACATATATATCAAATATATGAAATGTTCACAATTCTGGCAACTATTTCAATTCATATAAATGTATTGCCAGACTGACTCGCTTGGGTTGCAATTGCTACGAAGTTAACAAAATGAAATTCTGCTGCAGCACGAATGTTCACATATTGGCGCTCTATGCGATTCTCACGCACACATTGATTGCATATATTAATAATTGAGTTCAATTGCATGTCTGCTTAGACTTTCTCTTCTTTCTTGCAGTATCTCTTTCTAACTTACATATTAATTCTAGTTTTATTTCTATCTCTGTCTCTCATTCTATATAATATTCTCAGTCTATACTATTATCTGCATTTATTACCCAATGTGTCTCTCAATTTTTGCTCACTGTCTTTGCTCCCTCTCTATCGCACTGATTAGCTCTCTCTCTCTCTCTCTCTGTTTATCTTTCTTTCCTACCACAGCTTCACCTCTCCGTCTATCTATCTCTGTTTCTCTGTATCTCTATACATTTCTATCTCTCTCTGCATCTCTGTGTATCTCTCTCTCCCTATCTCTTCCACTTTCTCTCTACCTCCCCACTTATCTTTCCCCAGATATCAGTCGTTCTATATATCTTTTTATCTTTTTAGCAAGAGCAAGAGTTCAGACTCTGATATGTTTGCCTCACTTTTACCTTCTCCCTCTTCTTCTGAACTTTTCAACATATGCCATTATCAGACTCTCTCTCACTCCTTCTCAATCCTTCTCTGTCTTTTTTATCAATCATCATCTTTTAATCTCATAGATATATTAATGTTCTTACTATAATCTAATTAAGCTATCAGATGTGATTAAATTTTTTGTATAATTTATTTATTTTATTTTATTTTTATTATTTTATTTTTTTGCATTTTTTCTCTACTTTTCAATTGGCTTGTTTGCAACTGTAGCGCTCATAATTGAGCTATGATGTCATTATACAATTGCATTGAAATCAGATTACAAACGTTTTACCACAAAATTGCATTGGCTGTCCCCAAGCCCAGCCCCAATTCTCTATTCCTCCCTCTCCCTCTCCGTCTCCCTCTCCGTCTCCCTCTCCCATTTCCCCCTTACTCCATTCGTATTCCAATGGCGCATTGCGAGCGAGGCGCCATTATGATAAATGTGCAGAGCATCAAATAAGCCTGACTGCTATTGCCTTGCTTTAAGGTGGCCGCTGAGGGCGGGGCAATGGGAGGCCAGAATGGAGGAAGCAGAAAGGAGTAGCAGCAGCAGCAGCAGGAGTCCGTGCCATGCCATGCCACGCCCTTCAATTGGCTATGGCGATGGTGATGACGATGGTAGAGGCTGTCACTGCCGCGGCTCGGTCTATGCCGATGGCACTACGAATTAGCGCCGTAAATCGCATTTAAATCGTAAAATTCTCACACAGCCAGCCAGTCAGCGAGTCACTTTGCCTTTGCATACCGAGAGAGAGTGAGTGGCAAACAATTCCCGCGCAAAGCCAGAGACAATGTCAGCCCAGGCTCTGGCCTGTGGGCGTGGCTGGTTGGCTAGATGGCGCCGTTAGTACGCGCAAAGATTTTGATCCTATCAACTAAATTGCATTTGACAGTTGGCGAAAAACTTTTGCCTTGGCCGCCATAATTTTTGCTACGGAAAGAAAAGCGAGAAAAGAAAGAAAACGAAAGGTTTTCAAGCAAAGGATAATACTCTCAATTGACTTTCAATTTATATATGTTATGCCTCATTTGGCAGAACATAAACTGAATGCAGTCAAACTGATCTCAATGGCTTCTCTCAAGTTTCGCATATTTATGAACATTTCATTGCTACTAACCACGTAAGAAATAAAAAAAAAATAACAAAAATAAAAAATATATATATGTATGTATAAAAATATAAACGGGTTGGCAGCTTAGAGCTTAACGTTCTTTTTTGCGTGCTGGCGTTGCCACTTATCAAGAAAGTAAACAATAACAAACGCTGTTATCAGCTGCGATCGCAGCTGTTAAAGCGCTATATTTAGGCTTGTCATTTAACAGCGCGCTTACAGCTGCCCCTTTAGCTCAGTGGTAGAGCGTTGGTCTCGTAAACCAAAGGCCGTGAGTTCAACCCTCACAGGGGGCAACTAGGTGATGTTATGCGATGCTTATTTTATTTTTAAAATCAAATTATTTTTCTAAGTTACTTTAAGCATTTCTAACAATTCAGTGCGCCCACTGCGCCATCTGTCGGCTGCAATTTCCAATCGATTGCCGCCATGTTCGCACTTCATGCGATAACGTGGAAGTTTTGCAATTTGCGGCATTGGAAAGTTCGTCTTTACAGCTATATGTGTGCGTAAGTGTGTATGTGTATGTGCACATGGAAAGGGTACAGTGCAGTCCGTGGCCCGTATATATACTTCTAGATTTTTGTACTTTTTCAGCCAGTTTGCAGAGCTTTCTGCTATTTTCTTATTTTTTCATTTTGTTCAATTCGACTTTGCCAAGATTTATGCGCAGCAAGTTGAAGTGCGCTTCCGCATGTTTCGATAATTTGCGTGATTTTTGCATTTTATAGTGCAGCCTTTTTCAATGCTCGCTAAGGCAGCGCTAAACGGGTATATAGGCGAGGAAAAGTTGAAAAATTTGTAGAGTGCAGAGGGAGGCACACTTGAGCAGATTAATGTATACATATGTATGTATATGAAGGCTGATATCATATCCATATACATATATATAAATCTATTTATTTATATAAATAAGTAAAATATGTTTTAAAACAAACTGAGAAATAATTTTATAAATCAATTGTTATATTAATACTCCTTTCTTTTCTATTTTTTGAGCGAGCATGCGACAGTCGAGTCTTGCTCTCTCTTTAGCTCTCTCACTCTCTCGCTCTCTCTTTGTAGCGCATTGCATGCGTAAGTGGCAGACGTAGCTGCATCATTAAAAACTTGCAGCCAACCACTACAAATGTGGGCCAAGCCACCTTCGACTCAGCTGCTCCTCGCAGCTCGCAGCTCGTAGCTTGAAGCTGCCCCACAAAAATTGTATAATGATTTTGTATTTATTTTAGCTGGCAATTAAAAGCGGCATAAAATATTTACTTGCAATTAGAGCAACTGCTTTCCAGCAGCAGCAGCAGCAGCAGCAGCTCAGCTCAGTTTTGGCTCAGCTTGAGTGCAGCTTGCGTCTTAGTCTTCAATTCCAGGATATGTGCTTGGGGGCGGTGGGCGTGAGTCTATGTGCCGTGGCAGACACTAATTATGGTTTTTACAATTTGCGACTTGCAGCTAACCGCAAGACATAGGACATAGGACATAGGACATGGGATATGGGACATCAGGCATAAGACATGCCATGCAACAAGGCGCAAGGACTTTACCTCGACGCTGCCATTTTGCGGTCTGCAGCTGGAAAGCGTGAGTCGGTGAGGGCGAGGGGTGGCGCGGTGACTGACTGGAAGGAGGGCACATCAAAATTTTAGCGAGTAGCTGTGTAAGTTTGTCACAACGTTATCTGCAGCACACAAACACACACGCACATACACACACACACACATTCACACGTGCTGCCTGCATATATGTGTGTGAGTGTGGAAGGGGAGACGAAGCAGCGCATTGAAATCGCCACCATTAATAAGAAAGTTCTTCCTACGACGCTGCCGCTACCGCTGCCTCTGCCGTTGCCACTGCCGCTGCCTTCGCCTGCCTGCCTGCTGGTAATAAGCAAATTGAGATGACAAAGTTTATTGTTGATTTTATGTACACACACACACACACACATGCACATCGACTCCGGCGGGGATCAGGCGACCTAAATGAGTTATTTAAGTAGCACTTGCGCCCCAGTTTAAATGCGCTCGTAATTTGCCTTTGTGCCAAGCCAAGCCAAGTTTTTGTACCGCAAACATACATGTGTATGTGTTGTGTGTCGGCATACAAACATACATACATACATATATGAGTGAGCGTGTGTGTGCATGTTTACAGTCAAATATGCTTGCAGAAGAACATTTAACATAATAATGACATCATTAAATTATAACTATTATATACAGTGCTTTATTCATTTGTTCATATAAAAAGAAAATAAATTTATATTTAATATTATAGTTGAAATTATTATGAACTGTTAAGGCGTGCAATTTATAAGAGCGATCTAATCAAATTAACATTCTTTAATTTTATTTCTTATAGCAAACATTACTAACATGCTTCAATTTTTTTTTTCTTAAATTCTATTATATATATTTAATTGATTTCTTAAAAATAATAATAAAAATAAAACAAAAATTGTTGCTGCTAGCGGACTCGAACCCGCAACTTCTAGAAGCAGGATAAACAACACAGTTTTACACAAAGCAATTTTCTGTTAATGTTAAGTTACAGTAACAGAGAAATCCCTGTATTTTTAACAGGACTCAAACTCAGCCCATCAAAAATCAGATCAATCCGATGCAATGCAATGAAATCAATTGCAACAAAAATTCATTAAAGCTTTAAATGTAATGCAAGGCATTTTTTTGCTATACACAAAGCATGTGAATCAAATATTTATATACTATTATGAATGTAAGCTGTTTTAATAAAAGGTTTTGAAAGAATTAGTTAAATAAATTTGATAGAATTTCAATGCAACATTTATAAAGCTCACAAAAAAGGAAAGAGAGAATTAAACTAATGAAAAATGCATAAATTTAAGAAAGCATAAATTTCAATAAAAAAGAAAATAAATAAATAATTAATAGCTGAATGAAAATTAAATTAAAAGTATTTTAAAATAGCAATTGCGCTCTCAGATTGCTCGAGGTTTTATGATGCGCTTGCATATGTGTTCAATAAAAAATATATAAAATGTATCAAATAGTTTTTCAATGAAAGACGAAAATTTAATTTAATTTTTTCAATATGATATTATATATTAACTTAATGCAATATTGAAATACAAAATATTGGCATGAATTTCTAATATAAATATGAATAAAAATATGAATTTCTAATATTTAAATGTAACTTTACAAAAAAATAAAAAAAATATGAAAATATTAAACATGTTTTTATGGAAAAAAAAATATTCTATATATTTATATATTTATATCATTAACAAAATTTAATTTCAAGCAATTTAACTTTTTATTTCCCAAAATAATTCAGAGTACTTTTTAGATGTTTTTTTTTTTATTATTTTAAATAATATTGTGCAATAAAAAGTTACTTATCAAAATAGTATAAAGTATTTTTTTTAGATTTTTTCATTTAGATATTTTTAAATAATATTTCATGCTTAATTATGAGATGTTTGATCATATATTTGCAGCTTCACTGTACTCATGTTAAGTGTGTATGAATGTGTGCGTGTGTGTGTGTGTGTGTGTGTGTTGTCTAAGCTATTAATGCGCATTGCTGTGCCTGTGCCTGTGCCTGTGCCTGCGCTCTGTGCCACGTTGGCAGCCAGCAGCTCCATTGCGGCGTCTTAAGACGTCTTATTCAGCATGTGGCATACTTTGTGTCCCGTGTGAGGCATGCGTGTGTGTGTGTTGCGTGTGTATTTGTGTGTGTACTTTACTTGGCTAAGTACGTGATTTGATTAGCGCCCAAAAATCCAGTTCGTGTCTGTGCCGCACTTATGGCCATAGACCGACCGACCGAGCGACTTATCAAGCATACGCCGCATTGCACACAACAAATTGACAAAACAATTTTAAAATGCCTTTAATGTATGTGCCTAATACACATGTACATATGTGTGCCGTCTTCTTCTCCCTTTTGTTCTCTTTTCTTTTCTTTCTTTACATAAACATCGCCTGTTGAGGTCAACAAATTATCGCTAGCATTTTTCATACTCATTTCGGGCTGGCCACAGCAACACCAACAGCATCAACAGAAGCAGCAGGAGCAGCAGGAGGAGCAGCAGGAGGAGCAGGCAGCTCGGGGAATGTCAACAGCAAAATACGTGAGCAAACATAGAAATGGCTGCCATTGACAAACTAGTGGGAAAAGCCAACCATAGAGAGATCTCTCTCTATATATGTATATGTATGCGTGTGTGTGTGTGTGTGTGTAAACGAGACATTAATGCCATTATGCGAGTGTGTGTGTGTGTGTGTGTGTGTGTGGGCGGCACTTGTGTAAAAAGCAACTAATGAAAACGGAAATAAAAACCGCTCGAGGAATGCTGATGACTCTCCAAGGATGGTATTTAATATACGAGTATGGGTCTGTATGTGTCTGTGTGTGTGTGTGTATGTGTGCGGCTTGTGTGTAAAAAGGCTCAACACACAGCAAACGCATCGCGTCACACTTGCAGAAAACTTAAAGCGAGTGCTAAAGTGCTTTAGATACAATTCACCAGACAAATTTATTTTATTTCTCAATTGAAAATGTTTGAGAAATATAAAAAAAAAAATGTTTTTAATAAAATAAATTTGAATAAAAGCTTTAAAGTATTTTGAAAATTAATTTTTCATTAATATTAAACAAAAACAGATTCAAAAACAAAACGAAATTTAAAAACAAAAATTGTTCAAAATTTCAAAACTAAATAAAACTAAATAAAAATAAAAATTAAAAAAAAATTTTCTTTAAATATATATATACATATTGCTTAGTTAACTTCTTAAAAATTTATATTTATTTATTTCTTATATAAATAAAATAATTATTGTTAACAATCCTTTGTTTGAATTTGTCATTTCCTAAACAAATATTTATATAAAAATAATAAATTTTAATTTTGTACTGTTATTATTATTAAATTACAAATTTTTATATATGCCTTAATTTACTTTAGATAATAAAAATAATTCTAATAATTATATAATTTAATACATTTTTAAAATAAATAATATATAATAGTTTTTCGCTGAGTGCATCTATTGCTGTGGCTGGCAGCTTCCACAGCTCCTGCTCCTGCTACTCCAGCTCCTGCAGCTCCTGCTGCTACTCCTGCTTCTCCTGCTACTTCTGTTTCTGCCGCTCAACCCATTTCGCACGCGCGCCCCAGCACTTAGCATCAATTTGGTGGCTCCGAACATAAGCGTCAAACAGAGACGGCAATATGGCCGAGTGAAGGAGAAAGCGCGAGTGCGGGCGCGTGGCGTAGTGGCAGTGGGAGGGGAGGGGACAACTAAGTAAAAGCATAAGTAATGCACATAAATCAAAAATTCAGTTGCTGCCAGCGCTGCCTGTCAGAATGGCACGCACAAATACTCACTCAGCTGCGAGAGCCAAGTGCCAGTAGCCAGTAGCCAGAAGCCAGTAGCTAGGCCCGGAGTCCTGCCCTGCTAGGTAGACCAAGAGCACTGGCTATAGCCGTAGCTGTTGCTGCTGGAAATGCTTAACAATGTGCAAGTCCAGTGGCTGGCAGGACAATTACCACCAAGTGCCGAGCCGCTAGCCCAACACAATCGAAAACTTAGCCAGCGTGAAATATTGAAGCCGAACCAGGCACAGACCAGCCTCAGCCACAGCCCCAGACCCAGCCACAGCCCTAGCCCGAAGTCCACTGGCATCGACATTGGCATCTTGCAACGCGTCGCGTTGGCAAATGGCACCTGCGGAATGCGCTGTCGGAATCTCATGAAAAATATTTCTATATAGATAATCGAATATATATATATTTATATGTATATACTATAACGCCCTTGCTGAAGTCAAAGCCATAACTCTAAGCTGCATGGCCACAGTGAATGTTGACTGGAGCGAACAGTTTCGGAAGCATTGCGTTGCATTGGATTTATGTATGCGAAAATATATAATTTTAATACAAAAATAAACAATAAATGAAATACAACTATATTAAAAATAAAGTTCAAAATAAATTTAACAAAAATTAAGATATGAATTATATATTTACAAATATCAGAAATATTTGAATATAGCTCAATTTATTGTAGCTAAATGCATAATTTATGGCGCAAAATTAAAGACAAAATTTAAAAAATATATATAAATACAAAAAATAAAATTTTATTTTTAAAAAACTACAAAATATTTTTTAATTAAATTTTTTAAATTAAAATAATTAAATAATATTAATATCAATAATTAATTAAATTAAAATAAAATAAAATTTTATTTTAAAATAACTACAAAACATTTTTAAATTTAATTTTTTTTTTTTTTCATTAAAATAAATTAAAAAAATAAAATCCTAAAAATATATAAATAGAAAAAATAAAATTATATTTTAAAATAAAAAATCTTAAAAATATATAAAACTATATTTTAAAATAACTACAAAATATTTTTAATTGTATTTATTTTAATTTTATTATATTTTTATTTTAATATTATATTTTGAGTTTAGCTGAATGCATACAATCAGCAATACTCTGCAAATTATAATTTTAAAACAAATAAAAAATCAATTTATTTTCAATTTTCTCTGGAGTCGCAGGCAATTGAGCTGTTCATTATAGTGTGTGTTTGCTGTATATATAAATTTGCTGTGGCCAGACAGGTGTGTAATTTATTGATTATTCCGCTAGATATGCTTACACACACACACACACACACACTTATGGAGGTGGCTTGTTTAGACATTTTGTCATCTTCAATTTGTGGCTGTCATGCTGGCTGGCTGGCTGGCTGTTTGGCTGCTTGGCTAGAAGACAGGCAAAGGACACACTCGTCCTGCCAAAGGAGCTGTAGCTGTGGCTGTAGCTGTAGCTGGCACTGGCTGCATTTCCAAGAGTGGATTACAAGCTGAAGGCACTTGTAATCGCTGCGTTAAGCCAGCCAGCAACCAGCAGGCAGGAGCCAGTAGCCAGTAGCTGCCTCTTATTGAACAGCCACACCCCGCCCCTTCAGGCCTGCTGCTGGGCGTGGCTGGCATGTGAAGGCGAGCGTTGGGCTGTCGCGTTTATTGAGTTTTAATTGGATAAGTTATAGACGCTCTCATGTTGCATAAATTCCACAGACATCTTTGTTTTCTCACCCACCCACACACGCACAGGAAATGGCATAGCAGCAGCAGCTGCTGCAAGCGCATTCGTGCGGCAATTGCTAGAGACGTGCTACTCATTACCTGAGACCAGTTTTGGCCAGCAACAGCTCAACTCCTTCGAGCAGTATCCTTGTTATCATTTGTTATCATCATTTATCAGCACAATCGCAATCAATGGCGAGTTCATTAGGCAACTGCGTGCGTTTAATTAAAGCATTGTTCTCGCTTACAGCTGACTCGAATTTCAAATTCCAAAATACAAATTACAAATTGAATTTCATGCGAAAGCAGCAATTGCATAAAGACAATTACCAGTTGCTAAATCGATTTATTGTAGCTAGTTATTAATATAGCGTAAAATTAAGATACCTTTATGCTTACAATTAAATATTCATTTGTATCTTATTATTTTCATTCAATTATTATTACAATTTTATTTGATTTTTTTGTGCACAGTTGAATTTTACTTTAGTGCGATTCTTCTTTGCTTTTGGAGAGAGAAAGTTCCTGAATTGAATGCTTAGAAATTATAATGGGAAAATCGATTAAAATTCAGAGGGAAATTTGGTAAGAACTAGAAATTAACGCGTCGAAACTAATTTTCAATAATGTTCAATAAACAATGTAAATGTGAAATGTATGAAATTTTAAGAAAAATTGAAAAATAGTTTACCGAAATAATTTTATTTAACATTTCAAAATTTGCTTAATTGACCATGGTATATTAATTCAAGAGTTCATTTGCAGTTATTAAAACTGTCAAGCTTTCAAATAGCTTACATAATAGTTGATAGAAATGTAATCAATGGCTTCTAGATAAATGTCATTCCTTAAGCTGTATACAAATATTATCTAAATCAAAAGCGATTTTAATCTGTAGATTGTCAAACATAATAAACAAAGTCGGGCGATTATTCTCTCTAATGGCAATGGACAGGCAACGCCATCTGGCGGCAATTATTGTACTTTTAGCTGTTTTCACAGAGAGCGCAAGAGGCAGACAGAGCGGGTGGGAGTGAGCGTGGGAGTGCGGGTGTGAGGGCGACAGCATCATTCGTCATGGCTGCATAGTTGTTCATTATTATCGCTGACATTGCGCCGCCACGGCAAGCCTCCGCCCCCTCTCTCTTTGCCCGCTTATAATTCATTTCTATTGTGCCACGCCTGAAAGGTCCTTTTGATCCGGCTGACTTATTTGTCTTAAAGGAAGCTCGCAGTGAAATTGCTTTTCCTACTCGCATCCTGTTGTTCAGCTCGCTTGTTGCGCCACGCCACGCCACGGCATGCCACGCCCCAAACTCTCAACTCCCAGCTGCCAACTTTGCAACTTCCCAGCTAGCCCACATTGCCTTTGTCCGTGCATAAAGTGTATCTGCTGTATCGGTGTTAATAGACGCCTCTTCTGTTGTCTTCTGTTCTGCTCTGTTCTCTTGTTCCTCTGCTGCCCGTTTGTCTGGCTCTTACTCTGGCTCTTCATTTGTCGCTTGGCGCTTATTGTCAACGGCGCTGGGCTTCATTTTCTTGTGATTAATGTCGTCATTAACTGCAATTAACTTTTTTTCAGCTGCCGTCTTGCTCTTTCTCTGTTGAAGTGAGCGCGACAAATCTTTGACAGCAAAAAGCCAACAGCCAAAAGCCAAAAGCCACTTGACTGCCATGTTGAGCAATGCCAATTTGTGTGATATATCCCCTTCTATATATACATGACCACATCCTTCGATAGTGGCCATCACTCATGTGTCCTTCGAGCTACGCTGTTTTTATTTTATTTCGCATTTTTTCGCTTTTTTTTTTTTTTTTTTTTCTTTTTTTTGCTTTTCTAATTATTTGTCAAGCATTTTGGCTGCTAATGGCCTGGGCTGACCTCGACTCATAGAACTTTATGCCTGCTCCCTCTAGTACTCTCCCTCTCTCGCTCTCTCGCACTCGTTCAGCTAACACATGCTTGCAGCACGTGCTGCACGTTTTGTTGCATTCTACAGCTGCAACTTCCATTTGCCGCCCGGCCTCATTGTCAACAGCTTCTCAAGGGATTTCGAGTTCGAGTTTCGAGTTTCGAGTTCGAGTTTCGTCTTCAAGTTTAAGCTCGAGCTGATGCTCGTGTCTTCAAGTAAATTTTGATAATTTCACACCCAACTAAGGGAAATCGCTCGTAAACCAATGCCAAAATGACATCGAAAAACTTTCATATGCTCTGTTAGATATACACTGCAATGTGATATCTTCGCTTTGGCACTCAGTTCAGCAGCTGCTCTGTGAAATAATTTTAGACATTTGCAATATATTTAAACAGTTCTTCTACATGTTAATAGTTAGTTGCTCAATGTTTTAACAGTTTAAATATCTGTTAACAATTGCTAATTGAGTTAACAGTTTCTATCCCTGTTAATTGTTTCTTCATACATTTGTATGTTATACAGAAATATCCATCCACCTGCGAGGAAGAACATTTTGCAGGCAATTTTTGTTAAAAATGGGAAATTTTAAGTGAAAAATCAAAAAATCAAAAAGTACCTTCCGAAAATGATATATCTTTTTATATAAAATATCAGCAATATATTCCACATTTATCTTTAGATAGAGCATATAGAATTTGTGACATTTAGTCGTATGATTTTTGGCTTTGGAGCATGTGTCGGCATTTTTATATTGGCTTTTTTTTTTAAGTGCCTACTCACACGCACACAGTTGAGGGTGGCAGATAGAGCGAGAGAGAGAGAGACATAGAGAGAGAGTGAGAGGGGGGGGGGGGGGGGGAGACACCCGCACACGCAGTTACCTTTTTGGGCTATTTGGCTTTGGCTTTGGCATTGGCTTTGGCTTGCATTTCTGTGTTTTAACTTTCTTACAATAAAGTGATGTTATCTTGGGCCCCAGCTATTTTGTGGCTTAGGCAACAGGCGAGCGCCAAGCCGTCGAGTGGCAAATGTGCTGCACTTGGCGCTAGGCAGGCGAGGCGTGGGATGGAGGGTAGCGGCAGCACTGGGAGCACAGGCGACAGGATCTAAGGGAAATTACTCTGTGCTTTATCGTGCATATAAATCTATTTGCTCAGGTGTTTTTCGCTGCTAATATGTTTGTGATGACTTTATTTTGCGCTTTCCGCCCTTATTTTCTTTGCGCCTTTTTTGCCTGCTTTTTTAGCCTTATTTATATGTGGGCGGGGCTGCTTAACAGTTTTTTTTTTACTTTGTGGCTCTAGAAAAGTTGTAAAAAGGTTTTTCGCCAGCAGCTTTCGGCATGCAGCTGCTCTGGCAAGCACACGCATTATTTTCAGTTTTTCGCCTGCTTTAATATTTTTGCGCAATTTGCTTAAATAAATACGTGACACGCCTCCTGCTTGATGCCTCCGACCTCTGTTCAGCGTTCTTAGCTGAAAGTGCAAATTAAAAGCCAAAATCGTTAGGCTAAATGCTTTAAGCACTTAACTTGCACGCATGAGAGGCATTTGTTGTTGTCGTTGTTGCTGTTGTTGACGTTGTTGTCATTGTCGCTGGTTAACTAAAATATTCAGTAGCAAACATTAAGCGCGGCCCAAGTCGCAGGGCAACAGACGCCACAACAGGAGCAACAGCCGCTCACGGGACACCCAAAAAATGAATATGTGGACAAGCTTTTAAGCCTTTTTTTGGAATGTGCTTTAGCTAAATAACAACTAGACAACATACACTGTAAGAAGTGAATGTGACTGAAGTTTAAATTGTCTAAGCACAGCTCCTTGAATATTTAAATACGAATAGACAAATGTACAAAAATTAGAGTCAGTTATAATTACTGCTTAAATTGTTTAAGAAGCTAAATGGCCTATTTAAAAAATAAATAAAAATCTGCTTCGAACCCGCAACTTCATGTTTAACTCTAGACATGCCTATCCCAATACCTCGCTAAGAGGAAAAAAAGCCGTTAATTTACCTTATACTTTGTGAATAGTTATTTATTTTTCGGAATTTTTTTTAAAAAATGGTTTATTTTAGTTTTTGCTTAACAATGACCAACAAAGATTATCAATTAATAACAAAATACTATATATTCATATTGTTTGGAAAGTCTTTTGGTTCGTTACAATATTTCTGAAAACCTAAGACATTGAATTAAGAAACATTTAGTGTTTGACAATAATAGTCCAGTGAGTGGGATTCTTGCTTGTTAACAGTACACAGAATAGTTAAAGTGATGCACGCAGTTCCAGGTTCGAGTCCTGCTTGTGGGTGTGCATAAATAATTGTTTAACATTTTTCCAACAGGTTTTATTAACATTATTTGCAAGTTAGAAAGATTTTATAGTAGTTTTATGAAAACTTGTATTAGCTATGATTTTATGTTTTTAAAATTGTTAAGGGAATCTTTAATTAAATCTTATTTATATGTATTTTAAAGTATTTAATTTATTACAAGATTTGCAATCAAGTTGCCTTAACTTTAAGTACCCAACCACCGGAATGCTGTTTTATTGTTAACCACATTTTTCACTGTGTATACACTATATGCACACGTACATACGCACACAGAGGCACGTGTCCATGTATTGGCACAACAATGTCCTCGCGACCACACATCACACACTCACACCACTATATAGAGCCAACATTTACTCAAGGGATTAACTGAAAAGATCTTAATGCCTCTATTTCGACGGTCTTAAGTATACTTCCGCCTGGCCAGGTCGCCCAATGTGTGACAGAGGGACAAGTCAAGCAGCACTGACTTAGCCCCCAGCCTCAGACCCACTTGTGCCCCCCACTTGCGCTCTCATCCATACTTGTTTTTCTAGCTTCTTAGTATTTGTATATAAGTGTGTGTGTGTGTGTGTATGTGTATTGTTTGTATTTGGGTCTTGTGTTTGTTTTGCGCACTAGCCCTTCGGCGGACGCCCTTTAGGCCCGCTCCCTCTGCGAGCCCTCGAGGCGTCACTTGCGTGTGTTTTGTTTGCACTGTGTGCGGTCTTTCGGCTTTTTGGGCCACATATGCACATTGTCATTGTCAAGTACCACTAATATTATTTACATTTCGTTAGGTTTATGTGTGTGAAGCAGTCCTGTTCCGAGGTAACTCACTCCTGACGCTCTCTCCCTTTCCCACCCTCTCTCTCTCTCTCTCTCTCTCTCTCTCTCTCTCTCTCTAACCACTTCGAGTCATATCTATTCAACCATTTGCCAACCAAAAGAAAGCCCAATCAAAGTCCGGCGGAAACAATTACTACGAATTACTGCGCCAATGCCAATAAAAGTACCCAAAAAAAAAAAAAAAACAAAAAGCAAACGAAACTTTTATCCGATTTTTCTTCTCTGCTTCTTCTTTTGTTTTTGAGTAATAGAATTTCACGGCACAAAAGTTCGATACGCAGCAACTTTTTATGAAAACTGAAAGACCACATCATGCAAATACTTGTTAAACAATTACAACAAAAACAATAACGAGAACAACAACAACAACAAGATTTGTGTGCAGCTGTTGGCAACAGCCGCTGCGCGTATAATTGAAAAATATATCGAGTACAACATGAAATCTGATTTAAATTACATTCAAACATTTAAAAAAAAATTCTATACAATAGAGAACACTGCATACCCTTTCTTATGACTGGGTTCTTAACTAAAAAAAAAAACTAAAAAAAAAAAATTAGCTTGGTTGCCGAATTAATTAATATTCTTTACAAAAAATATTTATGAATTAACAAATAATATAATTTCATCTAAACATTTTTTGATTATTTATTATTTAAATAATGTTTTTGTTTTTAATATAAAATATAAAATTTTAATATTAAATAATTTTTGTTTATTGACGCTTATCAACTCGACTGCTAATGATACGAACTACATATAAAACCAATAATATCCTCGACAATACACTCGACAGCAACAAGTCTATGCGATGCATATTACAAATTATAAATAGAAAAGTTATAAAACTTGCAATTTATGAAGTTTTTTGTGGCACCTGGACAGTTAAAGTTTTTTCTCTTTGTTATTTGAGAGGGAAAACTTAGTTATCTAAAGCTGAAAAACTACGCTCGAATGCTGCTGATGGTAATTGTGAGCTTATAGGTAATGGGAATCAGATTTTGATATAAAATAATTAAATTATTATCAAGTCATTTAATGCACAGCATAATCTGAGCTGTCTTAAATATGACTGGAAGATGATAATATCAGTGCATTGAATATTATCTATGCAAAATTGATAAATATTTGATTGTCGAATTTGTATCTGTAAATTTGTAATTGTACCTGCTTATGTTAAATAGCATAAGCTCATTACAGCTGGCAACGCCAATACACCGTATTGGGACACAGTGCAGCTGGCAACGCCACAGAGAACTGTGCCTAGACAGCACCGTTAAGCTTTGCTACATGCTGGCAGTGCTGCATTTGCGACAAGTTGTCAAAGTTGTGAATTTCAAAATAGCAGCACATTTATCACCGATAAACAGCAAAGAAGCGAAAATGTTATATTATTTAATAAAGTTCATTAAGCTCTGCATTAACAGCCCATTTGAAATACTCACACACTATGAGAATTTAAAGCGCGAGTGGACGAACGATCGCATCGGAAAGTGCATAAATCAGGCTGCGTTCATTACCTATGAGTATTTCACCAACTGTTTTCTTCTACATAAGTCTGTTGAGAAATGTGAGAAAATCAGTTGCATTTGGACGCAGCTGAGGCGCATCATAGAACACATAGACCGAGCGCAATATTCAATCGATATAGCGATCTATGTGATGGACTCTTTGGAAATGGGCGACTCATTGCGTCGCGCCAACAAGCGTGGAGTACGAGTGCGCCTGATCTGCTACAAGGGCTTTAACTTCCTGCTAGATAAGTACGGCGATTGCATCTGGCTGCGCCGACTCTCGCCCATGCTAAGACAGCCGCGTGAGATGATGATGCATCACAAGTTCTGCATCATCGATGGCTACATGGCCAATCAAGAGAAGAAACCAAAGCCCTTGACTGTCTGCATGACGGGCTCCATGAACTGGATAGCGTCGCCCAGGAGCTGCGACGATTATCTCATCACCAGCTCGCCCCGGATTGCCAAGCGACTGGAGAAAGAGTTCGAGCGCTTGTGGTTGATATGCGGGAAACGAGAGAACGCACCGCATGTAAAACATTTAAATTAATAATTTAATTATATTTGTCTATATTTAATATAATTTACATATTATTACATATATGCATTACATTTAAATTGATTTGTTTTCGATCTTAAGGCTCACTTATGGGATACGTTTTGATTTTAAGTGTGGGTGCGGATGAGAGTTACATATTACGAATCGTATGTAATGTGCCCGCATCTCTGATGTCATATCTTAGATCCAATCCCAGACATTAACTAATTAATTTATGTAAGCCGCTTGAACAGCTCAGCTAATCTTGTTGCGCAAATAGTATTTGATGAGCTGTATGCAGACCTCCGCATCTTCAGCGCTGTCGTGGCCAGCCTCTGCAAGGCAAACAGAGAAAATTATGTATATTTATATAGATCGAGTTTTTCATCTTACTTACCATTTTCTTGAATAATGCGCTTTAGGTTTTCAATGCAGAGCGTTTTGAGTGCTCGCTTCTTGGGCAGACCCATCTTGTGTGGGAATAGCACCGATGTATCCACGACTACATCGTGTATCAGTTTCAGTGCCTTCATATCGCTCTCCAAGCTGTGGCCCACTAGCACCGTCTTGGCATGAAACATGGACATCAGCACTGCCTGAACATCGCGCAGCGTGCGTGTCTCCTTTTCTAGCATGGCCTCCGTAATGCCCGAGTAACTAAGAGCAAGTCAAATCAATTAATCTATCAAATTAGTTACACTAAAGCCTTTATGCATACACCGTATTATAGTCCACAATCTGATTGTCCGGTTTGACCAGCGCGTCGTAGACGCTGCGTCCATTGATATCCACAACGGTCACTCGGGTCAGCTCGATGCCGTGCGTCGTATAACACATTTCGCAGTCGAGCGCATAAATATCCTTTTTGGTGGGCACATAGTCATCCGAGCGCTCAATGGTCTTGATGAAGCACGTCAGCTTATCGGGATCGTAGTAATCGCTGACATGATAGTTGGCATAGCTGCAGCCGGGTGTGCCCGCCGGCTGCTGGCAGCACCGATGCTGATTGTCTGTGAAGCCGCGCCGATAGCCTGTGCTCTTTGGATGATAGTTGCACATGTCCGTGCACTTGGTGTCATAGATGCTCAGATTGAACACCTTGCCGCAGCGCGTGCAGTAGCGCTCGGTCTCGTTGGGTCGTCGATTCGGTCGGCAGGAGCGTATGACAGCTGTGCCTCGCACATTGCCCGGCCGCGGATAGCCGTTCTCCACCAGCTGCTCCTCCGTGAGACGCAGATCGTAGACCATTTCGTACGCCTTCTCCGCACTGAGCGTATCAAAAGGCTCCGATGAGGATTTGCTAAAACAAAAAAAAGTCAAATGTTAGTTGAGACTTGAAGACAGTAGACATCGTTGCATACGCACTCCTTCTTCTCCACGCTCCAGGATGTGGTGAGAGCCCGCTTGCCGCCCAGCATCATCTCGTGCGAAACAGTCTTGTTGGCCACACTGGGCTGATTGCCCGCCTCGACGGCCTCCTTGCGCAGCTTATTGATGGCCAGCATGCAGCTGTTCTTATAGATTGAGGGCGTGCTGCACTTCTTGAACACGGCCAGCTCCTCGACCTGTGCTCGCTCCCAGGCGTCATTCAGTTGTGGATAGATGATGGTGCACTGCTTTACCATCATATCATAATACTGCATGCGTATATTATACGATATCTTGGAGCTTTGCGGCTCCAGCACCGGCGGCTTGGCCGCAGCCACTCCCGTTGCTGGCGCCACCTTGTCCAGTGCCGCAGTTGGCTTGTGGGCCAAACGATTGCCGCCTTTGAATGTCTGGGCAGCTGTAAAGGCGGGCTTCTTTTCCGCTTGCAGCTCCTCAATCTTTTTCTTAGCCCGTGCGATGGCAATTACATTGGCCACGGGCGTTATGGTGCGAGCTAAGCACATGAAAAAGGATAATATTAGACTAAGCTGATAGAGAATAGAAGAAGCATCAATTATGATCACCTCACCTGTGCGCGTTGGTGGTGTCAGGATGCTGCGTGAGATGAGCGGCGTTAGGGTCTTGGCACGCGCTTCGCGCAGCTCCTCTTGAGCCACGCGCACACGCTCCTGGGCCTGACGCAACAGCTCGGCATCTGCATCGGCGCGTAGCTTCTCCTGGCGTCGCAGCTCGGTGCGTCTGTCGAAGATCGCCTGCATGGCGTTGCGTATGTGATTGGGCTTGTGCACGGTTACTGGCGCTTGCGGCTTACACTTGTCCGCATTCTCGTGGGCCACACGTCGCTTCTGCAGCGCCGCTGTGGCTGCCTCCGTGTAGGCCTCAATGTCCGGCGAGGGAGCTTTGCGTTTGCGCACGTTCTCCGTGCTCGTCTCCTCCGGCTTCTGAGCATACGCCTGCTCCAGTTCATCGAATATCATTTCACACTGGCGCACAATCTCCGCCTCGGAAACATCCACATTCATTTCATAGTCCAATGCAAAGTCAACTTCAGGCTTGGCTGGCAGTTCAATTGAAGTTGTTGTGTCTGTTTCGGCTTTGGTTTTGTTTTTACTCGAGCTAGAGCTGGAGCTAGAATTGGAGTTGGAGCTGGGATTGGATGTGGATGTAGATGTAGATGTAGATGTAGATGTAGATGTGGAGGATTTGGATTTGGATTTGGAGCTGCTCGAGCTGCGTGATGTAGATTTGCTGGAGCTGGAGCTACTGTGATGCCGACTCTTAGACGATGAAGAGGATGTGGATGCTGTGCCTATTGTGGATGCTGTCACTGGTTTAGATGAAATGTTTCTCTCCTTACTGCTAGACTTCTTGTCACTGCGATGCTTATCACTGCTCGATGACTTCCTATGCGAAGATGATGATGATGACGATGAGGATTTGTGTTTGGAGCTGGAACTGGAGCTACGATGCTCGCCCGACGATCGCTCTTTATCTTTCTGAGACGAGCTGCGACGTTCTTTACTCTCTCTAGATTTGTGTTCATGTTTGCGGCTCTCGCTGCGCACACTGGACGAAGATGATGAAGTCTTCTTTTCGTTGTCGCTCTTTGGACCTTGCTCGCTGGGTATTTGTGGTTCGGTCTTGATTTCTATGGTTTTATTGGCCAACTCGTCCAGTTCCGCCTCCAATTCTGTCTTCACTTTTTCTTGATGTTGTTCTTGCTCTTGCTTTTCTTCGTGCTCTTCCTCTTTTTCAGGTTCTGCCCTGTCGCCGTCATCCCCATTTGCTATCGCAGAGGGCACATATTTGGGTGCAGTTGTTGTGTCGCCAAGACGCTTTTTCGCCGGCGAAGCATTTAGGGCCGGCTTCTCTGGATGGTATTCCAGATTGGGTTTCTTTTTGGGCGCGCACATCGTCATCTCGGGCAGTGGCAGGGAGAGCAATTTGGGCACAGGAGCTGGCCTGTACTCCGGCACCGATTCCGTTGGTAGTGTCGCTTCCACATCGTCTGCGAACAACGGGCATTAAATATTTGCATAACATGGAACACACATACACACACTCACCTTTTCGATTATGCTTGAAATGACAGAAAGGACGTTTGCAGTTGAAGGACGCTTCGCCGTTTTCATCATTGCTGCCGCTGCCATTGCCGGCGCTGTTATAGTACGGGCAAGGGAAGCTCTTGAAAAGGCCCGTCGATGGTAGCATTGTTTGGGCCTTTGCGCTTAATTAATAATCGCCGCTTTATTGGGCAAGCGTTGTGGAAAAATAAATAGTTCTAATTAATTCGTTTTTTGTGTATTTGCTCATTTCACGAAATTAATGCCAGATGTTTTGCGAAACAATCAGCAGGGCGTTGCCACTTGTGCGATAATGTGGCAACACTAGAATCACAGCTGAAACATATAAACAAATTGAAGCTTGCAACCCAATAGAGATTTGACAGCTGTGATAAATCTTGGCATTAGTACTTATAGATCAATGAATAGAAATATTGGAAATATGAAATAGCCTGAACAACTGGTATTATCAAATACCAATTTTTATTAAAAAATCTACCAACTCCTCTTTAAGACTTTATGAAATATGTTTATTTTCAACTGGGCAGCAAATTTATTCATTGATAATAGACTTGATTATTATATGTTATTATATTAATTATTCAATATTATATATTATGTATTTAATTTGTAGAATTTACAATTGCAAACATTTAATGAATGCATTCATTTATGAATTTACTTGTGCATCAATAATCAGTATACAATTATTGGATAATGATTTTATTCTCTATTATTTCAATTGGGCATTTTATAAATACATATATAATTATTTTGCCTTATAATGCTACAAATGATTATTAATTTATTTTACTTTTTTCTTCTTCTTTTATTCTATGATTCTTGTTGATTAGCCATAAGAACATGGTGCTCAGTCGTGTTCGTGTCACGAGTACAAAAAGAACGACAGCACGCCCAGCTCTAGAATAGTGTCTGAGTGTGCGGGTGGCAGGTACAAAGTCCGAAGTATTTCTCTCTTGCATTCAATTCAGGCATGACGTCACAGTTTATTGTATTCGCAGCTGGGGCCATGCTTTTAACAATTTGCGAATTCATTGCAAAAATGCAAATCAATTAAAATGGAAACACTTTAGAGCGCTATTTATACACATATGTATATATGTGTTTGTTGAGTTTTATCTATAGAATGCGTTCATTCAACCGAACTAATCGATCGCAGTCTTATCAAATTGACTCAACCTGAGAGACTCACGCACGCACACACACGCAAAAGGGCTCGACAGCACTTGTGGCTGGGTTGATTTTCATCCAAGGCATTCAGTCGTCCAGAGGCACTTCGACGCACCGGTTCGATATTCGTGAAGGTCAGTAATAACAGAGACGCTGCAACAGGCTAATCAAGTGTAAAATAAAGCGAAGTGCTTATTAACATATTAGCCTATGCAGATACGGTGCTTTATGTGTGTGTGTGCTAGGGAGTGTTTGTATGTGTGTGTATGCGACCTTTGGCCAACACTTTGAAACTTTGGACCATTTGTGCAGCAGAAATCGAAAAATTAATCAGCCGCTTATCTGCAGACGGATTATAGATAAATGTGTTTACCATGAAATTAACGTAGCTAACGTATATTTAGCATATAATTATCAGTTATTATGGACCGTGCCAGCCTATTTATCGGTGATACTGAGGAGAGCACCTTTAGCTTTGATGAGACGCTGCCGCCGCTGCCGCTGCCGGAGCTGAGGGATACGCTGCAACGGTACTACGATGGCTTGCGGCCCTTTGCCACGCACGAGGAGCTGGCCGAGACCCGACGCATTATCGCGGAGTTCGAGACGGGCATCGGAACGGAGCTGCAGGCTAAGCTGAAGGAGCGTGCGGCACGCATGAAGAACTGGCTGGGTAGCTGGTGGGAGGATTATGCATATCATACGATACGTCTGCCCTTGTTGCCCTATCAAATCATGTCCATGCCCTGCCAGCTGAGCCATGTGGGCATGCCCGAGCGACCGGATTATATGCTCAAGGTTTTTGGATACTTCAATCGAATCTTCTGAGCTCCAACTGAACTCCAACTTCTCATTCCGTTTCAGAGTCTTGCTCGTCAGATCTATCATTCGTTGGAGTTTTGGAATCTGGTGCGCAATGAAAACATCAGGCCGCTCTCCTCGAATGGCGGACGGGTGAAATACTCCTCGGCATTGTATAAGCAATTCTATTCGACAACGCGTGTGCCGGGTGAGGAGCAGGATCACATTGAGAAGCACTTTCTGACCAAGTCGGAGGGACGCACACCCACGCACCTGACCATCTCGGGCAAGGGTCGACAGTTCATCATCAATTGTGTGCACGAGGATGATTCCATTCTAACGGCACCCGAGATTCTGGTTGTGCTGCAGCGGCTACGCAGTATTCTGGACTATGATCCGGAGGGCGATGGAGTGCCCGCACTCACTCATGACAATCGCACCAGCTGGGCCAAGAACCGCAAGCACCTGATGAACCTAACGGAGGCGAACAAGGAGACACTGAAGCTGGTGGAGAGCTCCTGCATAGACATCTGCTGGGATGAGCACGAACCGCAGAGCACAGAGGAGTCGTCACAGCTCAGCATCTACGGTGACTACCATTCGCGCTGGGGAGATCGCAGCAGCTGCATCATCGCCTTCAAGAACGGACACTATGTGTTTGAGGGCGAGCACAGCTGCTACGATGGAACGGTCAGCGCCAGTTTTGCCACGTTTATGCAGCTCAGTTTCCTGGAGGTGCCCGAGCCAGACTGGAATGAATTGAGTGGAACGAAGGTGGTGGAGCTGAAGGAGCTGAAATTCGATCTGGATGATACTCTTAGGTCAGAAATTAAGCGCGTGCTCAATGAGATCGAGGAACGGGTTAGTCGAAAAATTGTTAATTGAAATGTGCTCCCATTCTGAAGAATCTACTTTGCAGGGCACCGATGTCACCGTTACCTTTGAGGTGTTTGACGATTATGGCAAAGAATTCATGAAGACTCAGAAACTCCATCCCGACTCCTTTGTACAGGTGCTCATGCAATGGGCGTACTACCAGATGCATCAAGAGTAAGACAATGCATACTTTCCACTCGTATTCCCATTGCCTAAACATCTATGATTCTCGCCAGGATTGCTCCCACTTATGAGACGGCGCTAATGCGTCACTTTTACAATGGACGCACCGAGACGCTGCGCTCCTGCACCAATGCTGTCTACGAATTCCTGCTGGCCTCCGGCAACAAGAGCACCTCGGATGAGCAGCTAGTTAAAGCTTTTCGTGCCGCTGTTGCTGATCATCGACATCAAATGGACGAGGCACGCAAGGGTCATGGCATAGACAGGCATCTCTTTGGCCTGTGGTGCGTCGCCTATGAGAATAAACTGGACCAACCCGCATTATATGATGATCCGGTGTACGCCAAGGCCGGCGGCGGTGGCAATTTTGTCCTGTCCACCAGCACGCTGGGCTTTACGCCTAATGTGGGCTTTGTGGCGCCCATGACACTGGATGGCTATGGCGTCTTTTATGCAATCACCTCTGATGCGTAAGTCCCATAACCTTTACAAAATATTTTAGCCATACTAAAAGACTTCCTATAACTTGCAGCATCTACATAAACTCCACTGCCTATCGAGACAGCATCAAGACCAGCGCACGCAAATTCAATGTCATCTTCATTGAATCCTTCCGTCGTATACGCCGGCTGCTGGAGCAGCAGCAGAATGAATCCAAATTGTAAACTGCCAAGCTCTGGAGATAGCTCCATCTATATATTGGCATCTCAAGCATCCAATTGAAAAGCATTCCATAATGATTTCCAGTTCAAATCAGCCAGAGATTTCATATCATAAGCTATTCCATTTCAAATGAGCAAGAAAATTCATATCATAATGTATGTGTATATGTATGTATGTGTGTGTATGTCTTAAGTTCTTAAAGTGATGGATGTTTAATGTTAGATTCTGCTAAGATATATAGTATATATAACAATCAGACATATGTTCAACCTTAAAGATCTTGACAATCAGTAAAGTACACAATTTAGGAAAGGAAAATATGTTTAATTAAAAAATCAAACAAGTTACAAAGTAAATCGAAAAAGTTGTCTAAACAAATTTACTATGATATAAGAATTAGGCATTAATTACAATTTTTATAAATTCATAATCAATTTAAATTTTAAAATTAAAAAAGAAAATAATAATAAAAATATATAAAAATGAAATTTATATTGAATATTCAAAATCGATCCAGCTTTGTATACCCAGAACCCATTAAAATTATGAAATTTGAATTTTATTAATATATATATATATATATTTTATTTATTTATTTATTTATTTTTTTTTTTTGGGTAACAAGACGAAAGTCTTGATTCTTTTAACAGGGTTTAAGTTGATCCTATCAGCTGAATCGATTCACAAAATATTCCAAATTTATTTAAATTCTCTAATCTTTTATCTTAGTTTATTAGTAGGAAAGAAAGATAAATGTTTTTAACTTATTCATTCTAAATTTCTAAATTTTAACAATGTTTTAATACAGATTCAAAGATCATATGTTCCAAGAGCTAAAAATCATTTTAATCCATTCTGTTTAGGGTCTTATCTAGTCATTGCTCAACTTATTCACCTATTTGTAAGCTCTACAAAATTCCCCAAATAAATCAAATATCTTCCATAAAATGATTTTTTTTTTTTGGGTTTCTTTTTAAGTGTTACAACTTTTATTGAAATTCAAATGTCCAATGATTAATTACATTTCACTTTTAATCCAACTTCAAAATGCGACTATATACTATATATATATATATATTTATATATATTCATGTATTTAGATTATAAGCGCCAGCGAGAGGACACTGGTTAAAAATTCTTTTTTTTTTTTTTTTTTTTTTTTAATATTCTCTATAACTAGATATATATATGTATATGGATTACTTGGAAAGCCTTACGCTGAACTCTGGGTGTAGTCGAAACGACATTAGTTAGTTCGATTAAGTGCCAACTATTCGCTAATTACAAATCTGTGTGTGTGTGTGTGTGCTCTAAAAAAGGTTGTGTGTGTGTGTGTATCGGGGGCAAGGATCACAGACCCTTTCGCTAAAGAAACAATCTCGTCAAAATCTTGGGGATTTGCGTGCCTTTCAATGGGCACGATAGTAGCCAATCTGAGGCGGCAACATGGCATAGCCACTAGACATCAGTTCCTCCTGTGTCTGATGACTGCGCAAGTGTCGCTGCTGCAGCTGCAACTGTTGCTGGAGCTGCTGTTGCTGCTGCTGCTGCTGCCGTTGATCGGCATAAACTTGCACTCATTCCTGCCCAGGCACCGCTGCCACCAGGTGAGCCTGGTCAACGGCCGCTGGCTGAGCTGCAGTTGCATTGCTGTTGCCATCATCGCTACCTGTCTCCGCTGCCGATGCGGGCGGCGGCGGCTGGAAGGCCGGACGCTGCACGAACATGTTGTCAATGATGTGATCAATGTTGTCGCCGCTGCCGCTGCCACTGCCGCTGGCGCTGGCGTTGGCACCCTCGTCCGGTTTGGAAGTGCGCGTCTTATGCTTCTCGGATGGCGGCAGGATGGGTATTGCATTGGTGGGTCGTCGCTGAGGCAGCACAGCGGGGCGGGTTGTGGTCTGGGCTGGCGGCACGAAATATGTGGTGCCGCCGACAGTATTATAATTCTGGTGATATGCCTGGCCAGCTTGAGTGGACGGCGGCGGCGCCGCCTGAGGCGCTGGCTGTGGCGCCACCGTGGCTGCTGACTGTGCCTGGGCATAGGCCACGGCCGCTGGCGTGGCCGGCAGATAAGCATTGTTGGCCGGATTCACATAGGGCGCCTGCGGCACAGACACGGGCACTGGCACCTGCACCGGCACGGGCACCTGCACCGGCACCGGCTCATAGTACGGCGCGCCCTGCGTCGGAGGATAGGCTGCGGCGGACGGCGCATGCTGCTTGGACTGTGGCGCGGCCACCGCTGCTGGTGGTGCTGGGCCCAATTGCAGTGTCTGCAGCTGCGCCTGCAGCTCCTGCTGCTGGTAAGCGATCTGCATGAGCATATGAGGATCCTGGAGCATAAGCTGCGATTGTTGTTGCTGCTGCTGTTGTTGTTGTTGCTGTTGCTGCAGCTGCAATTGTTGCTGTATTTGTTGCTGTTCCACTAGATGATGTTGCTGCTGTTGTTGTTGTTGTTGCGTGGCCTCGTGCTGACTGCGTCGCAAACTGGAGTAACGCTTGGGCCCATTGCGCTGCTCCGCGGGCAACTGTGGCTGCTGCTGCTGCTGCTGTACCAGATGCAGCTGTTGCTGCTGCTGTTGTTGCTGTTGCTGTTGATTCTGAGTAGCCAGCGAATGCATTTGCACGCTGCCCACATGGCTAGGATCGTTGCGCTGCTGCACCTGCTGCAAACGATGCGATAGATTCGATGTGACCAATGGCATATGCTTTTGTTGCTGTTGAGGCTGTTGCTGCTGCTGCTGCTGCTGTTGTTGTTGCGGCTGTTGTGGTTGCTGCTGCTGCTGTTGTTGTTGCTGCTGTTGTTGCTGTTGCGGCTGCTGTTGTTGCTGCTGTTGTTGTGGCTGCCTCTGTTGCTGTTGTGGTTGCTGCTGGTGTTGATGTTGATGCTGGTGTTGCTGTTGCTGATGTGTCTGCATATCGATTATCTGCTTGGGTCCGGCGCCATTCGATCTGTTCGAATGGTAATCTCGCTCACCGCGCTGCTCCCCATAATCACGCTGATCGCCGCGCGCATGGGAAGCGCGATTCGACTTCTGTTTGAACTCCATGGCATTCTGTCGACCATTGGCATTGTGGCCACCGTTGGTGCGGCCGTAGTGGCGTTGCCTGGGCTCACGGTCGCGCGGCTCCTGGGATTTGCCTCCAGCCATTGAGCTGGGGCCACTGGCGTGCTGTTTCTCGCTGGCAGCACCAGCTGCTGAGACGCCCTGGTTGTTGCGTCGCTCGCCGCGATTCTCCTTCTCCTCGCGCGAGATCGAGCTGCGTGGCCGACGCGCTTTGTTGTTGCTTGTAGATGTGCTGCTGCGCTCGTTGAGTGCCGGGAAATCCTGTGGCCGAGGCGGCTTACGCTCCTTGTTGCTGGCCTTCAAATACGCCTGCTCATCCTCCCAGTTTCTTGAGTATTTGCTTGGTCCACGTCCATAACGTCGACGTCGACGGGCACGCGGCGCCGCATCCTCGTTGCGTATGTCATACCCATAGGATTGCAGCAGCTCTGCCCGTGTTTTTGGAGCCTGCTCACTGGCTTCGAAGCGATCGTGGGACCAACGATCGCCGCCTGAGGCTGGCTGCCATTTCTTCATGGTTTTAGATGCCTGAGATATGGTTGGCGTCTGCCCGGCCGACGTAGATCCTGTGGCAGTGTTACCATTGGACACATCATCACCGGTGGGTTCTATGCCCGGTGGACACTGGCCACCATCGCTGCCAATGTCAATAATTCCATCGGCTTCCGTTTCGGCCGTTCGATCGTCGTGTTCATAGAAGGTGCCACGTTTTGGTATATATTGCGGATTGCTGCGATCTTCGTCGACTTTCTTCTGTGCCTCGCTGTCGGCTACGCTCCGATCAACTCCATTGCCACTGACGGTGCCGCTTCCTAGCTCATCGTCATCTTCCTCAGTTTCGTCGTCGTCGGTTTCCGTTTCATCTTCGCTGTCGCTCTCATCGTCGTCGTAATCTCCTTCAAGATCACTAGCGGTGTCGTACTCTGAGTCATGGGGATGTGAATTGCTCGATGGCTCCTGTGTGGGCGAGGTGCCCAGATCTGCTGCGCTGCCGCTCGCCGCTCCCGCGTCGTTGACGTTTAGTGGTGAAGCTGGTATATCAGTCGCTGGTGCGGCTGTCATTTTTTCAACATCAGCCATCGCTAGGGGATTCTTCGATTTTTTTCTTTTCCCTTTACTTTTTTTAGTGTTTATCCCCGTTATTTGTGGTTAGCGCCTCCTTGCACACAGCCACTAACAGTCGTAATTCACAGACGTTTCCTACTTATTTCTATGCGCTTAGTTGCAAAGGTTTAGTTGAATGTTAATATATTTTCAGAAATTTCTTATTTTCACCCAGTTTTCTTCCACAACAACGCAATCAGAAAATAGAAAGTGTCTAGAGTTGACATGTAATGTACGTATATGGTAGAGTTGTCAGCTGGGCGGTGTTTTATCAGTCACAATAGTTAAAAGAATGACCGCTTTGTTAACATGCGCCGGTAACATGCCGCTTAACAGAGATGCGGCATATCTATCCAATGCACAGCGTTTGACACATTTTTCGTCTATTTATGTTTTTCATTTGCAAATTTATCAAAGGCGAAGTTATGCAAAATAGTAGGGATCTCAAAATGTGAGTGGCATGACAAGTCAAATTGCTTAAATTGTTCACAGACTCGCTCCTCAATTGTCAGAACTGCTCCACCTGTAACAGGACTGTTCTACTATTAATAGCAGTTCTTCAGACAGCGCAATTACTCACCCATTGTCCACAAATTCGACAACACTGGCCGCAGCTGTTGATGAGATAGGAGGCAGCGCACAAAAAAGAAAAGACAAGTTGTCTGCAAATTAAATTTAAATAGTATTGCTACAATCAACATTCAAAATGTCCAAACTACTGGGTGTGCCGCTGAAGAAGCCATCAGAGGTGGACATAATAAAGCCACTAAACAATTTAATACAAAGCACCTACAATGGAGCAACCGCCGAGGAGAAGGCGCAGTACGCGGAGGCTGTAAATGAGTTTTCAAAGCAACGCAATACAGCTATTTGGAAGTTTTTCGAAAAGTATGAGACATCGCTGGAAATTGTCTATGCGTAAGTGGAATTTACCCTTTTTTTTAAAGTACTTCCTGATAGCCGTAAATAGGGTCTCTGTGTTGTGTGCAATGACTCATAGCGGTTGATAGCAGTAGAGTAGCTGTAATTAATCAGTTGCCATTGTGTGAGAGAGAGACAGAGCAAGAGAGCCAGACGTAAACACAAGCATAAAGTGAAGAAATGACGTCGTCTCTAATTAAGCGCCGTCGGCGGCTGATTTCGCTTTTATTTACTTTTTAGCTACTACGATCAAATAACCGCATTGGAGACAAAGATATCCGCCAGCGAGCTACAGATACCCTTCAAGTGGAAGGATGCATTCGACAAAGGCTCCATTTTCGGAGGCAAGATCAGTCTGAGTGAGTATTGCGGCTGGCTGTAGGCTATGATGCAATAGACCTGAACCGGTTTCAACATGTTTTTCTCATTCGTTCAGCTCACACTTCCCTGCTCTACGAGAAGGTGTGCGTGCTATTCAACATTGCCGCCTTGCAGAGCTGCGTGGCTGCCAGTCAGGAGCTGGACACGGACGAAGGTCTAAAACTGGCCATAAAACTGTTGCAGCAAAGCGCTGGCATTTTCCAGTACTTGAAGGGAGCTACGCCCGCCGCTGTGCCATCTGAGCCGACACCAGACTTGAGTCAGGATACGTTAATTGTCCTGCAGGCCCTGATGGTGGCACAGGCCCAAGAAGTATTCATACTGAAGGCCATTAAAGGTAAAAGTAAAATCTATAATATAAGATTATTCGATGCTAATCCACTACATTCTGTACAGACAATATGAAGGATCAGATCATAGCTAAACTGTGCTGTCAGGGCGAGGAGTTCTATGCGGATGTGCTGCGCGCCATGCAGAAGGAGTCGGTGCGCAGTCTCTGGGAAAAGGAGTGGATACCCACAGTAGCGGGCAAGCAGGCGGGCTTCCATGCCCTGACACAGCTGTATCAGAGTCTCGTCTGTCGCTCGGCCAAACGGATCGGCGAGGAAATAGCCCGCCTACGCAATGCCGTCGAGCTCTTTAAGGCCGCGCAATCTCGTGGCGGTAACGAGACCTATCTGGATGAGTATTTCAGTCGAGCTAAGCGCAATTTGGCCGAGTCCACCAAGGACAATGAGTTCATTTATAATGAAATGATCCCGGAGCTGAGCACATTGGCCTCGCCCGGCAAGGCGCAACTGGCCAAACCATTGCCGCTGGCCACGCCCATGGCCAGCAACTTTAAGGACATCTTCAGCAGCTTGGTGCCCGTGGAGCTGCATCGTGCCCTCACCGCCTCTGATATGCGCAAGAACGAAATTGTCAACACCGAAATCATGAAGTTGCGCGAGTCTACTCAAACCTTGAATGCTGTGCTGGCTAGCCTCAATCTGCCCGCTGCCGTGGAGACAGCAGATAGCAACAGCGGCTTGCCGCCCTCGTTGCGCGAGAAGGCCAACGAGGTGCGTGAGAAGGGCGGCATTGAGCATTTGCAAACAATGCTGAAGGATTTGCCGGAATTGCTGAATCGCAATCGCGAGATCTTGGATGAGACGGAACGGCTGCTGGATGAGGAGCGCGACTCGGATAATCAGCTGCGCGCACAGTTCAAGGAGCGCTGGACTCGTATCAGCTCCGACAAGCTAACTGAAATGTTTCGCACCAACTCCAAGAAATATCGCGAGGTCATCACCAATGCAATCGAGGCCGACAAGGTGGTGCGCCAGAAGTTCGAGGCCAACCAGAAGGGCATTGAGCTGCTCTCGATGCCACCGGAGCAAATACAACAATCGTTGCCATCGGCCAGCGGCAGCGTGGATCCCAACTGCTCCAGCGTGCAGCGTCTTAAGCAGCTAATGGAGGCTGTTGAGACAATCAAGGCGGAGCGCGATGCCGTTGAGCTGGAGTTGAAGTCGGCCACATTCAACATGAAGGATGAGTTCCTCCATGCCCTGCAGAGGGATGGTGCCATCGATGAGCCAGCCCTGTCGCTCTCCCGCATTGGCCAGGTGCTGAGCCCACTGCAGGCTCAGGTCAAGGAGAGCGTGGAGCGTCAGGCGACGCTAGTGGCTGACATACAGAGCGCCCATGCCACCTTCGTGGCCGAAACGGGCAACTGTGGCAGCTCGCGCGACAAACTGTACCAGGAGCTGGCCACCGCCTATGACAGCTACATTGAGCTGTCGGGCAATCTGCAAGAGGGCACCAAGTTCTACAATGACCTCACCCAGCTATTGGTTGTATTCCAAAATAAGATCAGCGATTTTGTGTTTGCGCGCAAAACGGAAAAGGAGGAGCTGCTCAAGGATCTGACCACCGAGTCGAGTCGCCAGGCACCGCCGGCCACTCCAGCTCTGCCATCACATTATGCCTCCACGTCGGGCAGTGGCAGCGGTGAGTTGAATCAGATATAGAGACTATATCCACGACAAGCTAACTCTGTTTTCTCTCTTTATCTTTAGATATTCCAAATGCGCCTGCAGCATCTGCTGCACCAAACGTACCGTATCCGGCCCAGGTGCACATGCCCCTGCCCTACGGCGCCTCACCCAATGTGCCGTATCCCACATATGTACCACCGCCCATGCCGCAGAGCTTCAATCCCTATGCCACGTTGCCCTATCCAGGCGGTGCGTATGCCTATTCAATAGAAAAGAAAATATTTTCGAATTCATATTTTATATTTTTAGCACCCTATCAGTATGGTGGCTTCCCGCAGGGACCAGCACCCGGAAATTATGGAACATATCCCGGAAGCTATGCTCATCAACAGGGCGGCTACCCCAACCAGAAGCCACCCGGCTGGTAAACTGATGACAAACTCTCGCACTGTGTTTAGCCAGCGGCTCTATTGCATATTATGTTATTCATGAATTTAGATTCTATCTATTGTATCTACGGCATTTAATGCTCTTCCCTCTCCTTCCTCTTTTCCCGCTTTCTGTTATAGAACAAAAATGAATGCTATTGGATTTTTAATCTCATATATACACGTATCACAATAAACGTTCCGTCTTAGCGCTATAATCTATTGTGTATTATGTTATTCATGGAATTTCGATTCCATCTATGAAATTTGATGCTCCTCCGTCCCCCTACTCCTTCCCTTTTGAAGTGAACAGATATGAATTCCTATTGGATTTTTAATCTCATATAAACGTGTATCACAATAAGCGTTCCATCTTAGCGCTATAATCGACCATTATAATTCAAGCGCCGGTAGAACTCTCGCTTGATGGACGCAATGCAGCGAGGCGCACACATGCTATTGATTAGGTGCTCCAGTGTGGAGCTTATTATCGACTCCTCCTTTCGCTCCGACTTGCCTGCTGCATGCCGCTTGGCATTGTTTGCGAGCAGCTGGAGGTACGCCTCTTTGGGCATCACGTCCAGGGCGCGTATGGGAACCCTTACGCTGCGCAGTAGCTCTAGCACCTCGTTCTCCGTGAGGTAATCGGTGTCCCATAGTTTGCGCTTGTTGTCCACGTTCGGCGTCAGCACTGCGTCCTCGAATTCGCTGAAGAGCGAGCTGGCCGATTCAGCAATCTCGTCCAGCTGATTGGGATTCAATAAATACTGTTTCAGTTGATTGCTTTCGCCTTTCACAAAACTCTCGATCACATGCTTGACCAGGAGCTCATCCAGCGCCAGGTCTAGGTCCGATTTGAGCGGCACCCAATAGTTGACACTCAAGGACGTGGCCACCGCCTCCACGTAGTGCCACCAGTGACGGGGCACGATCAGCACATCGCCCGGATGCAGCACACAGTGGTAGGCTTGCTCCTGGAACTGCTCGTAGTGCCGCAGCTTATCCGGTGCTGGAGCATAGAAGTTCTCCAGGCAGTATACACTGGACTCCTCGTAGGGAATTCGAGTACTCTGCAGTGGCGTTTCTGGCGGAAAGAGTAGCCACGATTTGCTGCCGTATGCCTGCACCACAATGTTCACGCCGTACGTGTCATAGTGGCACGGTGTATTGGCGCAGTTCGAGCCCAGCCAGAGGCTGTAGTCGTTCTGGTGCTCCGCAAATCCAAAGCACTTGAAATCGATGCCGCTCAAGCAGCTGGCGGGGATGTCATGTGCACGTACGTATTGATAGGCGGCCCACTCTCTGGGCTGCTTGTCGACAGACACTGTGAAATTCTGCAGAAATTTCTGCATTGTCATCTCGACATGTCTCCGCTTGCGCTCCCATTGCGGTGTCTCACAGTCTGTGACGGCCATACTCTCAAACGCCGGCAAGGAGGCGACATTGGCATCTTGGTCAAAGCGCGTGCACCAATGCAACAATGTGTCGTCAAAGCACTCCCAGTTGATGGGAAATTCGGGCAATACTAAAGGCACATGTGTATTGAGGATAATGTCACGCAATTGGCAGCTCAAATTTGTGGCCATATGATTAATTTTGTAGTCAACTTGTGTTGCATTGGAAATGCAACAGCGATGAGCACCGATAGCTGCCTATCGACAGCAGTAGTGGCAGTGGCAGCTCTGTTAATCCTAGCAGCGCCATCTGTTGTCAAATGAGTGGCGCCACAGTGTCAGTTAAATTTGAATTCAAGCTTGATTTTCTGAGTTGCTGTGTTTTGCGTGCAATTAAATAATGTAGTCAAAAGAAATGTCAGAAACTATTTGTCAAATTTACGTGTAGATTATCTAATGGTCAGTTGAACGACAGCGAATTGACATTGTCTACACACGTTCGTATGCCATACAACCAATTAATAAGCAATCGCGAAACTTATGTAAATTCAATTAAGTGAAATGTTATTTTAATTAGTGCACATTTCGGTATTACATAATTGCAATCAAGATTGCGTGTAAAACTAGTTCTGGCAAATCAAGTTGTAGTCTCCAATTTCTCCCCGCACGCAAAGCAAACGACGCCCGTTACTGATTGCTTTTGCTGTTGTTGTCGCTGCTGCGGCTGCTGTCGCTGCCTCATATCGTGGTCATGGTTCTTAGGACTTGGTTGGTCTAAGCAACACTTTGAGATAATTATTTTGATATGACAGGCGGAAATGGAATGGCGTTAACAAGTTGCTGCGCTGATATCAAGAAGCTTAACTTGTTGTTTGAATATTGCTTTTACTTAGCTTCACCTGATGCCCCATGCCACATTTATCCCAATGATTGTTATCTGACTGCAATGTGGCATCTGTGATTGCCAGATCTAACTGTTGTCAACGCACTGCACGCTGCACTTTGGATTCTGGAATGCCATTAGGCAGATGAATCAATGTAGCCGAAGCTCTCTACACTGCCGACCCATCGACAGGGCGGCAACAGTAGTCATAAATGTGATTTATGTTTCACATTTTCATTCTCATTCAGCTTTTTTTTGCACACAAAACAACAAGTCATTAAATCTACTTAAGATGGGCACGCAATGCGCCAGCCGTAAATACAGATACAGAGACACGGGTGAAAAGTTCAATGTACGTGAGTCAGCAGCGATGGAAAAGCATAAGCCCGGGCCAGGCCAGGCCAGGCCAGGCCAAGCCAAGCCATGAAAACAATTATGCGGCAAAGTCGCCAATAACAACCAAAGAAATGCCAAGCATGCAAATCGGTTGTTACTGACTACGCAATGCTCTGTCTGAGATATGCACTGAAATATTTTGTTATAGACCTTATATTGCCTTATATTATTAAGGCAAAAAGTCGGATACAAATTTAATTAGTCTTATAATGCAGTCATTATAAGTGTCATGAATTTTCTTATAAAGTAGAATTCGGTTACAATGACTTCGCTTATAGCATTCGTTTGGTTATTGAACGATTCTGGTTATTCTGGTCCCCATACAAATTTATATGGTTAAATTCTTTGTGTACTTCATTCGCAGATTTCCCAGCTTAGTCATTACACATAGGCATATACGCCCCTCCTTCAGTTCTTCCGCCCATCAGTTTGTCCGTTACTCTGCCCATCAGTCTAGTTGTCCATTTATGAATTATCTGTCTCTCCTACTATACAGATTTTTTTTAGCAGACCTCAAATCTTGAAGTCAATTTTCCACAGATATATATACCTAATATACCCGCTTACCCTACACAGTAAAAGTGTATAATGAGCTACGAATCAAGCCGATTATTTATGCGCCACTTTCGGAGGTGCGCCTATCCCGACTTTTTGTCGTCTGC
Source organism: Drosophila koepferae (assembly GCA_030914345.1). NCBI lineage: Eukaryota > Metazoa > Arthropoda > Insecta > Diptera > Drosophilidae > Drosophila > Drosophila koepferae. The sequence goes on from JAUESR010000208.1 coordinate 4,391,787, forward strand.
GAACATACCATTATGATTGTTATTGTTGTTATTATTCTTATTATTATTATTATTGTTGCTTATTGCGTCTCTTTATGTATTGGTGTAGCTTGAGCTTTTTATCTTTCAAATGAGATATTGCGCATGCCTCGTTTCCGTTTCCAGGCGAGTGCGCATATCAAGCTCAGGGCTTAGCACTCCCAGGCTTAGGAACGCCAACCCAAAACTCAATCACGATCCCATTTTTGCAGTTCCACTTCTCGTATAATTAGCAAAACAAAAAATTCTTACGGAATTGCGCACGTTCCGCTGCTTGAGCAGCAGCGCGACTGCCAAAAAAAAAAACAACTGTTTTCCAGTTTTGTTCCTAGCCCCTATTTCTCCTGTTCCATCAGGTATTACTTTTGGCTGTCTTTATTTATGTTATCGCATATGCATGTACAGCTTTACATATCTATGGGTCTGCATCTGGATCTGTATTTGTATTTGTATCTTCTGATAGCTTCTTGATATCATTCAACTGAATCGCGTTTGACCTCCTCTATGGACCTAGACCTAAAAGACCTATAAATTATATCATCCATTCAATGGGACTTTGCAATTTATGAATGTTGTTTTAAATCAGTCATATTTATTTGTTTAAACAAATTCGTGCATGCACTTAAGTATACGAGAAGCTGATTAATTGTTAATAAATAAATTCCAGTTTAGTCTGATTGTTTAGTCACAGATGCGAATCGTTTGGCGATTCGCTTACAATTTGCAGAAGTTGGACGGAAATGCTTGAAAAGAAATGCAGTCCACAAATGACTGGATTATAGAGACACATATATATATGTATATAATTTATAGTTTCATACGCGTGGTACATAGATTTTAAAAAATAAAACACTATAATTAGCGAATGCCCACACCACAGTCTTATAGATGCATGCCGAGCTTAATTGGCATTTGAAAGCTGAAAAAAAAACTCAATGGAAAATTCTTATGATATGATATTTTGATAGAACTGCGGCTTCGTCTGGTGCTCCTTGATCACATAGAGGCCCTTGGGTTTGCCATTGCCAGCAAAGTACTTGTGGAAACTCTGCTTGTTGACCACCTGCGAGGGGGCGTAATATGTGGGCGACTTCTGCTTCAGCGATTTTCTGTACTTGGCCTTGCTGCTGCCCGGTGTAAAGGATTTCTCAATGGTATCATTCTCCCAGGGTTTGCGCCATGTCGGTATCTTCTCGATGTCCAGCAGACGATTACGATCCGCCGCCGATACGTGAGCGAAATGCGGATTCTTTTTCAGCGCCTGCTTCAGCACAGGCAGATTCCAATGATAAATACGAGCCGGTCGTCCATTCGAACTGAACGGAAATGAGACCTGGAATGCGTCATGGGTATTGATTAGATGCGTATGAGCATACAATGACTCTAATATTAGTAGAAGCACAAACAGTAATAGAAACTATTTTCCTTATATCCAAATAGACTTAACATTTCTGCAACAGTAACATGAAAATTGCCAAAAATGCATTTATCATTTCCATTTCAATTAAAATAAGCAGTGACTTTAAAATATCATTAATACCTTTGAGGTGCACCTGCTGGCTCTTCGAGCATGCAATATGTGCTATGTATTTAGCCATAACAGTTACTGTATCATTAATATAACATCTATAAATCATGCTGCAAATATTTACATAGTAATTGTATCTATGTATTAATTACATTTAAATTAACATTAACAGTTACTGTTGCATTAACATTAGCCATATCTGTTGTTGGCTTTTGGCCAAACGCAATAAATTAGTCAACGAGTGTCTCCTAACAAATTGCATTTTTAATTGAAGTTGGTTAATGGCCCATGGCTTGCATATTTATTTAAAGCTGGAGCCGTGAGAGCGTAATAATTTTTATGCCTGCCGCATACAACAACATTGACATTGACACAGCAGCAACAGCAACAGTAACAAAAACCAGCAACTGCAGCAACAACAACAGCAACTGCAACTGCAACTGCAACTGAATTTGCAATGGCATCTTCCATGGGTATATAAATAGCAGAGACTGTGGCGTAGCTGTCACTGCCTTTGCCACTGCCACAATAATGTCTGGAAGCTGTGCCCGAAGTTGGTAACTCGGTCGCCAGTTGGACGTGCATGTGTGCTTAGCTATTTATACCCTGGAACTCTATACAAAATTGGCATATGATAAGATTGCATTTCCTAGAGACTTCTAATTGGTTATTCAAATTGAATATCGATAACAACCGCAACAGGTTTGAAGGCTGCGATATTGGCGTTCGCGTATTTAAATTTGCCTACGCAAGGCTATCGATTATTGCAGTTGTTTGATTTAGATCGATAAAGGATGACTTTATATTGTCTTCATTTAAATGGCTAACTCAACTGATTACTGGGTATCTCTTGATCGAGCAGCCTTGACTAGAGCACTCTTACGTATTTGTTGTTTATATGGGTGAGCCATGACTGCAACAGTCGACGAAATGCAATGGCCCACATGGGTAATCCATTTTCAGCTCCGCCGCTGTCTGGGTGTGCGTACGTATGTGTGTGTTTGCTTTTTGCAATTTGTTTTGTGCACATGCGCGCGCGCGATGTTTATCAACAGTTGGCCAGACCAAACCCGACCAGGCCAGGCCCCAAGAAGCGATATTAGAGCCAGTTCTTTACATTGTTGCTGTTGTTGTTGTTGTTTTTGTCTTTTTGGCGTAACCTAATGGAATCCCGTTTACCTTTTTCCCGTTAGTTTTCAACGCCGACGCCTCGGTGGCCGCTGTTGGCTTGTTGGGTGCGTTGTCATGGATGCTGTTGGTCATTTGATGAGGCTTCTCTTGATGCTGCTTCTGCTGTGGCTGTTGCCCCTTGACAGCATCCAGCGTATTCTGTATGCTGTTGGGTCCTGTATAGTAGTGCAGATTTGGCGGCAATTTGATGATGAACATGTGTGAATCATCCCGCGATGCATGACGTCGTGACTCAACAGCCAAGCGTTTCCGGTTATGGCTATTGGGCGCCTTCACCTTCACAAAGCCCAGTTTACTGTAAGTGCAATACACAGAAAGAATAAGTTAATAAATTAATGTTATTATATCTATTTATTTTGAATGTTTGTTAAGAGGAGTTACTAGACATTGTGCTAGAATTTTATGAATACCAATTAATTTAGTATTAATTAGTGTCAAAAGCTTTTAAAAGAAATTGCACTAATCACAGAGTTGCCGGACTTTGCACTATTATATATGTATATGTATGAATGGCAGGACATGCTTTAATCTTTTCGATTATTTAATTGGCATACAAATGCACAAAAATCGTTGTAGATATTGAAATAATTAAAAGACTACTCAAAATTTTTAAGCTTCTTAGTTGCCGTACATTTTATTTTGTTGCAAGTGCCGCACACAGTGAAAACTCATTTATATATATTTAGATAGCAAAAGGGGGATTGCCGCCTCAACCTGTCTGTCTGTCTGTCCAGTAAGCCCTAAACGTTTACCATGAATCTATCATAATATAATTTATGACCGCACAGACACGCCAACTAAACACAGACGTGCGCAACAGTTGTTGTTGCAGTTCTTGTTCTTGTTCTTTGGCACTAGACTCGTTGCATTAATTAAGCCCAAAATGAGCTGGAGTTCTCCCCCCAAGCCTCTGGTCGTTACTCACCTGAGCAGCTTCTTGTTGAGTGCATGTGAACGTCTTTTCAGTTGTTTTTGTTGCTGAGTTGGAACAACATCGCTCTGGCTGCCCCGCAGTTGCAACTGTTGCTGCTGCTGCTGCTGCTGGTATTTGTCCTGCCTTTTGATTTTATACATATGCGTGGCATCCTTGGCAATCGCTGGAGAGGAGTTGCTCCCGCTACCGCTGCTGTTGTTCCCGCTACTGCTGCCCGCGTGTGCCGCAGCAGCCAGGCAAAGGAAGCAACATAAACTGCAAAATAAAAACTCATTTTATGGCCTGTCTTTTTATTTGCTGGTATTTTTGGATTTTAAGTGCGAAATTCTATAAGGGATTAAGTGTGCTGCACTTCACATATCTCTGGGGTTCAGGGTCAATCAAGCGTCAGTGCCTGCCACATTCGATGGCCCGTTGTAATCCAAGTCAAGAGCCAAGCGAATGCATTTTGAGCTGAATTTAAGAAGCGGCCAACCTTTTGAAATACGAAACGAATGGGCGAACGAGCGAGCAACCAACTGACAATTGGCCAAAGGGTGCATGCTAGAAATGTGCGCGTGTCACGAAACTCAAATCTGAAAACATGCACGACCAATGATATGGAGAAATATTTGGATTTAATTTAATTTATGAATACTCATACTATAAATAATTATTATTCAATTCGAATGACTGAAAGTACATTTATAGTTTTATTTTACATAAATAAAGTATTTGAGTTATAAAATACAAATATTTATATTGTGTTTAACATTAACTTATATATTTATTGTATATGATTAAAAAATATGTATTTACAATTAATATTCCAAAATTAATATCAGACTAAAATTCTACATTTTCGAGATCATTTATTGCTAACACGACACGCGCTCCGCTCTAGTGCATGCAACAAAGTTCTAATGCTTTTGTTGTTGTTGCCCACCAATAAATAAGGAAGAAAGCGCAAAGAAAAGCGTCTAAAATGCAAATGAGCACGTACACACACACACACACACACACATACACTGGCTAGTCAATTACAATGTAATATATGTGTGTAAAATGAATAGTTGAGAAAACGGGCATAGACGAAAGTCACATGCGCTACGGTTCAGTGGAGGGGTGTGAGAGAATTTCACTTGCAAGCAGTAGCAGCAGCAAAAACAAAAACAACTCTAACAGCGGAACATTCATAGAAGCTGCCAATATAGTGGAAGACAGAGAGAGGAAGAGCGAGCGAGAGGGAGAGTATTGCCACTATAACGGTCTGGCAGAATGCTCCAGAAAATCATTAGGCTGTGCCAATATCGATGTCTTCACAGCGTCAAAAGTTATTGACCGACTAAGCAGTTGGCCATTTTACAGGGCCAAGAAGCAAATTATACTGGACACATACATACATACATACATACATACATTTATGTATGTGGGCATATATTGACGAAGTTTTATGCATCAAATGTAACCGAAGGCGACCACAGCGTAGCGACGTGCCTGGCATTTGGCAGTGGGTCCCAAGACAAGACTTAGCCTGAAGATACACACACTCAAAGCCACACACACACACATAATGCATGCAACGTTCTATGCGCAAAGAAAAAAGTTTTAAATAAAAACTGTGTACCATAGCAGTGCTGAAGTTTAAATACTCTTATAGCAAATTATATTAAAAGAAAAGCCTTAGAATATTGTATAGTATAGCATAAATTAGTGTTTAAATAAATCCCAAATGCTGCAAGAATTTGCCAATAAATAGACTAGACAATTGGCATAAATTTATATAAATGCAAGTAGCTGGAGTTGCCAGACTGACACATTATTCAAATTGGTATACAACTTGCAGAAAAGGCAAGTCGATTGGCAACTTGTATGTATTTAATACAAGTAGTTGGAGCTGCCAGAATGCGATTTCATAAATAATTTCAAGTTTCCTATAAATTCAAATTGGTATAAAACTTATTGAAAGTGTTGCCAGAAATTGAAACTTGTTTAGATTCGAAAAGATTGCACTTATAACACACAAACCAACTAAGTTAGCTATGATACTCTTGGGCGAGCGTATACGAGTAGTTTTGAGTGAAGCTGGCATAAATTGTGAGTCAAGACTTAAAAACCAATGCGCCCCCCAGGCGGGATTAGAGGCTGCCGCCACTGATTGATGCTTGAGCAGGGGCAAGTCGTTGACTCCGCAGACCTGGCCCAGGCATAAGGCACGACAATGCGCTTCCTCCAATTGCAGTGCCAGCAGCAGTCAGCAGTCAAATCGAATTGTATTCCAATCGACACGTATTTAGCACTGAACACCAATTGCCAGCCCAACCAAGGGCAGTTTGGCTCGTTTTGGTGGATTGAGTCCGAGGTCCAGTTGATAAATTGAAAAATAATCGAATGCAGCTCCCTTTTTGCTTGTTGCCTGTTGTGCACAGACAACAGATGTGGCATATGTGTATTATTAATGCAACCAGCCACAGCACAAAGAAATCCCCGCGGCCAAAACACAAAAAATGAAAAAGCAAGACACACAACCACAACAACAGCAGAAAAAAAAATAAAATAATATAAAAAACAACCGAAAACAACGAACAACACAAAGTTTGCGTGTTCGAAAAGACAAATTCGCAAAGGGCTGCGTGTCAAAATTGAACAGATTTGTGGCCAGACGCAGACACAGCTCAGTCGATTGGCCCTTTAATTTAACACACAGTAAAAAGTGGCTAAAAAGTTAAGCTTGATGTGAGCTGACGAAGCTTAGATACCCTAGAATGTCATTGAAGCTTATGGAAGCTGTATGAAGAGTGGAATCTAGAAGAGGAAAGAGGAATGAGAAGAGAGTAGGAGAAAAAATACGCGAAGAGAAAGGGAGAGAAAAAAGATAGAAGAGAGATTAAATTAAGAGTCAAAGCAAGAGAAGATGATAGATATGAGAGAGGATAGAAAAGCGAGAGGAAAGTTGGACTGATGAAATAAGAATAGAAATAATGCAGGAATAAGAATAAGTAATAAGAAAGACATAAGAATTATCCTTGCACTGAAAGAAGAAGAGCCTTCTCTATGCTGTAAAGATCAGAATACATTGTTACATATACATTGACTATATACTTAATGAGATATAGGAAATATAGGCTATATCTATCGGAAAAAATGAAGTTTAGCACAAGTTAGGCTCGCTTATAATTGTTAAAATTTTACATTTATGTAAATTGGATAACTTTGTTAGCTCCAATTTTACTGTCAACATTCTAAATATTTCAATTGTTTTTTGAGTTTTCAAACATGTTCAAAGTAAATTTAAAGGCCTTGTTGCAGTTGTCCATGTCGACGGAGGGTCCATTGTTGCAACACAAGCGGATCAAGTGTGGCAAAGGAAGGTGAGCTTTAATCGGGATTAACTTAGTGATAAGTGCTCTTTTGATAATGCATTTTAGCTATATGCTGTGTTATGTGCTGCATAATGGTTACCTGAAAATATGCCAGGCGAAGAGCATACGACGAGGTAACCGCTCCAAGCGGCTGCAGCGACACTCCAGGAAGGAGACGAGAATGAAGCGCGTGTGCGATGCCAACAGCCAGACGACCATACGGTCAATGGAGGAGCCGCCGACGACTAGGGAGGCATATAGCCAAACAACTGTGATTCAATACTCGCAGTGCGCTGTGGACACCATGGATCTGAGTCTCAAGGTATCCAGACAACAGCAGACGACTGTACGAGTTTTCAACTGCGCCAGCTGCCAAACGAAACAGCTCAAGATGGAGATGCGCTCTACACAGGTGGAGCTTTGGCGGAAGTCCAGGTTGACACAGACAGTGGTCGTACCTATTCCGACGACAACTAGAGGTACACAGACGATGTTCCGAACGCGCCGACAGGATAGCTACATGCAAACGGACATCTCTGCCATGTCCGAGGAGAAAGAGCAGGAGCAGGAGCAGTTTCAGGAGCGCATACTTAATTTGCTATTGCGATCCATGAATAGTCAGAGTAATCTGCTGCTCAACAGCGTCGAGTCCATCAATCAGCTGGTGGAGTTCAAGCAGTTGGAGTTGGCGAAGCAAAGACTAGAGAAGACTCAGGATGAAACCAAGCAGGCGGAGCTGGTCAAGCTGAGGCAGAGGCAGCCGAAAAGGTAAGACTATTGCATGATGTCAAAATCGATACACATGCTTGTCTTTACAGATCTAGCAAGCGGTTGCATTGCCCCAAGTTCAGGATCTGGGCCAAGCCAGCAGCCAAGCCCAACATATTGCCACAGAAGCAGGCCGAAACACAAACAGAGCGAACGAGCACAGAGTAGGTAGCACTGATAATACCCAATAAATCATGTATATATGTATATATATCTATCTATATATAGATGCATCAGCACGCAAACGGAGCTGTTGAGGGAGAAGCCAGCGGTTCGCTTGGCCGTGGCTGCCACGCAAACAGATCGCCCCAAAGGACTCTCTTGGCTGCGTTTAAGCAGCTGAAGTTGTCTCTGAACATATACATAGATGCATATATAAAATTTACTTACCATAGCCAGCGCCAGTTGGTTGCTGATTTTATTGTTGTTGTTTTTTGTTTGAATGTTTCTTTTTGCGTTGCACTCATTGTGATTAACATAAAATGTTGTTGTACTTGAAATTTAATGCTTAGAAGCGCATCGCTTGATGGCGCCAAAGTTGCGCGCTATATTAAGTTAACAGTGCACTGTTAATCGTGATTTTCAGTTTTACAGTTCTTTCTTTATTTTTATTCACTTGTGTTTAACCGCAAACACGTCCTCACGCGACAATACCTTGTCAAAGACTGAATGGCCAGCGCGCAAGTGGCCAACGTTGTGGCTTCGGGTTTTAGGTTTGGGGCTTCGGTTGCTGCAGCTTCGGCTCTTTTGTTTGTTCGCTTTGCCTTGTTGTTGTTGCCGCTGTCGGTATGCAAAAAGCCAACAAACAACAATAAGAAAGTCACGCTTAACGACTGTGACTGAGACTTAGTCCCAGGGTCTAGGCTGGACAGTGAAAAACAAACAGCAACAAAAACAACAAAATAGAGAAGCAAAATAAAGCATATGCAAGTGCGCTGCGGTGCGGCGTGGGGCACCGGCTGCAGTTGCGGGAGTTTGGCTGGGATAGACAAAAGAATAAAGCATGGCTGCCTGCCGAAAAGGCGTCTGCTTTTGGCTCGGGCGGGCGTGGTGTGAACGTGGGACAAACTCTGTGGACAGCCAAGCCTAGCAGCTAGGCAGATTGAGTCCTGCTGCTGCTACTCATGCCATGCCACTCACTCACTCACTTGGTCGCTGATTGATTGTTATCCCGCACAAACACGCCCTCTATCTGCAAAAAACAAACACACAGCAAGCACAGTTAGTTGCGGGTCGCCATGCGAAAATTAAATACTCTTAAAAATATATATAGACGAGGGTAGTTCAAGCAATTGACAAATTAATAGAAGTACAATTTAAAAAGAACAAGTTTTATTTATTTCTTTCTTTATTTATTTTTTTTTTTTTTACAAGTCTCCAATTTTTCTCTTTTCTGTTAACTTCAGAGCTGTCCACATTGTGACAAATTTATAATACCCCTCCTATGAACAGTAAGAAAAGGGTTGCACTTTAATTGAGATTTATTTATGGCCTTGCCAAAAGCAAAGCCCCAGCGAAAGACAAAGGCACAGAACGCTTCATAATAATGAGCTAAACACGCGCTCGACCTGCAATATTTGGACAGCAGACCAAACAATTGAAAAGGCCAATTGTTATATACCCTGTAAACCCTTTGATATAAACATATAATTTTAAGACTAGCAGACTTAAAATGGATAGCTAGAAAAACTTTCAATTTGAAAAAATGCTCGACTTAAAGATATCCTATATATGCATTGCAATAATAGGTTATCATTACAATACAATATATGAAGTTAACAAGAAATGTTCTTGAGTCCATAAAGCGCTCAGCTCCTCTAGAGTACTGGGTATTCTGTGGTCGTGCAGCCCTCTTGCTTCAGTGTGTGGTTGCTTGTTATGTGGTTGTTGCTATTATTATTGTTCTGTAGTGGCAAGCTTTTCAGCTTCAGCTTCAGGTTTGGTTTGAAAATTGGGCGGGCAGCTCGCCCAGCTCGTTATTGTCAAATTGTTGGCCAAGTGCTCCAACAGATTGTATGCACTCACTCTGCATATGTATGTGTATAAGTGTATATGCCTGTGTGAGTGTATGGGTGGGAGCCGCTTTGAGACGGTCTCTGTCGCTGACATGCCAACTGTATGTCCGTTTGGCTCACTGTCGCTGGCCTGGAATGCACTACAGTTGCAGTCGAACAAAAATTGAATTGAATTGAATTGGAGCAGAGGCTAAGGATTTAGTCTGCATCTAGGGTTAAGTGTCATGCTGTTGCCCAGTCTATACTCTAGCTGCGCTCTCAGCAATTTCAGCAACAACGCCCAACAAATTGCTTTGGTCGCAGACGTTGGCTGCGGTCATGTTGGGACGCTTTTACGCTAGTTATGCTCAATTATGCATTCGCCAAATTTCAAATGGCGAACTTCAAATCCAAGCCAAAACTTTCACTTGATTTAACAATAGCGCAGACATCGAAAAGAAAAACTGGAGTGAGAACATTTTAGTTGGGCAATAATGGCTGCCCAATATTCGCTTATTGGTGAACAAATTCAAAAATACAAAAAATTGATATCGATATCAATTTAAAATGATTCCTAAAGGATCTCACCACCATGTAATTTCTCTGCTTAACGATGTGCAAATTTGCAATTTTGAATAAAACGATATATATCGATATGGCACAAAGGCATAATTACGAATTTTAAATATATAATTATAAATAATATACTTACATATAATGATGTAAAGGTCGTACCTTTCAAGTCAATATATATTTTCAAGCTTAAGCAGTCCTTCAATAAATAAACCGATATACTCCTTTTTACTACCTTCACAGAGCATGGCGAAAAAAAAAAAAAAAAAAAAAAGAAAATGGCGCAGACAACGCACATCCAAAATAACAAAGAACCTAAAAGAGAAAGCAAAAAGTTTCCATGTTTCCGCTCTTGCATCGAATGATTGACTCGCAGAACAGACCAAAAAAATCCTTCCTAGAATTCAAAAGGAGTCGAAAATGGGAAAGTAGAAAAATCGCATTTGAGCAGCAACAAAAAGCAAAATGCTAGAAGGATGATGAGAATGACGGGGTGAGCGAGAAAGGAGAGAGGAAGAGAGAGAGAGAGAGAAATAGAAAGAAAGAAAATACTATTTGTATGCAGTTTCGAGTGTCTAGTTGACCAAAGACGAACGTCATGCATTGTCATTAACAACTAGCCATAAATAAGACATAAAATACACAGCTAAGAATGTGATCTAACTAAATTGTTACAATATTGGACTTGAAGATACCCTATGTACACACTCGTGTAACTATATCATATATTACATACAAGTATTTGGTTAAGAATGTAGTTGAGCTATGAACATGCTCGACTGAAAGATGCCCTGTACACCCACTCAAATTAGAATATGCCACTACTGATAATGATGTTAACCAATCGCATAGTTTATATAAAATATAAAAATATGCTCGACTGAAAGAATCATTCAAAGATAAATATATACATATATAAACATCCTGTACAACAACCAAAAGCACTGTTCAACATCTCGCGCCTATTTCAGTCAGTGTTTTTTAATAGGGTATTTAAGCCATGCAGCTTTCAATGGAGTACCAAACGTTTAGTTGCAAATTTTAACAAGAGGCTGCCAATGATTAATGTCAATAAAAAGCAAACTCAGCTTGGGAATGCTAGAACCGACGAGACGTATCTCTCGCGGCTTCAACTTGAAAGTAGGAAGCGCTGGCATTTGGGTCGTGAACCTGTGACACTGCTGGAATCGAGGACAAAGCACTGATCTTCAAGCGTCGTGTGGGTGCAATGGTTCAATTGGTGTCGAGAGTCAGTGAAGCTTTCGATAAATGGAAAATGTTCGGGATACAATTGTTGATCATGATGATGACGATAATGATGATGATTGGCAGTTAGACAGAGAAAATCTCTAGGCACGCCTACACGTACCGCTCATTAGCCATACCCCCGTAATGAGGCATTTAAAGGTGCAATGCGGGCCTTGGCATTAGCCAGCATTTGGCCATGTCAGTTGACAAATGTCTTTACTTGTCACGCAGTTAAATGTCCAGCAATGCGGCGCCTTACATACACTCGAAATAATATGGGACACAATTCAAAATTTGTGTAAAAAATTAAGAGAAATAAAATTATTAATTAAATTAAATAATAATAATAATAATTAAATAAATAATTTAAAAAATTAATAATTAAATTAAACCAAAAACATAAATCATTTACATACAATATAATGCAAAATATTCAAAATAAAATTAAATAAGCTAAAATATTTGTTATAGTAATAACAAAAATATATAGCTAATTTAAAATTATATTCTTTTTTTTCATAAAAAAAATTAAATTAAATGCATAAATAATAATAAATAATTGTAAAGAGCCCTCAAAATTTCTCACACTGTATATTCATCCATATGTATTGCATATGCACATTAGCTAACTGCTACGTCACTTGGGCTTCGCACGCATGCAGAGCCACGATTTAAGCGTGACAGGCGATTGAGTTGGAGAAAAGTCAGACTGACGCAGCGACTATGCCAGGCCGTGGATGACTGGAAAACCCATTGGCTGGGAATAAAGTGTCGGAGGTATGCGAGCTAAGAGACACAAGCAAATGGTGCATCAATTTGGCAATTGGCACAAATTCCAGGCAGCTGCAATTCAGTTAACGGCTATACGACATTTAAGCCATATTTGGCGCGATTCTGTCAAATGTTGAAAGGAATGCGGCGCTCTTGAGTGACGCCTGTCAATCAAGCATGACTGCAGTTGGAGTGTTGACGCATTGTCAAATTGAGTTTGGAAATGAAAGCTATGCAATTAGGTATAAAGAAAACTCCCAGAATATGTAGTGCGACATAAAATCTAGAATCCGCACACATGCAGGCATACACACATGCACATACACACATGCACATACACACATGCACATATACATATAATTTTAACCACTTGCAGTGCTGCCACATAATAAAAGTGTTGCGATAGTATCGATGTTATTCGATAACATATCTTCGATGGTAAACAAACGAGAAGCAACATAGCTATCGAATAAACGCGAAGTGAAGTGAAAAGTTTGTGTGAAAACGAAAAATAAAAGAAATTGAAGTGAGAGGATGGCCTCGTTGGAACCAACGCAAAATAAAACATGGGATCTATCCCTATACGAGCTGCAGCGCAAGCCGCAAGAAATAATCACAGATAGCACTGAAATAGCCGTCTCTCCGCGCAGCCTGCACAGCGAATTAATGTGCCCCATTTGCCTGGACATGTTGAAGAAAACAATGACCACCAAGGAGTGTTTGCATCGGTTCTGTTCGGATTGCATTGTGACTGCATTGCGTTCCGGCAACAAGGAGTGCCCCACTTGCCGAAAGAAACTCGTGTCCAAGCGCTCGTTGCGCGCCGATCCCAACTTTGATTTACTCATTTCGAAAATCTATCCCAGTCGTGAGGAGTACGAGGCCTCGCAAGAGAAAATCATGGCCAAATTCAATCCGACGCAATCACAAAAGGCGCTTGTCAACTCCATCAACGAGGGCATTAAACTGCAGTCGCAGAATCGGCCGCAACGCTTCCGCACCAACAAGGGTGGTGCGGCTGCCAATAATGGAGGTGGGAACGCTGGCAATCGTGGTGTGAATGCTCACGATACGGCGTCCAATGACAGCAACAGCAATACGAACGGCAATGAGCGTGAGTCCCGGGAAGCCGGTGGAGCTGCTGCATCCGCTGCCTCAGCCGCAGCAGCAGCAAGTGCAACACCCGTCAGCAGCAGCAGCAGCAGCGGCAGCAGCAACACCACTAACACCACCACCACCACCCAGGCTGGCTCAACGGCGGGCACATCGGGCGCCAGCACCTCATCGAATCGTATGCAAGTGGATGATGCATCAAATCCGCCTTCGGTGCGCAGCACACCCTCACCGGTCCCATCGAACTCCAGCAGCACGAAGCCGAAGCGTGCGATGTCCGTGATGACATCGGAGCGTTCGGAGGAATCGGAGTCGGACTCACAAATGGATTGCCGCACCGAGGGCGACTCGAATATCGATACCGAGGGCGAGGGCAACGGCGAACTGGGCATCAATGATGAAATCGAGCTAGTCTTCAAACCACATCCTACAGAAATGTCCGCCGATAATCAGCTGATCCGTGCCCTCAAAGACAACTGCATACGGTACATCAAGACGACAGCGAATGCCACTGTGGATCACTTGAGCAAGTATCTAGCGATTCGGCTGACCCTCGACCTGGGCGCCGATCTGCCAGAAGCCTGTCGTCTACTCAACTTTTGCATCTACGTGGCACCGCAGCCGCAGCAGTTAGTCATCTTAAACGGTAATCAGACACTGCATCAGGTCAACGACAAATTCTGGAAGGTAAGTGCTATAGAATACCCCACTACAAACTTAATCTGAATTTCATTTCAATTTGGCAGGTGAACAAACCCATGGAAATGTATTACTCGTGGAAGAAGACCTAAAACCTTGCCTAGTTCAAAGCATTTTAGTTATTAAGCATTCAATTATATATATATATATATACACTATATTCGTATATATTATATTTAAATATATAAATGTTTAGTTTTAACATTTATGTGCTTAACAAGATTATATACATATATGTATAGAAGTATATCAAATTCTAGATGGTGTATGTAGCAAAAAAAAAAAAATCTTTATTCTTGATTCTTTAACTTGACTTTAAGCTAGAACACAAGCATAAAACATATCCAAAATGTGCTTCTATATTCTCCATATATTGTACATATTCTGTGTTTTATATATGTGTGTATACTTGTATCTATATTACATAGAATTTTCTACATTTTCACGAATTTTCCATATACATATTGCATATATAATCTTTATCATAATCAAGTTTCGCTCTTCTCATATACATGGCCGGTCAGTTGAATAAGTTAAAATTTTTAAAAGTTTAAAAAGTTTTATATATCTCTTCAAAGAAAACTGGATTAAATTGTATAAATTTAATTATATAGCCAATTGTAGTGAAGCTAAAATTTTCATTTCATATGATTTATATTCATGTTTTCAGGAAGTTAATGTTCAGGCTCAGCTGTATAAGTTTGGATAGTATTAGTTGAGCGGCAGTGTATATAAACTTCTATTGAAATTTAGATATTGATAATAATATAATTTTGTGAGTCGGAGAGAGTTTTCGATAAGCTCGTTTTCAGGTCTGAAAGCTGACGTTACGATATAAAGTTGATTTTTTTTTATTAGTCTTGGAAACCAAAACTAAAATCAGACTTTTCTTTCTGCATGGGAAAATATGTCTGATTCTAACTCACTAGCCGATATCTTGATGGCGTATAAATATATATTACAAATTTAATATAAGTAAGTAATTCTACTTGCACTATGAAATCAGCAGTATCTTGATAGTATATATAACCAGAACCAGATTAGATATAGTCGCCTTTAGTGCATCTGGCCAGGAGTAATTAGTTTCGAATGGTTTTCTTATGATAAGAATAGGCCAGCTATATATATATATATATATATATATATATATATATATATATATGTTATAAATTGGACGTTTATAATCGTGTTAATGTACATACATTGACGTAACTAAAAGTAATAGTAAGAGTACATTGGTGAGGAACGCTTAAAAAGTAGATAATATTTACACATCACACGGATGTGTTGCTAATGAACGAATGTGACTAATGTGTTTTGGTGGACAAAGAATTCGCTGGGCTCTAATTGGGTTGCGGCTGAGGCAGAGTGCGGTTGAAGTAAACATTTCCATTTGTTTACAATTCATGTTATATCAAAAATGTTAAGGCATAAGGCAGCACCTGTGCTTTGGTTTTGATCAGCGATCATCGCCCATGAATTACTTAGGAATTCTCTGCATTTTTTCTAGTATTGCGTTGCGAAAGTCCTTGAACTCGCGGCTCGCCTCGATTTCGTTGAGACAATCGCCTTGAATGCGATTGAGGCCGCTCTTTATATCGGAATCCTGGCCGCCTCGTGTGCGCCGTATAAGATCACGTTCATGTCGACGGTCTAGGCCCAGATCGCGCAACTCATCGATATGATCTAATGTAAACGTGCGCTGCTCCTCCTGCAAGAATTCAGCGCACTTCTCATAGATATCCAGGTACTCTTCCGTGGCGCCTTTGTCGCCCCTTAGCTGCGTCTCCAGATAACGGCGCAGGAGCATGGCAGCCTGCGGATCCAGTAGCGTCTGATGCATGCTGTTTGTGAGCGTGTAAATGCGACGCACTTCCTCAACGCTCATCTCTGAGCACCCGCAGAAGCATTTTATCAGCTGCACCGTTTTCTTCTACATTGGGCGAATAATGAATTAATTCTGCACTTTGCTATAGAGGAGTGCCATATGGAACGTACCTTATATGATGACGAAGCCATGATGCGAATGTTTATATATGTATATATATATTAATCTCTGCTATATCGATCCATCGACACTCGCGGAAATATTAGCTGGTCAACTACATAAATATAAAGGCGGCAGCTTAATCGTGCCAAAACAGCATGATAAATTCAATTCATCTGTTCGGTGTAAAGGCAGGGATGGTCATTATTACCTTTGTACTATCGATAGCAATTGTGTACCCAAATAGATACTTATTGGTACAGTGGTAATATTAGCAGCAGTTGTCCTTAAATACGGGAATCCTATGTCATAGTTGGCTTGAGTTAACTTCTGCTCCTGTTATTGCAGTAATGGCCACAGCCGCAATAGACTAAGAGAAGTGGAGTATTGAAAAGGATTTTCTTTTGACCATTTTGTATGCATGTACTCATATTTGCCACTTGAATGATATCCAGAATGATCTGCATATTTTATCTGTTTAGTGTATAGCATAATGAGAGTGTATAAGTGGAGAGTACACTAATATGCACGATCTTATAGATTTCACTCAAATGTAACTGCCACTTTTACTTGTATTTCATAAAGCACTCAAATGATTTAACTATAGCGATAGCTTCTTCCATCGATAGATCGATGGCTCCACCTAAATGTTGGCGATATATATCGGCTTTGCGGTTGGTTTCTCTTTCGAATCACGTATTGTTATTCGAAGTACGTATTTTGAAGTCTTTATTTCAGAGCGATTTATATAAATTTATGGAAGCTTATCTTAATCTATAACTTGGACTTGAGCGCCTTCATCAGCTTCTCCAATTTGAGAGCCTTCTGAAAATCACCACTAATCTTTAGCTTGCCGGACATGTAGGCTGGTGCCGCCTTCAATTTGCCCGAGAACATGTCAAAAAAGTTGTTCGAGTTCATCGATAGCGTTGCGTCTGGATTAGCTGGCGGGGTGCCACTGCCGCAGGCACCGGAACCATTCTTCAAGTCCAGGAACCAGGTGCCCTGCTTATCGCCGCTGATGTTGAACTGGTAGACGGCTTGCGTCTTGCCAACGATTTCAGCAGACAGCAGAGATTCAATTTTCTTAAAAAGCTGCGGTATCTTATCATCGCTAGAGTCAGCAGCTGCAGCAGGTGCAGCAGCAGCCGGTGCCGCTGCACCCTCAACTGGTGCACCCTTGGGCTCCACGAAAAAGTCAACCATCAAGTTGTCTGCATTCTCACGGACACAGGCATAGTCGGTCAGATCCTTGACGCCCACTGATTCGAGCACCTCATCGTCGATGAAGAACTGGCCGGTGAACTGCTTGGGTTCTCGGGAGAGGATGGCATATGCCGCATCGGCCATAATCTCTGGCTTGCGCGACCAGCTGGCGCTGTCGGGCCCAGTCAGCATCTCAATGGCAGCCGTGTGTATGGCCGTGCGTGGCCATAGGGCGTTCACTGCAATGCCGCGATCCTTGAACTCCGCCGACATTCCTAGTACGCACATGGACATGCCGTACTTGGCCATCGTATAAGCGACATGCGGACCAAACCACTTGGCCTTCATGCTGAGCGGTGGCGAGATGTTTAAGATGTGAGCATGATTGCTCTTCTGTAGGTAGGGCAGACACTCCTTGGACACCAAGAATGTGCCGCGCGTGTTGATGTTGTGCATCAGATCGTAGCGCTTCATTTCAGTGTCCGGTGTGTTGGTCAGGGAAATGGCACTAGCGTTGTTCACAACGATATCGATGCCACCGAACTTGGCCACTGCTTGCTGGACAGCATTACGCACCTGTTGCTCGTCGCGCACATCCACAACACAGGGATGGGCACGTCCACCAGCCTTTTCGATCTCTTCGGCGGCTGTGTAAATTGTGCCCGGCAGCTTGGGATGCGGTTCGGCTGTCTTGGCAGCGACAACAATGTTGGCTCCATCACGAGCCGCTTTCAGTGCGATTGCCTTGCCAATGCCTCTGGATGCGCCAGTGATAAACAAGGTGCGTCCTGCCAATTTTCCAGTATTAATCATTGTGTGGTCCAAAGTTTAAACCGCTCGCTGCAAAGATTCTGAACTATGTGAACTGAAAACTGTTTAAATCGCGACCAATCAACATATGTACAAGAGAAAGTCCAAAGTGCAGTGAGATCGGTGAGACGTCATATTATAGAGAGGGTAAAGAGACAAATGATTCGGCTAAGGCAACTATTGTATGCACTTTTATTGAAGAAATATCCGGGATAATGGTGCATATTGCTGCATACATTGTTCATTCCATATTTAAGGCCATAAGTAACCTGTCTTATGGCATTTAAGCATTGAAAATAGTTTATTCTTATATACATATATCGTAATAATATACAAAAATTACGATTTGCCAGCGTTGCCACTTTGTTGTTTTGTGTGAATGGCATTCATGCAGCGAAAGAAGAAGACACGCATCGAGTGTATTTGTTTACAATTAAAAAGTTTGGACAAAATATAATAAGTATATATATAATAACAAATGGCAGCAGAGCGCTCGCGTCGCCACAATGCAGGCAATAAAATAGCCAAGTTGCTGGATGAGGAGGAGGATGAATTTTACAAAACATCTTATGGCGGCTTTCAGGACGAAGAAGACGACAAGGAATATGTGTAAGCAGATTAAAGTTAAAAAAAAAGTTTTAAAAAAACCCTTGGTAATATTTCAACGCATGTAATTGATTTAGTCAAAAAGACGAGGAAGAGGATGTTGTGGATTCAGATTTCAGCATAGATGAACAGGATGAGCCCGTGTCCGATCAAGAGGAGGCGCCAGAAAAAAAACGCAAACGCGGAGGTGTCGACACAAAAGCCTATAAAGCAAGTATAAATGCTTTACATATTTGCGCAAATACTAATTTCTTAAATAGGAACCAGCAAAGCCGCTCGCCAAGAAGGAAAATAAAGCTGGCGCTGCACTACACAAGAAACGGGGCGCTGGCGGCGTGGTCAAACGTAGAGTGCGTCCACGTTTTACTGTGCTCGATTCTGGACGGAAGTCAATACGAACATCTACGGCCATTAAAACACAGGCTACAAAGATACGACTAAAAGAACTGGACGATGCACGCAAGCGCAAGAAGAAGAAGGTGCGCGTAGAGGACTATATGCCCACGCAGGAGGAGTTGCTTGCTGAAGCAAAACTAACAGAGGAAGAGAATATCAAATCTTTGGGTTTGTTAGCAAATCAATATTAAGAGTATATATATAGAGTGTTTTAGTTGTATTTCCAAATGCTTACAGAGAAATTCCAAAAAATGGAGCTGGAAAAGAAAAAGACCCGGCCCACTAAGAGAGTATTCGTTGGACCAACGATTCGTTACCATTCATTGACCATGCCCGTCATTCGCAACATGCCCACACGAACAGGCCAACCGAATGAGGCGACTGGTCGCTGCGAGCGCACGTTCATAACTTTTGAAAATGACTTCAACGATAAGGCGTTTAATGCGATTTTCCGCCCGAAACGACCACAAAAGCACTCAAGCGGAATTTGTCCCATCACCCGCTTGCCAGCACGATACTTTGATCCCGTCACGCAACAACCATACTATAGCATTCAGGCCTTTAAGATACTGCGCGAGGCGTACTACATGCAGCTGGAGCAGCAATACAACAGCAATAGCATCAGTAATAGCAACAGCAGTGAACAGGCAGAGTTGGCCAAGTGGATGGAGTGGCGTAAGTTGGTCAAGGAGAATCGGCAAAAGGTGGCTACAGCAGCCAAAATGGTCGAAAGTTAATTTTTATATATAATTTTGTATGATTTTTTAATTGAATTCATTATTAGAATTCACTTTTTGATTCTATCTCAATTCTCGTATTTTAAATTTATATTCAATATATTCAAATGCTAAGAACAGAAAGAATAATCTTGTAATTAAAAGTCAATAATATAATTGAATAATGTAAACTAGGAACTCGGATTCTCTTTTCCTATTGTTCTCCCTTCCCACCAAATAGAAACAATTTAAATGATTTCGAACGGCTACTAAATTATTTATTTCCTAATTCACCTACAAAAACATATAAAATCTGGGCACACAATGGAACAACGACTAATCTTAAGTTTATGTATCTAAAAAACTTAACAATAACTTTATCAATTTGTTGGCAAATTGAGTATGCATTATCTGTGTTAAGGCTAGCTAAGTAGAATGGAGTTTCGTATTGAGGCTGTCCCTAAAGCTCGTAGGCTCGGTCGCCGTTCTGTGATTGTTAAATGAGCGTGTCCTCGTCCTGACCTTCGAATACCATCAGTAGCGAGTGCTGCGAGGGTGAGCGACCCAGGGTGAGACCGCCTAGCGAACCGTCCGGCGATAGGAGACCCGTCTGGAGGCTATTGTTATCCCGATAGCCTGATGTCGATGAGGTTTGTGAAACCGAGTCCCAAGATATTTCGCCAATGGCTTTTGTCTGCTGCTCCTGTTCCTGCGAGAGTGAGGTAACCTATGGGATAAAAGGATTAGAGATAGAGAGAGAGAGAGAGAGAGGGGAGATTGCAATTGCTTACGATGCTGGGCGGTTCCATTGGAGTTAGTCGACTGCGCTTGAGCCGGAAAGTTTTGCGACTGGCTGCCTTGGAGCGTTGCAGACGCGAACGTGTATGATCACCGGAACTATCCTCGGCTGGACTTTCTGGTGATAGTGGTGTCGTTGAGGTCTCCCCAGAGGAGTGCCGAAATTCCACGGACGAGACAAATCGCAATTTGGGCGGCTGCGCCTTGAAGGGCGCCTGCTGCAGTGATTGCGAGTGCGACAGCTGAGAGGCAATGCCAGGCGGCAGGGCTGAGCTACCACTGGGCCCGCTGCCTGTTGGCTGACCCACCAGAGTGGGCGCTGAACCAGCAGCGCCTTCACCACTCTCGCTAGTTGTGGTATGTGGATCTCGGCCTGTGGAGCTGCTGGACAGAGATTCGCGTGGTGGATGCAGAGTTTGCTGGGAGAGCGTGTCGCTGGGCGTACAAATACCGCCAGATCCACTGCGCGAGTCAATGGGCACGGCGGAGACATGCGAGTGGGTCGCCTGACCGGTGGTGGTGCCCGTGAAGATGGAGATTAGTGAGGGTCGCTGCTGTGACTTGTGTGGATCTGCCGTGCTGGTAGCAGCCGCAGCATCGCTTTTCTTTTGCTCAGAGCTCTCGCGATCTGTGGAAACTGTCAAGGCAAGAATATGAAAAAAAAGGAAGGCTTAGCTTCAGTTCATTGTGGACATACCATAACGCTTGTCCTCTAGCTCATCACGCAGGTCGCGCAGCTCACGCGCCAGCTCCAGCAGCAGTGCGCCCTTCGACTTGAGGCCGCCCTGTGGTGGAGTTCCGCGTAGACGCTCTCTAATGATGAACTGCATGTGCCGCTCGTGATCGCCAATGGGCGGCTGGGAGATCTGAAAGGCATTGATGTAAGATATGAACTGAAAAGAGAGCCGGTAGCTGTTCATACCTTGTGTAGGATGAAGGGCAGCAGGACAATGTAGAGTGGGGTGCGATGCGTGACCACAAATTCCATGAAACTCCATAGATCTGGCGCCGCTTCATTGCGCCTGCCCAGATCTCGCATGACGCGTACTATGCGTGGCCATTCACTGGACAAGCGATTCTCGAAGCAAATGCACACGATGCGCAATGCAAGGAACGCCGCCTGGTACAGTGAGCCCGAGATGCGAGCCGGTCGTTTGGCATCCCGACTGCCTGTGAATGTGAGGGAGCCCGCACGCAGGTCTCCCGTGACCCGATTGATCTGTGAAACGGCCTGGCCGGTACGGCCAGCGGGTGGACTCATGGCATTTAGCACGGCGGTTAGCAGAAATGAGACATCGCTCATCTTCAGCTCGCCCACATCGGAGACGCCGCGTCCGGAGCAGACCTTCAAGCACAGTGGCATTATCAGATGCATTAGAAATCCTTCGGCCTTTTCCTGCGTGGCAAACTCTGCGCTGCCGCCGCAAATTTGCACGAGAGAAAAACAATCAACGGGGCTAACCACTTGCAGGGCCACCAGACGGACTACGGTCGAGCAGAAAAAGGCCGGTGGATTCTGAGACATGAGCGCTGCACTTGCACTGGACACGCCCTCCGGTATGCCACCGCTGCCCGGCTCATTCACGATCAGATTCTGTACGGTAGAGATGAGAGTCTTCATCTGCTGCCAGTGAAGCACATACGGATGCCGTATAATTGTCTCGTGTATGCCCTTGAGCAGTCCGGCTGCTGCCTCCCAGTCCGTGTTGCGACGTATGGATGGCTTCTTCGAGATCTTCAGGAATACCTTGTCGATGCGACGCAGTACCGTAACGAGAGCATTGCGCAGCGTATCATTTGACCATTCGGCCCGTGGCAGCACCGATTGCATATAGCGCTGTAGACCACGGCAGGCCATAGACTCGGGATCGTAGGGCGAAACCTTGAGCAGGGAGTGGGCGATGTCCGCCAAACGGATGTGACACTTGGCATCCAGCACCTCGGTGGGCTTGCTGTCACTAGCCGGCAGCTTCTTGGCCAGCTCGTTAAGGCGCGTCGTTGACTTGGTCAGAAAGTCAGCTACCACGGAGAGTAGGACATCTCTTGGACGTCGATATTCAGTGCGTATCATCTCCGAGTCTTCAGCAGAGTCCATCATATTCTTAGTGCGCGGATCTGTGGCATATTTCGTGTGTGATTCCTCCTCGAAGTCCATGCCGGGCGAGCAAGGTGGACCGCGACTGCAGTTGCGCTGCGACGAGCCTTTGTGCTCCGGACTGTTGCGATAGGGTCCGTTGTAACTCTTAGCCAAGCCCTCGCAGTTGTGCACCATGGTGCGTATGGCCACAGCTAATTGGAGTATGATATCTCGCTCGGATTTGCCCTGCAGTGGAATATAGCTTGGCGACTGGATCTGCTGTAGATAGCAGGGCAATATGGCCTCCAGTATGATCTGTTGACCACGAATCAAATTGGTATTGAAAGGGATTGTGTGACCAGGAGATAAGCTACTAACTACAGGGGATCTTCAACTACATTAAGAGGGAGTGAGTGACTGGAGTGTGAGGTAATTATTTGGCTAATATAATCTAGATATGCTTAGCTTTTGATTCGACTCCACTCAACGAGAAGACTGTAAGATGTTAAGAGAAATGACTGGCCTTGTAGGCCCCACTTACCAGCATCTGGTAGCCTCGCGTGCTCTCGGCCGAATAGGAGACAACCATTACACACAAAGTGATGCAGTCGAGCACTGTGACATCATCATCCTCGTCGTGATAGCAAAAGTCAATAGCCTTCAGGGGCTTCGGCTCCTTCACCAGCTCGGCTATGTTGAGTGGATCCGGTGAGGGATCTTCGAGGCTGAGGAGCAAATTAAAGAGGCAACTGGATTGCACCTTGTGCGCCTCGCCATAGGTGCCATCCTCGTCCGTGTCGAGTATAGCCGACACGGAGCCAAACATTTGCAGTATGAAAGGCTTACGATTGAGCAGATAGAACTGCTTTACGGCGTACTCGATAGTCGTGGTGATCAGCTTGTTGGTCTGATGGAGCGAGTACACCTGCAGCAGGGTGGGCATGATCATGAAATAGCCATTCGTCGAGAAGATATTCTTGAAATTGAAGGCCGCATTGATGAAGGTGGCCATCACATAGCGCATAATACAAGAGTCCTCAGCATGCAATATGGACGCACCGGAGAGCACATTTAGAAAGAGTTGAATGTCCGCCGAGTAGGCGAAATTTCCGGCCATGGCCTCGAACATGCGTGCGATCAGGCGCACCCACATGAACTTATGCAGCACATCCAACCCGAGCAGCACCTTGCCGTATTCACCGCCATGATGCAGATCGAGGTCCACTTCGAGCGCTTTGCGCGGAAACGAGGGCAGCTTCATCAGTTCCTCGTGCAGGAAGACAACACGCTGCACAACCATGTCCACGTTTTTCAATATAGCCCACGTCAAGTGGACTTTGCCGATCTCAACAAATTTCTTGGTCAACTCTTGTTTCTGCAGCGCCAAAAAGGATTCCTCTGGACGCATCAGCATCAAACGCACCTCCGGGTACTGTGAGCGCTTGAAGAAGTACAAATCCCTTATATACCAATTTGGATTGAGTATTTTGCCTGCAAGAGGAGAAAGATTTCGATAAGTTTTCTGCAGAGGTTATTAGCTGGATAGGCTGGACTCACTGCTCTTGTAGTCCACAAGACAATAGTGGCTAATGCTCTTTTGATCAATGGGATAGTAGTCCAATGCCTCCTTCAGCAGCTGGCAGAAAAGCGTATCCTCCTGCACGGGAAATTGTGAGGGTATATTGTAGTCATCATCTGTTGGCCCGTGCACCACAATCTTCTTGGCGGCGGGCACATTGGCTGTCAACAGGATCGAAGCATCGCATTGCTCCTTGCGCAGTATTTGCTTCAGATCCTTGAACATGATGCCATGCACCGAGTGGACCACCATCCACAAAACTGATAAGGCCGAGCCAACGAGCTAGTAGGAGAAGGATTTTATCATATAGAAAAATATATTTTGTATAGAATATGAATTTCGTTTGAAACCCACCTCCTGTTTGAGCTCATTGGAGGAGCGCACATAGAACATGATGTAGCCAATGATGGAGTTGTAAAGCGCAAAGGCAGCTTGCTGCGGCAGGCGAGGTACAAAGCGTATCAAATGTCGCAGTAGCTTGAACATCTGATCCTGGCGATCTCGAGTCAAGCGCTCGAATACATAGCGCAAGAACAGGGCGGACTCTTCGACCAGGCATACCCAGATAACCTGGTAGGCCACCTCATAGACAGCATTGCCATCGGATCCGATGGCTGCATCGTCCAAGCAGCCGACAATCTGCATCACCGAGGAGCAGAGCACCGAGGGGAAGAGCGAGTGGGCGTGATGCAGATGCGAGGAGGTGCGTGTGCCATCCAAATCCTCTTCGATCTCATGATCTTCGTGCTCCATGCCTGGTTCATGGGAGGCCTGCTGGCTAATCGGTATCATCGTGATGAGGAAACTATGTCGTTCTGCTCGTTGCTTGTCGCGTTGCTGGCGTAGTGCATTCCGTATCGCCTCCGTTTGCTGCATCTTCCGGCTCTTGGTGGCCGTGACCAAGGAGCGCTAAATGGATTCCAGAAAGGAAGGAAGATAGGATCTAAATCTGATAGAATCTCTGCATCTCTGTCCACTTACATGTCTGTCCTGATTGAGCGTCATGTCCATGTCCTTGGTCTGCTGCACTGGCATCCAGGGCGGATCCACGACGGGCAAACTCTCAATGCCAATTTTGGGCGAGGGCAACGTGAACTCAATGCCACCCGGCGGCACCTTGAACGTGGCATCATGTGCGTTCTCCTCCATGCGCGGCCAGACGTGGAAGCGACACTTCCATAGCACCAAATATCGCTGAATGGCTCCAATGCGTATATCCGGATTCTTGTGCTTCAGCGCTCGTTGCATAATGTCAAAGGCGAAGTTCTGAGCCTTTACCGAGCCCATGAGAAAGACCGCCGCACTCGAGGTAGCGGTGTCGTGGTTCGTCTCCAGCAGTAGCTCCCAGGCAGCTGGCATGGCCTCTATGACCAGCTCCTCGCTGAGCACCACGGCACCCTTTAGCATGGTGGCCAGCGGAAAGTGGAAGAGATTGCGTATGTGTATGCGTATGAATTTCAAGATGGGCGCTTCCTCTTGCAGCTTCTTCTCCTTCTCCTGCCTGAAGCTGCGCGCCAGCTTCTCAGCCATCTCAATGTCTGGATCATCGCTAATTCTATAAATATATCGTTTTAGAAAGATTTTGTGTTTTAATTGTTGGCGAACTTACCGATCCTTGCGTGACAAGCTATCCTTGCGCTTGGATGGAGATGTTTGGGTCGAGCTCTGCTCGGATACTTTACGCGTTGAGCGTGGGCGTGCCGAGGGCTTGGAGGAACTTATAACTGTAGGCTCCACAGTGGGATGATCCACATCGAAAGTAAAACCAAATTCCTCGCCATAAACCTGACAAAGCAAGGACATAATTGATATCAAACCAAGATTGGGTAGCATCGATTTACCTTTCGCGTTGCCTTTATAAGCCTCGTGCAGGAGCGCATGTGACGCTTGTAGCAGAAGGGATGACAGTAGCCCTTGTGGGTGCAATAGTAATTGTAGCTCGTAAGCAAATCGATGACAGCCTTGAGCCAGGGCATATTTTTGGCAGTGTCATCGTTTTCATTGGAGTCCGTAGGTGATTCTGGCTGCTGATCGTCGCTAAGTATGCCCGGTGATTCCTCGCCGCCGCTAATGACGCCCTGCTCGGAGGTATCACTGCGATCGGAGAGCGAAGACACCTTACGGCGCGATTGCATGTTGACTAATAGGAGGAACAGTATATAGAACGATTATTTTCATCTAGGCTATGCGACTTACAATCTGTTTCGATCTCTTTGCTGTCCTTGGTATTGCGACGTAGCTTGAGCGAGCGACGCTTAAAGGAACCGCCCGTGGTGGTTGCTGTGCCACGGCGCAGCAGGAAGGGACGAACAGCCGAGGCAGTGGGACGTCGAGCTGATGACGAAAGAAGGAATCAAAAAAAAATCTTCAGCTTGAATGGATTCCCTTGCTATATACTCACCTTCCTCGCCCTCTTTAGTTAAGGTTGTATTGCTGCTGTTTTCTGATTCGTTGTCTGGTTCGTGAAGGACAAAGGAGATTTTGCGTTCGGTTTGGCCAGCGCCGTCGTTGCCCGCTGCTATGGACTGCAGGCTCTGGGCAGAGGTCTGCGAGTGACCCATGGAGCTGAGTGCCATGGACCAGCGTCGATTGGCCTCGCGGTAAACTTTCTCCCAGGGCGCGGGTCGATCGCGATGTAGCATCTTGGAAGTCTTGGGCAATGTGATGTACGTGTCTCGCAGGAAAGCCGTAATCTCGAACAGCAGCACACAGGCAATCAGCTTGAGAGCGTGGGGACAGTCATTGCCATGCGGATTGACTGAGGCCTCATCCAGGAAATCTTCCTCCTCATCCTGCTGCAGCAGTTCGCGTTGCTTCTCCGGATCCGTCAGACTTGCATTCAGCGCTTCGAACTGCAAGCGTTCGGTGAAGAGCAACTCCTCGAGCCGGGCACCCACCATCTCAGCCCACTGATGGAACATTTTTCCCGCGGCACGCAGCAAAATATGTGTGCGGCGAGCGCTGCTTTGGCTGACCTGCTGCTTCATCTGGGCGGGATTGATGTTGGCGCCGGAGGCACGATACCCGCCCACATTCTGTTTCATCCAAATGGGCCACTGGCCCTTGTTGCATAGGTGCACAAAGTGGGCGCATTCCAACAGAAATGTCGCACGCGTCACCAGCGGCGCTTGAGGCTGTAAGCCAACAGATGAGTTGGGGCTGAATTAAATAGGGGTAGTCACATACCAGATCCAAGACGGCTGCAATTAGCTGGGGATCAGGAAAGCTGCCCGGAGCACAGGTCTCCAGCAGGAAGGACAAGCCGCAGCATGCCCACGCGAACCGGCTCGGTGGGCACCAGCTTGCGCTCCTTTAGTATGACCACCTCGGATTCGCGCGGTCCATCGCACATGTCCGAGGAGCTGCGTCGACTATAGTCCGCTGTCTCTTCGATGCCGCCCACCTTCTTTTTGCCCTTCACAATGCCGCCGAAACGGTTCAGACGTCGCTCAACGCGTCGCTTGGCACGCTGAATGGAACGACCGATGCCTTCGCTCTGACGACCACGCTGGATCTTGAGCGAGGCGTGCCGAATGAATGTCGATGTTATCTCTGGATTGAGCGAGCCAATCTCCAGATCAATCGATGATGCCTCTTTGGGCGTGCCGCGAAACCAGCGCACCAAGCCGCTGAGCCGTCCCAGCGAATTGCGTTCCGAGCTGGACGTCGAATCGGAGAGCAGCGCCCGCTCACTCTGCCGCGGCGTCAAAGTGGGTCGAACGCCGGTGGTGCGACGTCGAAAATTGCTCAAGGGCGATTGACTGGTCTTGTAGTGCTCATCACAAGGCTCCGTCTCCAGCAGGCTCTGAAAAGAGGAAGACCAGAACGGCTCAGCGCAATGTTATAGGCCAAAGTTGAAGACTCACCACGGCACAGGCGGATGAGGTGCTGCGCTTCTTCAGCAGCAAACGACGTTGCGAACGATTGTCATCGTTCTGCACCAACACTTGCATGGTATTCGCTTGGGGTATGTGCCTGTTGGAGTAAATAATGTTATAAAGATGATCAAGTTTTCACAGGGAAGATGAATATTTGGCTGACTATACCTGATGACTCTTGTCGTCTGTGGTGTCGGTCCCTTCTTGTGGGGTCGCGGCGTCACAGCCAATATGCCGCTGAGTGCAACCAGACGAAAGGGTCCACCATGTGCGCCCTTCACATAGGTCACCAGTTGTCGTATGTCACCATAGAGCGCCACATTCTCAGGCAGCTTCAGATCCTTGCTGGCCTCCACAAAACGACTGACGAGTTGTTTGAATATAGCGCCAACCACTTGACCCTCGGCTCCGCCGCTGATGCCGCCGCTAAAATTGCTGGAATAGCCGCCCTGACCTGGTACACCGCCAAGATCGGTGTTAACATTTTTATATCCACTCTGACGTTTATGAGCTATATGCATCATCATTATATATACATACATACATACATATATATACAACGTACGAGTATATTGGAGGAGGTCAGAGGCAACAAACGGGGCGGGAGGGAGGTGTTACAACTCAAAAGCATTAGCATAACTCGTTGCATGCAATATCAAACGACACACACTCAATGAAATA
Source organism: Drosophila koepferae (assembly GCA_030914345.1). Lineage (NCBI taxonomy): Eukaryota > Metazoa > Arthropoda > Insecta > Diptera > Drosophilidae > Drosophila > Drosophila koepferae. Next base: position 4,420,699 of record JAUESR010000208.1, read on the forward strand.
TATTTCGATAGATTTTTAGAAGGAGAGAGAGCGAGATACAGACAGAGTTCCACAAATAAGAATATAAACATTTCAGTCGGAGGCAACCGACTCCGCAATACTCGCTCAAAGAGAGAATGATTGATTGAGTTGGAAATGGAACTGTAAATTGAATACTGTAGTTGAAGTCGATTATATATTATAAGTATTCGATTATATACTTATAATTGGAGTTGGAGTTGAATATATCTATATAGCATCAGCAGCTATTTCACTAGAACTCCAGCTCCAGCTAAATAACAGAGAAATGTATAATTTCTTTCTATATGCCCTATAAAACATAAAGTAAACAGTTGTTTGACTGTTGCTTAGCTATACATAATAATATAATAATGAGCTCAGCACTCTATATACCATATAATACATGAAACGTTTCGTCGACTCTTCACGTCTACTCATAGCTTAGCTATAGTTAGAATAGTTGCAACTGCAACCAGAATCTATATACCCTGTAAAACATAGATTTGAGTTTTATCTTCGATTAAGACAGACAGATTGTGCATCAATATGCTCAAGAATATTCCATTATATGAACGAGTATAAAGAGTATAGAGTTTCATCAATTGTTGATTGGATGAATGAAAAGAGAACGTTTTGCAATTGGGGATTTGGTGCAACATCAATCAATTGAATCGAAAGCTAAGGCTGTTTCAGTTACAAGGCATAGCTGGATGGGATAGACCTGACTTACTCAGCGGCGACAGCAGTGAGCTGGGATCCACGCAGAAGGCGAGAAATGCATGGAAGTAGTCGATGAGCTCTGGCAACGGTGATGTCTTGACCATCTCCTGCAGATGACGCTTGGTGCGCTGTCCGGCCTGGCGCAGCATGCGCGATATAATCTTTTGGCACTGATTGCGCAGGAAGTCAGCAGGTGGACCTCGAACACCTGCCAGAGGTGAATTAGATGAGATACATATACTCTGCGTAACCGCACTGCATCGTGGCTCATTCACTCACCATCATTACAGCCATGTGGACAGCCGAGTACTTGGAGCGCACGTCGTGTTATGCCCATCGATATCTCGTGTGGATGCTCGCCCAGCTTCAGCACACCCATCTCGATGAGCAGTTCGCAGATGTTGAGGCCCGCCTCGAGGACGCGGAGCGAGCAGACTTGCGATGGATCTCGCTTGAATACGCTGCTCACGGCCAACAGCACGATCTCATAGTCGATGCCGCCATCGCGTGTAATATAGAAGGAGGAGCCGGGCGCCTCGGACTCATCCACGCCTGTGTAGTCGATGTGGGAGTCGGTGTGAGAGCGCAGCATGGGTCCACGATAGCGTGTGGTACCGCTGCCACCACCGGCGCTGCCATTGCTACCGGCTCCAACGATGCTGCCGCCATTGCCCAAAGCATCCAACTGCGAGTCAATGGAACCCTGTTCAAAGCAACGACAATTAAACAGATATTCAAATACATATGTATTTATAACTCTTTGTCTTACCTGTCGCTTCATGTAGTCCGGTGAGGGTGTGGGAGTATGTTCTGTGACTGTGATAATAGGATTACGCGGATAGAAGGCGGTGCCACGTGGGCAGGTCGTCTGTGGTGGCCTAACGGCCTTTGGCGGCTCTACGTATCTGTAAAATCTGGCATATTGTAGAGGGGATGCGAGAGTCGCAGGTGCATGGCATTAGTCAAAACAAACGACGTGCAAAAGAGAAAGGCGCAAAAGCAGTTGAATCAATGCTCATGGTAAGTTTAACATGCACTGTAACTTGCAGTTACAGTTACATTCCATTTCAGATTACTTGACTTCAAAGTGAAGCTAATAAAACGATAAATAATTTATGCTCTGCTTAAATGTATTCAATTTCAGATTACTAGACTTTAACGTGAAGCTAACTAAATGATAAATAACTTATCCTCAGGTTAAATTTACAATGAGCCTTAATTTAGAAAGCAAGTGGTAGAGGAAAGTTGATAGAGTATCTAGGGGAAAAACAGGTGTTCAGGCAAACGTTTACGTGAAATGGCATTAGCCTAAGGGAAATGTGTATAGCTTATCCAATATATAGATATAGTATATATAGATTTAGACACAGTTGAAAGAGTAGTTTAATAGATGCAGCACCAAGCTATAGACCAAAACTCACCCGCTATCAAGCAGACAGCTGGTTGTTCAGTTCATAAAAGATAGTAAGTTTGTTATCATTTATATAAAGAGTTAACATAGATGAAGATTGTTAAGCAATAGAGTTAGATTTTGTTGAACTGTGTGTCTGGGCCTGATTGAGTTATCGATTGTGTGTCAAAGTTGTATCATATTCAAGGGACTTACCTCAAACTGGGCATGGACTTGCCCTTGATTAGGTTGCTGGCTGGCTCTCGGGTAATCATTGAGGCTGATCGGGACAGTTTCTTCTCGCCCGTGTCCAGGCTGCGATGATATTCCTGGAGCGAAGAGTTTTGCAATTGATTAGTGATTGATATAGCTTACTAAATCCGTTAAGAGCAGTAAACTTTGGTAACAGTACAGCAAAAATTAACAAAGAGCTTTCGCCAACGCCAACGAGTGGGAGTTAACTAGAAATCTAAGCAGGTGTGTTAGCTTGCAGGATGGTTGGGGTATTGCTATAAAGTTAGTTAGCTTATGCTTTCGGCTTACTGCATGTTGCAGTGGATTCTTGCCATTGGCAGAGTTTGTATCGAGCCCTACTTTTTCCAAGTTCTTTTCCGATTTCGAGAACATTTTCGTTTCGACAAATGCCCGTAGGTCGGCCATTTTGACGCGCTTCTTCTTCTCGCTGCCCCGTCGCTCCGAGCTGCTGGGCATGCTCGCGGTCTCTTCTGAAAGATAGGCTTGGTGTTAGATAAGTTTGAATATGTTCGCGTGGAATATGCCAGCTGGGCAGCTTACCCACTACACTGGCTGCCACTGTGGCCGCTGGCTCCGGTATTTCGATATAGTCCTTGACTACGGAGCTGCCTGGACTGTCGCGACTATTGCTGCCCGGTCCCTGGTATAGCGAGATCTCGATTTGTGGTATGGGCAACGAATTGGAACGCTTACGCGGCTGATTTAATGTAATGGATGCCTCCTCGCCGATCTCACTAAGTCTGCATAGGCAAGAAGATTTCGTTTGAATGAGAACTGGAGCGGAGAACCCAGCGGATGTGCAACTCACCTGTTGTACAGGTACTGCAAGCTCCAGAAGATGCCCTCCTCCTGCCAATGCGAGATGAACAGGCAGCGCAGTACGGCCACATCCAGGAAAGTAGCTGCCGACACATCCACCTTGCTGCTCTCCGATTTATCCGTATCCGATTCTTTTTCTATGGAAGCACTACGCTTCTCCTTCATGGAGGCACCGCGCGTCAGCTCCTGCTGATCGAACTCAAATTTGGTTGACGGTTTCTCCTTATCCCGCGAGTTCATCGATTGGTGGCTGCCGCGACGACTCTGCGATTGTGGTTGCTGCTGCTGCTGTTGGTGCTGCAGTTGCTGTTGCTGCTGCTGCTGTTGCAGCAAGCTGGCATCGGCCTGGAAATCGAAAGTGCTTAAGAAATGTAAGTTATCTCAATCAAGTTTCATACCGTGAAGAACGAGTTGTCCATGAGCTGCGGTGTAGAGGGCAATCGAAAGATGACCACGCGCTCATCCTCCACGCTGGAAGCCTCTTCGGGTATGGTCTCGGGAAAAAATTCCTTTGGCGAGGACACCCAGGATCCCTAAACGAAATACTAGTAAGTTAACAGCTACTATATAATGCTTTGTGTTCATCTCTACCTCCTCATCCTGTTGGCCATAGTCACTGAGGCCGCTCTGTGGGGAGTCTGCTTTGGGTGACATAGCATCGGGTCCCAGTGAATGCTTGCGTCCCTGAATCACATCCGTTGAGCCCTTCGGCGTGGGCGCGCACAGCAAATTGCGTGCCTTCGGCTTGACTGGCGCTGTGAAGCACGGAGCACCCGGTGCCCGATTGTCCCACATGCCCTGCCACAGCTTGATGCCGTTCTCCAAGCGAATGTTTTGAAAGTCCGACTCCTTCAAGTGATGTATGATGGGCGCAAATAAGTACACAAACAGCTGTAAATGGTAATAGTCGTGTGAGACGTTAGATTGGATATAGAGTTGGGATCTCTTACTGTTATCGTTGGCACCGAGAACAAATACTGATCCATAGCCTTAGCCTTGGGCTCCGCAGCATCGCCCAAGCCCAGCTCGTCGCCACCCTCATCATCGGCGCATTCTTCGGCGGCATAAAGTAATATCCATTGCATTGTGTATAGAAGCTTCGTCTCAACGGGCCCAAT